>JAQNCA010000025.1:13152728-13177789 GCA_029783725.1 Acanthurus tractus
ATTTCAGAGTTTTGATGTTTCTGCTTTTCCTGCTCAGAAACAGAACTTTAAAAAGCCAGTGTCATTTGTGATTGTGCCCACTTTTTCTACTGTATGCTCTGTGCCATTTTTGCACTGCTGTAGAGATGTGTCCAGCCATCGGCATACTGTATGTTCTCTGTGAACAGCATATGTCTGAGCCCTCTTTGCCTCCCATTGCTTCTCGTAGTCTGTCTCCTCCGGTGTCGACAGAGCTGGTAGTCTAACGATCTCTGCTTCCACCCTGCTCTCCTCTCTCTCCCCCTCTTCAATCTCTTTCAAACTCTCTCTTTCTTTCCTCCCTTTGGCTGTTCTGTGCTCCTGGACTAACTCCTGCTCCCCCGGCCTAACCTAAAACTCCCCACCCTGCCACTCAATTTACACCCTTCACCCTTCAAAACTCCCATTATCCCTGAATTAGCTGTTGCCAGCGGCTTGGAGGCCCGCCGTGACTCTCTCTTCTGTCCTGATGAGCTTGACTCGCTCTTCTCCTACTTTGACAACTCCTCCAAGCTCAGGAGCAGTAAGTACTAAATGCTTCGTGTTTCACTCGCTTCTCCATCCCCTCTGTCCATTCGTAATCACTGCTTTGGGGCTGTAGACTAACAATCTTTCATCCAATCCTCTGTTTCTCCCTCATCCACCCCTCATAAACAGGCCATCCCTTCACGTAATAAGCATTTCTGTATGTATCATGTTTTGTTTCTTCTGGGGGCAGGGAATGATTCTTCCACACATGGTTTTTGTGTCTGTCTCGTCATATTTTGCTATTTAGGGACCTGAAACACAAGGTGATGGTGGAACTCTATCATCCACTTCTCTTTCTGTTGATTTTAGCCGGCGACTTGTGTGTACTCTGTACAAAATATCAGGACTGCCTGCTGTTTCTGCTCAGTATATGAGAAAAAAACACCTGTCAGAAGTCAGTAGATGTTAAAGAATTGTTTGGTTTCAGAAAAACAAACACATTTGTCAAAAGGCTTCTGAGGAGTTCCACAAGGAGGCCCTGTGATGAGCTGCCAAAATATTTCTGCTTTCCACCACCATTAGCAGGACGTGTTCCTTTTATTTTATACACTCCGTGAATGACATCTTACGGTCGTTCCGCAAGTAGTGATTCAGACTTGTTTTACAGTCAAAAGTGCAGACAGCGGCATCCAGAACAGTGCTGATGGGAGCAGGGAAATGCTGGCCAACACCCCTTCCAATAACAGCCTGGCAGATGCTGGTAAGACACAAGCGCACATGAACTCACACACCTCTGTCATCTCATCGACATTCACACCTGTTTACATCTACAGCTGCTGCTGTGTTAGCCAAGATAAAAAGGTGTTTATTGTGGTTTTATTCACAAATGTTCAAAACACGTGATCATGATAAGTGATGCAGCCTCCTGTACAGTCACTAAGATTTAAAGAGTGAGTGTAAGAGTGAAGCTTGTATAAGCTGCCTGCACGTGAACTTATGCTCCTCCTCACTTGTTGTTATTAAGAAAAATATTTAGCAGAAAACATTTAAGAATAACTCAGCTCTTTTGGGGAAACTAATATAAATACAGAGATTAAATGGCATTTTATCGATTTATTCATATATGAGGAAGTTTTCCCACACACTTAACTCCCATCTTTTTTTCTCTCATATTTCAGAGGCAGCTGAGCCTTCGCCCATGGCCATGCCTGCCACATTGCCTCCCCCATCACCCTGTAAGGAGATGGTTTTCTACGAGCCCAAGGAGTACAGCCCGGGTCTGCAGCTCTACTGGGCCTCATGTGCCCGCAGCCTGCCGGACATGGCGGAGGCACTGGCCCACGGGGCCGAGGTCAACTGGGTGAACACAGAGGACGAAAAGAGGACGCCGCTTATCATGGCAGTGCAGGGGGTGAGCAGAGGGTCCAGTCAGCTCAGCACCATTTACTGTACCGACAGGATAGTTTGAAAGAAACTTGAAGTATTTTTTAATAAATTAGTTTTTTAATTCATTAATGTAAGAGACTCTCTCTTACTTCATCACCTACTGGCTTTTTTGTGAAGCCAGTAAGTGATGATAAGTTTGCTTTGGATTATGCAGAATAAAAATTTTTAAAAAGCACTCAGATAATGTGCACTGAACTTCAAGCCACGTAATTATCTGCAGAACAGAAGAACTCGTCTCTTAATTGTTTATGTCACTGTAATATAATATGTTACATTAATGGTTCATTTCAGGGTTCGCTGGTCACCTGCGAGTTTCTGCTCCAAAACGCAGCAAATGTGAACCAGCAGGACGCTCAGGGCAGAGGACCGCTCCACCACGCCACCATGCTGGGACACACAGGGTCTGTCCTCCATGCCTCATCCTCCTTACTCAAAGAATATTGATAGGACTCTCTGAAGAATAAACAGAGTAGACAGATTGTTTTTTACCTTCCAAAAACTGACAAACTTTTCTCTCTGTTTCAGGCAAGTTTGCTTATTCTTAAAAAGAGGAGCAAATCAAAATGCTGCAGACATCGACGAGAAAACACCCCTGACAATAGCGGTGGAGGCGGCCAATGCCGACATCGTCACACTGTGAGTGCTATTCTTATCAACGTTTTAATGGCACCGCAATCTTTTTTCTTTAATAACCAATATTTATCATGGTAGAGTTGTCAAGTCAATAACCTACGAATGGTTATAGCTCTCTAGATGAGGAGTAATTTACAATAAGCTGGTCATTGTCACTAAATAAACTGACAGGATGAAACAAGAACCAGACGCAGAACAGAGAACCTGCTTATCATCCTGTGACTCATTAAAACTAAGCAACTCTTTGAACATCACTCTGTGCATTACACAACTGCTTACAAAAGGCAGGATTCCTTTTGCATGAACTGTTTATGATGTCATTACAAGGTAAAAAACCTTTTTAAGTATCCGAGAAAACCTATTGTAGCATTACTGTCTGCATAAAGGCACCGCTTCTTTTTCCACAAGGTGTCACTGTTTAATAACTCGATGTTCTTTTACCTGTAGATGTAACACAGTGGAGCTGGGTATTTCTGTGTGAATGATCCTTAACAGGCAGTTCACCTTTTTTAGGTTGATTATTAACTGTATTTCTAAATTGTGGCTAATCTGTCACTTCCTGTTTCTTCACCTGCTCCCCAGGTTGCGACTGGCCAAGATGAACGAGGAAATGCGAGAGGCGGAGGGGCCTTACAGCCAGTCAGGTCAATATAACACCAACAGCCCCACCGAGATGCAGTACAGGAAGTGCATGCAGGAGTTTATTAGCCTGCAGCTGGACGAAACTTAATAAGCATCTAAACACAGGGGCGACAAACTTTAAAAACAAGGAAATGTGAAGCCCAGGTTTCAGAGTTGGACTCAGCTGACTGAAAAAAGTGCAAAATTAACAGGAGATAAATCCAAACCCAGTCAATAAATTCTCAGTGGGTAGATTATTAGTTTAGGACCCTTTTTCAGGGGACTTTTTGTCAACATTTTGTGAAATTAAGTCAACTGAGTCGAACTCAATCAGTTGTGCTCCTGTGTCCCTACAACTACCATCTTAACCTCCAGCTGCACCTTGGTGTGGTGTAACATCAGGTGCTAGACTGTATCAATGTGACAGGGTCAAAGCCATCAACTCTGGACATTACTGAAGAGTTTTTTTTTGTTCCAAAGTGGAACTTCCACATTGTGTGACTGTTATTCATGTAAAAAATGTCGATAGCACAAAATTAGGAGAAACAGTGTCACTTTTTAATAGATAGTCTTCCTTCTTTTATTTTTTAATTGTACCATGTTTTCTGACCATCTCTGTTTCAGAGGTGCTCAGTGATTTTTTTTAACAGCTGAGGAATTCATTTTTGGGGGTAAAATTTGTTAACTTTTTTTTTTTTTAAATTAAGTAATGTGTCTCCGCTATTAGCCACAGTATCTTTGCAAAAAAAAAATCAATAGCTACCCAGTTACTGCCACCAATATCCAGTGACACTAAGACCTCAAAGTGACGACAGTTTTTACTATCCGGCAATAATTATGTCTTTTGAGTGGCATTCTTTATCACTTGACTAGTGTGGAGGAGGCAAACTCTGTGTCTTTCAATCACCAGGTTTCATTTTAATTTGACTTATCAGAAGTAATTTATGCACATTCCTTTTAATGGTTATGCAACAACTGTACCTTGTTCCCATTTTGAGTCTTAACCCTTATCAAGTCCTGTTTACTTACTTTAACAGTTTATTGTCCAAACATAATGCATCTTGCTGTTGTGAAATGCCTGGTAAGAAAAAAAAAGGATGTTTTAGAGCAGTTTTCTTTTATAAAGATAACTCTAGAAACAGAATAGTAAGTATACTTACTGTACATGTTGTAAATGATGTGCATACGTACATTTCTGTATAGTCTCGACAGAAAAAGCAGAGTTGAACGCGACTCTGGTTGCACAGGCTTGAGTGCCATGAGGGGCTCTGTGTTCAAATCGTTTCTTTTCTGACTGTGTGATATTTACTTCCTGCTATGACAGTGTTGTTGTGTCTTGGTTATTAGTCGGTCAAGTGTGAGCTTGCTCATTGCCAGTAATCATCACAGGAAATCCTGAATTGTAAGGTGATGGAGGCCTTTCAGTGCCATTTCATTGATTGTAAAGAATCTTAGTGGGTTTTTACTCAAATATAGACAAACCATCTGAGGGTGGTACATCGTCAAGCAACAAGTGCAATAGTGTAGAAAATTCTCCACATGTAACCATGTATAGACCTGTATCACCTGCTAGTCCTACCTTATATTTATTCTAACCATATGGGAGCTTTACAAATAGTGCAGTAGATATTCAGCAAGAGTATTCAGAAGCTCCAGACGAGTGCAACAGCTTTCTTGGTTGTTAATGAAAAATGGAAACGGACCCCAGTTTCATCCCACATCTCCATGCAGCCCACATCCCTGGAGGGCACCGAAGCACTTTGATTAAATGCTCATGTCTGCTAATTCACACCGATAGAGCCCTACGGATCTCCATCCTTTGAGCTGGCAGAACAGTGTGCGATGTTTTGAATGGCTGGGATACATTCAGTAGCTAGTTAGGGATTGTGTTGTGATTGTGTTCACAGGTTAAATGAAAGTCTTGTGTCCTTTAGAGTAGAGGCAGAGGAGTTTCTTAGATTGTAAGGAAAAAAAGGGACTTGTGCATTTATATGTGTTGACCACAGGAGGGAGGGCTTCACTCAGAAATGTCCTCCATTTGTCTTAGATGAAGAAAGCATCTTACATTGAGGGCTAGATGTGCCGCTTTGGACTGTTATTAGCCTGAACGCTGCTTTTTTAAAAAGTGGAATGTCACGTTTTCACTTTTTAAAAAAAAAAAAAGTCAGGAATGTTTTGGACCTGAATGACAAAGAATGACACCATTTTTTTCTTAGTTATTTTCTTTAGCACGTGCAATGGTTGATGATAGGGAATGGTACTGAAGCTACTGCTGCCTGTCGTTGCCTTAGAGGTGACAACAGACTTACTAGTGATGATCATGAGAGGAGTAGAAGGAGCACAGAAGAGTCTGAGGTTAAAAATCAGTCGTGCTCTTGCTTTGCAAGAGAGAATTTGCCTCATGTGGGCGACAGCTCGCCGTCCTCTTTGATACCTGATGACCTCCTCATCAGCGCCTCCAATCAGTTGATTAATGATGGGACTGACGAGGGATGTTCAGGGGTAATGAATGTGAGGGAGAACTAACCTCATCTATTCTCACTCCCTGTTTTTAGTAAAATTGCAGCTCTCCTGACTCAAGTGTTTTGACCTGATTAAGTGTGTAGAAGAAGTGCAGAGCGGTGCCTCTCAGTCTGCGAGTTACTATGTGATTTTTAAACTATGTTGATTATTAAAATCAAAGCAGAAGTAAATGTATTTTTTCAAAAAATAATGATTATTCTTTTAGCGTTTTTTCTTTTATCAATAACTGTCTCCTGTAGTCGTCTAAAAATAATGACATAAATCCTGTAGATGTAATTCGACACTTGAAACTTGCACAGATTGAGAATCACCGCTCTGACGCAGGAGGGGGCTCTTGTTGATGCCCTCATCCTCTCCTCTCTGTAAATTCACTCTCTACATTCTGTATTTTGCTTTTTCTTTTCTCACTCTCCTCCCCAGAGTTTGTGCCTTTCTTCTGTTCTGTTTTTCTTTTGTTTTTCCTTTGGGGTGCTGAGGCCAACACAACTGTATTTTTGTACATAAACTTCTGCACTTTAAACACAATACAGTTGTTAACAAAAATTCCTCTCTGTGGGCTTGTCTTTTCTTTCCGAGTCGATCTCCAGTCGCTAATGAAACTCTCTCTCTGGCTGTTTTTTCTCAAACGTTTGCCTTTTTTTGCTTCTGCTGTTCTTTCCCATCTTTTCTGCCTCTGCGTTGTTCTGTTTCATATTTCGAGCCACGCTGACACTCTTGACAGGTATGGCTGACTTTTTCTTTTTCATTCTTGTTCTGATGATACTGCCAGTGCATGAGCCCTCCACTCTGCAGAAAATCTGTCCTGCTGCACACCAGCATGAGGAGACATTAACTATTTGCTACAATAACTGTTTGCTACGTTATTTTGTTTCTGATAGTTCAGTTGTAATGACTCGATTAAGTCTGTTTCATAGTATTTTATTGAATTTACTTGAAGCAGGTTGAGTTGGTGAGGAGGGAAACGAGCTCAGACTCATTTTACAGACTGAAATTGTAAAAAAAAAGTTTAGTGATGTACGAGAGAAAAGTAAAAGAGTAATTGTAAGAAATGTTTAGAAGCATTGCTTGTGATTTCTTGTCTTTGTTGCTGATATCTTGTGTCCTTGTTCCTCCTGCAGGAGACGAAACCTACCAGGACATTTTCCAGGATTTCACCCACATGGCCTCCAACGACCCGGACAAACTGAACCGCTACCAGCAATACGATCCACAAAGACCCTGACACGAGAGAAAGGCCGTCCAGTAGCACTCAGAGACTCTTGATGTCTGGAAGGACATTGTCCACTCTCCCTCCTGCATCATTGAGCATTTAAAGCCGGTTAGTCCTCAAACAGCTGGACTCATGTCAACACGTCTGACCTGGCCGAAGCTCCCTTTCATCAGATTCCATTCATTTGACTTGCAGCTGTGAAAACTCCAGTCATTTTACTCAAGTGAAGGGAACTTCTGTGTACAGAAAGCCTCGTGCTCTTTTTAAACTCTGCTTCCCAGAAGGATTTTTAACAATAAGTGAATGGTACAGTGTTGAAACCTTTTGAAGGATTTGCAAAGTCCCAACAAATTACTGATAATTGAACTCAGTCTGAATGTAGAGCTGCTTTAAGACCGTCAGTTATTTTGATCAAATTCAGTCTTTTATGTCACACGTCTTGACTGAGGAAATTCGAAGACAATTTCCTTCTTTTTTTAAGTAATTTAAAAAAGGCAGTGTGATGTGCCAGAGTTGCAAAGAGATAAGTTCATGACAGACTGTTAAATACTCCATTTCAATTTTTAAGTGCTTCCTTTTTTTTTCAATAGGATTCTCTTTAAGCTTACAGGAAACTCTTTTGTATCAGACTTGCTTTAGTAAACTCTCAGCGGCGTATATACTGCAATATGCTTTTGATTATTTGCACAAATTCCTTTGTCTTAAATCACCACTGATGTTTACTAGTTTTGATGGTAAGAGTTTGACATGAAGTAAACACGGTGTTTATGCATCTGTCATTTTGGATAGATAGTGGTTCTTGGGATTTTTTTAAATGATAGTTTTTTTTGAACACATGCTTTTAAATTATCTAAATTTTAGTTTTTGTCACCACAGCAGCACCTATAGTCTGTGTCAGTGAGGCAGTTAGCCCTTTAGGGTTGTGATTCAGTGGAATTTAAACAGCTTCAGTCTTGTTGAGGTGATTATGATCACCGTAGTCTACAGGGTAGGAACAGTTTGATGGGAAATTTTTCTGGAAACAACTGGTAACTTGGTTTTAGTTCTAGTGAATAAGAGGTTTTTCCTGAAGAACAGAAATAAGGAAGTAAATGTTGCTGTTGCATGTGCTGCAAACAATGCAAGTAGTTTACAGCAGCAGGGCACAGCAGAGCTGGTTGGCTCGGTGTCTAACTGCTCACTGTGGCTACTTGTACTTTGTAATTGCGTCATGATTTATTTCAAACTGAAAACAAACTCTAAATTATGTGTTTGCATCATTTTCTGTGAGAGCCCTTGTGCAGAGGTAAGCAACTGAATAGAGCGCATGAAGGTCGGACCCACCGCAAACAGTGAAAACTACAACATAGACAGAAAATTGCAGAATGTAAACACATTGGTTATTGAGTTTGATATTAATGAAAAAAATGTAACTGTGATCACTGTAGTTCTTGACCCAGAGTAATGCAACATCTGATCACAGAACAGCTCTAATGTCACGTGTCGACACTTTGCATCACAATGTGTTCTCACAGAAGGCGTCCGTTGAGTTTACAGTCCTTCAGTGTGTCCCAGGATGCATCTGCATACACACTGCTGTAAGAATACAGCCATATGAGCACAAAAGCTCCTCCTGATGTTGTCTTAGCGTTCAGATGTCAGGATGCAGTGGGTGCATTCATGTCTGTACTTTGAGCTGTCGACTAATGATGCATGAGAACACACAGCGTTCAGGTAAAAATTTCAATGAATAGATTGGAAGTACAGCAATTAATTCAGCCTCTGTTTGCCTATAATAAGAACAAAGAAAAATAGAACTTTTCGGGAAAAGTCCCAGGAAATTATTATTATTATTATTATTTTTTTTTTTACTGACACATAGAATAAAGAGTTACAGAAAAACTGTACATACAGTCTGAAAAACATCCAGACATCTTTAAAGATCTTACAAAACTGGAAATATTGTAAAGTTTATTATTTCAGTCATGATTTCATGTTTTATTTGTTAAACATTTTCAATTTAAGAATTATTCTGTTTAATTTAGTTTAGCCAACATTGGACCACTTCACTGAAATGAATTCTACAGATTTCATAATAGAGGGTTTGTACTGTACAGTTCAATTGTTGATTTTTTTTTTTGCCTTTAAAAACTGTATAATCTTCACTTCTTGTTGACATTAACAGTATGTAGTAAGATACGATGCAGCCTTTAGCCAATGAAACATGGGATACAGTTCTTGTACATTTTGTACAGATGCTTGTGAGAAGTGAAGTATAAATTTAGTGGTACTTGAATCATTAAATAAGCTTTTGTATATGCTGTTCTTTGTATCTTTCCATAATTTTAGCCCGTTTTATATTGCCTGTCTATATACCAGTATACATGTACTGTATATTCTACCTGTAATATGTAAGAACTTCAATACATATGAAGATTCATTACTGAATGTGGATTCCTCCTTTTTTGTCTCAACGTTTACTTTAAACAAGGTGTTGTGAATCATTACAGAAGTGATTTTGCAGGAAGAAAAATAGAAAATTGTTTTACTGCTGTCCTGAGCTCATTTCTCTCGTCTTGTGAGTCATGAATTTGTTTTCAAAAACCCATTAAAATCCAAAAGAGTAATTTCTCCCTCTTTTAGAAGGCCATAACAGAGTCCTCCTGCACATCCCCTCAGAGGCAGAGCATCACTTAGTCATGAGTATTTTTCAAGCCAAAACAATGACTCATGAGCCAGCTATTGTACACTTGGTCTGTTAAAAAAAATATTGTTATGCTTTTATTAAACAAGATCATTTTCCAATTCAAGCTACTAAAGTCAGAGTATTTGGATTATGTTGTATTACTGGATTTTAATCAAACAGACCTCAGAACTGTTTCGCCTCAATTTCATCACCACGTCAACCTCTCTGATGGATAAAAAAAATACTGCGGATCACGTCTATACAAATATTTCTAGCAGCTACATAGCTCCGTCTTATTTCTTTTTTTTGTTACTTTTTCCCTGCTTTTGCCGCCTGTTTACATGCAGCTGATGAAAAGGATCAAACAGTAACATGTCTCAGCTAAGCATTCAATGTGCATGCAGTGTCTCCCATGAAACTGATTGGAAAACTGGATGACATTAGAATTCATGGATGTTGGACTTCTCCTCTCAACTACACTGTTGAGAGTTAATATCCAGAGGAAATCAACAGTCTTGCAGAGCTCAACCTGCTCAGCAAAACCCAGGAGCTGGTTGTTGATTTTGGAATGAAGGAGGCATAGTCACACACTTCTTTCAGTGGAACTGAGGTGGAGCAGGTAAACGGTTTTAAGTTCCCAGGAATCAACTTTACAGAGAACCTTTCAAAGATAAAGCAAATCTCCACCCAGGTTGGAAAAAAACTTTTGAAAACTTATCTTGAGACCACTTTGGGAAGCAAATTTCCCTTTATAAGTTCTTGTGAACTGTTACAGATGAGTGTCTTGAGACAACCTTGTTGTGAATTGACGCTATATAAATAAAATTGAATTGAATTGAATTGAAAGAAAACGTTCTGACTTGAAACATCACAAACTGTCATGAGACGTGTACGACCAAGGACAGGAAGGTTCTGATTAAAACCGCCCAGAACATCTCTGGTGCCGATTAACCGAACATCAGTGACATCAGTGAGGTGAAGTGAGGTGAGGTTTCTGTACAGAGCCTAAAGGACATTAAAAGACAACACCCACCCAAACTATGTCCTGTTCACCCTGCTGCCATCTGGAAAGAGACACAAAAGTATCCACTGCTATACCACCAGACTTCAGGACAACTTTCTATTATCAAGCCAAGATTTGTTAACCTATTCCTGTTAAACAAAAGTAAAACATTTGTTGTTGTTTTTTTATTTTCAGTCGCAAGTCTGTGCGTCAATCAAAATAATTTTACGCTGTTAATTTCAGGCAAAATAGTTATGTAACAAGGCTTAAAGTCTAGTAAAAAAACAGCATTGTGTCCAGCAGGGGGAGCAGCTCTGTGTTTCCATATTTGGAGGAATAACTTGATCCAACTGTTGAACATGCAGTCTGAACTCTGAAAGGCAACTTTTTGAAAGTCTTGACTTTCAGCTGGCTCCTTGATTTATTTACTTGAAGACTGTTATCTAAGAGTGTTTGTAGCAGATTAATCACCTCTTACAAGTAAACTAAACCAACAAAACTCTAACCTAAACAACAACTGGGAGTTTGTGTTCAACACTAAACTGAGATGGAAACTATTCTTTTCTTAAATATAAAGGGACTGTATTTATTTATTCTGCTTTATTTCTCCTGAGTTTTTCTTTGTCCTTATCTTCATACAGATGCATTATTCAGTTCCCCTCCACCTGTAATGATTACCGCCTGTTTATTTTTGCTGCAGTCTGAACGAGACGAGTGCAGGCCAGCGGTGCCCACCACTTAAAATGACTTATGGTCCTCCGTGTATGAGTGTACAGCAGGCCATCGTGTGTGTTTCGTCTGTGTCAAGCTAATGTTCCTGAAAACACACAGTGTTTTAAACAATGATAGCACAATCATCATTCACTTTGATATGACTGGACATGTTCAACATAGACAAAAGCACAGGATCGAGTGGGGAAAGAGTGTCAGTGTGTGTTTCCCTTTCTAACACCACACTTTAAAATGTTGTGTGTAAACTGTGATGTGACAGAGGGATGAAGGTGAAGCAGAGAGACACGAAACAAAGACAGCAGTATTTGGAAGTTTGCACTTATGTTTTCTTTTCTGTCAACAGACTCTTACTATTGTCATTGTAGCCATTTTGGCTACAGTGTGGAAGCATGCATTCAACTCTTAGAGAGAAAAAGTTAGGTGATCCAGTGCTTAAAATCACAGCATAGTTGTATCCCCACTGCTACTGGATTTTTTAGGTCAGTAGATGTTATTCCATTTGAAGAAAAACTTTCCTTTCAATGCCCAACCCCCACCCCCACCCACACACACACACCCACACACACACAGCACAGTGTCATATTCTAATGTTTTTTTTCAAACCCAGTGCAGTGGAGTTTTAATTAATGAACAAAATTAATGAATATGTGAAGGTAAGTGGCATACATACATTGCAATTCTAAAATATAAATTTTTTGGCTTACAGGAAAGCAGAATTTCTTACATATGCTCCTGCTTTGAACAGCTTTGTGGTGAATATTTTAGCATCATGTATTTTTTCTGAGCTTTCAGGATATATTTTAAAAACCCATATATGCCTGTTCATGTTCTCATATGATCTGAGTTTAAAGGTCCTCTGATGCGTGCCGGCCCTTCAGCGCTCGGCTTGCCGGCTTCACTCAGTAAATCGGCCACCAGGCCTTTTTTCCAGGAAGTCTGTGGTCTGCTCGCCTGTGGAGAAATGAAGGGCCGCCGCTGGAGACATTTCCCTCCATAAAAACACCATGTGAACAAGTGCATGAGAGGGCCAAGCCCCATTAATGCCGCTCACACTGCCAGGGACCAAACTACAAAACACATCCATGTTCACAAGTCAAGTCCAGTGCTGACAGCACCAGATGAGATCATTTCACTGATTTCCAATCAGTGTAGGGCAAGTTCCTCTCAAAATGTAATTTAATATATATTTCCACTTTTTTTTAAAAAAAGTATTAAGTTACTCATAATAAAATACATGAAAATATTACTCAAACATTACATGTAACTCCTATACACATCAGTAAGGTAAGCAGATATGCATGCATGCCACTCCAGTACACATTTCTATCCAATATTTAGTTCTCTGCATGACTTGTATTGTTTACAACATACAGAACAGTTGACTTGAAGTTCTTTACAGTTCTGAATGTTCTTGAGTATATGACAACTTTTAACTCGCTTCACTTCCTCATATTGACACAACAGTTAACAATTTTTCCTTCTTTTTGAAAAACACTGCATCACGTTCACATGAAGTTCTATTTCACTCGACTAACTTCCAGACTTGTTGAAGATGTTTTTTTTCCAGAGCACCTTTTCAGACTTTAATGCTGTGAAATCATTTAGGCTCATGTCCATGTTTGACAAAGGGAGGATCATCATTTTTTCACAGGTGCAAACAAAACAAGCTGTCAGCAGAAAAGGTCACAAGTCATTTAAACTAAACAGAGCAGTGTGTGTGCGTGTTTACTCTCAGCTGACCAAGTGGACAGGAAACAACCGATCCTCCCTTATTTCAGTCAGTAAAAGGCAGAAATTGAAAAAAGAGATGTTTTTATTCCTTTTTTCTCACTCAGTAAGATGATTTAAAGTGTAAAAATAAAAAACAATCCCCTCTGAGTTACATACTGTATGCAGTATGCTGCTGGATTTTTGTCATCAAACTGTCTGATTAAAACTAAATAAAAATACTAAAGGACAATGCATAATTTAAATGTTATGTTATTATAAACATGGTCATTATTTCTGATGCATTAATGTGAAAGACGCGTTTTACTGATGTAACTGGTAGCTAAATTTAACCAATAGAAATAATTTCAGAGCCCTTAATCTTTGTTTTCTTAGTGAATCTTTCTATGAAAAGTGACTTGTAACTCTTGGAGTCAAATAAATGAAAATGAAAAGTACAAAATTTTCTTTCTACCGCTGTCCACAGTCGGGCATGAATGCAAGATCAACACATCAGCTTAAAACGAGAAAACTAAAATAAAAGCTGAGTCAGGACTTAATCAGTTTAAGCTTCACTGCTGCTTCTGAGAAAAGTTTGTGTTCCTCAGACTTCAGTCTTTCGAAGAAAAGCTTTCATCCTGGCAGGAAGACTGCCCCTTTCAGCATTTATGCTACACAGCACAGTCTCAGCCTCCACATGTTGAGCCGTGAGCGCTTAAAATCACCCTGCTTGTATTCACACTGAACAGAAAGGTTCAGGTTTCGTATTTTGAAGCCGTCCTGTGCTGGGAATCCAAACAGTTTGGCCTGTAAGTGCTGATGATGAATGGACAGACCTCATGAATAGGTGCAGTGTTAGAAGCACACCTTCATGCCACAATATCCTCCATAAAACTAAAACTTCCACACTTGCACTGACAAGTAAGGAGGAAAGGTGATAGCGGCGGAGGTGGTAGACAACACCCACTTACATGTTGTACCAAGCACCACCTGGCCGCAGACCTACGCCTTATTCTCAAGAACTAAAACTTGTTTGGTTTGTCTCCAGCCTGCGTTCCCAGAATAGGCTTCCTCCAATTTTTGTTTCGTTTCATGGGGATTTTTTTTTTTTCTGAGTTCTCCCCAGACAGCAGTGCTCCACGCCGCAGTGAGCTGTCAGCCATCAGCCTTTCCAACAGGTCTCCCCAGCTGTGGAGGTCTGGTGTCCAGCTGTTCTGACACCCAGGAGGGAAAACCTCTCCTCAGCCAGCTGCAGGGAACTTCATACAAAGAGTGTTCAGACAGTGGGACCCTAAAGGTCGATTAAATGACAGATGAGAGTCGTAGAAATTTCCCAGAACAGTTGGAAACACGTTGATGAAAAAAAAAAAATTACCGGCTCCCTTATCCCACTCAGCTACAGTTTAAACAAATTTGGTGATACTGTAGATTTATTTTTTCTGTCAACAAATCCCAAAACAAGAACTGCAATACTCAAAGTAACAATGAATTGATCCCACAAGAGTCATCTGTGAATTTAAAGCATGATCGAGCCCATTCATGTGCAGTTGCTGTCAAAAAACTTAAAAAAACAAAGGAAGAACTGCGTGAGAGGTTCTGCACACAGGTAGGACAGACTCTCTGTTGTCTGTAATTAAGTTATATCTTCAATCATTGGCATCAATTTGACCTGAGCAATTAAAACCTTAGGAAAGTGATTATGGTTACAATTGTCAACCAAGTTAATGTGTCAGGTGCTGCGTTTCTTTTGACTACCTAAATACCTCTTTATTTTTTCTCCAATTAGAGTTTTTATTTACAACATTTGGAAGAAGAACTATAGGTGCTTTTCATTGTGTTCAGTAAAGCTCAAACATAAAAGTAAAGCAACAATAAGAAAAAAATATTTTAATTGTGGCAACACTATGCCTATCATGATGAATGTGCCGAAATATTTTGGCATGTCCTCAAGCTTTTTGTCAAAACTTTAATGACCGATAACAACAGGAAGGGCTGTCTTTTTTTCCCATCAGTAGCAAACACCAGGTCGTGGCCTGGTGGTACACGACACTAGAACACTGATATCATTAGTGTCCTCTACAGAAATAATTGTGATTGTCAAGCCAATAAAACAGGGTCCTAATGACATTACACTTGGGGGCGCTGTTGTGTTGTAAGGCCCTGACACACTGAGCTGATTCTTGGCCGTCTGTGAGCGTCTGTCACCATAGTCTTCACAGTCTTCACAACTTTCGTGCTGGTTAATCCTTGACTGTAGTCTTGACTTGAGTCATGACTTGAGTCTTGCTCTGTGTTCAAGTGCAGCTTTTTGGCTGAAACACTGGTGACATGATGACCTAACCACTGATTTTCATTGCTGCCTGTTTTTTGATGTTGGTTTGGTGTTTCTGGGCGATTCAAGCCATCAGTTTCCTCTCTAAAGGAGGGAGAAAGATGGAACAAAGATGGACTTTCAGGTATGAATCAGGGAGGATGCAGCGCCACCATATGGCTAAAATTTTGACTTGTCACAATGTACTGTTATGTGACATTCCTGTCAGCTCAACTCTACTTTGTACTAAGAGCTAATTAACAAATGTTAGCATGCTAACACACTTAACTGATGCTGAACACAGTTAATAATACACCTTTTAAACTTTAGCATGTTAGCATGCTAACTTTAGTATGAATCTTGAGGCACCGCTAAGCCTACAGCATAAGTGCATTAGCATGGCTTGAGATTCTTATTCTGGTTCAGATGCGAAATGTCAAGGATTTTTTCTAATGTGTTTGTGTCTTAGATATAAGTGTGTTTCGATATCAATATTTCAGAAATATCAATATTGGTTAGAGTCTCAAGTTTATGTCCATCTCAAGTATTTACATTTGAGATGCTGAAAGCAGCAAATGTTTGGCATTCAGATTACTTGAAAAATTAAGCCAAGTCAGCTTCATAGCCCCGAAATTCACAACGGAGCCCTGAATGGTCTTTACAATCTGTACAGCATATGTGACTGTCTGCCTTTGGATAAGGAAAAATATAAATGGGGGAAACACAATGGAAAAGGGGTCCCTCTTCCAGAATTGACACACATATGGTAAATGTCATGTGCACAGAGAATCGACAAATTGTTTCAGCGTTCTTCTTTCAACGTCCTGTGCAGATGCAGTTACTTGGCTGGAGATAATCTCGAAATCCAACACTTCAATGATGGTGACGATTTTTGTTTTTCTGGACATGGATGAGGCAGTGCAGGAGTTCACAAAAACTGAGCCTGTGCCATATGAACACTCACTAAAAAAGAATAGGTAAACACAATCTCCCCCCAAAAAAGGGTGTGTGTATAAAAGTCAGCTGGGATTACTATCACAGAAACTGTTTATGTCAACTCTCCATCATGCTGCTTCAAAGCCTACTGCTTCCTTGATGAGGTCTCTATTTTGTCACCATCACAGACAGAAGGAAAATCTTAAGCCAGAGGCCAAAATGCACAACATCCTAAGTTTGTTCAATGAGAGGAGAGAGAACAACCTGCGTGGTCCAGAGCTCCATCATGGACCACAGGCAAATCACTCACTGATCCTTGAGTCAAGCCAAAAACTCCCTGCGACCTCAACCCTGCCTGCAGGCCACACACTCACTGAACCGACCAATGAGCTCTCTGGTGGGTCCGCTTGTTTGCTTTAACAGCACTGCTGACAGCCTCCATCCTTTCATCAACACAGTCACCATCCACAGACAGTGACTACACGCTCCATCTGCTCACGCAAACCACCCTTCCTCTGCTCTTCCTCCCCTTCTTGATATTTAGTTTGTCAGTTTACTGACAGACATTGGTCGCTGCTGGTTGGCTGCCTGCCTCCATCTCCTCTCCACAGCTTGGCCTGCATGACTGGATGCAACCAAGGGATGCTTTTACCTTGTATGGTGCTTCGCAGTTGTACTTATTAGGAAATATGGAACTGCAACCTTTCACACTTCCAAAAAGGCAAAGAGGTTGGAGTCATGGGGTAAAAGTGAAAGGTTATAGGCTCAATCCCTACAAAAGCCAATAGAAAACAAGACACACTCCAACAAAGTTCTAACTTACTCTAAATCTGTCTTCACACGAATGTCAGCTAAATGCTTAAAGCATAATTATCCACTGGCCGACATTCTTCTTTTTAACTACCTGATGCAGTTACTGAATGAAAAAAAGGGTGAAAAATCATTTAGGATTCCTGACACCCAATGGCCCTTTAAACTGAGTTGATGTATTTTGCATCCTCTAAGAGTCACTGATTGCTGTGTCCATAAGCCCATTTAGAAATCAGTCAAATTTAAGCTGGTCATTAAATTGCGAATTCAGATCTTGCCTCAGAATTGTGTACATCCATGTTCACAGTGCAAACAGAACTGTTAGCATGCAGCATGACTTCTCATGGTGCAAATTTGCCTAAAAGTTGAGAAAAATTAGCTAGGAGTCAAAAACTATGCTAGCAGCTCTGTGAAGCTATGGTGCTTTGAACTAAATGCCCAATATCGCAATGTTAGTATTATATCCCATAATGAGGCTGGACCTAAAGGTGAAGGTGAACAAGGCCAGCCAGCTGATTTAGCATTAACAAAGCATATTGTTAGGTGGTACCAACTAATTCATTAGGATTTAATCTTGTGGCACCACAGATATATGTGCAAAAATTGCCATCCAATAGTTGAGTTATGCAAATTCAGTTCAGTCTGGATGAGTCAAAGCTCCAAAAGTTCGCTTTACTGTAAGAAATGTTGGAGGCCTTTTCAAGGTTCTTTGATGACTTATATCACGTGTTAGTTTGCCAGTAAGAAACATGACGTATGAGGACAAAGTCTTCTCCACCTCAGAAAAAATGTGGTATAGATTTTTGAACAGTCTGGAGTGTGAAACGTGGCTGTGCACAAAGGCAGATTTTTCCACACACAGGCTGACAAATGTACATCTCATCCCACCCATGCTTCACCGGGGGCATATGGGAAGGAAAGGCAGCAGCCGACCTCATCTCAGCTGGAAAAGAGCATGGAAACAAGGAGATGGTGAGCAGAGGGGGGGGGGCAGGTTACAGTGTGACTAAACATTCCCTCCTGTTGGGACTACCACATCTCCGAGAATGCGATTCTGTAATAGGAATTTCATCCCTCAGCTGTGGACTCAACGGCCTCCATATTAAGTTAGTGTCGAATCAGAGTTGTGCATCAGTCAAACAGCAGCTGATGCTTCTTTCACCTCGCCGCATCACCTGCTGAGTGATAATGATGATGGATTTGGTCGTTAAGCTCAAAGTCAGACAGACCTCAGAGGAGTGTGTTTCTCTGTGTTTTAGCTCTGCCGTTTTGTTCCCAGAGGTGAGTAAAGATGACCTCTATGACTAAAGTATCTGGGAATGTGAAGGCAGGAGTTGATGAGACTGAATGTCTGGCCAAAATGTACATGAGCTGGTTCACTGATAGGAATGAATGTGCAGCAGAAGATCTCTGATGACCACTCACTTTTTTCCACCAGTCTTACGCATTAAAGATCAAAAGCGCAGCATACAACAGTCTACAACAGCTTGTGTTATCATTTTCTAAATGCTTCCCAAACCACTTTTCCACATTAAGCTTCATTATCAAATAGGTTATACAAACACTCAGGTTGGGGAAACTGGCCACTGGAGGATAATTAACTTAATCTTTGGTTTAACGGCTAATAATCACACGAAACAATAGCTGCATACTTGAGTCTACAAGATAAATAGTTGGGGGTTTTTTTGATAAATTTCCGTTTAATGGATTCACATGATCACTTAACATCTGTCTTCTGCTAAATATAATTCTAAAATGTAACTAAGAGAAACTTGTGTGTCTCATATTTTGGATGGTTTCTTCAGGGCTTATGTGCTAAACAAGTTAGCATTTTGTACAGACCTTGATGTTTGCTGGTGCTTGTAGAAATTGAATCATAAATAACTTGCTGAATGGCAAAAGTAAACTAAACTATAGATCCTCAATATCCTTCATTGGAACTTTAAATAAACTTGAAAGACCTTATCTGTTACCCAATAAAGATGCTTTAGATGAAGGATCCTCCTCTCTCCTGCTTGGTAAATTCATCCCTGCCTCAACCTCTCTCTGTCACTGACGAACAAGAACCGCCGTTAAACAAACGACAGTACCAGTTCAGTTTATAGTTGGACATTTGGATCCTTTTTCATTGTTCCACAGGTGTTTCATCTACTCCCCTTCTCTCTCGTTAGTGTGCTTTCTTTCCTGTTTTGCATATTTTTTTGTCTTCAAAATGTGAATACATTGATATTTTATACATGGCATCAATTACATGTCTGCCCTGAGATCCCTCTTCTGAAGATTTTCCTGAGGTGTTTTTACTTTCTTCCCTCTGTAAAGTTATTTTTGGATGAGTGGACTGGTTGTTTCTTACTCAAAGCAAGCAACTGAGAACAGAGAGCACTGAGGAACATTCAGACTGTAGAGCCTGTGGCAACATGTACTGATTTGTGGTTCTTTATGATATAATTAAAACTGATTTGACACTGTCTGAAGAATAAACAAGTGTTTTCAAAATGCCCTTTTTCTGATTTAGTTCTTTTGAAGAATATCTTGTGACTTCTGGCTGTCACTGCTTTTCTTAATGACTTGGTTTAAAAAAATTGATGGCTTGATTGGTATTTTGCATCTTAAAAAGTTTTCAAATTGAATACACAGCCAAAGCAAGCATTGGATTAAATAATTGAATTAAATAACACACAACCATTTTAGCCTAATTAAAAGTTTATCTGATGTGTTAATTATGTACACTCATATATAGGCCAGAAACACAAGATTAACTTGGAATTTATATAATCATTACTGATCAACAAATGTTTATTTCAGTGCACAGAAAGTCTTAGATAACACAATGTTATCTGAAATAGAAGCAAACAAGAAGGTTCAAACAGTTAGTGAGATAAAGTTTTCCTTCCTGTCCTGCCCAAATGGATTTATCACATGGTTTCAGTGTCATTTATGTGCATTTTGGTTGTTTTTTCTACCTCTTGACCTTCAACATAACCAGAATGTTATTTTTTTTTGGGTCAAACTTCTCACTGTCACCTTGAGTTGCTTCACACCCATACAGTAGACAGACTCTGTGCTCTGTACAGAGACAGTCTGTAGCAGCTGCTGCTGAGCTGAGGAAATGTAAACCAGTCTAAATGTACAGGATTAGAGAAATTCCGTCATTACACGTAAAGTAGGATATCTGCTCAAATAAACACACGCTCCACTTCCAATATACATCGTTTTTATTGTACGGACAGAAAATTATACAATTTTGAGAATGTAAAACACTCCCTGTCTAGCAAACGAGGAGCCAGAACAGGAAAGAAACGTGTAAAAGACTAAGTGAAGCGGGGAGGTGGGTGGATACATAGATGCACAGAGGGAGGAGACGCTGGACCATCATGCTAGATCTCCATTCTCCTGAAGCCTGAGGACAGAGAAAACAAAAACCCAACACCAGTTAGAATTGATTTATTTATTTTAGAGGAGCCAGACTCACCCAAAAAGAAGTACACAAACATCAGGAACAGTTAGGCAAATATCAGATTGGGGACTCATGTACCATTTTTATTTGAACCAAAGTGACTTTTTTGAATGAGTCTCTATTAAATGCAGGGGCTGTTTGTCTTAAAGTAACACCAAAACTCATCCAAAAGCCCATATCACATAGCTTTAGTGACTGGAGCATGACTCTACAGGCCTTAGGGACAGAAAACATGAACATTTTTCTCTTTTATCTATAAAACTTGTGACCTTTCTTAACGACTGCCATGCTGTGCTGGCCGCTGGCATACACACCTCAGGATTAGCCTGACAGTCTCCTTGGTGTTTAACCTGTCACACAACACTTAAACCTCATGAAGGGATGACATAGTATGCACAGAGGCCCTAATTTGGTCATTGCCACATCATCGGTCTGATCACAAGCTACAGCCAGCTACATGGGAGGCAGACTGCACCAGATCCAACACAAACACAACAAGCAGCCAGGAATCATTAAGCATCCTGCTTCATTGGGAAGTGCAGTGAAAGGGTTTGCCCTCTGTGCTGGCGTTTGGCGATTGGATTGATGTTTACATTCCTCTGCATCAGTGACGACTGAAACTGGGTTAGGTTTGGAAACAACCTGCATTGTGTGTTATTACAGGATGTCACCTCATGTGGAAACGGCCTGATAGATATGTGGAAGTTTGAAAAGGCGACAAGGGTGTCCAGAGATCTCTAACAGTGTAATGAGTAACCTGCAAGCAGCAATCCTACCACATCTAAATTTGATTTGCCAGCTGTAAAACGAGCAAAACTACAAGAAGAAAACCATAAAGAAATTAAAAATTATTAAGATTATTTTTTTAATGTTATTTTCATACATATTATTATTTAGATTAAGATCTTTCTACGTAAATGAGGAACGTGACCTAAGACATGAAATGTGACTTGTAATAAGTGGTTGCCATCAGTTTAGATCTAGTGACTTCACGCTTAGTTTTCAAAATATTTCAGGTGGAACAGAAATCTACAGCAGTCATGTTGTCTGTGGCAAAAAATGAGGAAACGAGACCAGTGTGGTGAGTATCAGCAGACACTTGAGGTTTGTGTCAGATATGAGTACATAACAAAGCTTAGGAATCATTTCTGCGAGCATACCTTTGCTGCAAGAGTATTTCTACTCGTCGATGTATTCAAAGGGCTCAGGGGGCTCTGGTTCCTGTTCTTCCTCCTCGATTTTGGGGCCGTGAGCTGAGACCGGCTCCACCAGCTCTTCTTCCTCCTCGCTGGTGTCTTTCATGATGATGATCCCGCCAGTATGGAGCTGGTGACGGACAGGAAAAATCAGGCTGAGTGTCAGCACATGCTCACATTCTACAGATATCAGTTAGAGTACACTTTCTAGACGTCAGAACAAGCTGCACTTGTTTACATCTCACTCTTGACTGTCGACAAAGAGCTTGATTATGTAAGAGTTGGAAAGAAGCTGAACTCAGCCATTACTGAGTGTTTCTTTCTGGCTTCACTAGAAAGGCCAGGCAGAAAGCAGTAAGGGTTGGGGTCACACACATAAGAATTTCCTGTTTGAACACTAATGCCGCTGGAAATAGCAAACACTGTTTAATAACCAGAGCCTGATGAACCCTCAAGAAGGTCCTGTGGCCAAAATTAGATTCAAAATTAGATTTAGCCTGTCAGTTTATATTTTATTTGTTGCTTATGTAAAAGGAAAATAAGAAAATATTTTGCAATTTGCCAAGTAACTAAAAAAAACACTTGGTGAACCTTGAGCTGACAGACCTGGGGAGAGTCTATACTTGAGAGTCTGGTCAGGGGGACTGTTGTAGAAACATATTTTAAATTTTAGTCTTCTTAAGATACAAAACATGCCAGCAAATATACAAACATGAAATATCATGGTGCATGATCAGCAGTGTGCGCAATACTTCAGTGATATATGGTATAGTACAACCATAAATCAAGTATATGCAAGTGTGAACAAATAATAAATTCTCAGGAAAAACAAAATTTCAGAGGGTTCATTTATTTTCTAGTGAATGTCTTGGAAAAAAAAAAAGATATCTGGGATCATTCAGCTCCAATGAAAAGCCAGAGACAGGAAACTTTATATTTATGTCAGTTGGTCCACATTACAGACTTTCAGTTAAAGTTACGACAAAGACCAGATTTCAGGATGAGTGTGTAAAACCCTAACTTCCTAAAATATATTAAAATGTAAAAACAACACCTAATAAGGAAAGCAGCATTAAAAACTAAGACAAGCCAAAGTCCTCTCCTTACAAGAAGTAATACAGGCTGATACTCCATGCCTAGCTTGTTGGACACAAAATCAAACAGTACTTCCTCTTTACTGGACAGGATTAAGTGCTCATCGGGTGACTGCAGGTTGTTTTGCCATTTACTGCAGAAAACTGTCCGCATTTACAGCAGGTTTATTGGCCCAGAGTGAGAGGAGTTTCTGAACAGGGAGATGTTCAGCAGATGCCAAAATCAGCGAACAACTGGATCTTCATTTCAATGATTTATTTAAAGGCCAAAATCCTTTGTTTAACAAGAATTCTCAGGTCTAACGTTGCTATAAGTAATAAGTAACTACATTTAACACCCTATTTGGGAAATGCCATTACCCCACACACTCATTTTCTCAAGGCTTTATATGGTAGTGATGCATCATATTTGTTTCTGATGTGTCAAAACATTTCTGCGATAACTGTTGTAAGTCAGTGTTACATGTTCATTCTCAAAACACGCATTTGCTCTTTGATGCAAGACTGAAAACATAACTGTTGCTGGTAAAGATCTTACAGCCATACCTGGAAATAATATCTTGACACTAGAACAACAAACTAGACATTTAAAATAACAAACACACGTAATTTGGCGTAGTCTCAACTGCCTGTGTGGGGATGTCGACTAAACTTGGCCTTTTAAGTTTTGATTAAAACAACCAGACTCAGAATGACAGAAAGGGTGAATCTGAGTCCGCTGTTTTGGAAACTGTGGTGGGTTTGTGGTTCATAAGCAAAACTGATCAAAAACAGTGTTCTGTGTCACAACTGGATTTCCGAATATGTATCAGAGATTTAAAAATGAATATTAAAATCAAACCCAGCAGCTGCTCGTAGGGACAAGCTCTCCTTAAATACTTTGTTATTCTACTGTAGTAAGTCCTTTTGAACCATATCAAGTGGAGACACACACTCAAACACACATGCTCATAAACACAGACAGACAGTCAGAGGTGCGTTGTTACCGGTTTGAATGGCTGGTAGCGGCAGGTCTCTGGCATGATGAGGACTTTGAGCTGAGCCGGCATCACTCTGGCTGGGTTCTCCAGGAGCTGGAAGTTTGGCTCCGCCTCTTTCTTCTTCTCTTTTTCCTTCTCTTCATCCTTCTTTTCTTTCTCACCTTCCTGAACCTCCTGTGACAGAAGAGGGATTTTCTGCATTAAAGCTACAGTGATTACTTTTTAATATGCTCTGTCATTTCTGTATTTTTTTATGTCTGTACTTGTTATCCCTTCCATTGAATCTGCCAAAATTTGGAAAAACTGCAGATCATTAACAATTCTTATACATTTAAACCTTGAACTATAGTCACCATGTGATCGGAATCTATTTTTGTTGTGTAACTTTGACATTATTTGACAGTCTGGAGGAGTTATAAGTGATAAATCCTCATTTTCCTTCTTTTTGTTGTGAATCAGTCCTTTGCTGCTCTGGTGCCCTTGATGGCCAGTGATTTGTAGAGCTATCAGAGGAACAGTGAAGGACAGAAAGTGCCAGAGGAGCCACAACATAAAACAATTTTTTATACTTAAAGACCTGTAAACTGAGACAGTTTAATGATGAAATCTTTGTTTTAGCCTTTAATTATCAATACATACATACCTTTCCTACATAACAACTTATATGTACAATTTTAAGTTTATATGCAACTTTTTTCTTCAAAATGCAAATTTAAAATAAAGTTTACAGGGCTGCAACAACAAGAACAAAAAAAATACTCTTGAGCAACATTTTGTTTATTTTCTCCATTATTTTTAAATAACTACCTATTGGTTAACTCTAAGACCGGCAGTTAAAATGTCCAAAATGATTTCAGTTTAAGATTCTATTAAACCAACAGTTCAAAACATGGTTACTGAGTTTAACTGAATTAAAAAGTCAGAAAATCAGTTCTTGGAATCAGGGAATATATATAAATTTTATTTTAAATACATATTAAATTTTACTTTAATCATTTGTGAATAATTTTCCGTCAATCAATCGACCAATCGGTTGCAAACACTTTATTAGCATTGTCACCTTCTCTGCCATTTTTAGTCTCATCTCATGGCACTTAACATGCTGTTTTCTACATATTTAGTGCAAATATTAATAAAACACCAAAATGAAGCCTGTAAGGTCAAATAATTGAGTTTAAACATCAACAAAGTGGTCAAAACCAAAGTCAGGTCATGACAGGAAGTGGGTTCTGAATCATCTGACCCCAGTAT
>JAQNCA010000025.1:13178379-13205103 GCA_029783725.1 Acanthurus tractus
TCTGACCCCAGTATGAGTGGATATCTCCCCCTTCAACTGCCTTCTCCATATGTCAAGCCCAATAAAATCTGAGATGTGAGCTCACTAGACATTTTCAAGCTCGTCTCTCAGCACCACAGCTGAGACGTAGCATGGCAGACTGGATCAAACATGCTGCTAAGGCCCACAAAAAGATCAAAATGAAAGCTACAACAGCTCTGAACTGACAGAGTCTGTGTGCAAACACTGGGTGTGGGTTGGTGAAAAGGCCAAAACAGACTTTAAAGAAAGTAACGTAGGTGTTTTTATACTGTCAAAGAGCAAAAGAATCTGGACAGCTGGGTGGTAATCTGCCATGCTTAAAATAAAAACACCAGGACACAAGTTATGGCTGTTTAGCCACGTGGTCTACCTAAAAAGACATTTCAAAGTATAATGAGGTATAATATGGCATCTGTCTGTCTTCAAAGCTGTATTGGAGCCCAACAATTTCATAAATTCTTGAAAACCTGACTTCTAAATGCATTGTAAGTTTATAAGCAATAAGAGTGGAGAGTTTTTCATAGCTGTGCGTTTCCACTCACCACTTCCATCTTCTCCTCCTCCCTTTCTTTCTTTTCCTTCTCCTTCTTCTTGGCTTTGGCTGTGATGGAGAGAACAGCAGTGGATACCTGCCATGTAGGGAGAGAGAGCAGGGACATTTCAACAATGTAAGACAATACCACAGGCATTCAGACCTTCTACAAACATGGTTTATAATGCACAAAAACTAGTCAACCACAGAATAAACTTTGCCTTGTCTTTTCATTACATTCTCCAAGAGCATCAATGATTGTGAAGTGAAGCAAATGAGAAAAAAATAGGTCAGAGATACTAAAATAATAAATTTAACAGACAAGAAAAATGATGAATCTGACAGTGAGGGTTCAAATTATTCACAAATCAATACAAAGCGAGGTCAGTTTCCCCATCTAATAATTTCAGGAAAAGGAAAGCAAAACAAGTTGATCCATTGTGGCGCCTCTGTTTCTCAGTTCTCACCTTCTCCTTCTCTTTCTCTTTGGGAACCTCAAGAGCTGGTGGATAGGCAAAGGTGGAGGGTTTGCAGTTGGAGCGGTACTGCACTTTAGGCATCTGAAGAGAAAGACAGAGGGGAAATGTTTACTGGGAGCAAATTCTCTTTTATTTATATGGTTAAGTTTTTTGTTGACCTAACTATAGAGGGGACAGCCTTAAGAAAGATGGACCCACTGATCAGTGTTAAGACACAAGCATGATATTTAACCTCAGGTTCCATTTCGCAACTACTGAATGGACCTTGAGATGAGATTGTTCTGTAAACTGTTTAAAAAAGGGACAAAAATTAAACAGCCAGAAGAACTTGTTTGTGAAACCATGTATTGTTCAGTCTGAACACAACTTTATTCTGAAAACTGAGAATGAGAAAGAAAGTTTTGCTACCTCATCTTGCTAACATTTTCTTCATTAATGCTTTAGTTAAAGATGCTACTGGAACACAGTCTAAGCTTACAAGGGGTAGGACTTTAGCTCTCTTTTTTAGTGAGACAGATTCACACTGAATAGTGAACTAAAGCTGAAAAAAAGATAAGCATAAGGTAAAAACTGATACACAGCAGATCTGATTCTGATTCTGTGAAAGAAAATGTGTGAGCCAAAACCTCTGGCAGCAGTCATCTAACAACAATTTGCTGAATTTAGATTCTACTGGTTTGCCAGCGCTGTTTTTGTTAAATATGAGACGCAGTTACCAGTTGAACATTTTAGAGTTCTATACTCTTAATATTAATTCAGTGCAATATTATATGAGCTACTACTTTTTACTGTCCTTAGTACTTCCTTCCTTTTCATTCCAGCTCCCCTATTGCAGTTTTACTGGTTAGACAAAACAAGATGCACTGCCCTTGACACGCTATTCTTCACCTATTAGCTGCAGGCTTAGCCATATGTAAAAAAGAAAAATGTACACTGGTGACTTTATCTAGACAAAGAAGAACTCTAGTCAGAGCAGCACCAGGTGCCTTCTGTTCGATGTAAGCTTTCAAATTATAACAGTGTTCTGCAACTAAATTACTAAACAGTCTCTATGGTCCAACAGAGCAGCAATGCAGTACAAGATGTGACCAGAGGGACCTATTTTTAATCACTTCATAATTCAGCATTTCACTGCAGTATGGATAAATAGAGAGAACAATAGATGAAGGCTTTGTCTTCTTTTGAGTTAACATATAAGTTTGTGGCTAAAAACCAAAAGGAGCTGGTAAATGGTCACAGTGTTCTTTGTCCACTAATGAGAGTGGAAGGTTATGAAGCTTTGTGCTGTTTGTCAAAGAGGTGCTGATGAGCCCTGGCAGGGTGTAACACAGATTCTGTTTAACCCTGCTGTCCCCGCCTCCACTCAGTCACTGGTGTGTTATGCTGTTGCTAACAACGAAGTATTTTATAGGCCTTGCACAGGTAAAGGTGCATAACACACAAATATTTTTGAGTGTCTCAGATGTCAGGTGTTGCTGAGTTGCAGCAGGTCATATCAGGCCCACAGTCAGGGGGGTCTTGTTATAGAAATGTTACCAGTGACGGTTGTTACCAAGACAAGAGGCAAAATAATGTCTGCACCAAATTCAGTACTAATGTAAGTTTGGCAGGCAAATTTAGTGGCCATGTTTTTATTACTATCAATTATAATTAGAGGGATTTCTGTATTATATGCTAGTTTGGCTTTTGAACATCTGAAAGGAATCTTTTATTTTTTTTAATCATTCCTTGGACCTGTGGGGTAAGAAGAAAAAGTCACATTCTATGGCTATCTATACATTCACACACATTCCCTCTGATGCAACAACCTCAGCAAGTCTAACCACTTTAGTACCTTAAGGTCCTTGTTGAGACCAATTATAGCAGTTGGTGTGAAGGCCAGTGACAGGAAGTGGGAGAGGGGGAACCAGAACCAGAACTGGGTGAAGACCAGCAGGCCGACCATTGATGGCATGTGAGTATGACCTGTCCTGGACTGCAGAGAGATGGTCACATTACGTCCACCTGGACAACAGAGGACACATGAGGTAAAGAAGGTTTCAGTATTATGGCATAATGGTGTCAATCATTCACCAAATGTTAATGCCACAACGAAATTTGTCAGAAAACAAAGGGGTGTGGATGGACTCACTACCTACACAACAACTCTTTGGTACAACATACTTGCTGGTGCATTGTTTACCAACTGTAATACTTGGATTTTAAATAGCCAATTTTGCAATAACTGTGAATCAGGGCAGGGATTAAAAAAAAAAAAAAAAGCATGCATGGTCAGCGAAACAGCAAAGAGCTGAAACAGAAAATGCATGCAGGGCAAACCTTTAACAAGCCTTATGTATCCCTGAAACAGAAATGCTAAAATTACAAACTGCAATGTAGGGGACAGTTTCAGTATAGGTAGAGTTTGGTCACCTGCGTGCTGTGGATGAAGCCATTATTATTAGAATCCCTGATTAGCATATTTGACATGCATGCAATATGTTTGGCAGTTTGTGGTTTGAGCAAAATAGAAGTAATAAAAAGGTGCAAACTTAGATGCAAACTACTCTTTACAAAATGAGAAGGATTTTTTTTAAATGTTATACTGATCACTGATTACATGTATGTCAAATATTTCAACCTGGCACAAGAACTGTTAGATGAAAGAGTGAGAGGTTAATGAGGGTACAAACCAGGATGGTCACCACCCTCAGAAGCTTCTCTTTTTGGCTTTAACCTGTCTGATCTATTGATCCCAGGAAGGATTTATATTACAAGGACAAACTGGAGAGTCAGTTAAACCCTGGAATGCATTGTCTACAGCATCCTGCATTTATATCTAAAAAATAACCCTCATTCATTATCATTCGATGTCAGCTACACAAGAGGTTAATAATCCATCTTCATCACAAGAGGTGTGTCAGTTGTCCCAAAATAACAGAAGCTTTCTTAGCTGAGGTGAAGTAGTTTTACAAAGAGTAAACTTTATTTTAATTCAATTTTTGTGAAGGCTTTATTCACCATTTAGCATGGAAAAATGGCCACAACCAAGGTACACTTGCTAAAGTTAATATTTTAATAGAACATCCTAGCAATAAACTCTAGCTTTAAGAGGGTTAAATATTATTTAATTGAAAATGTATTGGAGAAGAGTTGATTAAACTTAATGGACAGAGGAAGTTTGAGGGAGATCATTTGTAGTGCACTATTGTTTTGTACACAACCTACATCAATGATGAATTTATTATTATTAGCTAGCTTTCATGTTTTAGCTTTCATGCATCTCGTATCATTCCAGAAAGATAATAATAAGGGGCCTTTTGGACGGTTGGAACATTGATTTGCACAGAAATGATCTGGTGCTGCTTGTGTGAACAACAAAAAAAAAGAAGCCTCTCTTCTAAGAAGCAGCGTGTTTATCTATCAGAGAATTTTTGAATTCCACAGATACCACTGGGTTTGAGGGTTTTGATCCTCACAGCGGCCTGGTGAATGTGTGTGCACTACCAAACAGAAACTTAAGTTTGTCTTGGGAGCTGACAAAATACAAGGTGATGAACAGTGGTGAAGGAAGCTCATTGGACCAGTGCCAAAGAGTAACAGACTCTGCCTGTCTGGGACAAACACTGGGGAGTGATTGCAGGAGGGAAGACAGAGGGAGGGGAAGGAAGATAAGACGCGAGGCAACCAGAATCAAACTGTCATTTCTATAGGAATTAAATTAAAACTTTTCCTTTTTCTAAGGAAAGTTCCTTTTTCTAAGGAAAGTTTTTTTTTAGGAGGAGACCTTTCAACTGAGAAAAGGACCTGTTCAGACAATACCAGTTAAATATTTGCCTTTGTGACAACATCCAACTAGTGTTGGAACCAGTCCAGTCCCACAGATTGAGCTTGGTCAGAATGAGTCACAAGATCTTCTCACTGCATCACAACAGGGTACTTAAGAGTCTCTTAAAACTTGAGAAGAGGTTGAGAGCACTTGACAAGCATTGCTATTTCTGCCAACTCTTACTTTAGTAGGCCAATTTTCATTCCAAGGAGTTTGCGAGGGGAGCAAAGGGAAGGGATTGATTTTCTCAAAAGGTGTTAAATGGCAATATCAACAATAAAACCCTCTTTGCTGTAGTGCTGTGTAAAAGACAAAACAACAGAATCCAGAAGATGGGGCTTTGTTTATTACATGTATATGAGAGAAACTACTAATTTGAAGTTTATTAATAGGCCGAATCAATTAGTCAGATGTAGACTTTAAATGTTGGCGAACATGTTAAGAGAAAGAACAAGAAAAAGACAATTGTTGGTTCCTTAGTAATGAGTACCAGGGGCCATGATATGGAGCCTTAATTGTTTCTGCCCGTCAAATTAAATACAATTAGCTGTGCACATGAAAAACAAACAAAACAACAAAAAAAGAAATGCCTAAACCCTGATGGGGTAAAGATATGAAAATATTCTCACTGTCTAAGGTTAAGAATGCTTGACATTTAAACAAAAGTTGTGTGTTTCATGCCTTACCGTGTTTAAATTGTAAGCTACACACTGAACTGTACTAAAAACACTGTATAAGCACAGAGGCTGGAGTGGAGTGTGACATGAAGTGCAGCCAGACGAATGGAGTGTGTGCCTGCTGTATGAAAAAAAAGACACCCATAGTCAGGGTTTGTCTGGATGGTCTCACGCAGGGTCATACTGGCATGTTTACCAGGTTTATTATGATTAACTTGCCCGATTTTATGTATGATTAAAAGGTCTTGTCTGCCTTTAAGATGGCTAATCTGCTCAATACAAAATAACCACCAAATAGTGGAATATGAGGGCCAAGTTAACCAAAAGGCAATCTTATGACTCACAAAAAAGGTTCATGAGTCAGAAAGGCTCAAACACAAATATACAACACTTACTCTTTGAAGTAACAGCCCAAAAACTTGAGATAGCAACACCTGATAGTGTATTTAGACAGCAGTATGTAAACAGAGCTGGTTTCTTTCTAGCTTAGCACAGAGGGTTTTATGTTAGTGCAAGTGCAAGAAAATCTCTTCTGCTGGTTTCTGCTTCAGCCTGCATTGAGGGTTTGTGTACACATGTATGTATGAGGGTGCTCTGCCTATGTGTGAGTGTGTAGCTCCATGTGATGATGTGCAGCTCTGTAAGACCTCACACACACAAATACCCGCTGCACGCTTGGGTCCACAAACACCCGCACAGACACACAAACACAGAAACCCAGGCAAACAGTAATCACCACGGGGAAACCAACAGGCCATATGGCTGAGAGCAGAGCAGAGCTGAAGCAGGAATGCCAGGCACTAATGCACCTTTGCGTGATCTCTTCCAGAGACACAGTGCAGGGGTGGTCAACTGAAGAGGGTTTCTCTGTGTTTGCCTGAGCATAAAGAAACTCAGACCGACATGCACACACAAAACCACAAACCCCACATTACAGTCAGAACAGTTCACTTGTTTTACAGAGTAATTAAGAATGAGGGTGTTTTCGTGTTCCCACTGGGTGAAGGCACAGAGGTAGGTGGGGCCACATACTGGTTTGATCTCTTGCTTGGTGACTGATGGAAAAACCCACTGTCTACTAACTAGATCAAGCTCGTGTCCATCCAGTTAAAATAAAAAAAAATATTTGCAACTAACAGCTTTTTTGGACTTTGAGTGTTTTGTTTGTTTTGCATATTTTAGGACACTTACCTGCATCGAGGATTCCCTGGGCCAGGATAGCCCCAAACTTTGCCATTACGTCATCATGCTTGTCATTGATCACCTTTGCATAAAGCTGCCGGAACTGGTTCACCTAAAATTTCAAGAGACAAATATGTTAAAGTACAACTCACAATTACTGGTGTGAGACAAAAGGCCTATCGCAACAATTTATCTGTTATGATACTTTGTATCATTAATGGGTCCTGTTATTTGAATCTGAGAATAAGAAGGACAAGGAAGTTTCTTTTTACATGAACTCATAATTTTTGTGAATACAACTAGTCATGTGCAGCTACATTTTATTTGGTCAAGTCTGTGCCTGCATGCTTTCCAAGTAAATGGGAAGGGAAACATTTGAATGAGGTTGTCAAAGGCTGCTTGTCATATTTGCACTCTGTCAGAACAACTTTAATAACAAAGTCACACCCTGATAGTGGTGCGTAAAACTTGGAGCAAACCTTGTGGTGGATTGTCATCTTCCAATTTGCAACAATTTACTTTCCTAAAACCAGAGGCCTTAAGACTTTTGTCTGCAACTGCTAAGCAGAGCTGTAAACTGTTAACACTGGAACTCTGAAATAAACATTCAAGGATGTAACACCCTCTGAAATTCCACTGTTTAAAACAAACAAACAAACAAACAAACAAGCAAGCAAAAGATAAAAAGGTTCCTCTTTCACAATCCATGCCGCCTACAGATTAAGGGCTGTTACAGAAAAGACGATAAATCTTGAAAGTATATCTAGCAAATCTTCACCATCTATGAAAAAATGCGATGTGCTCCAAGGTTGAGTGCATGCAGTTATGCCTGGACTAGCCTCTCTCCAGTCTTCCGTGACACAGAAATCTTTCCCACCGTCCTAACAGTTCCGATGCTTTCTGCTTTTGGTCAAATCTTCCCCTTTTCTTTCTCCCAACTCTTTACTCAGCAAAAAAGCTCTGGTCTCAGTGGTATTAAGCATGATTTTAAGAGCAACTGAGGCATACTGTTATTTCATAGATAACCAATGTGCCACCAAGACAAAAAACAGAGCAGTGTTTCTTGGTGCTCTATGCAGTTTCAGAAACTGGTTCGCACTCAAGGAAGAAAAAATTCTGCAGTTCAAAAGGTCTGCTAGACCTACAAAAAGAGGTATTGAGACAAAAACTTTGGTCTAATGCCAGTGATAACGGCCACAACAGCTTATTTAATGATCACTGAGGGGTAATGTGACAAATCCTGTCATATGGACTAAAACGGCTTGTACTTACCTTGGGGCAGGTGACTTCAGTCTGCTGGATCATGATAAGGGCAGAGGCGATGAGGGCACCCTGTCTCACATAATTTACCGGGTCATTGGTCATTGGCTCCAGCAGATTGATGGCCTCCTGTTGAGGAAAAGACATACAAAATTTGTTGTTAAAATTAACTTTTAAGTTATTTAAAAAGGTTACTTAAATCAATAAACAATAATAAACTGTAGTAATAGACAATAATAATTTGTAGTTTACTGCACAATTTGCAAAACCCTTACAGGGGTTGTAAATAATCATCTACTGCTGTATGCATTGCCAATTAGTGGCTGATCCTACTACAATGAATTTGAAGTGGAAAAGGTTTATCTCTGAGGTAAACAAATACAAATAGATTCAAATGACTTTCCCATTTAAGTAGTTTAAGGAAGCATAGGAAAACCAGCTCCTTAAAGGTAAGGTAGTTTTAAAAATAAATAATGATCTTTCATGACTATTCAGTACTCAGTATTTTTAAAAAAAGGGTCAGGAAAGAGAACTTGGCGCAAGAAAGTTTAGACAATTTTGCATTCGGCAAAAAATTCACGGGACAGATGCAGGTTACTTCAGAATTTATTTAAATACTTGAATTAATCTCAGTCCTAGTTTAAGGCACCTTACTAGAACCCATATAGTCTAAAAAAGAAAACCCTTTGTAGTTAATAAACACATGGTAACTAAATATGAAGTAGTAAATAGAACGTAAGTCAATTGTTTAAAAAAATAAAATAATAAACCCTAATGGGGAAAATAATTATCTTCTGGTTACAGCCAGATTAGACAGTGTAGGAAACAGCACCCAGAGCTAGTTTAATCTGTAGCATTAAGTCTCTTAAGGTGAAGCCCCCACATTAAGTTTTAGATCCGTTTGACAGGCTCAAACAACATGCAGTTGCTAAAGTTGACAGAATAGTTACCATACTTAAGTGAGTGACAGATGTCTTGCATTATCAACATATTCCAGTGTTGTAAAGTTGTTTTATTAGTACTGTTATTTTTGTCACAAACCCTTTGAAAAGGACATAAAGATTTTGTAAAGAAGCAAGTGCTAGGCCAAAATTTGTGAGATTATTTATTTAGTATAGCTTTTCAAAAGATTTAAAAATGAGATCTGTAAGTCGACACTAAACTGACTATTTGATGGTCTTTACTTTGAACACCCTCCATATTTTGTCATTCCCAAAAGAAAAGTGCAATGTAGGCATATTTGTTCAGTTAAATACAGGAAAATGATTATCATGAGAGGCAACCAGAGCATATAAATTAATGACATTTGTGAAATCTATATCTGCCTGCCTGAGACAGCAGTGCTACAATTATAACAGGCCCTGTCTCCTTCAGTTTCCTCCCACGAGGACTACCTCTTTCCTCCTTTTTTTCCTGCACTCCTCTGTTCTCAGCTGAGCAGTAATGGCTGTAACTCACACCACCAGACTCAGGGGGAGGCGTCATCTCCACCAAGGAAAGAGAAAACAAACTAGGATGATGACAGTGGAGGTAAAATAAACTATGTTTCATCAGTGCTCTTGGCTCAGCTGGCATAGACAGCCGTGTAACGGGATGATAAGTCAAGAGTGTAAAGCCAACACCAGTCGACCACATCCTGTTACTGATAGGTTGGCAGGGGGTTTAATTGAGGGTATTTACTGTCAGGCCCAATTAGCGGAGCAGGTAGACATGTAATGCGGTCGCTTACGATCCTCTTAATCCATGTACAGTGGTGGACTGTTCCCTTCAGGCTTGTTACTCAATGTGAGTTGATCTTTAAATAAAACTTAAATTAGAATCGACTCAGCACAGCAAAAAACTGGCAAGAGGCTTGAGCAAGTAAATGGAACAGTGCAGAACACACCTGACCACTACATAATTTCCATTTCCATGCATATTTATAAAATTGTATCATATAACACTATTCTGAGAAGCTGAAGTGGTTCTTCTGTCTCCTCAGTGTTTAACATTACATTTGCACAAATATTTCTTTGTGAACAGTGCTTCATCCAACTCACTAAAACAAGCTGGACTGTAATTAAGATTTTCATAATTGCACAAATCAGCATAAAACACACAAAAAGGTCAAAGCAGCTTTCCTGTTAAATTTTTCAGGTTTAAAATAAATCAGGAAAACCAGTTTAGTATCAATACCATATGTTCGAGGTGTGCAAATGATGGCAAAAGAATCCTCTAAATAGGTGACCTCCTTCTGTTGCCACAACATCATTACTCTCAGTGAGGACCTTATGTGCTCATGTTTTATTCTGGAAAAACCAGTACTACAGCATGCTCTGATCTGGTCCAAAACATAACACTTTGGTGCTTCCAGGTTCAGGATGCAATGAACCAAGACTCAGCTTGGACTGCTCCACCTGAGACCAATCAGCCCGCATGATAAGACAATGAACAGGATCTGGCTGCATCCTTAACCTCAATCTTCTTCTGTCTTCTTCACTTCCCTTTTTAGATTTCACTGAAGTTGCATTCACAGGGTACAGTCTCTTTGACTGTAAGCCAATTTGGACCATTTTAATCATAAAATCTCTCAAGAACTTTTAACAACTTATGAGCTCATTGTTGACCCTCTATCAGTTTTAAAGCAAATGCCAGTAGATAACTGGCAACATAGTTGTTTTATGTTCCAATGGTTGAAGCAATGATTATACTATAACATGAGCAGATAACTGTCTTAAAGCAGGTGAATTTCAAAAGAACTCAAAACAAAAAACAAAACAAAACAAAAACACATAAAATAAAATAAAAGAAAATAAAAGTATAACAGGTCGTCTTTATATCATTATTATGAAATTTATTCAAGCAAGGCAGCATTTGCTCTGGCAGCATCTTTCTTGTGATAAGAGAAAAAACAACAATTCTCTCACAAATATTGCGAGTGTCATAAAAAAGAGAGTCGTCACCAGCTTATCTAAGATGAACCTCACAAGGGTGCTATTAATTGAGTGCTTTAAGAAAAATCCTTTTACAGCATACAGTCTTGCATTCGTGGCGCACATGTGCTTTGTTAGAACCAGGGAAGCACAGAGTATAAATGAGGACAACAGGGACAGTGCTGCCTTTGTAGTTTAAAAAAAATGAGGAAAGAAACTGCTACATAAGCATTCCTTACAGCCTCACGAAGAATATAAGTTCCACCCAGGAGCACCACATCCAAAAGGAGTATGCTGCTTTGCCTACATCTCATTTAAAAGGAATCATTTTTTGATTTTGGAACTGTGCTTAACAGAATGTAGTATTTTTAATTAAGGTTTAGTCTATAAAATTCACCATTTTACAAAAAGATGACTAAAAGATGAGACAATGTAAATTTCCAGGAAGTGGTTGAACCTTTTTCTACCTAAATTGTAACTTCCTCTTAACCCCTTTTATCATTTCAGTGTTAAGAGGTTGTAATACCATAACTGTCAAACAAATTTCACAATAAACAACAGTACATTTAGTTCAGATGGCATTATTCCTGCACATCCTGGTAAGCTTTTATTTTGAAACACTAATGAGTAAGGTAAGTTATTTGCTGTCAGTTAAGAGGAGGGGTATTCAGGTCACTCACCTTGTTCCCTGTCCCAGCACAGCAGATGCCCAGAGCCATGGCAGCCCCACAACGCACATGAGGGTTGTAGCTTTCTGACAAAAGAGACACAACACTGGGACACTGCTCAGGAGTCCTGAGGAAAGAGAAACAGAGAGAAAGAGAGAGGAGTGAGTTAAGAACAGGCATTGAAAGTTGACCATTAGTAATGACAGAGAGGACAAATGAGTGTGTGTTATCACTACACAGGACCATGAAAATAAAAATATGTTATAAAGCACTGACACCTTGATTCATAAAATGTAAAATGCCTGGAGGCCTTGAGCAAAGAGCCACAACAACCATTGTTATATAGTGTTAAAATAACTGATTGTGAATGCTTGTTTTGACTATCTTTCAAAGAGCTGAAATTTATATCAATATGGTGCTAATTAGTAAAACATGACATACAGGGGACATTAACTAAACACTATTAAATATTTCCGTTGCTAAGAGTGCATTCATCTGGGGATCTGGTTATTCTCTTGTCCATTTTTCCATTTATGCACTTTTGATGAACTGACAAAAATATTATGAGTCAACACTTTCCCAAGATAGAAACTGCACATAAATATTAGACACTTAAAGTGAACTTAAAGTCTTAATGTGAGGCCTTAAGCATGGGGAAATTACTTATTTACTTTTTAAGTAATTTCCCTAGTATAAAAAGAATGTTATATGACACTTTGCTCATGTATGGTAGTGTTGATAACACCAACTATCATTAGGAGGAAATTAGTCCAAAAAATCCACAAATTTTCCTGTAAGTCCAGTCAGCATTGTTATCAGCAACAAATATCTCTACTTCCAGTAAATAGATACTATTGTGCTTGTTACAGTCCATTCATAATTATATGCCTCAAAAATCATGGGTCTTATATGCTAAATCAGAAATACTTACTTAAGGGTTAAAAAAAATGCCTAAGGCTTTTAGTCTAATTTTATGTATTTAAGTCTTTATGTACTGTAAGACCATACACGTATGCCTCACATTTATTACGATGTGAGCGACAAGAGGCTGATACAGCTAAAACTTAATAACGCTGACTGCCTAAAAGGTCCCAGATGATGCCCTGGAAAATAACACATACATTGAGAGAAGCAGGAATAAAGCTAAGATAAACAAATTATAGATCGATTTTGCCACATGAAATGTGATTGTAGCAGTCTCTAATAGACATGCATTGTAACAGAGCAGATTTCATTAGCTCACTTCCTTTCCATTACAAACAATCACCTAAACACGTCATGAAAGTACCTGTACAATGTTATATTAAACAAGCAAAGAGGTTGCATGGCCTTTATTGTAAACTCTTCAATTGTAAAGCCAATTACAAATCAAACAATGCATGGCAAATCAGAAACAAGACAGACACACTAATGTTGCAACACGAAAACTGGCTTTTTAACTATGCAAATTTTCATAAGAGCATAAAAACATCATTCAACTGACAATTGTTCCACAAGTACATCAACTGCTGATTCATTGCATGAAAGCACGCAAAATGTGAAGATCTGGCAACTAGATTTTAATCTGAGCAAATCAGATTGCATATCACCCAAAAAAATGTGCCAGTAAGCATTTGATTTGATGTGAGGATACCTCAGCATACTGCTAGTAGTACACCTGCAGCTGCTCCCTGCATTATAAAATTCAAAAAAGTATTTTGTAAGAAAATGAGAAAGAGACTGTAGAGGTTGGCTGTGTGACTTTAGATCTACCAAGTAATCATTTACTGAAGCTAAAATCTGCCAACTAGGATTAGATATAAAAAACTGAAAATGCATTTGTTGTCTTCTGACAGACAGAGCTACATTAGAAGACCTAGAACTGAAGATACAGAACTCACTTTAAACGGGTGGTCAAAAGGAGCCCATACAGTACAAAGTATTTTAGGGGTAATTGTTCCCCATGTGAACTGGGTAGCATGTTGAGTAAAAACCTTTTGTCTATACACTGCTTTTTACTTGGATGCCTAAGAGTAAACAGATCCAAGTGGGGGGTTATTGACTGGATTTCTCACATTATCTTGTCCAGAGAAGAATGACTCATCATCATCATCATTTGATTACCCAGGAGTCCAGGGATTGCTTATTTCTGTGTCTTTAATGTCATGCATCTGCTTTAAAATTAAAACAATGAATATATGCTGAGAGAAAACACATTTTGACTTAAGGCTGGGAGATCAGATGAAAAAACAAATATGTCTAAATATCAAATTAAATTATCTAGTAAAAAAAAAGGATTGTATTTAATTAAACTCTTAGATTGAAAATGTAAATTCACAGCAGACAAAAAAAGCAGGGGGATCAAGTACTATATTCCCTATCACTGCATGTTTCAAATGAAGGAGGGAACAGATAATGACAAATATAAACAGTGGGACGGCTCTGGTGAGGGAAATTACCTCCCAGAACCACTGGCATGCTGCCAGCATGAAGACATTCATCTGTTTTGTACAGAGTCTGACTCACAGGCAAGAGAGAGGGGAGGGAGGAGAGAGCAAGAGAGTGAAAAAGACGGGCTACACTGCAAGTTGATCACAGGCGGTGAGCAAGGGGCAGCGAGTGGGAATGGGAGAGAGGCAGAGGAGCCACAACATCTGAAAGTTTTAAACCTGTGATCGCTGTAGGTGATGCGAAGCAAGACTGGGGGTTCCTCCAACACGTGGAAGCAAAACAAATTCCACTTCATGGACTACTTCAGAAAGAGACAGATTTAGGTTTTGCCGTTGAGGGAGGGCATTCTGTTTAGCGTTTCTCTTTAGGGAGGGTGTAAGTATAAAGTGAAAATGAGAAAGTTTAAAAAGATATTATTCTAAGAGGGGTTCAAAGACTGAAATGCGTTGGATGTTGAAGTTTGGGGTTCTCCTGGCACAAAATATTTTTAAGCATTTTTGGAAATTTAGACATAGTGGCTTGGAAAACAGTACAACGGTAGAAACGTCAACCAGGAACATAAACATACAACAGATGTTACCCTCAGAAGCAGGTAAGAAACATGAACAAAATTACAATATTGCTTATGGCCACTGTGCTTTTGCTTGTCTTATCTTTATAAAGTAAGAGTGAGTGAGAGTTGTGAATGTTTTATTTAAAAACTTAGGGAGGAGGTTTTAGAATCCTACCTAATTCCCTAAACTTTGATTTTATACTTAATGTTTGATACACAGTTTACAAAAACTTTGTCAAATTAAGAATTTTTTTATATCTCAAAACTTGTAAAAAATTTAAATACAATTTTTGTAAATTTTTTTGTTTAAAAAAAAAATGCATGAGTTATTTTTCAAAATATTTTCAAGTTTGATTTCAAGTTTCACATTATTTTGCCTTTACATGGAACAGTAGCGATTATCTTACAAGAAAGACCCTTTTCATTTGGTAAATAAATGTCTCTAGCTTTGCAATATTTAGACAAATTAAAACAGACAGCTAACAAGGCTTTGCTAATCTCGCTTGACAGATCTGTGCTTTTAAGTGGATCCAGAGGATGACAAGAGTATCAACTCCCTGGGAAAGTGAGGACCCTTGCTAACATCTCACTGAGGAAGTACTAATTGTGTTGGAATTATTGCCAGCATTGGAGTTCGTGGTGCTTTCTTTTTTTGTTCCCTCCAAAAAGTGGATCTAACATATATTCCCTTTGGTTTTTACTCTGCACAAAGGATGAAGCATCCTGTGCACTGACCCGGTGTACTCTGCGTCCTAGTTTGTGGGACCAAGTGACCATGCTGACCAAGTGTCAAACACCAGAAAGATTAGAGCCCCGACCCACGCTAAGACCTGCTGTAATTTCTGCAGCACCATGTCACAAGCGGGTCCATTTGAGGCCAACAGCTCACAGTCAGGAGAAGTACCTGAGGTTCAGCTGAAATGGGCAGCCCTGCTTATCGTCATTGTCATCATTCCAACTATTGGTGGAAACATCCTGGTCATTCTTGCAGTGTCACTTGAAAGAAAGCTGCAAAATGCCACCAACTACTTTCTGATGTCGCTTGCTGTGGCTGATCTGTTGGTAGGACTCCTAGTGATGCCAATTGCTCTCGTCACTGTTCTCTACAGTAAGTTTGAAAAAGCTGTCTTACCCTTTAAATTAATACAACAGCAACATGCTGAATTCTATAAGGAGATACATGTACCTGCAAAATACCTAGATCTATTCTTAATGCCATTTTGATGAAGTTTTGACCCAAATAAACCCAGACCTTTAAAATCAAGTAAGCGTAACAAATATTCAAAACAATGCTTTTTATTGGTGTGTGTCTTTGAAGTGTGCTCCTAGCCAGCTACCAGCATTTTACAAACAAATTCTTGATTCAATGAAAATTTATAGGTAAACTTAATGAGCCTTACTATTTTACAAAGAAAAAAGCCCTGCATACGTATGGGGAACAAAGCAGGAAAACAAGGTTTGTTAGCCAACACTTAATAGAGCGTGACTATCTCCAAACAAATTATAGATTAATTATATATCTAGATTAATTATAACAGGAGATGTTCAGCAATAAACATTATACTTCCTCTGGCAATGTTATGGTAGCAGTTTAACAGCTATGTTTGAATTGCTGGTCAAAAGGATCATTAGCCTGAGGAACAAATAGTGACATGGTTTTACTTAAGTTTTTAATTAATTTCAGTGACAGTGTTGCATATATACAGGTGCATATGATCTGATTTAGACACCTATTTCTACTCAGCTACAAAATACAGAGCACTGGCCAGGACATCATTCCTCTTTAATCCAATTGGACGATGACAAGCCAGATCATATTTATATTTCACACTGACAAAAGAGTGGAGTATATTGTGAAACAGGGCTATCTGTAGTACTGCCTCTCTCAAAAGTTTGCATTGGAACTGTATGTGTAACACTGTCAGGGTTGGGAGAGTAAAACAGTAATTATCTGAATGTAGAGGCTACGTGATTAAAGGCCATGCAATGAATCTCCTATTTCGTTCATGCTTGTAATAAAACAAACTATGTTAGTTAATAACACAAACTGTTCACGTCTGGAGCCTGAGGTAAATCTCATGCCCTGTTAAAGACCTAATCGTTAAGAACCAGTGAACTAAATGTTTAAAAGCATTCATGCATTTTGGGTTGGTACAGTGACATTTGTTAATCAATAAATGTATTTTAGTCATTGTGTTCTCTTAAACGTAATAATGTAATAATACAGCACCCCCGAAAAAAGATGATCCTTCAAGTCAAGAAGACTTGCATTTTGTCAGTTCAATTACTGCTATTTTTAAGCTACATCACCATAAACAGAGCAATGCAGGATTAAAGAAATGGAACACTGAAAATTTTACTAACTGACTCTGGTCTTAAAACGAACTCAACCACTAGATTAAATGTGATGGAAGTAGAGAAGGACTATGGAAATAGAGTGAAGTGCTGCACTGCTTTTGTATGTTTGCTGCTCTAAAACTCTCAGCTCCAGCACTGAATGTTTATAAAGCCGGCTGATCTACTTTTGAAACAGATGCTGGTACGACCTCCTCCACTGTCGTCTAATTTTACTAACTGTTTAGCTAACAGCGCTTCCTGTAGCCCAACAGGACAGAGCTCTGTTATGTGCTGGGATTGTAGAACTTAATTATGACCACTTTCTTTTACTTTTTGGAGGAAGGTTTCACAAAATAGCTCATAAAAATAGTAATTAAACTGTTGGGGGGGGAGGTTTCTAGTTGAAAACATGATAATAATAAAGGGCTAATTACGGAGGAGTTTAGTGTGGGTTTACTGCCCACACACCATTTTTTGAGGGGGGTGAATAACATTTTATATATTTATTTGGGTGAGGTGTATTGAAGAAAAGACGTCAATAATGAAATGAAAAACACCTACAGGGAAGGAAAAGCATGAATCACTGAGCTTAAAGCACACTACAAATTAATCTAGTGAAGACAGGTTATACTGCAATACCACTACAAGAAGAACGTGACTGCTCTGCAGGGTCAATAATTTCAACAACAGATGCAACAAAACCAGGCAGAGACAAAAAATTTTAAGATTAGATAAAAGGCCATAACACATTTAGTATTCCGAAGAGGATCTGTAAATTTCAAGAAACTTCGATTAAAACTCAATAGAGCAAGAAAAGAAAGAGACTGGATCACTGTTACACCTGGAAAAATTTCTAATCATGTTCCACATCTGCAGGGCAGATGAATCCAAAGCACTCAGAGACCATCTTAAAAAAAAATGTTAAGGGATCTGCTTTTTTTTTTCAAATGCAAGCTGTTGGAGCAGACATTAATGTATTCTTAAAATATATCACCGTGTGACAATGACTCAAAAATTCCCCCAGAAAATTATCAAGAAGAACTTTTTGAAAGGACAGAAGATTTGCTATTGCTTCTTAATGTGTTGAACCTGCAAGGCACCCTTTCTCCACACATTCCACTGCCGACTAAGTCTAAGTTTTCATCCCTCTACTAGCCATGTTAAATATACATTTTCCCTAGCTTATATTCACTTCTTTTTTTTTTTTTTTATGAAAACATACGCTGGCATTTGTTAAGGCAGGAACATTTTTAAAAGAAAACCAAAAAAAAAACCCCCCAAAAAACAAAAAACAAACAAACAAAAAACAATCGGTATTACTGTATGTTCTAAAAGCTGTAGAATGTATTGAGGGCTATGGTTTATTTTTATACATTTTATATATATTTATATATTTTATATTTTTATATATGTTATTCTTTTAACACAAGAGTATTAAACCCGGCTGGTTCAGTGCAGAAGACGTCAAATTTTGTATGTGTAATGGACATAAGAGCAATTGCAGAGGGCTGCAAGTTTGCTCATTCAAAGCTTTTTAATTCTGTTAAACAAAATATATGTTTCCTTCTACAGCTACTTGGACCTTCATACACTGTTTATTGAATAAGTCTTCCAGATGAAACTCATCAAAACTATGACTCAAAAATTCCCCCAAGTGTGGCAAGAAAGTGGCTCAAGGAAAAGAAGGAGAGGTGGCCTAACAAAAGAAAATTATGTAAAGGAATATTTCCAAGAACAGTCTTTTGCAGTGTTAATGGGTGACGGGCCAAAAGCCAACACTGGCTTGCCAATTTTATGCCTGGAACTGAAAATAAACTACTGTTGAGCATAGTCTCCAGCACAACTACATAAAGAGCTTTTAGCTCCATAAACAGTCGGTGAACCCTCCTTTTTCCAGTAAAGTCATTCCTCACAGAGATAAACAAACACCAATCTTTTGCATGAGTGCTACTTCTCATCCCTTGCCATTGTGGTATATCTCCCATAACTGGTAGTGTGCAAGACAAAATTTTTTTTTTCAATAACAATGAATTACATCACGAGTACAGTATATGGAATTACTCTTTGTACAACAATTTATTGTCTTACTGGACAAGTTTCCTTCTTATATCCTTTTTAGACTCTGACTGGCCTCTCCCAGAGCCCCTCTGCCCCATCTGGCTGTTTCTTGATGTGCTGTTTTCTACCGCATCCATCATGCACCTATGTGCCATTTCACTGGATCGCTACATTGCCATCAAGAGGCCAATCCAGTACAGCCAGTACAAATCCAGAAACAAAGCAATGATGAAAATTGCACTGGTGTGGTTCATATCCATTTGTAAGTACATGAATTTAGATATCCCTAACTTTTAGCACATTTTAGCATCAAATACAGTAAAATTCCTAAAAACTCTTATGACATTGAGGCAAAATACAGCGTTCTCAATGTAAAGTTCCTATATGGTCTAATGGTAAGGACTTTCACCTAGGCTGCCCAAGTTCTACACTTAGTAAACAGTAACTAGTCAGCGGAACTTTCTTTTGGTGAGAGATGGGTGGGTAGGAGGACTGGGACAATCGTATTACAAGTTAGTCAATCTCATGGGTCAAAGTGAATGTTAAACATGTCCCACAGGGACAATCCAGTTAATTTCTTTAAGAAACTGAAGCATGTCCAAAGGGTAATGTGGCTTGAAAGTGTGTATAACTGTTTGCTGTAGAATTACACTGTTGTCACTGCTTTTGTTTTAAAAATCCTCTTTTTGCATTTATCCTCCAAAGGTTTTGTATAAATGTTGACAGCTGAGTGTTTAATGCTAATCATTTTAGGTTGAGAGTATAAAACTTAGCAGAAGATTCTGGCCATTATGCTGAACACTAAAGTGTAAAACTTTGTTTGAATTCATTGAGGCAATATTGCTCAGTGCTCAATGCACCGGTGTTCACATTATTAAATGCATAGTTGTTTGGCTAATGTGTTGGGGTTCATCCGAGCTTCATTTCATTAATAAAGCCAGAAGATTGGAATGAATAGAGAGGCACTTAACACCTCTGGTTGCAAAAGAGTTTTTAATGTAACTTTAATCAGTTTAATTTCAGAGGGATAATGGCAGACCATGGGTGATTAATTAAATTTAAAACACAAAAAAGGTAATCATACCATTAGAATTTGCCTTGTTATTCCAGAAAGGGGTCACACTGTCCTTTCACTATCAATCTTTCCTACTTTTACATATACAGTTCTTAAATAATTAACACCAGATGTTTTTTCTCAGATAAAGGACACACAATGCTGAAGCTGATATTAAAAACATCAGCAACAAAATAACTTAATATTCAAAAACAAAAGAAAAAAATGAACATGATAATTGTCTGTGTTTGTCAATACTAACTATGCCTGTCATTTTCAGGTATTGCAATCCCAATTCCAATTAAGGGGCTTGAGGACAACCATCTTCCCAACAACATCACCTTTAACATTAACCACACATGCTTGCTGAGAACTGACACCTTCCGTGATTTTATCAGGTTTGGCTCACTGGTGGCATTCTTCATTCCTCTGACCATCATGATGGTCATCTATCTACTTACTGTCCAGGTCTTGCGCAAAAAAGCCTATTTGCTCAGGTCAAAAGAGACTCAGCGCTTTAGCTGCCCAACAGTCTCAACACTTTTTCAAAGGGAACAGGCTCTGACTCCAACTCAAGGTGAGCAAGTGAACATGCTGGAGAGACGACTGTCCAGGGTGCTAGAAAAAACAAATACAAACATGACAAACTCTCCTACCGGGGATGAAATGTCCTTTCGGAGAATGTCGACTATGGGCAAAAGGTCAATGCAGACTCTCAGCAATGAGCAGCGTGCCTCAAAGGTGCTAGGTATTGTTTTCCTTCTATTTGTAGTTATGTGGTGCCCTTTCTTTATTACTAATGTCACCTCTGTGCTATGCAGCAGCTGTAATCCTGATGTGATAGGCCGCCTCATGGAGATTTTTGTTTGGGTGGGCTACGTATCATCAGGTATCAACCCACTAGTCTACACCCTTTTCAACAAAACTTTCAGGCAAGCATTCACCCGTTACATCACCTGTAATTACAAAAACAGTGCTAATCAAGAACCAGGGAGACACCCAAGGACATCAAACGCGGATTGGACCCCTACAAGGATTAACTTCAAATCTTCCATGGCAGAAAACTCTAAACTATTCATGAAGCGGGGAATGAAGAATAGCATTGGAGCAGTTGGCTACCAAAGTCCGCTGAGGTGCCCACAAGCAACTTTACAGTCATCCAATAGTGTTATGTTAGACACAATGCTTTTGACCAAAAACGAAGGAGGTAAGCAGGAAGAACATGTTATCCATGTATATGTTAGCCGTGTATAGGGATAGCTTGACAAATAAATCCACTTAAAGGGAATCTCCAGGTGGATCAGATTCATGGTGTCACACAAATAAAAAAGGAATTATTGGAATCTGCTGTTACTCTTAATCTGACGGACAAATTATGCAGTTTCAGTACTTACTGTCCAATACACAACAAGAAGAGCCAAATGATTGCTGTCTTACTTAGGTTCACATCAGTTATGGTTAACAAATGCATACCAAGACATTATTTTCTAATGAGAGTCAAATCAAAACATGCAAAATGCAGGACAAGTCGAAGTGTACCAGAAGAGAGTTTGAGTATTATAAACATTATAAAACTGTAACCTTGAGATGACCTCTAACAGGTCAACTAAATGAAGAACACAGTAGTTTATTCTTGGGCTCTAGGTTATTCATTAAAAAAAGGTTAAAAGTCAACAAAATTAAGGCCACCAGACAAAAAACATGAGGATTTAACATAAAGACATAGTAACCTGGAATCTCTGTAAAGGCATTTCCCCATATACTCCTATGGGAAACCTTTCAACTTAGGCTACCCGAATATGCTACAAAACCATCTCAGACCACATGCTTATACTCTACCTATCAAATCAGTTCCACAACAAACACATTCAATGAATTGCACTCTTGATACTCTGTGTATGTGCTGGACCTATGGAGAGCACATTTTTATGTGTACAGTCTGATGTTTTGATACATGAAAAGCTTTCAAATTAAAAGATGTATATATGAAAGAACAAAATCTAGAGTAAATGGTAACCTATATGTGTTTAATAAATTGTTTTTTGTTTTGATAAACAAAAAAGAGACTGCACCAATTCTGAGCACTTGTGTTCTTTTACTGTGAATGTTACACTCTGCTATGCTTCTTCATTTGTTGGTGATAAAACTTTTTCAACTAACTGGCCTTGACCAAAACTAAATGGGACTGCCAAATAAACTGTGTAAATTAGACAGCCTCAAAGGATGAAACAGAAAATACTGAGATAACAGCAAGTAAGGACACTTTGAGACAGTACACTCAGCATTTTGTCTCCAAGATGAACAAGTGCAGTTTTTAGCCTTTTAGAAAGCAAGAACCCTGCAAACATCAACATAACTAATTATTTGAGAAGTTTCTAGTATGCTCTCTCTAGTTTCTATTATACAAAAAGAGAGATTTTTTAGTTGATGTAGCATGATTACCCAGATTAGAACTTCGCGCTGGCTCCACAAGCTGTTTTAGCTGTATTGTACTGTTTTATCCTTACTTAGAGTGACCCTGTTTTAATGTTACTGATCAGGAACCTGATTTTCTGAGAACAGGGAGACTTAAGTTGTCCTCCCTGTGTGCAAGTTCATACTGGAGGAGTGAAAGGAGTTTTCCTTGAGCCATTAGGGTGGGAAGTTGGAGGCCAACTGAATAGTTCTGGTTCAGAAGTCTTTCTAAACACAGTGAAGATTTACACAGTTTATAAAGTGGCTAATTGATTACGCAGAATATCACAGAGCCTTTTTTGGACCTAAAAATGTACACCTTGTATTTGTGCAATGGCTAGGCGGTCTGTTAAATACTGCTTTGGTCTCGGGTAAATCTATGTCTGCATAAATATCCTATAAATAGAGGTAAGAACATGTGAGTGAAAATGAGTGCATCCAGCTTCCTCAGAGAGGAATACCTTCCATGAGGATGAGGAAATGAATTTAAATTCTAGACAACAGTGCGTTCAAAATCTATATGACTATAGAGCGTGTTCAGCTATGTCTAGTCAGCAGTAAAAACTAAAACATTAGGGCAATCCAAGGCAACAGAAGCATAAACAAAGAAAAACAAATGTTACTTTGTAAAACAATCACAGCAGTTATAATGTTGCAAGAAAAAGTAGCCCTGTGTTGACAATGTCCTGTGATGTGTGCATATCATCATTTGTTTTAAACATATATCTGTTGCCAATGTCTTCAATGGACCTTATCAAATAAAAACAAATGAGTTTAAGAATAATATTATGAATGGAAAATAGAAAAAAATAGCACTACTTTAATGTTGTATTTACATAAAATGCATTAGGTGACTTTGAGACAAAAATACTTTACAATTGAATCAATTTTAGAATTAAATGTCTGATAGTAGTTTTTACCATTATGAACATAAAAGCTGTGCCTGGTTGCTGTATGCGTGTGTATGTGTGTGATGGAGATAGAGAGAGAGGAGGGAGGGGGAGAGAGAGAGAAAGAGACCTCTGGTGCAAGCAAAGAAACTTAGTATTTAAGTAATTTACTTTGGTCCTTACCTGAACAAGATAAAGCCAATGGACTCAACAGCAGCCCTTCTAACGTCATCATTCACATCACTCACCTTAATTAAGATAAAAAAGTAGTTAAATAACTAAAACTGATAAAAAGCTTCATAAAAACTTGCACTTAACCTTGGTCTTAATGACTTAGCTCCCTTAGAGCTCACAGTATTAAGAATACGCTCCACTATCATATCACTCAATAACTTTTGCTTGTATAGGGTGCCACCTACAGGTAAACGAGTCATCAACATCTCTGAGGTATGTTGCTGTTGCAAATGTTGCTACTGTAAGGATTATGATAAGCATGTTCTTGAATCTTTCAACCTTCATGTCTTGGTCTTTTTTGTTAAATTAAAGTGTTGCAGTATTAGACTCACAGAGTAAAACAGTTCATTCTGATATTTGTCACTAGGTTTGACAAAAGATGACTGAGCTAAATGGAAACCTTCAGCACCTAGCCCAGTGGGAGAACACTGATGTCCAGATCCAAACTGAATTTGAATCTTACCATTTATGCACGGACAGTTAGAATGGAATATTTTAAACAATCATAATAAGATTATGAAACAAATCAGAATTATGATGACAGTTATGGTTTTGTGGCCATTGACACTGGCTTTGCTACCAGCATTATAAACCTGCCTTCCCCTCAAGAAAATCTGTTATGAAGAAGACCAAACAGGAAACACTTACAGCAACGTGTAGCAGGCGCCGGATGGCTTTGTTGTTCCCTGAGCCACAATAGGCCATGCCCACTGTGTACATACCAGAGCGTCGCAGGATGGGGTCCTATCATTGACAGTGAAAGAAAGCAGAACTTTGAGATTCTATGACTAAATGTACAACAACAATCAACAAAGTTTGAGTTATTTCCTACTTAAACTCCAGCTAAGGATTCTTGGCACTAAGTTCAGAGGACAAGCCTCAACTATGACATGAAGACAACACAACGTGAGTACATACAGGACTCAGTACATTAAACATTGGAACTAAGCACTACATTAGCAAAGTCATGCCGAGCAATGACCTACTTTTGGGATTTTTTAAAAAATGTCATTTTAAAGTCCTCCTCTCCAGGCATTAATCAAACATGACATTTTATATGTATTGTAATTGTAACTGTAACTGCGAAATAAAATCATCTCTGTGCCCATGGTGTACTTCAAGTGCTTTTTTATGATGTTCAGCCTTACCTTGTCTCTGCAGAGGCTTTCAATGAGAGCGTCAGCCTCCTCCATGCGTCCATACATGACCAGGGCAATTCCTACTGCCAAACCACGCAAGATCTTCTCGTGCTGAGTCTCCTGAGCATAGCCTACCATGTCCTCAATGGCCTGGGCTGACTTGGAACCCAGCATGACGAGACCCAAGGCCAAGCCTGCAGCTTCACCTAAGAGTTGGCAGGATATTTTTAGATGGCTTATTTTGTTTTTGTTTTTTTACATATGTAAATCTATGGAAAAACCTTTTTTAAAAAGAAAAATCTTTTTGCAGAAATGCTATTTTTTGGCCAATATGTGTAATTTTTTTCTGTGCACCTTAATAAAGATACTATCCTAATTTTTTAATAAGGCAGCTATTACAACAAAGTAGCAAGGGCCAAACGCCACTTTACAATACAGAAAACCTTTATTTGTTTTTTGTCCAAAGCCTACATACCAGTAACAGCATCATCCTGGTACAGGTTGGACTTGAGGAGGTCATAAACATCCTGTCTGGCTGTGCCCAGTGCAGCCAAACCAAGGCCAAGAGCACCACCGTGACGTACAATCTACAAAACAGAAGAAAATAGACCATTTGACATGAAACACACACACAAACAAAGACAAAAATGAACCAATTTATACAGTAACCTTAACTAGCCATTGCTCTTATCTTTAAATTTTTAGCTAAAGCTTTTAATTGAAAATCCATGCTGACATAAGTTGTATTGTTTTATTACTTAGTTAAAAGATGGTTCTTTCCTTCAGCAATTGTTTCATGAGTCACATTTAAGTATATATTTGAAAATAAATCAGTATTTTATGTATCTGTAACAAAACTCACATCATTGCTGGCATTCTTGAGCTGACTGAGCAGGTAGTCAATAATGTCCCCACCATGGTTGGCATGAATAAGTCCCAGTGCATACAAGCCTCCTCCCTCCTGGTAGGCTGAGCCAGGGGAGGTGTCTTTGGGCAGGTATGTGGCCATTAATTGGAGAGCCTCTTTCTCGTGACCCTGAAAAACATTTATGTTATGTTTAAAATTTAATCTGCAATAAAATTTATTCTGTTTTTGATCTGCATTATGACATCATCACATAGTCCTAAATTTACCTTGTGGATGACACCCAAACTTGCTGTGGCAGTGAACTTTGCCCAGTTTGTGGCTCTTGCAAGCCATTCCAAGTTTTCTCTAGAAAGTTAAACATAAATTGGTTGAAACGTCACGTGATGCGAATAAACATATTTCCTATTCTTTATGCAAGCTTTGAAATAAAAGTCCTTTCTCAGAGCACAGTTACCTGAGGAACTGGTCACTTGTGGTTCCTGTGTGCATGAAAGAGTTGGCTATTACCGTAGCTGTGTGGCACACCGAATTTCGGACTGCATCCTGGAGTGAAGGAGAAAAATATGTACAAAAGCTCAAGAGGAGGATGCAACAGCAAATTCACCTTTCACAATCTGTATTTCATCTGAACATGCAAACAATATTTTGGTATTTTAGTTTTTAATCTTTATGCTAGCGTAGATTACCTTTGTGTTTTTGAGGATCATTAGATCTGTATTGTTATTTCGGATTAGGAACTGCAAGTGCAACTCAATGGCCATCTCTCCACTAAGTATTTTGATCATCTTGGCATTCTGGTCTTTAGGTTCATCTTTCTGCAAAAACACAGGGAAGAAATACGGTGCACCGTCAACCAGATTTAAGTTGCTCTACTTAAAGACAGAAAAATAACTGAAACCTTGTATTACAAAAATGCTCTGGCACAAAACAAGCCAGAGGGCTTACCGTTTCTGCTGGCTTTCCAGCAGGGGAGCTGCCAGCCTTGTCATCTGTCTCCATTGCATCACTGTTAAAAACAAAAAACAACTTTGGTCAAGGATGAATCATTTTGTCACAACTAAGTTACTCAATAACTCAAACTGACCAGTGTACAGTTTCAGTCAGTAGCCTCAGATCTCATTTTCACTGTAGTGAGCCTAATGTGCTATAAGCTGTATGTGTATATTAA
>JAQNCA010000025.1:13222079-13240870 GCA_029783725.1 Acanthurus tractus
CTTCCGATCTTCAGTCAAAGGATTACAGGCTTCTCTGTGGGTTCATAAAATTCAACTGCTCCTTGGTTTTTGAAACATATTTAAAACCCATTCGATCACCTCAAAAATGCATAGTGGTGAAGTTGAAAACAGGGTCCTTTTTCTTTGTTCTTAGTTTTAATACAGTGCTTTAATTCAGTGTTTGCATCAGCATTTATTTCAACTATTTTAAGCAAGTTTGTTTTTCTCACTTCTGCATTCAGCCCATCAGAATGATTTACTGTCCTTTTTTTTGTGTTTTAGCATTACGTTTTTCATTGTTTTTGTTGATGTGTTGCTAAAAGAGAACTCATGTTCCTGCAGTTGCACATTGCTTGTTTAAAAAGAGCTGTTTGTAGATAAAGACTGTTTTATATTTTATATGATAAATTGTTGTGCATTTCTGGAGTTAAAGTTTTTTTAAATATTTTTTCAAGTAGGACTAAAGCAAGAAATTGTGTTTAGATTTGAGTGAATTCATTATATATATTCATCTGTTATAATGAAAACATGCTTTTGAATCAATTAGATTCTGACCGTTGCTCTTTCTGATTCAAAATATATTGGTCGCCTGAGGCAGTTCACATTGCAGTACACAGATAAACACACACACACAGGCGTTAGGTTTGGAAACAGCAGTTGTTCTCCTTAGACACAGATCAGACAGTGGGTCAGAGGTCACTGGGTTACAAGTTAACTCGTAGGTGCACAGCATCATAGCCCTCTGCAGCACTGTTAACCAAAAAAATACAAAAAGAGAAAACACAGCACAAGTGTCCTCCAGGAGTCCTGCTACTCCTCTGTCCATCCTTTCTCCAGGACTGAGACATTTACAAAGCCAAACAAACAGGCCACTGTAAGCAACTTTTCCAGGCCAGTGGGCCTGGACACAGAGGCCTTGTCCACACAGAGACATAGGGGACGGGGGTACGGCACAGATGGTAACACCTTGAATACGTCAGGCTGAACCCACAGTGCATGAAAGGCCAGAGGTCACTAGAGTCGACAAGCTCCACAGACCCAAAGTCATTTCTTTGGAACTGCAAAACACAAAAAAGTGCTTGAGGTATTTATATGAAGGCAGAGGAAACATCTTACCAGAAATGTTAGTCCATAACTGCACATTAGAGATTTACAATATCTGACTTTTGACTGACTGATTAGCATTGTGGCTGCACTCTTGCTTGGCAACTTAGAGTTTCACTGTAACCCCTTGTATACTAATTCTTATTAATCAAATACATTCAATGATACTTGATATGTACTGATATATATTTTAAAATCTTAAACTGTCAAAGTTCTTGAAATAATGAAAAATTAAATAATCTGCTAGGACCCATTCCAAACTGGAGAGTTTCATATGGTAGTTTATCTTGTGGGATCATCAAGATAAGAGTCTTGACTCTTGAGTAAAACTGAGAATTTGTTGAATGAGATAAAAGATTTAAATGAAAAATCTCTGTTGTTTATCACTGATTGTACTCTGGGAAAGGCACTTAAAATCCACGGCCAAAGTGAATTTCATGTTACAAATTGGCAACTTCATATCAACCAAATGTGAAATTTTATTAGCTGTAAAACCGAGAAACAATCGTAGTATTTCAAGCTGACCTTTGAAGTAAAAGTAGTTTCTGGGAAGACGAATTGTGATTTCTGGGAACATAAAGGTAACACGTAGACAAAAATCCCAACAGACTGCCTTTGTATTTTGCAATGAAGTGACATTGTGCATTTATGACACATTTCCATGAGAAGACAATGTGGACTTCTTGCTGTTGAGGTAGTGGCCTTGTTTGAAAAATGAATGTATATTTCATTTTGCCATCTTAAAAAAGCATAAAACCTTCAGCTGTATGGCAGAGTTTTATGATGCAAATCTCTCAGACAAAAAGACCGCTTTTTGAAATGCAGGCCTTGGCCATATTAATTGAATTATCTGTTCTGAAATGCAGCCATGGAGCCACTTAAAAAATAGCATCAGCAAGAAAAGGCCGTGACGACGGCCAATCTTCCTTTCAGCAGCAAAATATTTAGACAGTCACATTTTGTTTTCAAACTTGGTGCTCCAGGGGAGATATAATGCCATGAAACTCAAAGAAATGAATCTGCTGTAGGAAGAGTTAGTGACTAAAGAAGGTGATGATGGCAAAAGTCTTTAGTTGCTTGGTTCCTAGCGCACCCACATCCCAAAGAGACTGGGAAATGAGTAGAGAATACATGTAGCAACACTGCTAATTCACCAATTACTACCACTAATTGCTGCCTCCTGAGGAGAGGTTAAGGAGACCAGTAAGCACCTCCCTGGGTACTGCTGACTGGCTCTCTGCCAAATTGTCATCCATCCTGGAGCCTAATCGAGTTATCATATCAACAAATCTCCCATCAGGGGCCCCATGGTTGACACTCCAAAAAAGACACCCAGAGGGGGACAACAAATTTCTAGCAGCAGGACACTGGGGGCAGGAGATAGCTGGCCTGGCAGCCATGAAAGCTACCTGCAGCTCGTGGTCAAGCTCCCCTCTGAGGATGACACTGAAGCTGGACCCTACAGCTCCAGCCCTGCAGCCCTGGACATTCCATGGTAGTAAGCTTGAGAAATTGGGGACATAGAAGGCACATTATTTAACACTGCACACAATAGTCCAGAGGAAACACAATGTGGTATCTTGCAGAGTTTGGAGGGGACAGCGGTGACTGCAGACCCCCTGTGGTGGTGTGAGGGGACAGGGGGTCAGGGTTTAAGAGGCACGCTGGCCTCGCCTAGGGAGAGGGTTAATGTACTCTTAATCTGAGGTCAGAGATGCCCCTTGTGCTCATACATCATCATCATGTGACAGTGATGACTACAGGCATCATCCTCTGGCATAAAGTGCACACTGGTGAAATAGCCAAAGGAATAAACTGGACCTGGTAGAAGGGTTTAATTTAATCCCCTATCAAGGGGAAGAGAGGGTTTTTCTCTTCTTCCATTAATGCCGTTTTCAACAAGTGAATTACCACATCCGCATGTTTTTCAAATAGAAGCTCCCATTCAGCCATCACTCAGCTAAAGAAGAAACCTCACAAAAACCCCCAAAATATAGAACCCTCTCTTTGAGATCAGGAAATAACTGAAACAAAATGAATAGGATGAATGTCAAAAAAAACAAGAGGACTACATTTTCCAAAACTCAGAGCTCATTTATTATAGTAATTTAGCAGGGCTGTCCAATAAGCAGAGCTCTATGTTTGTGTTTGAAATGCTGACAGTGCATGGAGGCATGAGAGCAAGCATTCCCTGGATGCACAGGGGTGTCAAGATAAGCCGATAGGGGTGGGATCTGGCTCAGCATAGATGCAAATGTTTGACATGCTCTTTCACCATCCTGCTGTCTCCAGAAAAGCACAATTTTGCCAAGCCACAGTCACCTGCAGACACACACGTACATGCACCATCTTATGACTCGCTCCCGCATCAACAATGCTGATAGCTGAGATGTCATCAAAAGGTTTTTGTTTTGAGTCTGCGATAAGATTTTTATCCTGCTGAAGTGCTGAGACATGGCCTTGTGAAATGCACAGAGGGGCCTCTGACCTGCCTCACTCGTTATTACCTCTCATGGGCCCATTAATCGAATTAGCTATTCGTCAAAAAGTGAAGAGAGCACTGAATAAGTCTCTCCGGTCTGCTACCTTTGAATCTTAAGAGTCTCCTTAGTAGTGTGTTGACTGGTTTCTATTGTATGTGGCTGTGTCTCTGCTGGCCTGTGAGAGTGGAAGGGGGAGACAGGGCAGGGCAGGTATGGAGCGGCCCACAGGGGGTCTAACCTTTGACCCTGTTCTGGAGTGGGACTCGGTCCATCCAGCAACACAATACTTCCAGCATACAGCCCTCTGCGACTGCCTGCTGCTACCCACAATGAAGCCCTTTGCTGGGGTCTCCCTGGGCAGAAAGGCCCCCCGGAGCGCTGACTGCCATCCAGAGGTCTTTCACCGCTTTCTCCCCTCTCTACCTCCGGCCGTCGTCTCGAAAGAGAGGAAAAACCCAATAACAGAGAAGATTCAAGGGGAACAATGGTCTTTAGAGGGCATCTTAACCCGCAACAAACAGTGTCAACATCTGTGGAGAGTGGATAGATAGATAGACACTGTGTCCGCCGCAGACAGAAAGGGTCCTTTCCTTGTGGGCAGTCACACTGAAAAGGCTACAGTGTTGTTTTGTTGTGTATGAGAGGGATTTGGTCCCCGTCTCCTTTCAGCTGCAGTTGAACCGCACTGTGGTGCCGGCGAAGCGATTTTGTCTCGCTGGAGAGCCGGGGCAAAAGATGAAGCAAAGCCTCGAGAGCAGGGTCTTTCTTCCCATGGCCCGCTCTTTTGGAGGGGTGAAAAAGATTATTGTCGTACACACGGAATAAAAAACGCATCAAAGTCGGCGGGGAGTGTGGCCCGGATTGAGAGAGCGAAGGGTTGATGTTACGAGGAGGGGATGAACACGGACACATGTGGCTTGTAGAGCGCGCGCGTGTGTGTGTGTGCGACGGCCACACACAAGCCCCAGACGCGTGGGAGTGTATTAGATTCTCATGGGCTGTAAGGGAAAGATACTGTCCCCCTCTCACTTTTTCTATCTCATTCTCTCTCAAGCGTGTGGTCTCCTCTTATGTGAACACACTGCCAGTATAAAGGATCTCTTCATCTCTCTCTTTCAGCTCTCTCTTGCATCCTGATGTGAAAAGGGTTCATTCACTGGGCCCTGCAGTCTAAACTCCCACCCATCCCAATTTATCAGTTACCGTCAATTGGGCCTAACTAGGAGCTTGTGGGAATCCAGGTGCTTATCATTAATGCTGCTTCATTGTGGTTTGTGAGGATACGCGGGAGGAACTATGTGTCATGTTCCTGCATGTCTGCAAGAGTTTCACCAAACCATGCTTCCCCTCTTATGCTGCATCCACACACACACACGCCCACACATGCAGTTACATATAGGAAGACATGCCTGTGGTGAGGCTTCTGCAGAATGTCTTTTGTCTTGCCAAAATGTGCAGCAGCATATAAACTGATATACATCAGGACTATTAAAGTTACAACTGTCAATGCATGAAAGTTTCGGACTCGTGCTGTCTCCACAGTGACATGTGTTTTGGGTCAGATTATCATAATGTTGTGATATCATTAACTGCTTTCAACTTGGCCTGGAGTATACAGTTTCACGTCTGATTTCAAAAACACATAGCCTTCGAAAACCATCAAAGAAAATGGGCTAATGACGAACAAAGACAGTCTGTGGCTAACAGTATCATCTGAGATCTAAATCCTCTCGAAAAACCACATCCCGAAAACTCACTGCCTCAACAAATGTATAACCCTGCTTGGACTTCCTGTCAGAAGTTTTAGAAGTGACACAAATAGACACATTCATGCTGAGATGAAAGCACGAGTTCTGTGGGTGTCTGAGCAGACAGAGAGCTTATGTATGTTTGCTTTGTACACTCAGCATCTTTACTGTCAGACATACCGGGCAAGTTTTCATAGCCTAGATGGTTTAGAAAAGGGATTGCATAGTTGACAGTTTTTCCCAATGCATCATCGTTTAAATAACAGCTGTCCAAAATGTTTGTCTTTCTGTTATCACGGTCCACAGACAAGATAATAAATCAATAGTTCGTGTAAAAGTTTAAAAGAAGGTAAACAATCCATATCTATAATCCTAGTTCAATTTCAGTCTGGACGTTTGCTTATCCATATTTAGTGGAACAAATTCATCTCACATATACTTATTTTAACATCTCTCATACCTTAATTTTACTATATATATTTAACTAGCTTGTTCCGTCTCTTTTGAGGCACTTGAGATGGTATTAAAAGAAAACAGTCCTTTTGAAATGCATATAAAATCGCTTTGCCTTGCTACAAAAAATTGAACACAACTTTCTGCTCTGACACTGAACATTGGCACTGGTAGTAAACTGCTTGCTACAGATTTGTCCAATACAACCATAATTCCTTATGTTACTGGGCTGGCTTTTTAAGGATGACAGTTGAATCTGGTATGTACCCAAAAGTATATTGAATATAATGTGAAGTGCATGAATGTTAATTAAAACCAAATGTGAGCTCTTGCTCTTTGTATGCTCTTCCCTCGTCCACTTACCTAGAGGAGCATGTGATTTGGGGACAGAAAACATGCTGCAGACGATGCCAAACTCTAACATTAGTCTGAAGTGTAGGTTGCATGCCACAAGTATCTGATTTTGCAACGAGTGTTGCATTGAAAATGCAAAAAAAATGCTGTTTTATTTAGCATTCACTGTGTACACTGAAAAACATGAGATCTGTGCTGTTTGGAAGGAGAATACAAGGGAATGAGTGTGTTAGAGGTAATGTAGCCTCACACAAACAATATTGGAGTAACACAGTTAAGGCAGGAAATCCCTTTTCTTGCAACACGGGCGATAAGAGGATGGACACTCCAAAAAAAGGACAGGCCCGTAAAAGAAAACACTTTCTATGAGGATCGTCGTCCTCCTGGGAAACCACAGGGAGAGGATGAATGCTGGCGGCGAGCATCTTTAGCTTCTCAGTGAACCAGTCTGTAATGTTCATTAGCAGACCTGGGGAGAGAGTGGGGGCTGTGAATGGAGGGTACACCTTTGTTCTGTAACCCTGTGCCAGGAGAGGTCCAGTATCATTAGATATGGCTGACCTGAAGTGAATGTTGGCCTTGGAGAGCGAAAGAAAGTGCACTAGCAGGGGGTATGGAATAGTGGAGAGGCAGCACCCTCCAAACTGATAATCTGTTGTATTCTTTCCCCCCATGGTGCCCCTTATTTCCAGCCCCCCCACCATCCCTCTCTCCTTCCCATCATCGGATAAGCTACTTATTGCCAAATTACAATTATTGCATGTGGAGGTCTCCCCAGCACATACACGCGCACGCACACACACACACACACACACACACACACCCCTTTAACCATCACAGGTTCATGCTGGAAAAGTTTTTTTTGGAGAAGTGCCCCTAGTACACATCTAATCAGTGTTTCCTTGAACTGCTTCAACTGCGTTTCATTAAAGTGACTCACTGGGATTTTTCATTGTTGTCTAGTTCAGAGTATTAAAAGATTACAAAAAATTTAACTGAATCAATCCTTTTTTTGCATGGCACAGCAACAATCCCTTCCCACTTTTAAATTGTCCAGGGACTTCGGGGCGTGGACTTCCTCGTACCACAGCATGCGTCGAGTACCACGTTGTAAAAACATGGTCAATGTTCATGCTAATGCAAAACAAACGGGTTTGAGAGGAGGGGGAGGAAAAAAAAAGACAGCCCAGTAAAAGGTCAGTACACAACAACACAAATTTGGTGGTCGAAATAACTGTAAACATCAGACTGTAAAACTCTGTATACTGTTGAGAGGAGAAACTGTAAATGCGCCAGTTGTTTCTGTGGGTATTTTATATGCCACAACAAATGGCAATTTGAATGCCTGAGCATGACAACCAACCCAATCTCTCCTTCCTTTCCTCTCTTCCTCCCCTTCCAGGCAAAGCAGCTAGAAATTTAACACAGGCTGTACACACACACACTGTGTCAGACTCAACCACAAGAAGCTGTCCTATTAGGGGCGACCTTAATGAGGCAAGCGTAGTGCATGTGTGCATGTGTTACTAACACCTGGACCAGCTGCTAGCTATAAAGCATGAGTGCTGTTAGGGACTATCAAAGCACCTTGCGGGCGGCCATCTTTCTTCCTTCCCCTAAATCTCCAGCGATGCCTCTAAAATCGCTTAACGGCATCCTCCATTAATTGGCCTCATACCTCCGACAGGCTTCAAGTGGGGGCGCACACCGGTGAGGAGACATGCACATTCAGAGCAGCAGAATGCTCTCTCACACACACACACAATAAACCACAAACACACATGCCCTCAGGTGAGCAAAACACTGCAAACACTGGTCTCCTTTTTTCCCATGGTTGGTTTCTCACATCAGAGACAGAGAGACAGTGTAAAGCAGGCTTATCTGGCTCAGCATCAGCGCTGGGACGATTTGCTCATAGCGCTGTGCGGGTGCGGAGAGAGTGCTTTTGTCCTCATGGCAGAGGGCAGGCTGGGATCCTGCCTCAACAGCCACCATCTCACAGTCTTTTATTCACCAAGTAAAATGTGAAAGAATTTACCTTGATTGTATTTGTGCAGAGGCTTAAGACAACTAATGGTGTGCTGCAATTCTCTTCTTTATAGAAATGGTGATATCACTCAAACCCCTGTTAATGCACAGTAGATACATGGCTATTGAGGACTGGCTTATTCATGTTTTTATTAACTTTCTACTGATTGAAATTTGTGGAAAATGTCTCCAATATTCCACTGAAGTGCACAGTTTTAGATGGCAAAATTGTAGCAAATCATGTCATCATTAAGTATCTTCATATGGACATTTTATAAGCACATGTCAAAGCCAGCAAACTTAGAAAGAGAATTCATTCACGCTGCTTTGCCCTTCTCAGACTGCCACCAACGCATTATTTTTACATGGAAGTTGACGAAAGGCAGATGAACTGTGGAAACTATGCTGAAAGAAAAAATCTTCACCAAACATGGATTTTTTTGGAGGCTGAGCAATATACTGTTAAAAATGAGAGCAGTTCAACTTTTTTATAGTATAGCTAGAAAGGTGGAGCATTTATGTAAGCCATAAAGACATGAGGTGTTTCACGCTGTGCAGGCAGCTGCCAGTTTACAGCTAAAAGCACAACGTAACTAGACCTTAAGTTACAAAATCAATAAAACATGTGGCATTGGTAGTTACCTTGATAATGAACACTCACACTGAACTGAGGAAAGTCATGTCAACAGCTGGACATTACTGGCGGTCATTATAGAAACAATGTTTTTTTTGTAATTATCAGCCTATTAAATATGATGATGTTAAATTAAGTTGTATGATCCAGCACATCCTGAAAAACATGTTACAGAAACACTGACCTAACAATCCTATACATTGTCTGCAGCATGGAAATACTAGCGATGATTTAGTTTAGCATACTTGGACATGAGTTGAGACCACGGGACAAAACGAGTGTTAGAAATCTATGGGAACACAGGAAGTGACTTACAAACACAGTCAAAATACTTTCCTGGTGGCTGACAGTTGACCTCAAGTGAAATGTGGTAAACCCCGTCCACCTGGCTCTCCATTAGGGAAAAACAAACACTGGGAATTATTTGCAAATGTTATTTGACTCTGATCTGCTCAGCAGCTCTTCTGGGTGTACGCCATCCACAAGTACATGTCAACATGAGGAAGATTTACTGCCTCTGAGCCAGGGGCCTGTTTAGCCTAGGAGTGAGAGGCTGATTGACTGAGTACGTGTTGGGATGGAGTGTGTGTGCGTGTATGCGTGGGTGCGTGTGGAAGTTCGTGAGCACGTACACATACGCCTGTGACAGTGAACATGTGTGTGAGTGAACAGGAGAGCCGGTGTGTCCGTCTGTGGGTGATGTGAGGTCTTTATGTGGAAATGGATGACTGGTGTTTGTGCAGATAAAACTTCATTCTCAGCAAACATATGTATTCCACTGTGTGTGAAGGTGTCTGTGATTGTGAGATCATATATATTTGTGTTAACTTGGAAGCCGAGCAGTAGGGGTTTCTGTGGTGCTTTGGGCCGGAGCAGAGTTAACAGCTCATTAACACCAATTCATTACAGGCCACTTCTTCCTCCCTTATGGTGCACTGCATTAAGACACAGCCAGCTGCCCTCTTTCACACACAATGTAAATCACTCAGGCCAAACTCACAGGCACAGAGGGGGAGCCAAGCCACTGAGCCTCCTGGTGAGAAACACTACCTGTGTGTTTGTGTTTTTTAAGTGCGAGTGTGTGTTCACGTGCAGGGGTGCTGCTAGAAATTCTGGGCCTCCAGACAGCAGCTGTGGTGAAGGTACAAGACTGAAAATGGTCATGTGTAGGTGTAAGACCAGAGCTGGTTAGGGTTGGGAAAGGGTTTTGTGCATTTGAGTGTGAGCTGTACAGAATACAGTATGGTGTAATTAACTTAGACTACAAACGGCCTAGCACAGGAGGTCACCAGCTCTTGAGGATGAAAAGATCCAAACAGCTGGGTGGACCGTTTATGACCAAATATGACACTGCAGCGATCATCGCAGGTTTGTGCAAATGTAACCCCCCCACAGTAAGCTGTAGCCTAATCAGACCACCAACATTAGAATGAATGGGAGAACTTGTGTTTTTGCCGCAGTGCCTGATTTGGTCTGGATGAGCCCTTAGACTTCAGCTGTGCTCAGGCTAACAAACAGTAGATATTCCTTAAGAACCAGCCCATCAACAAGCTAATCTGGTTGCTCCCAATGCCCTTCATGATACCTCTCCTCCAATATGTTCAACTTACCAATTGATCTTTGACTTAATAAGTTACACTGTGGGTGCTACATAGTTAGACAATGATTGATCTCAGTAAGTAACTGTTGGTAATACAATGTCCCCCATAATAACTGCTTTGGGGCTAAAAATTGGTAAAACACATTTTTGGTGTATAGTCATAATTTCAAGAAGAGAGAGCCCCTCTATGAGACAACAGCTGCCTCATAGAGGGAATTTCTAGAAATGTTGAGATGGTCATTGTGACATGTTTTTGTCCACTAATACTATTTCATACATTCAACAGCAGGATAATCACCAAATTAATCAAACAAGTCCGTCACTGCCAAGAAACAAAACATGAAGTGATCTGAATATATGTGAAAGCCCTGAAATGAAGATATTATGGTCAATTCTCCATTGAACAATCCTGATGTTGAGGTGATTTGTGACACAGCTGCAGAGTCTCTGTAGACAAGCTCTCAGAGGATGAGTGACGGTTCTAAAGCACAGCTGCTGGAAGGTGTGGAGAAGCACTGAACTAGTATCTCTGTGTATTTGTATGTCAGCAGTCTGGCCCTTGATATTTTGACCCTCTCAGCACCTTCATTTGTAACAAAAGACAGGTCCGTAGAGAAGAAGCAGAGAGTAGAGATCAAAGCAGTATAGAGGAGTATCAGATGCAAAGATACATAAACTATAAATCAGAACAATCTGCATGACCATGACCCCCCCAACCTACTAGCCCTTTATTGTATGTGTCAAATAAGGCACAGGAGGAAATGCAACATTTTTCAGTTTAAAGGTTAGATTAATAAAATCTAGGTTTATTTAATCTTATGGTAACAATCACTGCCGCAATGTCAAGAAAAGAGAGTTCAAAGGTCAGACTTCGGAGCCCCCAGGGATGGGAGCCACCTGCCAAATAGCCACATGTGCACACGTCCTACCCACAATGCACAAGGGGCTTTGTACGACTGTCATCGGCCTAAAACTTTAAGACATCTCTAAGTTGATACAATGGTCACTGATGCCACTTTATCATCTGCTCTTGCTTCAAAAGCCCATTGTGAAGAGACGAAAGAAGAAAGAAACGCAATCCTCTTGATATCAGGCAAATAAATAGCAGCATATGGACTTGCCACTCACAATCCTTTCCTAGCTGCTTTATATTGAGCTTTGGGCACAATTTCAGAGCAAAAAGTATTTAGGCTTTAGCAGAGGAGTTGATGAGGTGAGGGATCGTTACTTCCTCAAGATTTTTCTTTTGAAGGCTCCACTTCTCTGACCTCTCAAAATGGGAGAGAAGAAAAGCCATAAAACCTATTTTCCATTACGTCTCTTTAAAGTGGTGCCTGAAGTGAAGGGATGGAGGGACAGAGAGTGAAAGAAAAATTGGCTCCTAGATTCCGTTTACATCACTCACATGTCAATGCAAATAAGGTGATCTGGCTGCTCAGGACACCATTTGCCCCCAAACACACACAAACAACAAAGATCTTAGTATCTTAGGTGGTCTGATGAATGTGTTTTTGCCCATATATCTCTTCTCCCTCTTAATTACAATAAGTTTGTGCCATAATAGGATTGTCACCTACCAAGGAGTGACAGCTTAAAAGAAACGCTTTCCAGTTGAAATGTGCCTTTGAGGGCCGATTTTCCAGAGCTTTCTTGCTTCACTTTAAAGCTCCATCCAATTCAGTAGCCCTTTCAGTGTAGCTGGGATACAAATCCATGCCACTGCAGCTATCACAGGCCCAGAATGAGCATAAAAAAGCTGCATTACATCTTGCTTCGTTTTTTAAAGGTTCTCTTTGGCTTCTCATGTGCAGGGGCCCTCTATAGCGCAAAGCGTCCCACTTTGGTCTGCCAAGTGTCTGTGTAGCTGGGATTTGTCATAGGGAAGTCAAAGAATTGCTAGTGAAGACAATGCTAGCAGCCACCATTTCGCCGTAGCTCTCTATCTTATTTCAGAAACATCATTGTCATGCTGCAGCCTGCCAAAGAGCGCACCCTAGGCCAGCTACCAATCAGCCATTTGCAGGGGTGATTTTTTTCAGTTAGGCATTGTGCTTTCAAGGCTCTTTACTATTACTCCATCTCTCCCTCCTATTTGTTTTCCTGTTGCAGCTGACAGTTTGACAGATTCCAGGGGTGCTGGTGTTTTAGCCAGCGTGTCTTGGAGGCAGTGGCAGCGGATGCTGGTGATAACTATCCCCTGCCAAAGGCTCTGCTGTGCCTTGAATCCCTTTGTGGGTGATTTCAAGGCACGCTCACACCATCCCGCACATCCACCCTCCAAGAGCCTCTCTACAAAAGAGACACATTTTGCAACCTTCTCCTCAGATGCCTCAACACCTTTGTTTAAGCAAAGGGGGCGGGGGGGATCACATTTAGATGTTGCCTAAAGCCACCTGCTGATGGTTTGCACTGGTTTAGAGACAGATTGGGTCAAAGCGGAGACAGATGTAGGGACGATGGGTAATAATGCAAACTAACGATGCGCTCTGTTCTTTGCTGGTGCCAACCACATGAGTACAAATGTAGGGAAATATCTTAATAAATTTACTTTCCTAAAATTTTAAAGATATTTGTAACTTAGCAAATTTTAGCTAGAGGAAAAATTTGCAGTTTAGAGGATATTTTTGATTGCAGTTCCTTTATTTCAAAGGACCCAGGTAAGTTTTAGCGTGCTCAACTGTGAACTTGACTTTCCCGGTGCTAAGGCTGGAACTGCTAGTTTCAAAATGCTGCTTGAGAGATTTCTCCATCATGCCAAAAGTAAAATTAAGGGGGAAAACAGAGCTATGGGCATAATCCACAAGATGCATACTGAACTAAAACCCATTTGACACATGGTTTTGATTATGCCTTTCTACCTTGTGCCTGTACAAACACAAAAAGGATTTGGAGAGAAAGTTCCCAGCACCTCATTCACCTCTCTTCACCTCTCGCTCCCCTCCTTCCTCCCCGTCCACAGGTCTGATAAAGCAGGGGAGGCCCAGTGGCTGCACTGTTCCCCACAACGAGCCAGACCTGGGAATGAGAGAGGAACTCATAAAAGATAATCACGCTTTATGAGGGCCCCTCAAGAGGTCTGCCAAGGGAAAGGCCATTTTTTTCTCTTGCAGTTTTGCTCGGGTCTAATGGGGAGCAGAAGAGCAGAGTGCTTATGCTATCAGAGATCATACTGTAGTTGCACAGGGGACAAGCTATTTCCCAAAAATAAACTAAATATTCCCATTTTTGTCAGTCACGTTGTCAGTCTGTAAAAATAGTTTTTTGCAATAATTTCAGAAACTTGCTGCACCCAAAATCACTTTTCATATAAAAATCTTTCTGAAGCTCTAAGAAGAGATTTTTAAAGATTCCTAGGGGTTAATTGAGGTTTCAGGAATATGACAAAAACATGTTCTTAAAATTTATCTGACCAGTGCATTTAAAAAACAGTCCATCTCTGCACTATTGTTTGCTGCTCATTTCTGTAAATAATGCAGAATCGATATTATTCCAACTCTCAAGGCTGTTTTACTTAAACCCACTAAAAATTGAGCTATTCCTCAATATTGGGCTTTATTATTTCAAGTCCTTCAAAATAATCCAATCAAAGTACGTTAAGGAAATTTAGCAAATTTTTCCTCACAGCAGATTCCACAGTTCATCATGCACAGAACAAAACATTAAACAAATGTAATTTTAAATTACTTGCAAAACACAAAACAGACTTTTTCTCATTATCTGTCTGCCTTTGGTGGAGTTCCTGTCTAGTTTTAAGGAAAAAACTCGACCAAACTACCCTTTGAACAAATTGCTATTGGCAGCACATAACTTCTATCAATCCAAGCGGCACAATTTGCATTTGAAATGGACCTTATACACGCCCAATCAAGACCGATAAAGACAGACAAAGGATAAAAGAGACAGGAGGGCAAAAATGAAAGGCAGGACTCTGAAAGAAAAGACGAGCAAACAGAGAGAAGAAGGGAGAAGTATGTGAGGGAGCAGTAAACAAAGAGAGCAGCCAAAAAACAGAGAGAGAGAAAAAAATTGACTGCGTGGGTGAGTTGGTGGTGCTGAAGACGAGCCAAACCCTGCGGCCCTCACCTCAGCCACATCTTCATAAGCTGCAGCGCCTCCCTCTTCCCAGTCCAGCCTCTGGCCCTGCAATAAATACATTTTCAATTAAAAGCACTGGGGAACAAAAAAGGAAGAGGAGGAGGAGGAGGAGAGGAAGGAGGAGGGAGGAGGACCCTTAAGGAGTCTGAGTGAATCCCCTGAATGACACCTCTGGCCACAAGGCTCAGATGTGCTTGCAGCGGAGGCCCCATCATCGTGCCCCGGCACACGCGTGCAGTCTAATCACTGGCTGGCTCTTTGCAGCCAGTCAGGCATTTCATGGAGCCTCGGTCTGAGTCCAGAAGTGCACCAGCAAGCACTTTGATGGAACACCTGCAGTGAAACAAGATCTTTACTGGACACGGTGCAACCTGAACCCCACACAGATGGAGGGTTGTGGGACCCGCCACGGGGTCGGGGGCATGAGTGTGAGCTAGGCTCCAGACATACCACCACAGCTGCCTTTGAAGATTATTATAGGTGGCTGTTGTCAAGGCTAATATGAGGTTTACGTCAGTGCCACCGCGTGCAAGGGTGATATCAGAGTGCACGGAAACCTCTGACACGGCATACACCTTGCAATGCACCCTGGCCTGCTAATATAGACGATCTGGATTTATGACTAATCTGCTTTTCTCTGTGGCTCTGCAGTGCCAGAGCAAAGCAGTCTGGACTGACTACAGACACCAGACTAGGAACCTGATCAAAATGGTTGTGGTGACCCACACATGCACACAGAGAGTGCATTATTTCCATCCACTTTCTTCTCTGTGAATGGTAATAACCCACTGCAGCTCTTTCCTATTTCAGACTAAATTTACTGACTGTCTGTTGTAAACTGTTAAATCTGATTCATTGACACGAATACGAACTGGTCTCACTGGGTAGAAAAACAAGACATCAGCTGTCTGCAAAAATACAAACAAAAAACAGCCTTGCTTATTTAGTACTTGATGACACAGCAAAGATGGGAAAGATAGCTGTAACTGCTATGGCGGTTCACACCTGGAGGCCAAAACAGAAAACAGAATATTTCCAGCCGCAGAGAGAGTTTACCACTATATGTGGATTGAACAAGGTCTGCTAACACCTATTCAGTTGTTTTGCTTTGTTCAACTTTGCATACAAAGTAGAACCAAAAACACTGATTGGCACGTGTTTGCTTTAGGCCAAGTTCAGATGACAAGATTATTTAAATCCTGTTTGAATTGAAGTTTCATCACAAACATTACAAAAAAAAAAATCATGGATAATTGTTTCTTTAGTCACAATTTAAGAGTGAGTTGTGAGTTTCCCTAATGTTTGCAAATGACGTTTACTCTTTACCAGCTATTGGCGGTTGCTTAACTGTCCAAAATCATGCAAATATCCAACAAGTTTGAAATGACTAAAGCAGCCCCAATAGAGTCTGCAAAAAGCTTGAAATCCCCCCGATTTTTTTCTGTGAACTTCTTGCATTATTGGACATTTGCAACCAAACATCTGGAATAACAAACAATCCAAAAAGGCAATTTAGTAATATGTTGATTCAGACTTCCTGCAAATGAGCCTGTCTTTGATGAAAGCTAAGATAATGCATCTACAAATGAAGGGCTAGCTTCAATATCAGTGATGCATCATTTGTAAACAAGTCGAGAATCCTTGGTGTGACACAATAGACCAGTTGGCAAGCATTATAGTCATCAAATATGGGTTGTTGCAGAGAAAGCAGCGATGAATTTGTCTGTAGTTTTGGATTCAGCATCACAAAGCAGAGCGCCACCTCAGCTACACGGGCTGTCACTGTGCAGCACCCAGGGTCACGGTCTCTGTTCTGAGCACCGTGACCGCTGTGGTAATTACCTAAATTGGTGGAGAGAAAAAAAAAAAGCTTCAGCATTCCTGGAGTGTCACAGGGGCTGGGTTTGTGTGGGCAGACTGTGAGTTGGATTCTCCGATTCCAGGGTGGATGTAAAGGGATTTAAGCACTGAGGAATTTTTCCCCTCTCCTTATTCTCTCCCATCACCATCCCACCCATCACCCCTCCCACCCCTTGATCTGCCTCTAGTTCCCAACAGGGGAAGAGAAAGAGGGTGGGAGGGGAGAGACGCACTGGAGGTCAAGAAAAGTATGTGGTCAGGCCTCTTTGGTCAGAGTGGGTCAGTGGGTTGGGTGACCTAAAGGTTAGTTAATGTTGTCATAGCTGCTGATACTGTAACAAGGGAATGATGTGTTGTTTAGGGTCGGATCAGCTTATTAAATAGCTATTAAATAATCGGTTTATGAAGATGTTATTGGCTTACAGCTGTAACAGGCTTGGAAAGTTGCCTCTGCTTTACTACTTGGCCCCAGAGCTGGTTATGTTTCACCTTCCCTTCCTTAGCCTCCTGGCAGTAGCAGCAGAAGCAGCCAAGCATACACCCCAGAGACGAAGAGCTAGCTAGCGTCATCACGGCTAACGAGGACCACGCTTTTGCTGTTTCCACAAGGCCTGCCAGCAGTTCCCAGACAGGGCCCCATTTCACGGCTGCCTGCTCAAGGTGTGGGACAAAGTGAGGGCCCCATGGCTGGTTGGGGGCTGTGGAAGAGAGAAAAAAAATGTGTTTGGATTTTTGTGCATGCAATGTGTGCACGCATGTGTGTAAAAGCGTTGTGACTTATTAGGCTGCTGTAGCTGTAGTTTTGGTGTGCACAAGAGTTAGTTGTACTGCTCATAGTGGAATTTCCATTTCATTTCCCCCTTTATCCAATCAGCAGGCCTGGGGGCCTCCAGTCTAGTCAGGCAGGGGGTTGTGGGAAACGCGGTCTGACTGCGGGAGTGATGTGATTTAGGCCTTGCTTGAAGGGAGCGCATGCCTATTTTGACAGACGCTGGCCTCCTGCTCAGACTGAGGTCTGCAATTACACAGGACATAAACACGGTGTGTTGAGGCCAGGCTGGAGCTCCGAGGGCCCCTGGGAACGGAAAACTCTGCACAGCTTTGTGGAGGCCGCAGAGGCCTTGGCAGGCACCCACAGACGGCCATCGCGTGACTGTGGGAGAGGGATGACTACTGCGTAACGCTGGGGAACTACAGTGGGAGAGATTGGCTGTCTGAGAAACATCCAGAGAAACACACACATGAAAGGGATGTCGTGTGCTGTAATATAGGAGACTGATGTACTGTACATATAAATGATCATGTATGTCACTTAAACATGTAGACATAAATATTCTAGGCGCCACATACTGTACCTGCATGCTGGATAAATGGATAAGTATAGTACATGCAGACAACTCCCACACATATATACGTTCTCTGTCATCTCAAGCAGGCCACATACACTCTTGTTAACTAACACAACTTTCTGTTTTTCTCTCCCAGCAGCCCACAACAGGCCTCACCTTTCTCCCTGTAAAACAGCCTCTCTCAAGCCCCAGGCTTGTTCCCTCCCTCCTACACTCCCCTGGTGTGTGTGTGTGTGTGCTTGGAGGTGGGGGTGAGGGTGGGGTGAGGTGGGGTGGAAATGTTTCACCATGTACCAGGGTCCGTTTTTGGTTTCCTACCCAAAGAGGAAGCCTCACTTGGCCTAAAACAATTACCCATTTAAGTGTGCTAAATCAACTTGCATTGTCGAAACAATGCGACGGCTGCCACTGTTATTTACTGTAATGAACTGAGCCCCATTGTTACCATGGCACTCTTTGGGGACCTCTCATTGAGCCGGGCTGAATGCAACAAGCCCTGAATGGATGTCAGCCTGCATAAAGGTTTTTGAGCAACAGTGAGAGTGTTGCCTTGTGGATAAAAAGAGTGGCGGTGAGATCATATTTACCCACCATTCAGCCTTCTTTATATACACCCATCAGCCACATCCTATTCGGATAAATCAGGGACAGAGGGAGCGGTCGGCAGACTAGAGTGTATTTTCCACAGTCAATTCAGAGCGGGACCTGACACAAGCATGGGAAAGCAAATAACCCGGATTAGGCTTCTTCAAAGGCCTGGCCCTGTGAAAGATGGGAGCAGGAGGAGCAGACAAAGGTGGGAGTTAGCAGTCCACACACAAACACACTTACTGTTATGACAGTAAGACACACACACACACAGAAAGTTGAGATGCTGTATGAAACCCCATCCAGTTGAGATGTGGGTTTGTTTGGCTGTTTTGGAATTGTTGTAGATAGAGGATCAACCACATGAGGAGGAAGATGGTTTGGTGAGCGTATGTGTGTGTGCGTTTGCTTGAGTCGGGGTGGGGGGGTGGGTGGGGGTTGCGTGAGGATTGCGTGTCGAGGCATCTACACAGCAGGATCAGACTTCACCTCACC
>JAQNCA010000025.1:13247092-13261281 GCA_029783725.1 Acanthurus tractus
TGTGCTTCAGTTTATGATAGAGACATAAATAAAGTAGCAGGTGCAAAGGTCTTTCTCACATGATCTTTTTTTTTTTTTAACATTTTTGCCTCTAACAATATTATGATAACAATATAATAACAATTACAATAACAATTACTGAAGGCAGCCAGTTACAAAATGATAAGTAAAGTTTTGCAAATTTAAGATTAAGAGTACATATAAGCAGCAGCTATAAGACAGAGTTGTATTCTTCCTGGAGACAAACGTATAACTTTTTCTTTGATTTTTAATATATACACAAAAATGCCTTTGTATTATTTTCATTTAATATTGATTAGTTAGATGATAAGTTATATTTTTGAGACATTTCTATAAAACTAACTTTTAAACTGAGAATAAAAAGAGGATTTGTTTTGTTTCTTTGATCTGAAACTTTAAAGGTGGTCATTTAGTAAGTTTAATACATCAGCAGTTTTCAGTCATTTTTAAAAAAAAAATCACATCTCCAAAACAAACTGGGTGGCTGTAGCCTTTCGCAACTGTTTACGATCTATAACGGAATATCTATAGTTTGCATCGCTGGACTGTTTACAAAAAAATGAGTGGTTAAAGGAAACTACACTTCCTTATTAATTACCACCGGGGTGTCCATAGCAGTGTGCGTTCGGATCTTTAACCCTGGTTTCTGCTATTAGCTGCTGAGTTACTAAAAACAGAAGAGATGTGGACAGCTTCCACATGGGAATGAGTTGAAAGCTTCAACTTTTTATGTGTTAAATCAAACTTCCTGTAATTTGTAAAAATTTTATTCTAGCTCCTGGAAGAATTTTTCCTTAGTGCAAATGTATTTGGCAGCTCTATTTATTTTGTGTGGTCTGAACATGATGTTGTTTATTTCTAAGGCTTGTTAGAGGAAATCAAACCAATAAAACTGCATTGCGATACAAGCAATTTATTGAAATTCAAAGTCAGGTATTAAGTTGAGAGAACATAGTTCTAAAATAAATTCAAATTGTATTTTTATATTCCCTTTTGATCTGAGTTGATGATAATGAGCTTAAGTGGTACAAGCAAATTAATGGGAAACCAAAAAACATCTTGCTTGCTCAAAGCATCATCTGTTTACTTAATGACAGGCGATGCAAGCACATAGTGCAAGCATTAGTCATGAAAGGATAGATAATGACACCAGTGCGTGTCATACATAGATGAGGAAACCTCTAAAGAGAGGAACCATTAACTGACTGGCAAAGTTAGAATGAAACAGGAAAGGTTTTCAGTGCAATAAAAGAGTAGAGTTTGTGTTTTACAATCAATATATCCACATGCCTTCACACTATCTTCGCCGAACTGATCCAACAGTCAGTTAGCAGTAAGTTAGCAATAGCCCTTTTACTATCTATTACTGATGTGTGTTGACCTCTGGGGTCCTTGGTGCCTGTGTCACATCACCAGAGAGGATTGCTTGGTGATTGATGATCCATCTCATCATGGCCATAGTTACCTGCCAAAGCTCTGAGAGGACAAAACATTTGGGCCGGGCCAGAACTAACTTAATTCTTGTCATCCGCCCCTTTGCAAGGTATGGGAAAAATGGCTTGGACTGAAGAGTTTGGGAGATGAGAGAAGTGGGACTTGAATGAAGGCAAAAGCAGAAAAGGACTGAAAGGAAAAGGAACTTGGTCAATAGGAAGGGGGCAGGAGTGGTTGAATGCACCATTGCGTGGTCTACAGTGTTGATATTTCCCTCAATGGTCTCCTCTAAAGTGAGCGTTTTAAGCCATCCCGACACACTAAATTTGCCCTTTGTGCATGGAGAGGCCCCTAGCTGTCGTGATGCAAGGTGAGGAGGCACTGGGGGCAGATGGAACCTGCTTGTCACCTCAATGGTCTCTATTCTCCCCCCTGTATGCCCTCCCTGGCCCGCCCCGCCTATTGCCACCATTCAGCCAGCGCTCCAGTGGGAACGTCCAGGGACCTTGCGCTTTGGGACAGTCCCATATAATGAGCCCTTCTGGATGGCTTGAATGTGGCACCATTGTTCTACCCAAGGCCATTAAACCACCTCCTGGGCAAACAAGAGCGTCCCTCTTCCTTTATGGGGCCCAAGAAGGCAACAAAGAGAGGAGTCATTGAGACACAGAGGGGCCGCCCTTTGTTTGGTGTCCTTTTTGCTGCTCCTCAATGCCTGGGCTGGGCAGGGGAGGCTCCTGTTGGTCTTTAGCGCTCCTCAATCCTCACCACAATCCCTTGTTTGGCCAAAGTGGAGATGTGAACTTAATTGACTTGAGTGGCCCCAGTGCACCGTGTAGCAAATAACCTGGAGGACATAGAGAGAAGGTATTGTGCAGCTAAAAGTGCCTTTGGCTGCCCTACTAGTGGTGAAAACCTGTGAGGGTCAGCCGTGTGATACCTGCAAATGAAACCCTGGAGAATTTTATGCCATCTGATTTCAACTGTGAAATGTGGCCGAAGTGTGCTTAATAACAGCATTGTAGAGAGAGGACATGCTGAACAAGACTGCAGAACTGCTGTGCAGTGATTAGGAATTATAAATGATGAATTTGAAACTTATTTTCACACCCAATTACCCTAAATTCCTTCTATGCCTAGCTCAACTAGAAACCAAGCATCCTTTCACATGCCAGTGGTAATGAAATTACTGAGGCCTACCTCACATGATAGACATTTACAACTGTAATTACTTACATAATATACCAAAATAGAAAGTTTACTGAATGGCTGTCTGCCTCTTTTTGTAATTTTTCAATAGAGGACACAACGACAGACACCATGGAGAGACATTCTAGCTGCTGAAGCCCTTAGGATGTTCTGAGGCCAAGGGGCCATAGACCAATGTCAGGTTGCACCATCCTTCACATTTTAACAGGCCCTGACCTCAACCTTTCCTCTGGCCACCATCCTGGGCTCTGAGGCTGATTAGCTGAGGGCAGGTGCTGAGCGTTGGGCTCCTGAGGAGAGGTTAAGGAGAAGAGTCAGCACCTCCCTGTGTGCTGCTGACTGGCTTGCTGCCACAATGTCATCCATCCTGTAGTCTAATCGAGTTATCATATCAACAAATCTCCCATCAGGGGCCCCATAGCTGACACTCCCAGAAAGAAACCCAGAGGGGGTCGACAAATTTCTAGCAGCGGGACGCTGGGTAAAGGAGCCGGCCTGCCAGGCAGCATTGAAAGGTACCTGCAGCCTCCGGTCAAGCTTCCCTCTGTGGACGACACTCACGCTGGGCGCCATGCTGGGGCGGTTATTCGATTAGGCTTTTTGCTATGTGGGCAACTCCATTCTGCAGCCCCGTGGCTGAGTGAACCACCCACTGAGAAAACTGTTTGAGTTACCATGGGAAGAGAAAGAAAACAGTCTGGGATAAAAAGCATCCAATCGGTTAGAAAACCTATAATATGAACACTACATCTGCTGCGGGTCAAAGATGCATGGTGGAAACAAGAGATATCGAGATATGTCTCTACCTTTGCCTAAGAAACTTTCTTCTCTCAAATAATTTTGATCAAATCTTGACTAGAATTTCAGTTTTGTTTTCTTCCCACAGTAATGGCTGTCAGGCAACTCTCACAAAAAATAAAATGAGTGCATCAGATGACAAAGGATGGATTAGAAGGTCATAAAAACTGGATCAAATTAAGATTATGTGCCAAAATGTAGTGGTACCGGTCTGTTCTAAATAAGATTCAAATTGTGGTTTGCCGTGAATTCCTCTCACCTACATCACACACACATCCACAATATTACGCTTTCACTCTTGCAGAGAGAAACACTCAGCAGGGGTCAGTGGGAGAAGGGGGTAACTGTGTTGGCCCGAGAGTTGACCTGCCACTCCACTGCTACCTGCTGCTAATGCACAAAGGAGCCCCTTGGCGAGCCGCGTCAGGAAGAAAAGCCAGGCAGAGAATGAGTAAGCTCGAGCTCCACAGAGAAGAAGACCCTCGTCTATCCCCCATGACCACTCTGTCATCCATGAATACTATTTACGCCACGGGAAGTCTTTTCTCTAATAGACCCCCCCCAGTCCCTCTTCTTCACCTCGCGCTCTCGCCACATTCACAGGGACCCTTCTTGTCTTCTGTGTTCTGCCTCATACTTTTCTTTCTCTCTTCCCCCCTTTTTTTACAGGCTAAATCAAGAGAGATGCTCCCCAAGCATTGCAAATTGATTATGGCACTGAACATTTATTACATGATGGCTGGGGGTCTGCATGGTTGAGATGTGAGAGAGAGGGAGCGTGCGAGGAGGGAAATGCGGGCTCATCCTCGGGGTCATCATTACGATCACACACTTTGTCGGTATCACAGGGGACATCTATTGCACACGTGTTTCACAGCAGAGCTGTTAGAGAACTAGGACAAACTATAAAGATAACTGACTTAAGTCTCAGTAAGTATACAGATTAGATTTTTTTGTATAATACGTGAAAATTTAACTCATTTCAATTTTAATTTTTAAACTTTAGCTGAAGAGTTACTAAGCTCTCTGTGAGCTAATAAAACATTGATTTTAAACATGCAAGGTGGTTACGTCAATGGCAAAACATTTCACACATTTCATATTGCCTTAAGTAAATGTGAGTATGTTGTGATGAATGTTGTACACACATTTACTTTGTATGCAGTAAGTACTTAAAAACTTACCAGACTGATAATACTGAAGGCAAATGAGCAGTTCAACCTAATAACTGCAACAAACATACAACATAGTGCAACAAATACAGCAGCCCTACAAAAAATACTTCAATCATGAAGAATAAAATGTTCTGTTAAAACTCCAGCAAAAATAGACGATGTGATTAGCTTTTGTGATTATTCTTTGTGATGTTGGCTTGAATTATATTGCAATGATCAATTTTCATCTACTATGTGTGTAACGGCTGGATGAATTGTACATAAACAAACAAACCGGGAGCTCAAATATGACGTAAAGTTTGAATCAGATCCACCATATTTTTAATTGATAAACTCATATTCATAACTGAACTGTGTCTACTTGTTGTCTCTGTAATGAGTAGTTTGACTACTGCAAATGCAACAATGTCATCATGGGGTTGATTCACCTGATATTTTTTTATGACATCTTTGAGAATCTCTGCGGAGAAACTAGAGACAGCGTGGGTGGAGAACGAGAATTCTCCGGAGGTTTTGTATTCACTTGGTTGTCTGAAGTGTCTGCAAAGAGGCAGAAATTAGTCAGTGTCACTGCAATGTAATGCCTCTTTTAAGTGGTTGTTCGTGAGGTTCAGTTCAGCAAAGGTAAAAGTTTTAATGACCGTATAGACTGAATAATGGCTATTGACCATTGAAGGAATCTTGCAAATTTTTAATTATTTAACAGAGTTATTACTTATATGCTAAATTAAAATCTGTTAGACAAGTTAGGGACTGTATGTGCCACCTGTGGTGAGTTGTGGCTGCATTTCCATTTAACACTCATGCCTACATGGGTGTCAGACAAAAAAGCCAACACAGACACCCTTCCACATGTGCAGCAGTACCTTACAGTAAGCATTTACATTCAATGGCAGACATAAACAAACTCAGACACATTAGCATACCAGCCCTGATCACACCTGCTATATGTTACACAGTTCTTGGGCAAAGGCGTGTTCCCTTAACCACTCACCCTCTGTAAGTTGCTTTGTATAACAAAATGAGATAATTGTTTACATTAAATCCATTGAGAAACACAGAAACATAACCTCTTCACCCTGTTACCTCCCAGTTCTCCCTACAGACACGCCGCAAGAGGGAGAGCAGCATGGATTTTTCATGGGGTGACCTCTATTGTGGCGGGCTTTAATCCTGGCTGCGGCACCTTCCAGTGGGACAAAGGGATTGCAAGCGGCAGGAAGCCAGTCCTGGGTTCTCCCAACGCTCCACACAAAGCTGCTGCCAACGTGTTATGATTAGAACATCAGTGTGGCCCGCAGAGCTCTTGCTGGGAAGGATGCAAGCTTAGACCCACGCCAAGCCAGGGCTCCGCTAGCACTTTGAAGAATAGAGAAGGGGTGAAAGAGATGGCCACAATGAATACCTAAAAAACTCCATTCAGGCAGACCTTGAGAAGCACAGGTTGCCTCTGTGGTCGGTCCTCCTCTTTTCTCTCTCTCCTTCTGTTCCCTTCTTCACCTTGGGCTGGGAATTTGCTTAGGTCTGCGGGTTCCTCAGAGGCCTCTCAGAAAGGATGACATGACGGGGGGGCAAGACTTTTACAGAATAGCTTCGTCAAAACTGGCGTGGCCCAGACCTGGCCCAAGATGCTCTTGCTGCTCTGCTAATAGCCCGCATCAGCAAAAAGACAAAAGGAACTCAGCAATTATTAGATTTAAGGGCTGACTGCAATGAATAGGGGAGTCCAAATGAAGTCATTGTACGTTGATGGAGAAGCCGGAGGTTAGCTGAGGTTCAGCTCCAAACCAATGCCCGGGCATGGAATAATTAACCAGAAACAGCTATTAATCTTGACCAATGACAGTGCCTGAAACAATGGAGACTAACCAATCATTGACGGTGACATCCACGCTGAGGACCTCAGCTCACAGCTGTGGGATCATCTCTGACAGTGGGAGGGAGGGGCTGTAGTGATTTAACCACAATATATCAACTTCACTGACTACCATGATGGATGAATTGTAGTTCTATGAGGACAGTGATTGAGAAACAAATTGTGCAAATCAATGGAAAAGACTTTACTTATCCGCTTTTGCTGACATGCGATTTCCTTGTTTATGTGAAACATGACATAAACATTACCCTAACCCTAATACAACATGACACGATGAACGAAGAAATCACACAAATGACTAGAAAAGTGAAAAAAATAAACAAGTAATCAGATAATAGATAACAGAAACACACTGTGATAAAGAACATCAGATTTGTTTTTTTTTTACCTGATGACAATAAAACTACTGTATCATCAACAATGCCGGATGTGAACATCCATTCTAAATAAGATGCTGTTCTCAGCGGATCTGCGAAAATTCACAAAATCATCGCATGTAAGGTCATGCTAGAAAGCACTCTGCAGAAAAAGTGTTTCATTTAAGTACTGAAAAGAGGGTTAAAAAGGAAAATAGAGAAGATCAAGGAAAAAGAGCAGCAACAGCAGTACAAGGGTGTCAGAATCCATGAGTGAGGCAGGAAATCTGAACATGTAGCAACTCCGCACCCTCAGAGTTTATCCACTCACACATAATTATGAAAACATTCATGTCGGAATTTGCCGCTCTCTAGTATCCATGCAAATAGCCTACAGCAAGTCAGGAGAAACATGAAGCCAGCATAGACAACATGTTAACTACGGCAGACACGAACAGAAAACTCTTTCACACATTCACAGCCAAACCACATAAATGTTAGGGAATGAGTCTGGATGTCTTTTCAACATGCTTTAAGAGAGTATGGTAGCTGATGACTCACTTTGTACAAACAGAATAACTACTGCAGTGCTGGCAACAGAGAGGGGAAACAACCAAAGCAGAGGACAGCTCTTACATATGCATTCGTTTGTTTACCTTTTGAGTCACCACTGATAAAACTGAACTTGTCAATCCCAGCAAACAATACCACAATTCTGTACCACACATAAACATTTATTAGGTTTCTTGTGTTTGTTGAATCTTGTATAATAAGCACTTTGACGTGAACTCCCAAACAAGTAAGGGATTTGACAGATAAAGCTGAAAGGTATAGATGCTTTAAACTTTCCTGGTTTTACAGGCTTTCGTGGTATCAAGATACTAAAATTGAACATCTCTGTGTCCATGTTTACAGCGGTAGTTACAGTATTTGAATGAGGACACATTTAACGCATGCAAACCTTATTTGATAGCCATATTTGACACCGTTAACCATATGTGAGAGACTGAGGGAGGAGAAGAGGAGTATTGAAGTATCCTGAGAGACATGGGCCTATGGGAGGCAGTCGTGGGGAGGTGTGGAGGGCGGCGGGTGGCGGGGTGGTGGTACAGTATGTGGCAGACCCCTGGCACACACGCCAGCTCCACTTTCCACGCTGCTCACTCTCCTGACGCTGGTCTCCCCCGGTGCCCCTGCCTTACTCCCAGCACTGCTTTGTGTGCCCGCATAATCTCCCAGCAAAGGAGACGACGCAGGTGGTCCCATCCCAGTGAGGGCTCACCTCCCCCTCCATCTTCTATCTCTCTTTTTTTCTCTTCACCCTCTGCCTGCTCTTGTCTCTCTACCCTGGTTGCCGTCATCCTCTCCCTCCTCAGTCTCCAGCATGGCGATACAAAGAGACACCTCCCTGGCAGAGATAAACCTATTTTAGAGATGCTGAGGGGGAAACCTGACGCTCTCGCCTCTCCTTCCCTTCATCTCTCTCTCTCTCCCTCTCTCTCTCTCTACTGTTCTTTCTCCCAGGGAGAGCTGTGCTACACTGGGCTTCAAGCACCATTAGCGCCTTCATGGCGTGTGTATTCTTGAGTTTATGTGTGTTTGCTTTTTTCTGGGAGTGCATGCGTGTGTGTTAAGGAGGTTCAAAGGGTTCCGCCTCCATGGGTCGCCAGTCAACCTGATCCATGGGGGACAGAGGAGACAGGAGGCTGATAGCAAGGGACAGTTTCAGTGCAAGCTTCTTATGTTAGGACAGATGTTACTGCTCAACCTGCAGCTTGGTCCAAAACAGGTGATTTTTATTTTTACAATTACAATATTTTTCTATCACATATGTTCTGAAACAGCACAAGTTCCATAAAAATGAATCACAGATGTATAGACATAAAAAAAAATCATCCTTACACCTAAAAAATTGCATGTCTCTGTATGTTCAAAGTAGCCCAGCATAATGGCTGGAAAAATTTAGGTGGAAGAGAGGGACAGGTTTTGTTAGAAAACCTACAATACAATTTATAATTTGGCTGTCAGACAGTTATATTATTATACTAACTAAAGCTGTCTCTGAAATATTTCAGAACGACCCCACAAATAACATCAAAAGGGAAAGTGTCCTATGTCATTAAATAGAAGATTTTTACCGTATTAAATTCCCCATGATTTTCTTCTTGTACCATTGGGCCCCGTTTCCCAGCTTCTCACAAAACTTCGCAACAACAGGAAAGGAAACACACTCTCCTTCACTGCACGAGAAGTAATTACCTACTTCAAGATACAAGGACAAAGTCCATATACCTCAGTGGGAAAACACTACCATGGTTTTTCTTTTGCCCTGGCATCATTGTTATCACATGTACCTCTCCTTCAAACAAATCAAACGTGGAAAATTGTCTGGTATTCCCCCCTGGGCACTCCCAATCACTGCATCAAAGGCATGACGCAAGGCCGGGACAAAATGGAAGCCATTATGGCTAATTAGCCGCTGCCCTTTAAAGCAAAGGGACCTGCCTGCTGCCGGGACTGTGAGTGTGTGTCAGAGCAAACGCCACTGACAGCTCCCACGCTACAGAGGAGACGGAGGGAGGGAGGGAGGGGGAGGCTGGAGTGAGGGAGGAGGGGGCTATAGAAAAAAAAACGAGGATGAGGCGGATTGTGAATGAGCTGGAAAGCATGCATTCATTTTCTTTTTTTAAATGTTTCCTGCAAATAATGGAGGAAGTGCGCAGGAGAAAAAAAATGAGGGGGGGTGAGGAAGGTGTTTTCGGGGGGGTGAGGGTGGGGGTGGGGGGGGTGGAAGATGGAGAAGAAAAAAATTGGGGTGGGGTTTGGGGCTCTGTGCTGCACATGATGAAAGGGGCTCCTTCTTTCCCTGCCTGGATCCACATGAGCATTCTTCAAGCTCACCCAAGCAGAACTCACTCACACTCACACACACACACACACACACACACACACACACACGCACATGCACATGCACACGCACACGCACACGCACACGCACACGCACACGCACACACACACCAAAACACACATACACACACACCCCACCACCATAAAATTCACTTATACCCCTCCACATCCTCTCCTTCCCACCTAAACTTTATCACACACCTGAAGGTCCGCCTGCTGCCTGTTACCCAGCCTTCCCTCCCTTCCACTCATCTGTCATCGTGCTCCTGTGGTTACAACAACCCTAAACCACACACATACACACACACCCCCAGAGATGGAAACAGATAAGGAGAAGACACGCATGGTTACACGCACAAACACACACTGAAAGACATATGTGCAGTTAAACACTGCATGGCCCCCCTGGCCGGTAGATCAGCCAGCATCAGCCTTTAGGTGCTGGTATTAGTGTGTAATTACTACTTCATTCAGGTTTTTTATTCACTTTAACATTGTTTATTTTCTCTCTGTTGACTTTACAGTAGCTCACTGTCAAGCACCAGCATAAATCCTCCACCTATGCTGCAGATTTAAACTACTTCTCAGCTTACTCTGACATTTTACCAAGTTTTGAATGAAAAATCAAAACATAAAACAATATACTGTGCCAACAACATGTACCGAACAACAGCAAATATCACCATCAAAATTACAAAGAAACAATTAAGAGATTTATCAGTCTTGCAGAAATGGACATGATTGTGGTTTTTGTGAACAGGCTGATTTTTATACCTTTGGTGTACCTGTCAAAGAGATAGGAGGACTTTTTTGACAAATGGGGTCAGTGTGCATACCAACCCCAGTGCAGAGGCAGGACGAAAAAAAATGCGCAAAAAGGTATAGAAGAGGTTGTGTGCACACAGTGTTCATAAGGCGAAAGACTTTCGACTTGGAGGTCAAAACTTTTTCGAGAATTTCGCAAATTCCATGAATGTTTGGCCAGAATTTAGGAAAATATACTCCCTGAACAAGTTTTGTGATAACAGTGCTGAAACTGGTCAGTAAGATCTATAGAAACCTACAATATAACTCTTTTCTCTGTTTCTGAATATCCCACAGTGTCTATAGTAATACAAACAACTATCTCCTAATTCCACAACAAACCTTGAGGTTTAGGAGGGATTCTCATCCCATCAACATATTCAACTAGACTAATGCAAAATTGCCAAAATTTAACGTGACTCACAGTGTTATGCTCAATAAATACCTAATTGCCTTTAACTAAATTGGAGGCACAGTACATATCTCACTGCCTGAACCAGGAAGCAATCTGCCATGCTGATAATTAAGATAGAGTTTCAGTTAATCTTATCTTTTTAAAATTGCATGCTTGCTTTTCAACCACCACCACTGGGTTTGACTGTTTATTCATTTTCCTCTCAAGCGCAGCCTCCAGATCTCCAGCAACACTGCAGATAACTAAGAAGCACAGAAGTCAAGGCCTCCTCCTCCACCCACATATCCAATCTGTCCTTCCCAAATGAGCGGCGACAGACAATTTCCTGTGCGTTGGAATCCTTGACCTCTTATTCCCAGCCTCAAGGCTGGTGGGAGACTCAGGGAGGGGTTAGAGGTCCGGCATCTTTTCACACATCTTTGCAGACATAAAGAGCAAACAAACCTCTGGGTCTTTATCACTGAAATCTAAACCCCTCTGCTGATTTCATGTCTGTGTGTTGAGGCAGGGGGACGCAGCGATGACCACCTGTTCTCTGTATTTCCTCGTAGTCGCTTTTGTCATGGGCTTTACATTCTTCCAAACCATTACAGGCCCAGGGCGAAACTTAAGCCTTTACCAATTTCTCCCTCACTGCCCCATATATGAGAACCTATACAGTCTCCTCTCAAAGGCTACTTCTGTGTCTGTCTTCGTGTGAGGGGAATTAAACACAGAGAAAAGAGTTATCTTGTAGGTTTCCATAGGTCTTACAGTTTCAGCACAAGTATTGCAAGACTCGCTGAATGATATTGGGGATATTTTTTTCCTTTTTTTTTTTTTTTCACAAAAGCATCAATTTACTGGGGACTCTCCTTTGTGCCAGCCCATTGAGATAAACTGTGTCATGGAAGCATTTATTGAAGGACTTTGGGGGTTTTAACAGGAGACAGTAAAAAGGGCTCCTCATAGATACAGATTCCATCAACCAGCTATAAAAACTGAGGAGAGAGGATTCTCATTTATGGGGTAACATGGTTACATTTTACTGCTCTGTGGCATTGAGGCAGAGGAGGCAGAGAGGACGCCTCTTTTGTTTGCTGCACGGCTGCGGCAGACAATGATCGAGGCGTGTGGAGCGCAAGAATGTCCTTACTGTAGACACTCTCGGAAGTTGGGTTCGAGTGTGCGCCTGTCTGTCGCTTTGTCCTTGTGTCAGTGTGTGTCCATTTTCATGACAGATAAGACTGTGGGAAAAGTGCCCTTACAAATGGCGTCCATTGTCTCCCCTCCATTTATTTCATGGCGGTTCACTGCGCTGATAACTGATGGAGAGAACCGTAGATGAAACAGATTCAATCCAATGCAGCATTGTGACTCGCTTACATGAATCACTTCTGATTAGCCTCAAGCTGGCATGGCTGAGCCGTCAATGAAACCGCACAATCACACAGAGGCCTCGCAAAAATCAGGAATCTCTGTCCCATTAAAGACCGGTCACTTCTCTGTCTCACTACAGAGGCGTTCATAAACCACTGCCAGGCCTCACTGTCACCGTCCTCACATAGTCCGCCATAATGGGCTCTGACTATTATTAACACAAGGCCCGAAGCAGTCCCGGCTACATCCAAGGGTTCGCCATAAAATATGTTAATTAAATCGGGCCCCTGGGGGCCCCTTAAAAGGAGCTTTAACACAAATTGAATATCACTGATGGCTTTGCAGAAGGGGTCGGTCTCGAAGGGGGGAGGCCCTAACCCTGTTAGTCACACGGGTCGGGGCTCAATGATGCTGCATATTTCCAGTCACTGTCAATTACCCTGATATCGTCTGTGGAGGGTCGCATCCAGCCAGCGCTTCAGGGGGGAAAGAGCAACTCAGCAACTGGTGGCTGCATCAGTGGAGCACATGGGAAAATTAGAGTAGGTGTATGCACATGTGTGTGCAATGGTGTGTGTGTGTGCAAGGGTGAGTATGTGATCTTCAGAGCAAATCTGTTAGCCCAGGATGCCACACGCTAATCACATGAATGCCTACAGGCTAAGTTATGAGGAGGAAGTGTGTATGTGACCTTCAGCTTCAGTGAATCATGTAAATTATTTGATTCCTAAAATTTAGACAAGTTTAGCACTCTGTTCTCAGAAAAATCTGATAGCTTTTTTGGTTTCGACTTGAAGGAACCAGCAGAGCACATGGCAACAATTGAGCATGGGACAAATTAAGCTAAAAAAAACAACGAGAGGAAATTAAGCATCTCTTTCTGGTAGTAATGCAGCAGCTCAGGGATTTGAAAGAGGCAGAACTCCATCAGCTGACAACACAGCCTAAATTTAGTGCTGCAGAAAATAGTTGAAGAGTAATTGTCCTGTAGGAAGTGTTTGTGTATCTGTACAGGCACATGGCCTATTTATACCTACAACTTTATTGTGACTGAAAATACAGCTTGACATTTCTTTCCTCCTTCAATGGACAAAAGAGGTAAATTGCAGAGTTACATAGTTCTAAACTTTCTCACTGTCTCGATTACTTTCAGGTTTACATTGAAGTGACTTCATAGTTTATTTAGATGAAGGGAGGGGCTTTACATCTGCCAATACATTTTACTGCTGCATCATGTTAACATGAGAAACCAAACAACCACAAAATCAAAAGCATCATGACCATTTTAACCTTTGAATTTCTGGTTTAGCTCCTCCTGCAGAGGAGGCCTAAGAAATTTAAAAGATCATCGGTTAATGGATATAAATACATTTTGAATTCACATATTAATTGCAATGTATTCAATCTTTATCTCAGTACAATGACACTTTATTTAAGACTCAGCCATTTGGTCTGCTTTTCTGATAGCACAAATGTACCTGAACTAGCCAAGTTTAAATAAACTAGTTGTATAATGCAAAGAATTACATAACATAAATACAATTACATTTTAAAAAGGTTAATAAGGATTCACAATATTTATCAGTACAGGTAAATTATAGGCCAATAATCGAATATTTATGTTACTGGCTTTAAATTGCTATCAGTTATAAATAGAGAAACTAAAAAGAAGCTAAACTGCTTTTATTGACTCAACGAGTGTGGCATCTACACAGTCCTCCACAGAAGACACTGACACCCACATTTAAAGATGGTTTGTGATTCATCATTAAACACAGAGAAGGAGGAGGAGGAGGAGCAGAGGGAGAAGAAGAAGAAGAAGAAGAAGAAGAAGA
>JAQNCA010000025.1:13261381-13288049 GCA_029783725.1 Acanthurus tractus
AGAAGAAGAAGAAGAAGAAGAAGAAGAAGAGGAGGAGGAGGAGCAAAACACTATTAACAGGTTAATAACATCCACTCCTGCATTTAGGTACATCCACAGAGTTTATACTCAGGAACCAGACATGTGGTTGCTGGTGTGGATGTTTTTAACACCTTTAAAGAAAAAAAGATCTTTAGGATTCTTGCAGGAGGGAAAAAGAGGTGATGTAAGTTAGACTGGATTAGGTCAGAGCTTTGGAAAAGTTCTACATCTCTCCTTGCAACATGTTGCCCATTTTATCCTCAAGTCAACATTAACTCCAGGTTTTGAACTTTTTTTACTTTATCGTGATGGGACTTCAATTAAAGGGCACATTACCTCCTGCACTGGCACTGAGTATTGGCAGTCGACCTCAAGTTTGCCAGAAAAGCTCTGTTATAAAGAATAGTTGTCTTACTCTGTCAGTCATCTGCTTCATTCAAAGACCTATCTCAGCTTTCAGGGATGACACACTGCTGCTTCCCTCACAGCTGCTGCAAGCGAGGACAACAAAGAGAACTGAATGCTTTATGTATTTGACCACACAACACAATACCATCAGAAACAGGCCACTTATTCTTCTGACGTCTCAGTTCCTCTGCCCACTTTAGGTGGCTACTTTTCAGCTTCTGGGATAATCATATTGGACCCATTTCCCTGAGAAACCGGGGTTTACATGTCCATGACAAGCTTGCCAGTGCCCCAACCCGACAAACACAAAAACACACACACACACAGGCATTTGTCTCATTCATGATGCAAAGCGGAGCTGAGATAACTGGGTCTGGGGGAGTGTTTGAGAATACACACCACAAAGGTGAAGTTACACGGGCAGATGAGGTGGGAGGCATGGAATGGAACACACACACGCACACACACACATAGAAAAACACACTCAGCCCAAGTATAAACCCACACTTGGGCTTTGTCAACAGACAGACGAGCAAAGACACACAAACACACTCACCATCAAACACTCTAAGTGACATGGACAAACTCTTTATTGTGCACACCCTCAAACAATTACACACTCGCACACACACACGGCTTGCTTTGTGTCTACCGCGTCTCGTGGTCGTATCTCTGTGGCCAGCTCCTCTGCGGCTCCCGCCACTGGCTCCAGAAAGGGAAAGAGGATTAGCTGCTGGTCCACGTCACAGTTTAGGCAGCTTTTGCGTGGACGGAGCAGAGGGAGGTGGGATAATGCCATTTCATGTCTCTGAGCACCGACATGATGCAATGTATCTCAGTGGTGAAACACTTAAGTGCAGAGGGGACAAACAACGACCAAACTAAAGAACTACAGCTCAAGTAAAACTGAGAGAAACAAAGAGGAAAACATGACTAGTAGGATCTTTGGGTGAAAGTGAGTGGAGAATCTCAAAGTCACTACAGCTGCTCTGAATAACTGCCAACCCATTGAATGTATGGAATATATGGAATAATCTTTCATAAAAAATAAATCCGCAGGGTTATGTGCTTAAACTACTGTCTTTTTTACAAAAAAATAAATCACATGTTGTGGGAAAAAGTGACAAAGAAAGGTAAACTTGTTGAATAAAAAGATGAACTTTTAAAGAAAGGAGTTTTTGCTGAATATGACCAAAATTTTAACTTCTCTATTAACTTTTTCCCCATTTTACTTATAACCATATTTCAGGACTTGACTTGGTTTTTCCAGAATCCTGAGTTTATGAGCACAAACCTGTTGATTAACCCCACATCTGAAATTAAAACCTTGAAGTGTCACCTTGACGTGTTGTGAAGGTCGAAAACAAGCCTAATTCTTAAACAAGTTGGCATGCTGTGTAGAACTTTATTGATCTTCAAACATATGCTTATTGCTTATTTTCAATTCAAAGCTAATAAAAAGTTCCAAACAAGTTGGGATGGGGCAACAAAAGACTGAGAAAGTGGTGGAAAGCTCAAAACACATTTGTTTGGACCATTTCACAGGGAAACAGGTGAGAATATTATGATTGGAAATGAAAGAGGAACCGTTGAAAATGTTGAATCGTTCACAAGGAAGGATGGGATGAGATCCCCACTTTGTCAAAGACATGATCGTGTTAAGGATTTTACTTCATGAGCTCAGAAACATGTTGTGAAATCATTGTCAGATAACGCTATTGACTTGCAAAATATTGCATCCTGTTTTTATTTACAGTTACACAGTGTACAAACTTCATTTAAGAATGGCGGTTGTACACTGACTTGAAAAAAAGTTCAATCAAAAAAAAGAAGCAAATCTACATAAAAATGATGACTGTGAAATATGGAAAAACAGTAGACCGCACTGCGTTCAGTCTAAAAAGCTGCACACACCCAACATTAAACACATCACAGCAAGTTCCTTTGCAGGATTTTTCATTTGTGGAGGGGTTTCTTATTTCAGAGCACATTACCATCATTTCCCATGCTGAAGTGTGAGCCATTAAATCAAAGAACACAAACAAAACTGTTTGCACAGTCAAGACTTAATCCGTCAGTTTCTGTGCAGACACCTCCCTCCTCTGGATCCCATGCTCCTGTGTGTGTGGCCTTGAAGTTAACATTACATCATTAACACCATCTTCAAGACTTTATAACAACAACAGCCAGTATGTTGATTTACTGACATCAAACTCGCTGACTCCATCCGAGCTCCATCAGGCTGAAAAAAAGAGCTGGACATCCGGACTCGTTTGATGTATTCAAGGGTCAAAAAAATCTGGTTTCTCTTTCCCTTCATCTCAGAGGGGCCCAGGCCTCCGGAGTGTAGGGGCTGTTAAAAGCAGGAAAATAAAACCAGCCACGCGAGGGCAGGGCTCGTAGATCATCCAGCCAAACAGCGTGTAAGTTGAGTGTGTTTGGGGTGTGTATCGCTCTCCTGCTGTACTTCACAGGTCTCCCCGGGCCACGTTAATTGATCTCAGCCTCACTTGCATGTGCGAAGAGACACAAAACCCCACACAAATATGATGATGTAGTGTGAAATTGGTAGCTGGTAAGCTGGAAGCATGCTCACACATACCTGAGGACATACATATTGTAGACGAACTCGAAGCAGGTACTTACTGTAAGCAGTGGGAAATATAGCCAAAGTAAATCATCTCAACATCCTGCCATAGGAAAACACACATATGGGAACATAACCAGAGTCAGACACTACTCCTATGGTGTTCCACATGAACAGTGTTGCATAAATACTGCATAGTGTTGTATAGTATGCACAAGAGAGATTATCATGGCAACACTGTAAACTGCAGCAAACCTTGACCTCTGACATTCTTGTGGAGACACACAAGAGAAAAGGCAAACAGCACCACTGGATCAGTCATCATTGCTGTCCAGTGAAAAACAAAAACTAAATTTGATGATTTAGTGTTTTTCAAATGAAAGTAGAGGAAGTATTAGCTATTCCTTCATTTCCCTCCAGACACGGTTGAAAGTATGTAAGCATCTGATATGATGAATATTTGATAAACGGTGTCTAGAAAATTGTTAAAGAACATAGCCAACCCGTCTGAATTATCTGAGCTTACTTGACTCCACATATGTTAGCCTCTGAGCAAACACTACATAACTACCAAGAAAATCACAATGTCACAGTAGTAATATATGAATATGCACTTATGATTTTTGCATTTAAAATTATTGTTGTTTTTTTCTTATATTCTGCCTGTTTTGATTAGCTTCCTATTTTTTTTAGCTTCCTAATTTTTCGGGACAAATACCGTGGGCCTTGACCCTGAGGTTGGGAAACTTGGCTGTAAAAGATGAAAGCAAGAGGCTCAGAAGTGCTTCATGAAGAACCTCTTTGTGCAATATCAAAACCAAACAAACTGTCACCATTGGCAGTAGTTTGGATGCCGATGCGGTGGGAACTTGTTTGTCTGGTCTATTTGTTTGTTGTGATGGTCTCCGAGGGGGGAAAACCCTCCAACTCAATTGGCCTTGGGATGCAGAGTAGCTGGAGGACAGGTCATACAAAGGCACAGTGTGGTGGGGTCATCACTGTCACCTCCCAGAGTTGGGGAATGTGCCAACTTTGTAACTGACGGCTTCGTATGGTTGCCATGTTCTGCTCTCCTCAAGTCGCCATGCCCCGAAACCATCCACCAAAACCCCTTAACAACATGTTTACGGACCAAAATTGGGAGGATAGGCTATAGGGAGGAGAGAGAATACTTCTAAAGGCTGGAGACTATAAAGGAAACAATCACTGAGCATCACAGGACCACCTTTGCTGGAGTTGTTTTTGAGAGTGTGTGAGAGGCTGGGCTGGTGAGAAACACTGTGGATTTACATAGCAGTCTGCGACTTCAAACGAGGTGGCTGACATTTGAATGGGCTGGTGGTGGGAGCCTCTGGTGGGGTTTTTGTTGCCATGCAGGGTGAGCCAAGGAAAGTGGGCACGCACACTGCTGGGATTTGTGTGTCGACAGCTTGTCCTGTTTACTGGGCCCACAGGTTACCATAGGAGCCCCGCATGAACTGAGTGTGTGTGAGACAAAGAAAGAGTGTGAGAGAAAAAGATAGGGAGACTGGGAGATGGACGTATAAGGAGGGTATGCCATGTAGAGTTAGATGGGAACTGAGTCACTGGGTGCACTGCTAAGAGAGAACGAAACAACTCTGATGAGTAATACACTAAAATAGGGGAGTTGAGATCAGGTCCATGGGACCTGGATGCCCTTTTGTGAGCAAGTACACTTCGTTTCAAGCTCCCTGACTCTGCTTATGACTACACTAGCTTTTATGGAAAAGTGACAAATGTGAGCCAAGTTGCAAATTGCTGTTTATTAGCTTCATGTGAAAGAACCTGTCTGTATTTTACATCATAAACCACATTCATCCCTTGTATGAAAGATGCATTGAGCAGTAAAATTCTGCTTTACTCAATTCATCTACCTAATGCTTCTGTTTCTTACGCCAATGCTGGACTCTATGCTACAGCTGCAACCTCAAACATGCACATGGTGTTACAACACAGTATTTAATACAGGATGAAATGTGTAGTCTGTGGTGTTTGACGCTACTTCTGTGACCTGAAGTTGAAGTCCCGTTCCACTGTGCCGTTTATACGAGTATGCAACATTATAAAAACAAAATAACTAGTCTCTATATCAAACTACTACTTCTAGTATATTTAATACTTTTTATAATCCTTCATTTTTTAGATTTTAAATGCTGGATTTTTCTCCTTTTCAGGTCTGTGAAATTCTTTTAAACAAGAGAACTGGACAAATAATAAAAACTGGTTGGTTGACCAGTGAAAACACATTTCCTGGCCATGACCATAACCAGTGATGAGGGTCATAAGAAGATATGGCTTTACTTTAAGGGATCGCAAGCCACTGTTCTACATAAGCTGTTACGTTCCTGAGCAAACAGACCAAATCCTGTGCATTTGTTGCACTTGGCCGCTAACTGTAATTAGCTGATCTCAATATGTCAGACTGAGGTAGAGGAATGATTAAAAAAGATCTTAAAATACGCCTGGACAACTGTGGCTAAACTTCTGACCACATCCAACCATAACAGTGTTAACCTCACAAGGAATAAATGTTATTACAGCACACAGGGAACCAAAGGGAAAAACCCTTTGCTCCTGACAAGGAACACCTGTCTGAGTGAGTGTATACTCTGGAATGAGTGTAGGCCTCTGGGACAGAGGGAGGGAGGCATGTGAGTGAGTGTGTGCATGCGTCTGTCTGTGTACAGAATCTACACAAATATCCAGTCAGTCCAGGTCACACATGAGTCTGAAGTAAACTTAAATTACAGATATAACTTTCCATTGTATTGTATGCTTGGCTCAGGATTCAGACTGCATACACACACTGATCCACTTCCGCCCACACAGATCCAACACTTCTCTCTCCCCTCCCACAGCTTTCCCTTTCCCTGCCTGGCTGACGAGCTGTGCTGCCTGGCTCGGTGGCGGTTGCCCTGTCTATCAGTCTATTTCCAGGCTCAGGGCCCAGAGCCCAGGCAGGCAGTCAGTCAGTCAGTCAGTCAGGCGGTGTGGTGGAGGGCAGAGGGGTTGATGCGTGTGTCAGAGAGGCGCTCTCCCACATTCCCCCGGCGGCTGGCAGCAGGCCGGGCCTGCGGAGGGGGGTTCGCCTCTTTCTCACGACCTCTCAGGTTCCTGCGCTCATCTGGGAGCTATTCATTTCCTGCCAGAAAACAGCCTTCCCCTGCAACTGCAGGAGGGGGGTGGAGGGTGAGGGGGGGGGTACAAGGGGATGGGGTGGAGCGGAGGGGAGGGAGGGGAGTTTGGCTTCAAAATAAGTCCAGGGCTTGGTACAGCAAGCCCTGGGCTTAAATCATAAAGCTCTTGCTTGTCTGGGCTGCAATCAAAGACAGCCCCAGTGACAGGCCGGGAGAGAGAGGGAGAGGGAGAGAGAAGAACCATGAGAGAGAGAGAGGGAGAGAGTGGAACATATGGTAGCACTTAGGGAGCCAAGGAGGAAGCAGAGGGGCTTTTTTCCCCTCCTTTCGCTCTCTGCATGCACGCGGAGTGTGGGAAAAGTTAATGGACACGCATGGCAGCTAACCCCCCGGTCGTGTTGTGACATGTGTGCGGTCACTCCGGCAGCTCGGCCACTGCTCTGGGTAATTGGAGAGACTCGTAAAGCTGTTCTCTCGAGGGGAAAAAACCACTGAAGATGTTGGTTAGTGGAGGGGAAGGGGAAAGAAGGGAAATGGTGGTAGAGCAGGGTTGGAGGGCTCAGCAGCTGGGTGTTGTCCGGGTCACACCACGTGCCTCCCAGACATCCCACGTCCAGCTGTGGCCCCGGGGCTCAGGGCAGGAAGCTCGACACTGGTCCGAGCACAGCTGGAATGCTGTGAGAATGTTTTGTGCATGTGTGTGTGACTGTGCTCGCTTGTGTGGAGAATCTCTGGCTCACAAGAGGCCGACTGTTATCCCGTGTGGTAGGCCTTTCCTTGATTCCCCCCCTCAGTTAACTCCCAACTACCTCACCCATTGTGCCCTTTGGCCAGGCATGTCCTCACCCAGGATCCTCCACAGAACACACACAAGAAGTATGTGCACACAGGCACGAACACACACATGGCTTCAATCAAACAGGGATGCATGGCCCCCCATAAAAAGGTGTGATGGAAATTCAAAATGATGGCACTTATCCACACTTTGTGCCTCTTAGCGCACTGATAATTGCAAACACCTGCACTCCCTCCCCACACACCCCCCTTCAAAGAAGGGCCACACTCGGATAGCTGGAGGGGGCACAAACACCTGGGCAGAGCAGAGCGCTACCACATGGCTCATTGGTGAGATGTTTAACATGTCCTTCTGCTGTCAACCCCCCATGGCATCAAGGAACTCCCTCAGCACTGATTGAAGACAAGACCCGCAGCTACTTTCTACTCTTTACTGTCAGGAGATTCATGTTGTTGCTGATATAAAGCTGACTGAGCGGCAGAAAATCCTCATAATAATGATTTCTTAGCTTTTCTAGCTTGATCACCTCAAATTGTTGGTTGGTTTTTTAGTTTAATACGTCGTCTCTCAATCAGAAATTTGTGAGTGGAATGTGTCACTGCAACATTTGCACTGATCAGAGCCCATTTAGCTTTATCTCATAGTAAAAAAGGTGCCAAACGGACATGCAAAAGATCCAAGTGACATGTTTTGATTAAATCTCGCAATGGCTGGTTTGACAAGAGGATTTGAGACAGAAAGCTACAGTCTCAAGCCTCTATTACAAAATGCTCCTGTGTCTTAACTTATTAAATAAAAAATGTATTTCCTATCTCTTAAATAAGACAGACCTGTGCTCTTTTTCATCTAGGATGGACTTCCACAGCGGCCATTCACGCTCCACTCATTGATCCTACAAATACCAATCAGATTGCAATGCACTTCTGCGCTGCTAGATGGCGTAAGCGATCTCTATAAGACTCCCAAAGTTTCCACCACGAAAGCTGAGACTGCTGGACTATCAGCGCAAGAAACAGCACTAGATAGTCTAGCGTGTGTCTGATTAATTACAGAGCCACCGTCTCCTGTCTGACTCACTTATTTAGATAATGGAAATACAATTACAACCATTTACTGACAGCCTGGCCCAGTGTGACCCACAGTAAGTGCACATGCACTGTTTTAGCTCAAAGATGCTTCCACGGAATACATGTTTTCAATAAATAACACACTTTTTTGCGAAACTGAACCCCAAAGGTTAGTGTTTCGAGGACAGGAACCACTACTTCTAGCAATATTTCTTTTTTCCATAGTTGTACAAAGTGGCATGATGCTGTTGGTCCAAGTTTCTAACACTCGTTTCGGTCGAAACGGTGTTTTGAAAATACTTGTTGATTACATATATCCCTCTCAACAAAATGCAACTTTTACAAATATTTCAAGTATTTCAACGGAATTAAAGAGGCCCGTGCCACAACTCACTTTTGCCTTCATAGAATACGCACAGGCAAATCTGCATTAAAGAGTACCACATTCTCTACAGGCGGAAATTCGTAATATTAGCAGTTTTAGGCATCAATGAGAAGATTAGTTGAGTTTTTCCAACAAACAACACAAGAACAAGTGCGTGTTTTTAATATCTTTACAAATTTATTTGTCTTCCAAAACGAAGAACACCATAAGAGCATTGAACATATCTTTGGCATCACACAGTAAAAAAGACAACTCAAATATATATAAAAATGCAGTGAACGGACTTCCACAATACAGATCTCATTTCAATATGAACTTTACTCCCTTGTTAGCTGTACAAATATAGTGCATACTCTTTCCATTTTACAAGAAAAAAGGAGATTCAAAACAACTTTCTAACATTAAACAAAGAGAGAACTATTAAGTGTCATTTGTAAGTCTTTATGGTCCTTTTCCACTTTTCACCAGGGTCGCCACACCGAGTCCGTGTTGCCTGACGGGGCTCCGGGGGAAACCGCAGCCGGTACAGGGACCGGCGTGCCGACGTTATTGGCATACACGGGGATAACGGGGCCGTTTGGCGCAAATGCCGCATTGGGTATGAGGAATGCAAACTGTCCGTCTGTGGCAGGCACGATTTGGAAACCACCGTACACTTTGGTGGCGTCTGAAGTTAAATTAGCCGGCGATGAGCCGCCTTTACAGGACACTGCGTTCATGGGCAGGACCTGCGGGGATGAGTTGGGGATCTGCACCATGGACTGGCCGAAGGAAGGGTGGGTTGGTCCAGCGGTGGATGGGAGCTGGTGTTGGTGCTGATGCTGGCTGGGATAGTTCATTGCGTTGATCTGGGTCATGCAGTTGGCCAAGTGGCCGAGGAGTCGCGTCCTGACTTCGGTGTTGACACCTTCGCAGGTGGACAGGAACCGGGTGACTTCATTCATGCACTCGCTGAAACCGGCACGATATTTACCCAAGACAGTGGGGTCGGTGTTCAGAGCAGCTGCAGAGAAAACAGGCGGATATATTTAAGTCAGGATATTTACATGCACACCCTGTTTATGTGTACATTACGCAGAAATCCGTCAAATATAGCAAAGATTCTGAAAGCAGGGCTGTAAATCAGCCCAGGCATGCTCTAAAACGCGCAGTCATGAGACAGATTAATACGGGAAATGCGACTTACCGGTCATCTGAGCCCTCTGGAGGTTCCGGAGATGCTTCACCGTCATCTCCAGGATGTCCGCCTTCTCCAGTTTAGAGTGTCTAGAGCTCTGAGAGGACGGAAAACACACATGGTTTAGAATTACGCGCTGACTTTCTCACTGTTTGACAGGGGCAGCAATCTATTAATAACCCAGACGCTAAGTGAGTACTTACATCTTTTTTGAGCGCATCCAGGATGAGGGTTTTCAGCTGCCCCAAGCTCTCGTTGATCCTGGCTCTTCTCCTCTTTTCCATAATTGGCTTGGACGACTGAAGATAAAAACAAAAAAGAAATTGAATTTTAAATTTCTCTCTTATTCCGTGTGTTTGAGTGATGAAAAACTTGTGAAAAATTGTTCTCACAGTTTTTAATTGACACAGACACAGAAAAAAATATTTAATACAAGCTTAATACCAACCTTTCTGTGCTCGGAGGCTGTCTTAGGTTTATCGGGAGTTGTGTTCATGCTTGCCGGAGTTGCAGCGACCGGAGAGGATGAGGTTTTTTCCATGATATCGGCAGGCATCTTTTTATCGGAAATATCCCACAAAAACACAGCAAATTACGATCCACTGGTGTAGGATAAAATGCGATGAATGTTTTCAGCTTGTGATATTCCCCCCTTCTCTCTCTCTCTCTCTCTCTCAAAAAAAAAATCCTGAGTTATGTATCAAGTTAATATCCGTTACAGCGATGTGCAGCAGCAGCGGCAGCGGCTACCAGGAGCGGATGCAGAGTCTCTCTGTTGGACTCTCCGCGTGTGGCTTGTATTTATATCTCGCACTGCACGCGAACGGCTCGTGTGAAACTTCCCAAACTTTCTTTCCCACAGTAACTTTCCACCAATCAGGGCGAGGGACACGCGGCCCGAGGGAGGACGGCTCGTGGTCGGCGCCCTCCCATTGGTTGTTTGGCCGCTTGAGCTGGCGGCCAATGGCGCGAGGCCCGGGTTCAGGGCACAGCCGGGGAAACTGCCTTCAGTCTTCAATCATCGCACCGTTTACATATTAACAGCAGAGCCGCTGACTGGGCACCGCCACCAGAAGCGGGCAGAGGACCCTTTACCCACCAGACAAGAGATAACATCAGAATTTTCTAAAAATACAACACATACACAAAACATTTATTAACATATAACAACAACCATAATAATAATAATAATAATAATAATAATAATAATAATAATAATAATAATAATAATAATAATAATAACAACAACATTGTTTTCCCCGCTGAATAGCCATATTATCATCACCCATTTAGGCACAATCAATCAATTCAAATCAATTTTTATGCAGGCATTAGATCTGTCTGAAAAAAGTTAGCTCATCTTTTAACTCTTGTAGGGTGCAGGTTCTCAAAAATGTGTGTGTCTCAAATTCAGTGTAAGTTCTCAGTAAAACCAAAGCAAAGTATTTCTGAACCGTTAAAAACCACCAGTGGGAAGTGGTAGGCAATCGGGCAATCGGAGTTTCAGTCATGTGCCATGGGGGCACAGAAGGCAGCAGTTTTGTTTTCTTTTTCGCCAGACTTCACAGACGATAGCCTAGTTGCTTTTTGGCTATAATGACATTAGTTAAAGAAACAAGTCTCGCTGACTCAAAACCACACGAGCAGACGAACTCAAATCATCAGATGCACACAGCCTTAAACACAACCTTGAGTAACGTTAATTTGGCCTACTCTCAGAGGAGGAAATAAAATTAAATGCGCACACTCCATTTCCATGTTATTCTCTATAGTTCCCAAACTCTGTGGTACAAATTTTGGCATTTAATCATCCGCCGGTGTTGTGAATGTGGAGCACGTGCCAGGATGTTTTATGAGCGCGGTGGTTGGAGGTTTGGCCGCCGGGCTGCCGGGGGGCCGCCGGGCCAGGGAGGAGGCTGGAGGGGTGAGGGGAGGGTATGTGGCGGCGGTGGTTTACATTAGAGGGGAAGGTAAATAGCAGCTGCTGTTTTAAAAGCCTGGGAAAACCACGCCTACAGAGAGAGCTGGATCGGGCTCCCTTATCGGAATGTGAGCCAGAGCAGAGATATTTCTGAGCCCGGAGAGCTCACACGATCAGACCGATGCCTCCTCCTCCTCCTTCTCCTCCTCCTCCTCCCCGCCCGTGGTAGCCCCATAGCGTTCAATGCTTCTTTAGATTTCAGGTCATAATTTCATTTCCTTATCTTTATTGCAGTTGGAGAGACGTAAAAGCAGGCGAGCAGTAAAAGAGGAAAGAAATATGGCCCATAATTGCGTTTTACAAGTTTATTGACGGACAGCAGCTCTACATGTTTTCAGGTTTTGCGACTGTGGTCACAAATAGGGAAGTTAATATGAATCTGCGTGTGTGATGCATTTTCCCAAGCCTTGCAGTCTTAGGGGTCTGTGAGGTGACTTTCACATTGCCTCCACAATTTTAGGCTCTTTGTGTCTCCAGAATGTAACCTTATCCAACCAATACTAATCTCAAACGGAGACGCTACCAGTGACTTCTCTTCAGAGATAAGACCAAAGTTTCAGCGCTATAACTATCTAGGACACGTAGTTTAATCCCACCACTGTTTATTTGCGAGAAACAACATAGAAGTGCTCTCTTCTGTAAGAAAAACAAAAATCGTTTTTTACCGATGTAAATGTTGGAAAGATTAACACGAATCACGCGCATTTCTAAAGGCTTTAACTGATAAACATAACAACATGAGAGGAGTTGTAAACTGAAAAAGTGATTGAAATATGCCATCTTTTTTGAAGCGACACGTTCATTAATTTAATTTTGATTATACGGAGCCCCAAGGCGCGTCTCTCTGCTGAGCTCGCACACCCCCAGCTGCTGCAGAGACCGCGACACGTGGCGCGCAGGCGACCAGAGGAAGGCGCTCCTCTCGCCGGCTTGCCGCCTGGATCTGCGGGGCGTCGCCAGCGGCTGGCCGCAGATCGTGAATTTGATAGGCAGCACGGAGCTGCACAGGGCTCCGGGTCCTCGGCTGAACATGAGAAAGGAGCAAAGATGGTTTTAGTTTGTCTCCGAGCCTGCACTTGAGCGTGCAGTAGTGAAACTGGTTAAGGTACCTGAAAACTACAGTCTATGACATCACCGCCAGCAGACAGATTGCGATCAAAAGGCAAACGCGTTTTATTAGCCCACACCTTTTATTTCACTTAAAACAACTGCTCATTTCACCAAGATTTCAGTCTAACAAGACCGATGAAATCTTGTTAAATGGTCGGTTAAAATTAGATCCATACTGAACTACAATGTCAGACTGTGTAACTGGCATGTGGAGACATCAGTGAAACCACACACGTGTCTTGTGTGTAATTGCAAACTTTGCTTTTGGCAGGAGGAAGGCTGGTCTCTACATGCGCCTCAAACCAGCTATAATCATCATATCCTTCACGTGCAACAATGCTGCCTCTGTCAAACACATCACTAACATGTCTCATTGTTTTGAACCGCACACCTGAGTCGTTTTTTTTCCCCCCAGCACAATGGCATTGACAGAGTTCCAAAACAAACGTATTGAGGTGAAGCAGACAGAGTGTAGGTTTTGAAACGCTCTCCGCCTCAATGACTTTCTCACGCTCATGTTGCAAGAGGTCTCCGGCGGTGAACTGAGTCACGGAGCTTTGGTTTGCTCGGTCCCTCCCTTTTCCCTATGAAATGAGCGTCTTACTGGGCGCACCTGGCGGCCATCGGTCCCCGGAGTGTTACCTGTTGCTATGTCTCAACTGCTCTATCACAAGAAATCTGTGGGAAACAGGCTGACTAACAGCGAACAGGGCTCTCTGTTGTAAAAAGCTTTTGATCACTCAGTGTTTAGAGATACCTTACTGATGAAAAGGCAGTGACAATGGTCTGGTCAGTAGACAGGAAAACAAACAAGCGTGATTATTTTACATGTTTTATTCGGGACACCCCACCCTCACTTTCCAAAATTCTCACACTCGTTTTCAACCGTGTTTGTCTGTTCCTGGTCCCTGCACCTACCCTCATCCATCTGGATATTATCCTCTCTCCATTTTATCTATCTTTTTTTATATCACCTCTCCTTCCCCCCATCCTTCTTTTATCTCCCTCTTCCTCTTTTTTCATTCCACCACTCCCAGTCTTTCCCAGGACTCATATCTTTATTGAACCCTCTGACCATGAACCTCCACACATTGTAATAATGCAGCATGATGCAATTAGACAGGGAGATTGCGGGGCTAAAGTGTGTGTGAAAGTGTGAGATATTGCGCTCACAAAATAATCTGGCCCACTGTCATCCACTAATGTGTAAACTATTGGTTAACAGTGCTGTTGCTAACAGGCGCTCCTGGTGCCACAAGGGTGACAAGGGTGTGTGCATGTGTGTGTGTGTGTCTGTTCAGGGAGGTGGGGTTGAAGCTTAAATGCTTATGCTGGCATTTAAGCTTCATTACAGACTGGCGAGAGGAGTGTGAAGTAAGCAGGCAGTCAGACAGGCTGTATCAAGGCCAGCCTTGAGGTGTCATGTGGCTGCCACTGCCAAACTGAGGGTGGCACTGTGTTGACGCAGCCTGCCTTCCCATGAGGCTGCCACATAGTGGTTGACTTGACTTATCCAACAGTTCACACTGTGATTACAATGGTCAACAAGTCACCAGAAATCTTTCATTTCCTACAGCTGAGTGTTCAGTGTGTGCACAGTCACTGCTTGTCAACAGCCAATGAACTCTGCAGCCTTTCTTGGAAATTGCAAACTGGGTAAAAAGCTCATTACAAACATTCAAAGACTCCCAGTTTTCTACAACTTTTACTTGAAAGACTGTAGTAGGAAAGATTCTGGGGAGTGGTTGCATGTGTTGTTCTATTTTCAACGTAAATTGGTCTAGCATGAAGGTACCAGTTAGAGTTCAGTGTGAAGGTTTATTTTTGACTTTGTAAACAGTAGTCTGACAAAATCATCATAAATCATACCTAAAGGACTACTTACCAACTCTCTCAGAGTTATTAACCATATTCTACAGCTAAAGGGTTTGCTCAGTTACCATCAGATGACCTGAATACTGAACTTTGGTGGCATGATAACAGGTAGGAATATGGGGGGGGGGGCATAATCAGCTGAGCAAGACAGAAATGTGACTTACAGCTTTGACAAAAAAAAAATATAGGCCTTGTGTTCAGTCTTTCGTGTAGAGTTTTTAAGCTGCTCGAGTATACTGTATTGAGCAGTAGGTCAGTAGGTCCCATCATAATGCACACACATGCATACAGAATACAGATGCACAAAACCTGAACAGCTGTGACACGTTATATATTTCTGCTTACTGCAGAAGGCAGTATCAGTGGTGGCAATGCTTTGAAAAAATAGCAGTGTACAAGTAAGAGTAAAAAAAAAAAAGATGACCTCACGCTGTAAACATTGCAGATTTCAAATAGTTCAGTTACTGGGTTTGTAAATTATTCATTTAAGGTAGGCCTTAAATGTACACAAAATGTCTTTGGGGTGAGAAACATTATCAAAATATGTTTACTTAGATGCGTGATTGAAGACAACACAGGGTACTTCAACCACGCATCTAAAAAATCATAAAATCTTCTCTCCTTCAAATCTTCAAAACAATGTGACATTTGCATAAAGATTATTCAATCAGCAAAATACATCAGCCTACATATGCTTGTAAAACTGTATCTACAACAAACAACTATTTGGCTGCGTTTAGAGGCTCAAGCACCACCCACAATCAGTCAGAATTGAGTGACCCATCACCCAAGTTGCTCAGTGTGAGCGCAGGGTTACAGCAAACAGAGGGTTGTGTGAAAGCGATAAGCTCTGACAACTTACAGAAAGCGCTGAATGATAGCAGAGCCAGCCGTTACCGATTTTGGAGTGTGTGAGAGAGGAGAGGGGGAGTAATGTGTTGAGCAGCAAAGGAGTATGTTTGTGTGTATGTATGTGTGTGTGTGTGCAAGTGCGTGTGTGTGTGTGTGTGTCTGCGCACACGCATCAATCCAGCGTGGCATGAATGTGTGTTATTAGTGGGAGTGGAGTAGGACCTGTGCTCAGCTGCTGTTAGCGAGGCCAGCCAAGGCTTGGAGAGCAGGATCAAAGCAGGGACAAAGAGAGAGAAGGAGAACTGACAGATCCTCCAAGCAGAGAGAACAGAGGGAGGAGAGAGGAGAGGAGATGAGGGGGTTTGGAGGCTCTCCAGATACCGCCGCACACATTGCTTACCTCCCCTAACACACACACACACACACACACAAATACAAGCCGAGGTGCCTGGAGCAGCCTGGGAGCAAGGAAAACAATAAGCACAGTGATTGTACTCACGCTTTCTTTTTCTCACACAAACACATACACAGAAAGATCAGCATGGGTCACTGTAAGCCTCGCAGACACAGGCGCTGGGGTCCGTTTTGGCTGGCTTAAACAGAGAGAGAAATGTTTTAAGGCCTCAGTGCGGGGCTGTAGACCGGAGCCTCCCCAGGCGGCTGCCACTGCCTCCCTCCACATCTCTCTGCATCTGAGACCAAGACGCTCGCACTTCCTTTAGGGGTCTCTCTTTTGCTCTGTCTCCATCTCGCTCAGCCCCTTAGCTTCCATCATCCGCGTCACTCCTCCACCTCTTCTCTCTTTCTTTCCTCCATCCGACCCTCTCCTTTCTCTGATGCCTCCTGGAGCAGACCAGCTCTATTTGCATGTGTGGGGGAGGCGGTGTAGCGTCGAAGGTCAGAGGTCATGGTGAGTCAAACCCAGCAGCGGTGGAGAGGAAGCGGTTGGGGAGAGGACCAGCGAGTTGGCCTGGGTCTCTGGTTAGCATGCCTGAGGCTGGAGCAAACTGGGAATACGGCTGCTTCTGCTGCTGGTAGTAGTTGCGGGTGGGGGTGAGGGCCACTTATGCAAATGCTGTGTAACCACCATTTACTGGATGCTCTGACTGCAGACATAGCTGTATACAGAACTGTTAAACAACTAGATAGATGAAAGATGATGTGGCATCGGATTCAGGTTAGATAATCCTGATTTGCCCTTTCATGTATTGACATTTTGTACCTGAGTTTAATAAGCTATTTATCAGCACATGTCCTATGGTTAAATATGAAAGGATTATGAACTGACCATTAGTGTTTTCATGCATAATCATTTACAAAACAAGACAAATTTTAAGACAATTATCAGACTGTACTTGAGACATTTTTAATTTTTCTCAAAATCTCCTCTAGATAAACATTGTCAAAATATTAAGTTCCTCTCGAAGCCACTGAACAGTTTGCCACTTTTTTTTTTATTTATCTAATAACCATCAGGTTCACATGAAACTGAGTGGGGGACAATCCCTGAGTGTCGCTTGTTTACTCTAAGTCACTGGGACATTTGAATTACAGGTGCATGAAAGCTCCCCATTTCCTCCTGAGGAGGATGTTTGTTGACTGTAAGGAGGCCAGCCTTTGAAGAGGCATATACACACGCACACACCCATGCACACAGTGCTCCCTAAACTGACAGCTTGATGCTGTGAATCATTATCTCTAATAGGCCTAGTTTAGTGTAAACAAACACACAGAGTATGATGCACTCACTGATACCCTCATCATCAAACCCAGATAGAAACGTGTCACATTCAGGGTTTACTCATATTTGCATAAAGGTGATGAGTTTAAATACATTGGCGGGAAATAGAGAGGTGAAGAGTTATAGTAAGATTGCTGAAACTGTGTTGTCTACCCTCGCAGTTGCTTCCAATTCCAGTGCCAGTGTTTGGAGAGATGAGACTGCATGTTCCTGTCACGATGGCTGCTGCATCAACAGTATTTCATTTTAAATCTGAACAATAATCTCACTAAAGATGGCTACCAGTTGAAGCAGGAGTTAAACATATATTGGCAAGGTGTACGTGTATGCAGACTACAATCGAATATGGAGAAAGAATGAAAGTCTGATGTTCCTACACACACATACTCACAAATGAATAAATCAACACTCAACATTTCAGGGCTTTGGCTTGAGCAACTGTTTGTCAGGTTAATTCCTGGTGTCAGCAGAGCCCTGCACTACTAAAATGTTCTCCAGCAAGGCGCTGAACTCCCACTGGATCCAACTGTTCTGTACAATAGCTGGCCCTGACCTCTGACCTCCTCAGAGGAAAGAATGCTAAGAAAGAGTTTCACTGTGGGGATCAATAGGGTATTACATTGTTATCACCCAAATGTGATTATAACAAATGGCCTGAGTAATAATTCATCAAGTTTTGCTCCTGTGCTAACCTGGCAGAGGGCAGATGTCTGTGAGGATGCCCTGGGAGGCCCCAGAGCCCTTTTCTCCTCCTACCTGGGCCAAGGCCAACTGCATCAGACAAGAGGGCCCCGAGGATTACTCTCCCCCAGAGCACTGGCCTCCCTCCTGATGAAAAAAGGGCAGCCATCTCTCCCTCCTCTCTTCCACCTCAAGCCCTCATCTCCCCCCCTTCGGCCCTCAGCACTCCACCTTTCCCGTGGGAGTTTGCAAAGCCAGGATAACCTTGAGACCTCAGCTGGTTCGCTGCCAGAAACATTAAAGAAATTCCCTGCTTCCCTCCTTTTCTCTCTCCATCCTCACCTCTCCTGTACAACCCCCTCCACTACCACCACCTCACCACCCCTCCAGCCCTCCTCCTGATCACCGGGACACTACTCTATTTTTTTCCATCTCGCACCCCCTTTTCTCTCTCCTCCCCTTCATTTTTAGGCCTTTTTTTGCCTTCTCAGCCTCCCCTGATTGTGGCTAAGATTAGCCCTTTCTCTCTCCCTCTCTCTCACCCTCCTTCATTTCCTCCTTTCTCGTCTTCGACAGGAGAGGGAGGGTGAGGGCTCAAGTCAAGTGAAAGAAAGGGCTGTTCACATAATCTCCTGCGTAGTTGACTATTATCTTTAGATTGTCTAGCTGCCAATTTCAATTTAGTCAGCGCTGTTATCAGGCCAAAAATAAATGCCTCATTTGAAAGGTGGAAATCAAACTGTCCCGACAAGAGGGATGACTGACGTTGATTGCAAACTAACTGTTTTGGTGGCAGCCTGCACTTTGTGTGGCTTTTGTCTCTTTCCTCCCGCTCCCCCTCTTTGCCTCTCTCCCTATTCTCTCTGTCGGCTTCACGGCTGTCATATTCCTTTAGTGCTGGAAAGGTCAAGTGCTGCTTGCTGCCTGCAAGATCTGAGGGAACTCAGGGATATTCAGCTGCCCCCCTCTACATTGCTTTGTGGCAACAATGCTTCTTGCTGCGAGCTCCCCTGCACTGCCACCAGCCAGCGGCGGCAGCAACGGTAGCAGGCCGGGTTGCACAGGAATGTGTTTATCCCCTGTAGTCAGCTCCCTCCTTTCAAGTTCCCAGCTCCTCCAAGTTGATCTGTTTTCAACGCGCCACACAGAAAGGGGCCCCGTGCTCCTGCAGGACAGCAGCCGGGATCAGTTCACCGTATTTACAGTGAAGAGTAATGATAAGTAATGAAGACGAAAGGGAGACAGAGACTGAGAGGAAGAGATGGGGAAGAGCATCAAAGGAAAAGTAATGATTTACATCTTTTCCAAGTTGGAGTGCTTTTTCACTCACTCCTCTTTACTCAATTCAGGTAAAGTTGCATTAGATTGCCCTCAGACTGGGTGCATTTTTAATTCTGGAGATCAAAATGGAGTCTTTCATGTGGCCCTCAGATTTCAACAAGGAAATGGAGAGAGTTTACAAACAGCGGAGATGAACTTTGTAATGGTTTCCCATGACATCACTACTGATGGGGCCTCAAGGGGCTGTGAAACATATCCTCCCTGAGACTTCAGACACACATACACACACACACACACACACAAACACACACACACACACACACACACAGGTATGACCTCATCCCCAACACATTCCAGGTTTCACCTAGCTGCCCCCATCCCTGCCAAAGTGTCTCCTTCTCAGTCATGTTAACACTCTATCTGCCCCCTCATCTCCCCTCCTGCCACACCCATTTCAGGCTTCATTGTTTGCCATGAGAGAGCTAACTACTGCCGCCTTAAGACCGCAGGCCTGCTGGCTACAACTCTCAGTCTCACACTGGTTTCAACAATCAGTTTCCCTTCTCCACCCACTCCGGTCTGTACACAGTCACTATTGGGCAAAGCATTATGGGAGAGGCCATTGGCATGTAAGTGGCTTAACTGGAGTCAAGTGTTAGCCGCTGGGGTGTTAATTTCAGATATTTAAAAGAACTAGTTTGCTCACTGCATCTCCTCAAGGGCCATTAAAGGTGCTACTTTCTTCACAGCATGCCCTAACAACGAAGAGAATGATATCTAATGTACATAGTCTTTGTTCATTCATCAGGACTGCACTGTGCTGAATACTTCTATTCACCCAATACACGTTTGCACTCAACTTAATCCATACTGGATAACAAAATCTTTTTAAACCACCTAAATGCACCACCTACTGGGCTTAAGTAAACTAACTATGTCAACAGGTCTAACTTTTTGAGAGGCTGATAGCATTATGTAGGACATCATCTTAAAGGCATAGTTTAGATGAAATGAAATCCTTTCATTATATTCTGTGTTTAAATTCCACGGAGACAGAATTAAACTTTACAGGACACAGACTTCAGTATCACCTGCCGTAACTCTCTGTGGGTTTAGTGGCCCTCCCAGTTTCAATGGCATTTCAGGTGAAGTGGAGGAGAAGGTGACTGCATTTTCATTTTGGGTTCAACAGTTCCTACATTTTCTAATGTAGAACACCACAGAATCCTTTGAGGCAGACATAAACACTCAGCTGTTACTGAAGAGATGCAAAAGACAAAGAAAAACAACTATTCAAGAACAACAATGACCACAAGCCTTTTCTCTGGGTGTAAGGAAGAAAAACACAAAAACACCGCAGTCTCCTTCTTGCAAAGTATCTAGGGTATGTACACAAAAGCAACAACGAAAGTGGTAATATTATGCCAAGGTCTTGTTTACAATTCTAAAATATTTCCGTGGAGAGAGGCACTACCTGTCCTTGCTCTCTTTAGCCAAGTAAGAAGATATTTTCATTTGTTGTTATGCAGATACTATGCCAGTGGCAAACTAAGCTACGATTGCAGGAGGTGTGTGTGCTGCTTGTCTCTCTTCAACCTGCTGCTTTGTCCTCTGACTTTATATTTTTACTTTCCATTTCATAATTTTGTTTTTTTCACACGGGGATTCAGCAAGTGATTAGATTAGTTAAATGTCCTGCTTACCGACTTTTCAAAAGAAGAGACAAAACATCTTAGCTGCTGGGCTGAAGCCTGTAACCTTTCTGTTCTGAGGCAGGTCTTTGTAATTTCAGTGCTCATGGTAGTTTATGGCACCACAATTTCATAGCAGCAACAGTATGGTGGAAGTGAGGTCAGGCAACCAAACACTTTAAGTTAAAAAAAGATTGTGATTATGGTGAAATTATAAAAATGTCAACCATAACTGCAAGTTTGGGACACAATGCAAACACAGGCTGCTGGTGTCAAAAGAAAATGATTTATATGCTGATGTTTTCCTGTGTGTGAGTGTCAGTGTATTCTCCATTGGTACTGAAAAAAAAGGGAGAGCAACAGTTCAAAGTAAAACACACTGATGAATATTCCGCACCAAACTGTGTTGTTAAATTACAGAAACTCTTTCAGTTACTCAGAGAAGTTGTTTTTTCATTGAGTTCAGTGGTACAGTGAGTACATGTGGATTGATCATGTGGGATACAGATGCAACAGGTCCATACACCTTAATGGCTCAGGATAGTTCAACTCACTGGCCACACTGCGGGGTCAAGGGTTCAGAGAAAGGGCGTCACTGAGGAAGCTGAACTCATGTCCTGAAGCAAGGTGCCTTAACAAGATTAAACGGCAGCCTATCAGATCCATTTGGGATAACAACATCTGTCAAATGAACCACTTCACTGGCCACTGGCCACTTCACTGATAACTGTCCTGCCTTCTCTTATCTAGAAATCAACCCTCTTGTTGCAAACAGATCAGGAGCAACTTGAAAGGGTTTGCCTTTGGCACACTGGGTTGCAGAATGGAAGTCATCTTAGGACTATGCAGAAGGCAAAGGGCAGGGTAGGGACACTGTTGGGTCAGCCACATTACAAAAACAAATCCTCACTCCTATTAGGAGGATACTATGTTTTCAGCTTTTTTTAAAAAAAAAAAAAAACTTTTTGTAAAACCAGCACAGCACAGGTGCCCTCCACAGAGCAAGTCACGCTTGACAGAAGTTTAAAGCCAGTCAAACAGGATTTAGTGATTCGTTGGCCTGTTAAAGGTCAGTAACCAGTGGGACAGATATTCAGGCAATTATTGCAAGCCCTCGGGGACATTGCTGTACTGTGCAGCGATTTTCTTGTTGTAGCTAAAGATGTAACTGCAGGTCACAGAGGACACTCCTGGGCCGGAAAAGTACGCTTGATGAGAGGCTAACAAAAAAGAAAAAAGGTGCTTGGATGTTTCATACATTTTGAATACATTCTGGGGTGGATAAGTACAACAGAGTCATGTTTCCCACACATCCGCCAATTACTCCCCTGAGATGGCAGCTAATCCACATCCGCCCTGGCCAGGCATTTGCCCACCCAGACCCTACCCTGTTCAACCCACAACTCTGGGGCCAAAGCTTATGCTAAAAGCCTCACTTACAGAACAATATAAAAGCTTCAATGCCAATGACTTATCCCTGCTCCGACTGAAGTTAGACATCCTGTTCGCCCAGCCCCAAACTCTCACTCTCATCTCATCCATTCCCTTTTTTTTTTAGCACCCTCAGACGCAGATCTAGTCAAATCCTCCGACTCACTCCCTGATCCCCTTTCCCTCTTTCTCCACCCAATCCCCCTTTTTCTACTGAGTAACTTTAATTGTCCTGGGAAAGTCATGGTTGGTCCACGGGGCACAAAGCACCAGTTTATAATTAATGTTACAGAGGAGGGATTACAGGAAGCTCTGGGCAGCCTGATCTGAGAGCCTGTGACAGAGAGTGTGTGATCTTCCTGCTTTAGCCAGTCTCAGAGGGCCTGTGTGCATGCATACGTGTGTGTGTGTGTCTGTGTGTGTGTGTGCAATCTATTACAACAATGGGGGATCTCCCTTCCTTGCACAGGCTAATTTATGCCTTCATCACCCAAGCCATCTGCACTGTACACACACAAATGATACACCCTCTCTCTAAACTGCAGTGGAATGTGGGCAACAGGTTTCATTCAGACTTGAGTGTGCTGTTTATGTGATTGAAGAACCCAGAAGGGGTCTTGTGCTGTCCCTCCCTTTAATGAGTGTAGTTGGGTGGAGCTGAAGATGGTGGGTTTAATGGAGGAACCAGAGAAGGAGGGTGGGACCAGAGCTCCTGCCAGGCCAGGTGTGAGGCTAGGGGCAATGCACGTAAAAACATGAAGCAATGCACTCCACCACACAGAGCTAGGCATTTAAACAAAACCACACATACACAGGAAATGTTTCTAAGACTACTGTTCAAGCAAACAGCTGTTCTTTCTGGTTATTTCCATTAAAACTACTTGAACCATCAACTTCAGACCTCAGCTTGAGATCTGCTGTTTGCTGGCCTTCTCCAAAATCCAGTTAAACAGAACTGGTAGATGCCGTTTAGGATAAAGGAAGAAAAAAAGCAAGCAAAACAAATCTTTGGTGAAATTCAAATTATTCCAATAGTGATGAAGACGGAGGTGGAAGAGGAGGATCAAGAATCAGCGGATTCCTATCAGGTCTTGCCCTCTGGCACTAAGACAGGAGCCCGGCTGCCTGCCTTTCATCATCAGCATGCAGGATCAGAGCGTGTCTTACACGTCAACTCCTCTGTGTGCCTGCTTGTATGTGTGTGTGCGTACATCTGTGTGTGTGTAAAGAGAGGGCACGTAAGGGCCCAGACTGCCTGCAGGGCCCCCCACGCAGATGAGCAGGGGCACAGGAGCGCTTGGCAGGGAAAGGAGAGGAGTGTGTTCTTGAGTGTTTGTGTGTCTGTGCATGCTTGTGTGTACTCAGGGGAGGGAGCATATGTGTGTTTGTGAGTAAGGGAGGGAGGGAGGGAGGAGGGAGGTAAGGAGGGATTGAGTCAGCCAGCCTGGGCATATTTCGTCTCTTCTCTCCCTCCCGTCCTCCTTGCCTCTCATTTTGTTCCCCCATCCCTCTTCATGCTACTCACTCATTCTTTCCTTCTTTCTATCTGCCCTCTCTCCCTTACACACACACACACACACACACACACACACACCCCTCCGCCTCTCATTCTCAGACAGTAGCAGCCGGGGGCCAGGAGCCTGCTGGTGGAGGCTGCATCGATCTTTTCCCAGCTGTGGGGGCGGCTGCAAACACACACACTCACTCAGATTCCTAACCTTGAAGGGGTGGCGATGGATGTAAGGGGGCTCAGGGTTCGACCTGGTGTGACTCCCTGAAATCTGCTAGGCTTTCTTCAGCCAACCTCTGGAAGCTTGTCCAAAACCCACGTGTGCACCCACACAAACACTTAATCTCACTCATGCAACGCCAGGAAAACATGGACAAACATGGGAAGACATAGCTGCTGATTCACATGTTGTATAATAATTCCAAAAACTTGAAAATGCAGAAAGCATAAACCAACCTTGCCTTTTCAGCCTGTAAAGATGTGTGCATTGACCACAGAAAATGAATTTACTAGTGTTTCAGCATGTCCTTTCCCATTTGTGTTTCATGGTACAAACCATCATACTGGCAAGGCTATCGAGCATAACCCTTTGAGTCCCTCTCGTTCCATGAAACAAAAGAATTTAAGAAGTAAATTAGCAGGATGTAAGCTGTGATTTACCACACAAAGTAATATCCTTGCACTAATTTTACAAGTTTCTTTAATTGGCACAAATAGCCATCCAGCTTACGATGTGTGAGAATGTAAGAGTAGACACGTACACCCAGTCAAGCTGGTGGTGGCACGTGCCAAATCAGATGTTGTGGCCATTACTGCAGATTTGTGCGGTAGTGTGGGAGGGTGGGCCCACTTGCAAATGCAAATGAACATGTTTGTGCTCCCTCGTGGCAGAGTTGTTCAGCTCTGCTCTGTCTGATCAGCTGATTGGCCATCACGCTGTGATGTCAGGTTACGTTCTCCCAAAAATCTGCTTCAGCTTACTGGTGCAGAGCTGCTGCTTTTTGTTTTGGCAGTATTTTGTAAGCACCTGTGGTCTGTGCTGCAGAAGTCTAATCATACTACTGCAACGTATGATTTAGTCTAAATGAGGCCCAACAGTGTGTTGTTGAAATGGTTAGTAAGGCATTAATCCCCTTTCAAATGTTTGAAAATGAAATGTAATTTGTTTAAACAAACTTAATTTCTTTTGAGAAATAGTGTGCTTTGTAAGATGGATGGCTAGTACCAGCTACACATAGTAGCTCTCTGGCTGCTCGTCCCCCTGGCTCCCTAGGTAATCGTGACTTGTGATGGATGGTTATTGCAGTCGAGACAGAAAGGACCCAGGAAGTGAACTTGGGAGAGATTTAGGGATTCATTTTAGAGTCTTGTAGACAGTCATTAAGGCAGGCATTAAAATCCTACAAATGGCTAATATTGCTATCCACCCCCCTGACCATTCTCCCTAGCCCCACTCTTGTTATATCAGTGTGTGTAGGTGTGGTTATGGTAATGGTGTTGATGATGGATCTTTCCAGGAGGCTGAGCAGTTTGGGAAAAAAAATATGTGCGTTACTTCTGCTCAGACTGAGCTTCTCTTGGAAATGGAGCAGACAGGGCCATGTACTGTCAGCATAGTCTCATCCAGGCTCATGCTGCTTCCTATGCATTGTGTTTGAAAATATAGCTATTACCATGCCGAGGGGTTCTTCCATACATGGATTTATTTTCTTTGTTCTCTACATTAATTTGCACTGTGGTGAATGTCTCTTTAAATGAGTTTGTGCCCTTTAATTTTTTTTGGGTGGAGCAGATAGGATTTAGGTTTTTCTTGTAAGAAAAGAAGCATAGAAATGACTGGATAAATGGTTGTCACAACATGAATAATGATGTGAAAATCTCTAAATAAATACGCAGTATTTACCCCATCATAAAGTGGTGGATCACTAAGCTAGATAAACTGATTATGTTAAGTTTTAAAATAACCCTCCCAATGTTTTTGAGTGAGTTAAATTGCATAAAAGGGCTTCATCTTTTACATTTTTTTCTGCAGGACCCCCATGGCTCCTGCTTGTGTCCCTCCCAAGAAATTTGGCTTGCATGCACTCTTGTGTGAGAACCCTGCAGGAATCACAAATTTATCTACTGTCTGATAATGACAATGATTTGTGGGATGTGATGCTGTCCCCTTTAACAATTTGCATGTAAATGGACAAGAGAAATAAAACGGATGAGAATCTTAATTGATACGTGAACAAAAGGATGGAATTGAAAATTATGATACTTCCAAATGTGTGCTGTCAAAGGCACTGGTATAAAAGACATTAAGGTGAGTGTATGTGCATGTATGTGTGTGTCGTCAGAGAAGATGCTCCATTCAATAAGGCTGCCAAGGTCATCATTTAATCTTTGCAATATGTCCTGTAATTGTTCCCCACTTCTCATTCATAGCAAACAGCATAAGAAAAGCACGCAAGGGTGGTATTGGTGGGGGACTAAGGGGGGGGGTTAATCCCGAGCAAAGCCTCAATCAAAGTGAAAAACATAGGCTAGGGAAAAGACAGGGAGGGGTGGGGGTCTTTAGAAGAAAAAGAGGAATGGGGGCACCGCTGAAAAGCCAAATATGCGACATTCACAAAAAAGGAGGCCCTTGTTGATGCGCGGAACCTTTGAAGAAGAAAAAGAGCGGAAGGGTGTTGTGTGTATGTGTGTGCGCGTGTGTGTGTGTGTGTGTGTGTGTGAGTGAGTGAGGAGGGGGGTCACTGTATTGAGGCACATTATGTCATGGCAGTCAAAACAGCGTAAAGTTGACAGGAGGGGACCCCTGCTGACACACACATACACACACACACACACACTTACACACACACACACACACACACACACTTACACACACACATACAGTCTCCCCTCTCACCCCCCTCCTGGCAACAGAGA
>JAQNCA010000025.1:13301797-13328485 GCA_029783725.1 Acanthurus tractus
ATTTTGATTTTCCAGCTGCTGGTAAAAGAGGCATGATTGCACAAGGGTTATCAGTTTTATCTGTGGGAATTTTAATTTCACAGAAATCTTTTCAGATGATACATAAAGCTAGAGATAAATGTTCTGCATGTTGTTTTAGCATAAAAAGATTAAGAGATAACTTGTTGTTTCAGTCTCTCCTGGGCCAGGATCAATGCTGTTTGTAAAGTTTAATCAGTTTTTTTACATTAAAATGTTTTTTTTTTTTGGTTTTTGTTTTTTTGCTGTCCTAAATCAAGGGTCTTTTCAACTTTAACATTCAATACAAATTTTGTGTCAATGACTTTTCGCATTGTATTCCATCTACCTATCAAACATAACCAAATTGCAACACTTCCATGCAATTCTAAAATGTCCACTTTATTTTAAATATGTATGTAAGTGTTGCAATGTAAGTTGCTTGCATCTTAGCCTCAAAAATGCAATGAAATCTCGAAAGGCATTCCTTTCATTCCAACATGCAACAATAAATGCAGTATATGTTATTGTGAGAAAAATGGAAGGTAAATGCACAATGTTTAAATAGCACTTTTCTACTTTAGCAGACAAAGCATTTCACAATTTTCCCCTCTTTCAGCCATTCAAACACCAGCTGCATGCAAGGCACTGGTACCCATCAGGGGTCTTCATGACACTTAGTTCAGCACATGCCTAAGAGGAGGATCTAAGCCAACTCTGCGATTAATGGATGAATCACGCTACCTAAACCACTACCGCCCACATGGGTGGGGGTAGAGCTGTATTTAGGTGAGTTTAATTGGTGCAGGTGCTCCAAATTGCCTGACGTACCCACAACTCTTTCCAGCTACCTCACTGACAAGCAGCAGGCCCGTGCCTGTCAACAATTTAATTTAAAATGAGGAAATGGCAAAGCAGCAAAGTGGCACCATAACGTCCTTACCAGGCATTTGGCAAGACAGTGAACTAGAAATAAAATTTGTTTTTTCACTGGGTGAACAGTCATTCATATCTCATTCAGCAATATCTCAGCCTGTACTTATCCTTGCTTCATCAAATGCCTTCATAGCACAATACAGCTGTCACTCCACCTGTTTTACCACCTTTGTTTTAAGTGGAGATTATAAACTTAAAACACTGTATGTTGCAAAGTCATGAGATCTATTTAACACACATTGCTACTGCATTAAAATCAAATTGCTTTATTTTCTCTTGCAGAAAAAAAAACATCTTTTTACTTCAAACATTTAAATGATCTTTCTACTTTCACCCACAAAATCAAATGATGAAAGCCAGACACTCTCTATTGCTGTTTCATCATGACTTTTTCTGTTGTCACTGCTGTTTAGAAAGTGTAAAAAATGAAACAGAACAGACAGTTTTGCATGAAATCATACCCGTCATGACCTCCATATGTGGACTCAAATACTTGCATGACCATGCATTCATTACTTAATGCCTATTTCTTACACTTTCAGTTGCAAGATTTCTTGTGTAAAAATGCTGCATAGCAATTTACAGTCTCCCACCCGCCCTGCTTGCCACTCAGCACCAAGCCACATGACCAGAACTGATTGCCTTTGGCCACCATTGAACTAAACCTCAACCTGGAGCGTAGCCAGGGGACAACCATAAAGTAACCATGTGCTCATCACCAGAGATGTTATCACACACAAACCTGACTGTCATGTTACCATGAAATGCAGGTCAGCTGATGCACCGTGTGAGGTGGTTGCATGGAGGAAGGCTCGGATGAATGCTCCCGCTGCTGTATTTTGTCGTTTCCATACACACAAGCTGGCCTGTCACTGGGCTTGAGAGCTGTTAATGTGTTTTACACCTTTGGGCTATAGGCAGTGGAATGAGTCACAGCTTCCTTATCCGTAGGGCAGCATGCATCTTATCTGTTGGGGTATTGTTTAATTCAGTAACAAGGCTACTTGTGTTGCCAGCAAGTGAGAAAAAGAGTACTTGTACTTTTGTCCTCGATGAATTTTACAGTCATCATTTTAAGCTGAAAATAAATTTGCAAACATTTTATGCTGAAAATAAACTTTTAAGAGGGATGATGTCAAAATGACTCGAAGTAATCAAAAAATTTGACTTACTTATTGTAAATTATTTAATTATTGTAAATTATTGCCTCTATTAATAAATTGGTCTTGTTAAAGAGAAAGAGATATATCCCACTTAAAGCTGTCCTGTTTGATTGGATCAGTGCAGTTAAAACTAGATGTGTTTTGGATTCAAAGGACAAAGAACAATGAATGTAATTTCTTTGCATTTAACATTTGCTGTTTTTTCTCCATTTGTTTCAGGATCCCTTCTCAGTCTTATTGAAAGAGTACTGAGATGAGCGAGTTAAGTATCATAATTGGGACAATCCACTAATTCTAACTTTGTCAGGGGAGAAGGTGCGCAATGACCAGGACCCCTTTTAGAAAGCACGACATCAAAATACCTGCTGTATGGAGTGTGAATGTTTTATTGTTAAAAGTCATAGCCAACAAATAAAAATTCCATTAGACAGAGGCAGATGTTACAGTACATTCACTGTAGTACTGCAATTTAACACTAGAGATTTGACATACGTGTGTGTTTTTTGAGTATTTCCATAAATGCTTCTATAAACTTTTACTCAACTACATTTCAGAGGCAAGAGTTGTACCTTTCCCCTCATGACATGTATCTGATACTTAGCAGTAAAAAGAAAAAATATTGCCCCATTTTTTATGTCAAAATTCACACATTTGGTCTGTTGAGACTCAAACAAGTTCACAACATAACAGATTTTTTTGAACATTAAGCTGTATATGGACATGGTCATTATGCCCCACTAGCATTATGAACAGGAAGCCATGCACAGCATAAAATAACTGTTTAGAGTTAGCACAAGCTCAGGGATACCAGGACACTACGTCAGTGGTTTCTCAAACTTTTTCACATCATGAACCCCTCAACTGAAACAAATCAGACAAATTTTGCTTTTTGGTGTTTATTACAAGTGTATAAAACCCATCCCCGATGAGGTTACACACTCTGTTATTGTGTAACTTAAGGATGAAATTGTATTGAAAATAAATGATTCCCTTTTTACTTTTTAGTCTAGTTTTGCTTTTTTGCATTTGAGCAGTCAAATGCAACATTTGACTGACTCTTACGACAGACTGTCAGAAAATGTGTGCTGTTAACCCCATATTCAAGCAATGTCTCATCTAACTCCTGCTCTGAGGCGAGCCTTTCACTCTGCCTTCAAGTGTGGCTGTTCAGAACAACTTAAGGTGGTTTTAATGTCCGACATGGACAGACTAAACTTACATGCCATATTTGCTGCCCCTGATTTGGCCCTGAGCTGATTCCTCTACCAAGCATGCCGTCTGCATTTCACAACAAGACTTTATATTGTGACAAAAAGACACAACTTTCTACAAGCTGCTCAACATTTGTCACCTGTTGATCAACAGGCCGGACAATTCACTCCAAAATGTAAATAACCCACTTCTTTATTAAAGCTCATCCCCAGGCCAGTATGCAAATCCACACAAACATCAATCTAAAGAACACCTGAGAGCACACATCGGCTTAAGGCTCAAACAGTCAGGCCCTCAAAGCACAAACGGCAACAGTGGCTCGAAGATCAAACAAATAGCCTTTGACATCCACCACCTCAGTACACATCAGACGCATACTGCCATCTTCATCCAAACTCATCTTAGACCAAAGAACTCTGCCTCTTATTGTGAATGGCAGAGAAAGAGGAGTGTTGACAGAGAGGACAGAGATTGCAAACACCTCAGGGAGCAGATTGGCTCATGGCACACATCTGCCCTTGTTCTGGGGCTGCCGGCATAACAGATCTGAAAGGGGATCCAGGTCGTTCTCAAGTGGGTTGAGGGCAAGCTGAGGTCTCTGTGCCGACACACAGAGTGATTAAATGTTGGAATTAGGGGGACTGCTGCAAACATCTAAACAGAGGGAGAAACCTATCCATCTGGGGCAATCAAGGAGGGTGAGATTAAGTGCATATATGCATGCAAGTGTGCGTGTGTGTGTGGGGGGGGTAGTGTGTATTTCAGCCACCCCAACACACAAGCTGCAACAGTGCACTTTGCTAATTCCAACAGTCAAAAGACCTCCCATGAAAAAAGGGACCCTTTTAAAAGGTAGCAGTTGCTCTGATCCCATATCTGTTCTCTGTACTGGATTGTACTGGGTACATTAACATGCTAATATCTGCTAAATCCAGCTCTGTCCGAGGTTGAGCAGACCATTCACAGCTCTTTGAAACAGCAGAACATGGCAGGTCAGGGTGGAGTAATCCAAATACAACTGATACCACCAATCCAGAGACAAAGGGTTTTTAAATAGCACAAAACCAAAACCAGAAACCACTACCAATTCAACAGCTCTGCACTGAAAACAGTTGTAACCTGGAACTATGTTTTCACTTTTTATTTGCTAGATATTTCTTTCAATTTGAATTAAATCTTTTGTAGACTCGGTGTGTGGAATCCCAGTAGTCTATTTACAAAACAAGTCTTTTCCGCACTTTCATGTTGGAATTAATGAACCACAGTAGAAAAGAAACTGGCCAGAGCTCACATTTCATCTTAAATGATTTCCCCACCCACTCAAAGAAAATTCAAAAAGGTGTTTGGCTGAGGGGGCTCCTCTGTTGACCATATTACAGTAAGGAAAGATAAAAAATCTCCTTTTCCCTTACTTTACCTTTAATGATGCCTTCTTGTTATCTACTCGTGCCTCTCAGGGATGCGCCTGCCTCAGTCTTTGAAACTAGTTGCATTGTTTCAGGCAAGGTTCGCGCTGAGGTTATGGGTAATTGCAATGGCTGTTTTACATTTCAATCGGAGGTATCATCTCCTAGTCCCCATCTTTCCCAACACAAAAAAACACACCAAAAAAACGCACTGATATCCCCCTAATTCAGTCATTTAGATGTGATAATGAAGGGATCGACCTAAAGTTGTCTATAGCACAGGCAGTTCCACTCTTTCCAACTCTGCTTTACATGTTTTTTTAGAAACAAATGTACATCTTCAGATAGTGATGGTTGAAGGATATACTTGTGTTTTTGGTTGTTGCTCTAGTCTTGCATTTTCATTGCATTACCTACAAAAGAAATTGCATCACTGGGAATAATTTTTTTTGTTCATTATTTCTAAGAAGTCCTTTGACTACACTCAAACACCTAGTGCAACGTAAAAAAAGAACAAGGCTTGTCTCTGAGTTTTCATGTCAGACTCATTAAATGATGTTCATTTGACACAAGGGTTTCTCTGTCAGGTCCTCTTAAAGGCTGACCACTTATCATGAGGTAGAGTGGGTACTGTCTGACATGGCCTTTGACGTTGAAGGACCTTGAGGTAAATTGGCTGGTGCTCCATTGCTCATGTTAGAAGTTTTATTTTTATTTACGGCTGGAGGAGGGTGCTTCTCTTGGAGATTGCTAAGAACGAACACTTAACAAAGCCTCTTTCTCCTCAATAGTTTATCTGGGAGCTTCCCTCCAATAATGACTTGGGCCCACTCCACCTCATGCCACAATAAAGGCCCTCCATGACATAACGGGGGACCTGGGTGAATTAGCATGGCTTCAATGGACACTGGGCACAGTGACCGGACCTCCACACTTTACAGTCATCAGGCCCGACCAGTGGGGCAACCACTATTCCTAAAGACCCACCTCTTTACATTTCTATGGAGCAACTCATTAGCTATGTAGAATTCCCTCTTTCTTACTGCATCTCGCTTCTTTGTCCAAGGCCCAGTCTTTGTCTCTTCTAAATGATCCCACACAAGGCCCATTTTCTGGTTAATACATATTTACAGCCATGTAAGGTTTTTGTGGGGATCCTGTAGTTTTATTTTGCAGGCCATCACTCTAGACACCATAAACCCATTACCAAGCTGTTTAGGGTAATTGTTAGACCGTATAGTAGTTCTATTTGCGGAGCTCAGTGAGTCGGCATCTTTAAAGTGGGCAGATGGCTAGACAACACATGCTGGGGATTCCCAGGGACAACCTGAAGCATTTGTAAACCTGACTCACACATTTTTGATGAAACTCTGGTTGCCATCTGGGAAATGGTTGTGCAAGGAAAATAGAATAAAGGGGGATAAAAACATGTACAGTATTGCTCAATTCACAGCAATTATTAGAAAAATGCTCAGCATTTAAAAAGTTAGGCCTTGCATTTGATCATGACACAAGCTTTATAAAGTCTCCTGTCAATATTCAAAGAGCTGAGGATCTTTTTTTCCTCTAAAAAGTTACTGTTTAAAATTAGAAAGCAACTCTGCATGCATGTGTGGGTGGAAGTGTGTGTTTACAGTAGCCTCTTGGGGGGTAGGGTCAACCGATGTCCTGAGTGAATTAAAGGGGCCAGCTGTGATACCGGCTGAAAGGAACATGGAGGCAGACAAAAGGAGAAATCCCTGTGCTCCCCCGAAAGACAAAAGAGACAGAGACAAGAGGCTGAAACCACACAATCATCTCACCATCTACAATGGCCAAGCTCCTGTAACAAGCAGGATCAGGGGGATCGGCAAAGGGCTAAGCCAGCCTTGGCCACAGGTTTCAGCGCAAGCCATTAATTCCACTCTGCTTAGCACACAATTAATTTCACTCTCATGCAGCAGCTCAAAGCTTCACGATAAGAGGAGGGCTGATTCCAAAAACAAGATTAAAAGGTGAGGTGGTAAAGACTTCAATAAGAAGAGCTCTGAACAGATGCTCATAGACCAAAGAACTGAGAACAGAAGAGGCCAATGATGAGAAAAAGTAAACTGTGTGGAAGGATGGAGTCGAATATAGAGGCCTTTCGCATAAGTATTGTATCCACTGGGGTAAGCATTGGCTACTGATTCACAAAGGACTGACTGACTATGCAAGTTAAGCAATTGGTAGCACATGCAGAGTTTTACAATCTTCTTTTTCTTGTTGACATTGTATGAAAAGATCCTTAGGACTAAGTCAGTATTTGGCTGTTATTAACATCATGGCAAAAAATTAAACAATACAGTTAACCAAGCTGAAAAAGGTGCCCCTGCTGACTTTTCCATTTGAGCTAATGTGACCAAAGTTAATGCTTCTATGGGCTTAATTCAGCCACAAAAGTAGCCAAACCTAGGGAATGGCTAATTGTTAGTGGACTAAAGCACCTGCCAGAACCCAAAGGAGCTCAGGAACTGCAAACTGATCTTTTCCCAAAGCAGAGCCCATGGTACTGGATTAGACCCCTGGTGTGCAGACATCCTCTTGGCTCCCCTTGTCTTGCCCTAATGGCTACCCCACAGGGCACCATGATTTCTGTCTGCAGACTCAAGCCATGTAAAGCCAGGTTACTCCCCATACTCCCAGTCAGACGTCTTACACACTACAGCCCCTTATTGTCAGGGAATTTATCAGTTGAAAAAAAAAAAGGTAACCTTTCTGATCACTCTTTGAGTGTATAAATGTTGGTTGGTCCTAAAATCAGAACGGCTTTTACAGAAAAAATACCTTTTTTTTTCAAAACACTGCAATGCAAAATTGGCAGACCAAATACTGATTTGGAAAGTGCGTATGACCTGATCAATAAACCTTTCTTGTTCTGTTTTGAACTTGAAAATTACTTGTGATGAACAAAATAATTATGATTTTACCAATTCAGCCAATGAAATCTTTAATATTCGAGTAGGAGAGGTCCTTGTCACTTGAAAATCCCTAAAAATTCTAATTCTAATTCTTTTTAAATACTAAGTCATAAAATCTGCTGTACATCTCACAATAAATCTCACATTAAACAAACCAAAAAACAACAACAATTAATTGGAGTCATCACCTTAATATCCCTTAATATATAAACAACAAATCTGTTTTGAACATGATGACCTCTTTATCTTAACTTATCCTGATGTTGCTCTGCCACTGGCTACATGTTTACTTCCACATTCATCCATCTCCATACAGTGGCACATGCATGAAGGCTGACAATGCTTTGCCCGTGGGCCAGCGCTGGAGAAGAAAGCTGTGACCTGGGTTTAGTGGATGACTAATGCTCCACAACCAATCGATTGGCCAGTGAGTGTTAGAGATAAGAAGCTAGACCCGTTGGCCAGAAGAAGCCTGTGACCTCTCAACCATTCATCTCTGTCCTCATCTGGTCCTGCTGAATGTTTGGCGCTCAGTTCTTCCATTAAATTCTCCTCCGTTGACAAAGCAGGCAGATGCTATCAGTTTGTCTGTCCAGCTTGGCCTATTAGGACATAATACCACGCCCATCTTCCGCTCTCTTCCTCTCTCTGTGCAGCTTGGAGACTGTGGCCTAATGCAAAGGCATAGAGCACATTGTACCGAGCCTACAGCTCCTTTCAAAGTGTCAGGACCCCAAACTAAACTTCTCCAGAGATGAGTAATGAGATCTACTGGCCCATATTGAACATGCTTTGAAGACAACTCTGGGGTTTTCAAAGAGAACACAATGGCTAATTTCATAGTGAGGTCAAACTTTGGACTTCATTGGATTTCACATTTTTTTCTGCTGAGGGAATCTCGCTCATCTATTAATCCTAATTAATTTATTTACAAAGTAGCAAAAAGTGAAACATAAATCTATACCATAAACAGACTGACAGAACTTTTAAAATGATAGAAAATCATTGTTTCAATAAAATTTAATGCCAGGGACCAGAGATTCTGTTTGGAAAAACAGGTGTCAGCCATTGAAGATCTCAGTATTATGAAAAAGTGAGAGAAACTCTGGTTAAATATGACCTGTGTTTATGGAGCATTTAAACTTTTTGATTAAAATGGCTTGGTTTTGGAAAATACTCATAAGGGTTTGCTTGTTTAGCTACTACTCTCTTTTGCTTGTCATTAAATCCACCATGCCCCCCATAATTTGAGCTGGGATATGTGTTGTGCATCTGGGTGAGCAGCAAGATTTCTACATTAGAAATCTAATAAAAAGCAAAACAAGCTAAAAATGGCCTATGTGACACTAGGTTAACTCACTGAACAAAATTTGCTATAAATTGCAAAGTTGCAATTGCAATTATCAGTCAAATGCAATTGCATAACTTTTCTGTTACATAACTCAGCAGGTGAAATCTTTTTTTCTCTTTACTTTTTGTATCTAAGTAAGTTGATGGCTGTTAGAAAACATTCAAAAGTTGAAAAAACATCAATGTCTCACTGAAAACTAATTTGGATTTTTAAAGTCAAAGGTCATACTCCTAAAAATATCTTCTGGATGATTTCCTTCACCTGATTGAACCTTTGGGAAGTGTTTTCAAAACTGTGTTCTCACCTGGTTACATACCCAGCAGCAGAGGATAACTACTCTGAAAAACTTTAAATATTAAGACAAAAACTTTCAGCGCTTTTGTATAATTGTTGTTATGCTTGGTTCTCACTCTTTCTCTCCAAGCTCACTTGATGATTGGGAGCTATTTTTCGATTTTTGGAATAAATAATGAAATATACATAAATTGAACAGAAATTGAAATATGCAGGAATACAAAGATATTTTTGTTAAAAAATGCATGCCAGTTGTGACATGTTAAAAACTTATTATATGTAATAGATGATGGCAACTTAGAATGATATTTGCAGCAACTACAACTGATATATTCTGCTGGAGGACAACCGTATTACATCACAAAACACACCTGATTTTATTGCAGCTGCTTTCAGTACATTGAAACCTGTGATGTTTTCATCCTGTTGTATTTAATTTTCATCACCTTCTCTTTACACATCTTCTAACATCCCAACTGGGGTGCATAAACCTGTGATGTAGGAAACTCTAAATCCCACTCTCAATAAGATATCCTCTGTCAATTCAGGTGAGCTGTATTCAGGTGCTTCTCTTTCTCACGCTGTTCCATAATGCAAACGCTCCCAGCTGGAATTCACTCAGCCTTTCTGTAAGCCAAAAGAGACTCAGCCTGCTCCCCAAACAAGTCATTTGCCTAAGCTGCCTGTCAGTCAGGTGCATTTGTTTGCACTGAGAGTTTAACTCTGCGGGGAATGAAGGATGCTTACTGTGTTGATTTGAGGGGGGTCCCTCAGGTGTGTGTTTATGGAGTGGTGGTGGTGGTGGGGGGTGCTCACCTGTGTGAATACACTGGCAGGCCTTTAGTTTACACAGAGCCAGGCAGGGAATCACTGGCAAACCTTTTCTCTTGATAGGCAAACAGTGATTCTGGCTTCATGGGGTTAGCATCCTGCAGAGTCTTTCTTAGTTTGGTCTAATGTTAGTAATTATACCACCAGTGTGAACCCCATTCCATTAACAAAACAGAGGTGGAGACAAAGGGAGGAAATGTCGGCAGGAGCCTGAGTTTGAGCCTACCTAGTAGATGACATGACAATGTGAATGATTTGGTAAGACCTGAGGAAAACACAAAAACTTTACATTTTATGTAAATGAAGTAATAAATGGCTCACATATTTAAACAGCACTTCAGTACATAAATTAAACAAAAGCTTATAATCTTAAACTTTAACTTGTTTGGGTAACGCTTGAACTTTACAAAAACCTCAAAGATTGGCTTTCCAATCAAGACTATTCTCACTACTCAGACAAACACAAAGCAGGCTCAAAAAATAACACTATAAAACAATTCCTTCATTACCCTACTAACTTGAAAAATGGCTTAAACTGCAGCATCAAAAACACAATATGGATGTGAAGTAAAAAACACAAAAAAGGCATCCGTGACATAATATGAAAAGGCCCCTTTTCTGAAGCGGTTGAAGCCTGTGTTGGCCGCAGTGGTCAGCAGCCATTGGAGTGGTCAGCGTGGAGAATTCCCTGTGCTCCATCATTCTGATGGCTGTGTCCAATTGCACAATGCCAGAGCAGCAGGTAGCCCTGGCTGCTGGGGTCGCAGCTCCAAGAGCCTCAACCCATTGGCCCTGGGGCTCTGGCCAAGGTTAACGGGTCAGGGCCTTGTGCGGACACAGGTTTGGCTCCCGGCCAATGGGTCGAGCTGGTCAGTGGTGGGGAGCGGTGGTGGTCAGATGAATGATTTATAGGTGTGCTTGATGGAGAGAATGTTAAGAGGCTGCACTTTAATCTGGCAAGGGTTTTTTTAAGTCTTTCTAAAGGCACAATATGTTCGTGCTTTGCTTATCCCCCACCAAAAGCACTTGACTTGAACTATTAGACTTGTGTTGCTAGGTTTCTTAAGACTTTTTATATTTCACAAATCGGATGCCATTGGATCGTCTATTATGTTTCCCTTGCATATGTTTCCCCTGAAACCTTCTGCTAATGAATAAAACCTGGGCTAGTTCACATCCTTAGAAATGTGGTTTCAAACTCAAATCATACTCGATCTCAAATCTCCAATGTGTTGCCAAAACTAAAAGACGAGCTTGATCTGTCATCCTGTTATGAACTGTTTACCGCTTGCCAAAGTGTCTAAGTGATTCCATCAAACTGGGACTCTTCAGAAGTAAGTTTAGAGCCTCACAAGTTTTCTGGTCATGGAAGGCAGGCTAGCTCTGATTGCCCTGGAGCTCTTTTTGTTCTTGTTTGGGTATTGTGAACAGATGGACTTCATACCCTTTTGCCCAAATCAAAGATGGCATTTTGTTTTTCATATTGGATGATTTTAAGGGGTACGGAGATGAAGCAAACAAAGCCTTTTTTAAATGATCTCACAAAAATTAAATCAAGAGAGACATCATGCTATCCAGGATTTTCTGGTGACTCACTTTATCCTCATTAAGCTAAACCACAGCCCATAAAGGATGAAATTTGTTAAGAAAACCAGTATTTTAAGGTTACAAATTATCAGCATAAAGAGATAGACTTGCTTTGTACAATCATACAAAGTAAACATTTAGCATTAACATCACAAAACATCAAGGGAAACAGCTGGCTGGTTCATATTGCAAACAATGTAAACCATGGAGCGCACAAACTACGTAATTCTATATGGCCACAAAGACAAACTATTGGGCGACATTTCCCGCATTCAGAGAGTCATAAACCATCCAGTGACTTAAGGAATGGCCCAGCATGTGGTTTATTTTTAGGAGACACACTTAGGGGTCATGCGCAAATCCACAGCAGTCTGTGAATGTATTCTTTGGACAAAATCACCAGCTGCCATTTGCACGTGGGTGGACAGTTTGTCTCCACTGGCCTGCAGAGCTGAGGCCCATGGCCTGAAACCTTGCTGCCCTTTCAGCTAATTGTTTGTGGGTTGCTTTTAAATTTATTGACAGTCTTGGTGATATAGTGCTCCTATTGTGTTCTCAGCCTATTGTGAACAGCATTCACTATGGCTCCTCCTTCTCTGCTCCTTGTGCACCGTGGCTGACCAGGGGCCAGAGAGCAGTGTGATGCCCAGCGGGAGTGCCCTGTCCGTGGGCAGGAGAGGAGACCTTTACAGGTGCCGCAGCCCTTCCCTTAGCAACGCCCTGCTGCTTAAAATTTGTTGTCTCCCTGTGGGTGTCTTTCTGAGAGTGTCAGCTGTGAGACCCCTGATGGGAGATTTGTTGATACGATAACTCGATTAGGCTCCAGGATGGATGACATGGTGGCAGAGAGCAAGTGTGAATCTCCCAGGGAGGTGCTGACTCTTCTCCTTAACCTCTCCTTAGGAGACCAGCGTTCTGCACAAGCCAGGCATGTGGCCCCCAAAGCCCTTGCTGAGCCTCCGGTAATCAGTCTCCCATGCACAATGGTGCAGTTCACTAACCAAGCAAAGAAACATGAACCTTTAAATAATTTAAGTATAGACAGTATAAGGCTAGAGGACTTCATACGTAAGAGAACTCACTAATTAAGAGTGCTGAGTGTGAAAGATCCTTATTATGTGGATTTTATTTCAGGATTTATCATCAGAGCTGTCCTCGCTCTCAGGCACCTAATTTTCTTAATTGGCCTAATATCACTTCCCAGTTAACTCCAAAATTGGATGATGATTGCCCTAAATTGACACAAGAAATCAGTACACAGCTTAAGCCGAATTAGGAATAAAGTTATGGACTCTGTAAATTGGTAATTAATTTTAAGCCATCAAAGCATGGCTATTTTGGTCGCTGGGGGAGGGATATGGATTGAATCCCAGGTAATCAGACTGGTATTATCAAGTAAGACTCTAAGGTACACTAATATGCTCTCAACACTGCTCAACTTCCGAAATAATCTAAGGTGTCAGGCAGGGTTGCATTATAAACTCTTTTTACCCGGTGGTTAAGTTTGAGACTCACGGTGGATTTAAATCAAAAGAGCCGTTCTCCCTGGACAAGGCTGCTAAAAGCTCTGGCATATCCATGCAGGTGTAACAGGGTCAATCAGTAACCACTGGAGAGTTAATTAGAGATAAAGTGTATGTTAATGGCAAGACCTAGCTACACTCACACATTCCAACACACCCGACATGTACACAAAGTCTGTTTGCTGACGGGTTGGTTGCCACTTGCAAAATAGCCAACTTCTTACATTCAACCCTACAAAACTCCTTGCCTCAGAGCTAAAACAGTTGTTATAGAATATATTCCTACTTATTCTTTGTTTCACAATATCCAAAAATTACAGGAGAAAGCTACACAAAGTGACAATGTTGTTTTCATACAACAGTAACTAAGCTTTTCTCATAAATGTCATAGTAATTAGCGGAAGTTCAAGACTATGCTGGGAAAGTAATGAAAATCTAAGATTTCCATTTGAAAAATAAAAGCAAGCAATAAAAGGTCCGATTATAAATTACTGAAAGAAAAAAATGACTTCACTTTTTAATATTATTTTATAATTAACTGTTGATTAATTTTAATTTGAAAGTCTTACAGAACACTACAGCTACACGATACATCAATGTGATTAACATAACATCCTAGATTAATGCTACACATGAAAAATTAACATAGCTAACCATACCTAAATACAATTTCAACTATAGTAAGTAAGTGCAATCTACTTTAATCTGTTGGTGGAGGTTAGAAGATGAGTTTTTAAAAGCAGAGGTCTCAGTGATTTTGAACATGCTCAGCAAGTAGTTCATCATGGAAATGACATTGTTTTTAAATTCTGGTTTAAAAAGTGTAACCAGATGTGGACAAGAAATGTTATTCAGAAGCCGCCTCTTGTTCTGAGTTTTGTTCTGTCAATATCCGGTCGTGGTCACAGACAGATAGGTGGTGCTGATTCCTTTTAGGGCCGCTGGCAACTGGGCATCCGAAGTCAAGGTGAGCTTTGTGCTTTCTGTCCTTCACCCAGTCTCTTTATCTTGAGCAGACTAATTGTAACAATGGTAAAATGGCAAATGTAGAGTTAAGACTATTAATGCAGTTTTTTTAAAAAAAGGGGCGAGAAAGTTCCATTGAAAAACGGCCTTTTACCAATGCATTACTTGTATTGTTTTACTACCCACTGCTGCTTGCAGCTCACACCGTAAACACTCAGGTATGGAGGATCATTATATGGTAAGAGCACTCTCCAGCTGTCCTCACATACGAACATAATGGACACACACACACAAACACACACACACACACACCCCTCGCTCTCTCCATGCCTCTGCTCAGAGCCACAAAGCCAGGCACCGGCTCAGACAGGATGTAGCACATGTGTATCATATTAGGCAGCTCTTTCCAGCCGGCAGGCCCATAGGTGATATTAGATCTACAGCTGGCCCACTCCCTCTGTCTTTCTGAGCTGCTGCCCAGCCTGCAGTCCTCTCAGGCAGATATTTCACACATCTCTCCGCCCGTCTCACAGCCCCAGTCACAGGTGGGAATGTCTTCACACAGAGCAACAACAAGAGAGTCTGTTGTAATGAGTATGTGTGTTTTTTTCCACATTGAGGAACGGCAGACAGGGGAAGCCATTCAGTGGGCCCCTCCAGGTCACGGCTGAGATGTGGAAAGGCTGACCCTACATGGCCTACATCAAAGCCCCGATAGACACACACAGGAGCAGGAGAGTTCAGGTGAACGTTACTATGTAGGGAAAGCAAGTAGGTCTGTGTTGATGCATGGTAGAGAGGAGCTGGAGAATGTCGCTGAGTACCAGCTCGTCACCCCTGAGCAACTGCAGGAAGTAGCAGCATGATGCTTGCCATCTGTCCAAATCTTTTCGGGATCATAGGAAGAAGCACAGAAGGATAATATCTTTGTAAACCAAGAAAATGTTTCCAAGAGAAAGGTCTTGAAAACATGAGTGCCTCAAATGCCAAAGTGACATCTCACAGGTGAGCCTGAAATACTAGACGTGTGTGTCGGACATTTGTGAAATAACCGCCAGGATCTACGATTATCCAACAAAATAAGGACAGACAAAGAGAACAAACACGTATTTCATTAATACCCATAACATATGGATACATTTACTCTCATGTGGGCCATAAAACATCTATAAACTTGTTTTCCACTCCTCCTCCTTTTCATGAAGAAGAGTCTGGACAACAACAGCAATAGATGATCCACTCTGTCCTCAACTAATTAGAAGCTTCTGCTTGTGGAGATAGTGGCAGGCTCATCGAGACAAAAAACAAGGTATTGATTTCTTTATTACGACCCCAGGCTCTGAACGGAGCTGAACATCAGACAATGACTAGTTAATGTGTTCTTGTTATCAGAGGTCACAGGTGTAACAAGAGGGAAAAACAGCAGTGGGGTAAGTGAGGGTCCCTAATGAGGTCAGCAGAGAGGATTCAGGATTCACTTGAAAATAAAGATTAATTTATTTTGCTAGTAGTCTAAAAGAAACCTATTTTAATACATTAACTAAGCCTAAACTAACATGATAAAAATAACAACTAGACAAAAGAAAGAATTGCAGTTCAAAACTAAAAGAGGCATTTTATTTGACAGTATCTATTGATATGGCCAATAACAGAAATGTATTAAAGTTTTTTTTAGAAATGTTTGGACATGATTAATATGTTTAATCATTATTATTAACATACAAAAAATGTTGTTTTTTTTTTAAATCAAAAAGGGCTGGAAGCACCTTTACTTTTTGTCTCTTATCAAGAAATTTTGGATCATTCACAGGCCTCATGCTCCATCTACCACAGCAATTAGATTTAAAGTTTTTGACGTATTACATTTAGTGTAAATCTCAGATTCTAAGGAACTGCACAGACATCACTCCCTCCAGTGAAGGAATGTGTAAACACTACTTGAGTGAGAAATTTGCACAGATACAAGCCTGCATGGTCAAGGTCTGACATTTTTTAAGGACATAAACATAAGAAAAACATTTTTGAGTGCAGGACGTCTTTAAGCTTGATATACAGATTTAAGTCCTTAACTCCTGTTTCTTGGCACATCAGCTGAGCTGTGATGTATTAATCAGAACACAAGTTTGTTTCCCAGAAGTATGAAAGGCACTCCCGCCACCGTCCTACTCCTCACTAGAGCACTTGCTGTCATTTTCACACATACTCACACTCACCACACTTCAGCTTGTGGTGTCGTGAGTGACGCAAGGAGGGATGTCGTCAATTCACTGCGGTCTCTTAAATGATGAGATGACTCAAAATGTTTTTTTCTTGCATATTTCCACAAAAGAGCAGTGTCAAATCCAAAAAAGAAAGAAACTAAATGAAACCATATTCTGGAGAAGTTACACCACAATCAGAGGAAAGATTTCATGTCCAAAGGGTCAGGAGAGCATTTTCTTGTCATTGTTTTTTACCTCTTGCCTTCATTATTACCTTTATGTAAAGTTCTAGCAGATTACTGACTATACTCCTTACTCTGGCTGTGTCTGTCCTCGCCTCACTCTACCAGCATTCAATCACTGAGAGGGCTGGCTGATGGGAATATTTCCACCAATAGATCCTATTAGATTCAGTAAAAGACCTTAAAATCCCCTTGAAATCAGCTTTATGTCTCCAGACTCTGGTAAAGTGACATCTGTAGAGTTTATGATTGCTACACCAATCCACTCACACTTAACTCAAACACACATAGATACACATTTTAACCTTAACCCAGATAGAAAAGCAGAAGAGATATGGGAAAAAGAATATGCTACACTGTCCAATTTTTATCTTATAAGGCACTTTTTGTTCTTAGATATCATCAGTTGCTTCTATTAAATGGTCACTTTATTAAAAGCTTTCATGACTCAAACTGTTAACTTAGAAACACTTGTCTCTAAAATTACCTGTACTTGCCATATTATCCCGTGTTTCTTATTAGCCTCATGCCAATCATAAGATACAACAGACAAGCACACAGAATATACTGTGATAGATCAATCAAAATCAATTTAAATGCTAGATGTGAAAAAACATACTTTGGAACATAAAACTATTGTCCTGAACAGGTGTAAATTTGTCCTATTAACTGAGTGTCTGGACATAAACAGTCTGGCAGTGAATACCACTGGTGACATCATCACCCTAGCAAGTACTTCACAGACGTCAACGCTGATGAGTAGATATGACCCATTTAACCCTGCAGTCATGAGCACATGCTCGCTTCACGTCAAAACTGGGAAGCAACCAATGTCAAAGTCCTACGCTCAGAGGCTGAGACAGCACAGCACTTTCAGCCAGCTGTTCAATCTGAATATCCAAAGGTGTGACATGTATTCTTATCATACGCATCTAAATGAATGCGCTGATATGGATTCTGTGTCAGTAGCAATGAGGATGACCAGACTGTTCTGGTAATTTTTGTAACTGAATTGCATCACAACCTTTTGTGAGCTGAATGCAGTGGCTGAAACAATAAGATTGTTTTTTTTCCAGGGCAGCTGAGATCCCCCCTCCCTTAAAGACTGTAAGAGGTTTATATATAAGTTCATACATAAGTATACAAGTTCAGGTGATACAGGCATCTGATTGTAGACACTCTTGACTGCTAAAAGTCACTAGATGACATCAGATCATTTGTGTATCAATTGTGTCATTGCATATTCATTCAAGCTTTACTCAATTGCCATTGCACAAAGCTGAGTGGTTGTGTTAGTTGCATTGTGGAAGAGAACGCTGTAAGCCATATATAGGAAAATGTAAATAGTGAAACCTGAAAAACCTTTGCTAAAAAAATTGCAAATTCACTAAAGGGAGTGAGAGAGAAGTCAAAAGAAGAAATCCTGATATCATTATTTACAGAAATGAAAAACTGTAAACTTTCATTATTTTTTGCCACATTCAAAAGAAAATTCCTCCACAAAACATTTAAATGGCTTTAGAGTAATGATGCTTACACCACAGAAAGCTTAAGAGAGTCAGTGTACAAAAACTCACTGCAACTGAACACCAACTCTTGCTTATCCTGCTGCCACCAGCATCCAGATAAGTGGTTCAGGATGGACATGAAGGATGAATTTTCATGTGTTAGGGTTTACTTAATAAAAACTATAAAGGAATTATTTCATCTCAACCCTAAATTTTTGATTGCTGATGTTTCTGTCATGCCCCTTTGTTCCAATCCAGACGGACAAGGTATCCATTAGTGTCTGTGTGCAATCCACAAAAGCCCTCCCGCCTGAATGTCTTTCAAAACACAGTGTTAATGCTGCAAAGCAGTTGCAGTTTTGAAATGGCTGTGGTTCAGTTAGATTTAGGCTCCAAAACTACAGACTTTGGTTTAGGAAAACATCAACACCTGTGCAAACCAGGCTTTGGACAGACAGGGCCAACTCAGATCACAGTGTAAAACTGCATAGTCCAAAAATCTATGTTATCGGCAATTCAACAAGAATCCTTGTAAACAATTGAGGCCATAGACATGCATAAACTAAACCATCCTTCTGCACAGCCATTGTGATCCATGTTATTAATGCCACCCGAATGTACCATTTCAAAATTGTATGACGGCATTTAGCCATTAATATCATCTATCAAAGGCTTTTCAGAAGTGGGCTGGCTCTTATTTGATGTTAACATGGAGCATGAACTACTAAATCACACACAGACAATAACACATTTCTCCCTGCTGCTGCTTAAAAGGAAACCCCAAAAAGCCCTGAATCTAACCTACAGACGCAAACTGCCAAGCAACACTGCAGATTGCTAAATCAAACACAAATGTTTCTATTCATTACTAAGAAGAAAAACAAAATATAATCACGTCTCCTTGACTTCAAACAAGTCAGACCAAGAAAATTCATGAGACCAAATTCCCGTCTGAGTAGAAGAAATTGTTCTCTTAAACCAAAGGATGACTTTTCTGTGGGCGCATCCCAAATGAGGAGGTCAGACAAGTTAAGGCTTGTCCTAAAACGGACACATGTTCTCTATTGTCAAGCCGACTTCTTTCCCAGCCAGGAGATCAATGCGACCTGTCAGAAGTCACCCACTTGCTGTCAGACCTCAGAGTGATGCTTTAGGGGAACTGGGGTTAGGGGAGGGGGAGGACAGCAAATTATGTTGAGGAATCTCATAGGGCTGTCTGCATTTTTGCATTTTAATTTCAGAGGAGGTGGGGGGCTTATTGTTAAGAATCAGGGCCCTCTGGAGGTGGCCGAGAGCATCCTACAGGTAGCACAAGCTGGGGGCAAATAAGAGCTGACAGATGTGCCAGTAGATACTGTATGTTGGCATCTGTTGCTTGTTACAGTAACAAATAGCACCCGGTAAACAAAGGAATTTAGATAAAATGAGACTTTAGGCTATTTATATGAGAGAAAACAAACTTACAACAAGTTTGACAACAGCAGTCCTCAAGTGGCTCATACTAAACAATAACTAACCTCAGATAGTAAGGTCATTTTGTGCTGTACAACAGTTAAAAAGTTATACCTATTGGTTCTTTTTATTAGCATTGCCCCTAAGATAATAGCATTTGGGAAAAAAAACACTAAAATGACAATTCTGCAGTCCTGTGAGTGAAGATATGGTCAGTTTAAGGTCAGTAGTGTTGACTGAATCAACCAGCAGCCTGGTTGTCAATCAGTCAGGCCCTGATCTAGTGGCCATATGTGATGTTTAGTCGGTGTTTGGGTGCAGCAGGTCTGATGGACAGCTGCCCCTCCTTGAGCCTCGGCTACAGCACCTGCTTTGTCTGTCGACTGTGCTGACACGTGTCCCTCTTTGTGGCACCATGCAGTTCCCCCACCGTCAGAGCTGAGTGGGGACCTCCCCAGGCAAACACATGCAGGGATTTCACCAATGGCACTGACTGACTGACAGGGCCAATGCAATGGTCTGTGGCCAATGCAATGCAGTGGTCTGTCAATGGTGTGTATAAAGGAAGGATGGATTTTGAAAAGTTGCGTCCTGCAGAGGTTGTGGGGGGGTCAAAGGGACAAGATATGTTATGGTAAGGCCTTAGGCATGGGCCAGATAGAACACAAGGCAAATCACAAGTAAACAGCTAGATGATAACTTCCACAGGATGGACAGAGTGTGTGGGATGGGTGGGGCAAACAAGATAAGCAGAGCGGCTAATCATCTGTCAACTTTCCAGCCTTTAACAGCTGAGCTGAGCTGTACTGGAGAGGAGGTAGTCAGGGCAGAAAAGATTGATTGGCAGCTGTGGGGGCAATGGGCGGGCAGCTGTCAGTCATCAGGCCCAGCAAGGCCTGAGGCACACCTGTGCACCTTTGCATAGGGCTAACTGACCCCTTTAATGGGGGTGGGGGTCAGTGCAGCACAGTTTGATAAGTAAAGCGGGATGGGGATGTTGTTATTCTGCATACAAAAGGACCGTTGACCCCCCCAGTACAGATCACCTGAGTGATAGCAGAGCAGGTCAGCCAATCAAAGACAGTGTTGTGACCTCATGCATTTTATGGCCATTTCGAATTTGGCTCACAATATTACCAGCTATTAGCACACCTGTAATTAGACCCAGCACAAACAAACTATTTACAGGCCTTTATTCTCTGATCACAGACAAAGGTCTGTGATTCCAAGAAAAACCAAGACACTGTGTTTGTTGTTTTTTTTACATTGTTCTTAATCAATAAATCGGCCTCTCCTATTGGAGTGAATATCCCATTCTAAAGATTGGCATTACACCAAAGCATTTACCACCAACAAACTCTGCAGAATCAGGTTCAGACATTATGAGTAACACACAAACGGGGATCTAGCATTCTTACATACTGGAAATATTCAGCTGGGTTTAGGTGAGAAGTGACGCCTGCATTCATTTATAGCACATCTATGAAGGACGGTCAGGGTGATGACATATCCATGAAGATGATTGCTTCCGCATCACCTACTAAATGTACCCGGACAAATTGGCTGTTTCAATAAAACAGTGGAAAGGCAAGCAAAAAAGAATGCAAAGCAGCTGCCCTCTGTGCACTGAGATCTCACTGGTAAAATAATCTACAGCATTTTTACATTTTTGGTTTGTGTCTAGCAGCAGCGACTCTCCCAGACAATGACTTCCTCTGTTCACATGTGCTCAACAGCATAGGTTAACCCCGTTAATTATGGCAGGTTGAAGTTTTTGTTAAATTATTTGGACTTTTGTGTTGTGAGGAAATCTGATTTTAAGAGTAGCAGTTCATGTGTGAGAGGGTCATAGCAACACTTGTAGCTGCCATGACAATTACTAAGATGATAGGCCCTTTTTTATTAATTTTAATACTCTAGCCGGCTTCATATACTCACATACATCCTAGGCAATATATTTCATATAAATGTCCTTTTAAATCTCTCCTTGTGGTGTTTCCACTCAGCAGGCAGACTTTCTCATGTTAAACAAAGGAACTCATTCACTGACCGCTGAGCACGGGTGAACAACTGTACAACAGGAGTAGGTGTGGGAACATGAACCATCCATCCTGTCTACATCTGCAGTGCACTTCCTCCCACACAGATGAGGCAGCTGTTGTACGGTAAACCGTGCCGTGCAGCTCCCTCCTCGGTCAGAGCACTTTCCCCATTGTTAGGATGAAAAGCGCCGCAGCGGTGGTGGCCCCAGTCCTCAGGAGCAATGCCTGGCTGGAGCTTATTTTGGTTGGGCTTGCCCAAATAAACACACCAAGACCTCGCAGCCGCAGCTGTGGGCCTCTCCCTGGCTGACCTCCTCTCCTGTGACTCCTCCACTCACACAGAGAAAAAGAGAGAAAACAAGTGAGGGAGAAAGAGACAGCTAGCCCGAGCCAAGGCCTGCAGAGGTTAGAAGGGCCAAATACTGCTTATTATCAGAGTCAGGTCTTTCCCACGCCTGCAGGCCTCGTGTGTGCAGTCGGCGGCGTGCCTGCTTGCCAGGAAGCGTTCAGCTAACTCATCTATAGTCATCCTCCCTCTTTGGGAGGGGGGCTGAGGTCTGGTTTCTCACTGCTGGACAAGAGAGGAAGGTTTATTCAGCAAGTTTCTGCGCAAAGACTGTGAGGTTTAAAACCAAGAGGGTGAATGGAATGCAGAGCGCCTTTCTTCTTTTAACCTCCTGTGCTCAGAATGGATGAGAGTGTGAATTTGAAGTTTGACAGCTGAGTAAATTGGACTAATGGGCTGAGCATGCTGGGATGAGGGTCACATTGTGCCTGTTCCTAAGGTCCAGCTTGTGGGAATAAGGATGCAAACTGTTGCCTCGCTTCAAGAAACGGAGGAGCATTGTTAAGATTATATACAAACACACCTACATTAAATTTTTAAATCATATCTTTGAGCTTAATATTTATTCTGAGAACATTAAAAGTTGACATTAATACAAAAAAAATATAAATGTAGCTATCAGGCTTTAAGATGACATTGTCAAGTTTTGCATAGCAACAGTAGCATATTGTGTTTTATTATACTGTGTTGTATTATATTAAAAGAAAAGTTGAAAAAAGACAGGGCGAGTAGACCTCAAATTGTGACCATTTTGTCTTTTACTAATACAGATCAGTTTTTGTTTTGTTTGTTTGTTTATGTCATTTTTTTAATTTACTTAAAGACACATATTTAAAATTCATATATCAGGATTATACATATATATATATATATATATATATATATATATATATATATATTATTATACCACACACACCCACACAGTAATACGCCCACAGTCTTCTAATGAATTCCTCCTACATACAAACCCACACACATCACCTCCTACATATGCATCCATCCACTCATACAAACACCCACGCACACATACACATCCATCAACAGTCATGAATGCTCAATCACCCACCCACAAACTCCCACACGCACACAAACACACACACCAACTCATTCTCCGACAAATACAACAGCCGCTCATACCCTCCTACACACTGAGCCATGCGCTCACACACTCTTTACCCCCTGCCTTGCTCTGTTTGCACTGTCAGCCTGATGCAAAGTTGCAGAGTCAGCAATTACCCATTGGTGTGTTTCTGGGAGCCGGCAGCCTCTCCAGGAGCTCTGTGGCCTCTGGAAGGGACAGATGGGCCGAGACTCAGAACTCCTGGGCAGGTAGTCATCCCCAGAATGTGGGGGCGTCTTTAGGGGTCCCGCCAGGAGCTGAATGGCCTTTAAGTGCCCCCCGCCCACACCCACAGAGAGCATAAAGAGAGAGGCTATTGTCACTAAAGACTCAGCCTCCCTCTTCGTCCTCCCCCATCTCCTCCCACTCTTTGAGCTGAGTGGGAGCATCACAGGGAGATCAACGCCCACAAACACACCTGCAGGAATGCACAGCAATGAATATGTAGTGTGTCAGCAAATGGACCGACATCTGTTATGTGGAGACACACGGCCTTCCTCACTGAATATAAATGACATCGCTCTATATTTCCCACTGAATAAATAGGATCTTAGTAGAGCATTTTGCGGTAGAAACACCGGCTTGTGTGCTGAGTACCTGCCAGGCCCACATCCAGCGCTACAACTGACACTAGACCAAGGTTTGATTCATGTCAGACTGTGCCTTTCTTCCAGTGACCGAGGCAGCCTGAGTTTAGTCCCACGGGCTCCAAGAAAACAACTGAAACCAGGAATAAATAAAGTTTACCATTGCAGTAGAAAGAGAAAGTCAGAGCCTTCAGTGAAAGTTGAGACTGGGCATTAAACCTCCAATCCTTTATTCTGCCTACACCGCCATCGCCACAGAGCCACGTCAAAAATTACACAGCAGCCCCAGCTAGCGGGCAATTACAGAGTGGGGTCTATGAGTGTCGCCTGTGTAGGCTGGCACTCTCCTTACCGACATTCACATAGGTACCTACAATTTACAGCACAGGATTCATTTTCAGATGAACCAACTCCAAGGGCTGGGCCCACTCCCAGGGCCCTCCTTTTTGTTTTTCTAGGTCGTAATTACATTAAATATAATCATTCAGGCCTAAATTGCAAGTTAATGGCTGTGGTTGTACTTGACCAACAAGTGACAGGCTCAGAGAGAGAGAGAAAGCAACAAGATGTTGAAAAAAAAAAATCCATCGAGGAGGAGCAAAAGATAAAGGTTGTGTTTGCCAAAGACTCTGTCTGGGCTTGATGGCGGGCCTGATGGCACCGTGTCAGTGTCATTACGTGGGTGTATGTTCAGGAGCGGTTTCAGCCCAGACGGACGTGACACACACATTCAAATGCTTGTCAGGAGGCCACCCACGCTTGACACCAGGAGAGTGCCAGGTCCTGACACACGGAGCGTGGTGAGGCGACAAGTTCGTCAAGAGACAGATCAGTGCCTTCTTGCCACATGTCAGTCACATTCTCTCGCAATCATGTCTCACTCTCCCCTTTTTCCCTCCCTCCTTTCCTCATTTGAATATGTAAAATGAAATCATTTGTTTCTGATGAACACAGTTTAACCTCAATATAAATCCAATCTTCTACAGGAATGTAATGGTGGCAGTGAATGCGGAGTTAAACGACAAATATTCGACCACCTCAGAGTATCGTTTTATGTTTCTAATCTAGATGACTGAAAGCTCTCATGGCAAAAATCTTCCCTCCATATCGTTTACCGTGACATCACAGAGAAAAACTCAATCTTCACATTTAATGACTTCAGACAAAGCCCAGATGTGGAGACAATGCCAGCGGTTGATATTGCAGAGGGGTTGGTGATTTATCAAGCTCAAGACCCCTCCGCACATGAGCAACAGTAACTGCGTGTAACAAGCCTCCCTCCAAACTTTGCTTGTGGTTTCTCTTGGGTTGTACAAGACCTTGTGCAAATGCTTAATCACCTAACTTTACTGTTTGTCCCAACTGGCAAAGTAAACAAAAGGCACACTCAGGCAGGCGTCTTAAAAAAGCAGAAGAGTGTAGGAGGTTTCCAGAAATAAAGCAGAGCATGCAGTGAAATCACAGACGAGGGAGGGTCAAGTGTGCCAGATTTCAAAGGGAACCCATAAAAAGACACAATCTGGTTTTCACATTTCAACGACAGAGGCTAATGTGACGGAGATATCATGCCATTGCCGTTTCCAGGGAAGGGTGCGATCGCCAGCACTCACTGTAACTCAATCTACGTTCATGTGTGGGGATTTATTGCTGTTGTTAAATCAGCGGCTCTGTGCCAATGAAACCGAAAAATAAAAACGATGAAGGCTGTCACTATGGAAGCTGATTTTACTGATTTTCATAGCTTAAAAGGAGGGAAAAAAGAGCAATCACCAGCTGAAATAGTGAAGGGGCTGCACAATGTGGTAAAAAATTACACATTTTGTGATTATTTTGACAGATATTACAATTGCAATAAGGGTCATGACTAGTTGGAATAATAACTCTAGCTTAACTACAAATTTTAAAATAATGATAATGTGAAATTTGTTCGGATTCTGTGCCAACAAGCATGTTTTTTAACCTCTGGAAAACACAGTTTGCAGGCCAGGGCACTCCTGCAACACTCTCGCGTCCAAGTATTAGTTCACCTGTCAAACAAGCATCTGTGCCAAAAGATAATCAGTCACTTCCCCTCACATGCCATCGGTTTACAGTCTCTACATGTCTCACGTTATCCAGCACTTGCACACTTGCCATCTATCTCTCTGGTTGTCTATGAGACCTCAACTCCTGAAGCAACACACCAAACGGGATAATCCCTTGTCAACATGTTGCTGATCCTGGGATTGGGCTGCCCCCCCTGGCCCTGATCTCCCCTCTGCCTCCCTCCTTCCTTCATTACTGGGTCCCTCAGGCAGACATGGGCCCTGACAAAGCCCTAATCCATCACCTCCTGTCAGGGAAGGCCACACCGCAATACCCCCCTCATGTGCCAGCATTAGCCTAATCCACTGGGCCGGGGCTCCATGAGAATGGAGCGTCCACATGGCTTCACCTCGGTTCTGTTTACCCGCTCCATCTGAGTCAACATACTCCCCAGAAGGACGGATGCCACAGAAAAGAGAGGCACACCATGAAGTCCCTGGACCTCTCCTGAATCGACCACAGCACCTATCAGCAGAGGAGGCTTTACCTTAGGTGGTGATGCTGTGTGTCTGTCTGGCAGGCCTCTGGCGTGGTAATGTAATCCCTGGAGCAAACACAGGCCCCCTGACTTCTGAAGGGTGTAGCCTACTGTGGATGGCTCTCTCAAAGGGAGAGGCACACTTTGATGATGGAAAACATCTGTGAACTGACAGCAAAAGGTGCACACGCGTCATGATAACACTCACAAGTCCAACATGGCTCATGATGGTTGTAGGATAGAAATGAGCGGGTAAATGTAAAAATGTTAAATACATATGAAGGGGAGATGTATTTTCACAGTTCATTTTGACTGTCAGAGTGCTGAGTGAGCAGCAATGTTAGCAAATAGCTGAAAGGGTTTCAAACAGGCTTTTGCAAATAAAGAAGGCAAGCAGAGTTTGACTAATGTTTGCCAAAAAA
>JAQNCA010000025.1:13349823-13360659 GCA_029783725.1 Acanthurus tractus
AGAGATACATAGATATATGCTGAAATCCAGCTTGAATGAGTATACATTAAACCCTCGCTATAACGCGGTTCACCTTTCGCGGCTTCGCTGTTTCGCAGATTTTTTTGGGTGCAATTTTGCATGCTATTTTTTACAGCGTATGAGCACGCATTGTGTTCTGCGTCCTGAGCCCGCGATAAACGAGGGATTACTGTATACTATGGCATGGATTCAGGACAGCTAATCATTTATTGCAGCTGTGTGTATACAAAGCATGCTGCTCTATAAGGGGATACACCTTTAGGCTGAACTTACATTAAAACCAATAAATTCAGATCTAAATTTTAACTCAGTTTAAACTTCCAAATTGATTTAAATTTCAAAAATTAGAAATTTGTTATTGAAATTTGCATCTTTTGCACTGAGACAGGTTTAAAATGATTCAGCATGACCTCAGAGCTATGATGTAATTGATGCCATTTGATGAACTATAGTATTTAATCTTGATTTATGGTTCATTTTTAATGTTTGCTGCTCTCACTTAGAGTCCCAGGAACACATGCAAACACACACACACACGGGCATGCCCTGGCCTGCTGTTGCTGTTGTCCAGTGGTGTTAAGCTGTTCTCTAGCAACAGTCAAACACTCAGTGGGCAGCAGAGAAACCTTGACTGACTGACTGGTTCAATATTTGCTGGTCCAGAGAGGAGGCGTGTGGAGGCTGCAGGAGGTCAGCAGGTCAGCAGGGCGAAGCGGTGGCCTTTCAGGCCGGACACGACTGACCTGCAGGTGAACAAACAGAGAGGCTGCAGCGGAGGAGGAGCTCAGCGATGACACCACAGGAGATGGATTTCACTTTAAAACTTTAGCTTAGTTTTACAATATGTGCGAGCGAACAATCAATTGACAAGCTCACTTTTCTGTCTTAAACACAGCTGTGTGACCTGTGTTAGTAAAACAGCGCCAGAAATGACAATATTGAGAGACAAAGCAACTGACGAAAAAAGTTACACACACTGAAGACTACAGTCATTTTGTTTCATTATTTATTTGACTATTCATTCACTTTCACTCCCCAATGTGTGTTACATACGTATGTCAGTAAATCAGGACAAGGTGTCCTCTGGACAACATGTTTTGTCTTTATTTTCCCAAACTTCAACATTTCAGAGCTGCTCTTCATTCAGACCAACATCTTATTAAGTCCTCTCTCATCTTATATTGAACCTTTTTGTGCAGAGGTCATGAGAAAAAAACTTTTTTGTGCAAATGTAGAAGAATTCCTGACAACACTGAATATGTAACGTAGCAATTCTCTTGTCTTAATCTGATGTGATGTCAGTCAGGTTGTTATCGAGGAATTCTGAGGAAAACACTGAACTATTCATGTCGATAAGCCTGTTTTACTGTTTAAGTCCAAGAACACATGTAAAACAGGCTTATTAGAAAATGCAAATCTAATTAAAAGTATAAGCTCAGTGAAAATAAGATCAGGATTTCCTGAAAAGAGACAAAAGCTCAGGAACTTGATCACTTTACCAGGCCTGTTGTCATTTCTGCCCTGCTTCAACATGTGATGCGACTGTAGAGCATCGCCTCACATTCACACTCAGACTTGCTCTGTGTTTGCTTTTGGTTTTAGCGCCTGCTAAGATACTATTGATGGCCAGTCAAGTAATGTCACCAGACCGTTTTTGGTCTGGCCTCACTGTGGCACTTAGATGATGAAAGCCGGTCCTCAGCGTCCCCCATCCGGCAACAAGTGCGGCCCCCCGTCAGCGCCACCCTGCAGGAGGAGGCAGATCAGCCTGACTGACGTACTGTGGACAGATACAATTTCAGCCTGGCAACACAGCCAGGATCTGGCAACCCTTCTCTGTGTTTACCTAAAGGCTAAGGCAGCTGAGCCCAGACCTCACCTGCTGGCCTCACTGGTTGCCATGAATGCTCACATAATCCCACTAAGTCCATGCAAACCCAGAGCCGCTTCTTGTGCTAAAAGCTCAGAGTCCCGCCCTCTCACTAAGACCTCCACTCGATTAAGAAACAGTTTGTGCGACGATCACTTTTTCCATGGCAACTTTGCGTAACTCCATTCTGCAAAGGAAAGTTCCCACCCCTCTCTTGCTAGGTGCACACACAAATACACAACCGTTTCATTTCTTCACCCACTGTTTCAGTCACACTTCACCCGACTTCTTGGGGAGGCTGTGAACTGAACAGTCTTTATGACAGCGTTCAGGCAGCAGACTAAGTTCTTTGATGCAACTAAAATCTATTATCAATATAAACTGATTGTCAGTTGAAATATGCACAAATAACAGTATTTTTTTGGACTGACGCTTTTCTTTCTAGTTTTGAACACGTTCCAATGGCAGTATTTGTGACAACATTGAGATATTAAACCAAATTTTAATGAAAACAGCAAATTGGCTTTACTAACATTGGCTTAGCATCAGCAATGAAATTGTTTATGGTGTAAGTGATAAATTCTGATGTTCTTATTGTTGTTGTTAAGTCTTGAGGGATATAGAAGTAATCCTGCACACTAACAGCTCAGAGAGAGATTTTACTGACAAGTGGACAATACTTTGATCACACTCATTCACACTTTGAGGAATGTCGTCATCAGATTGAATCTGTTCTGTCAATAAAATGAAATGTTTTCTGCAGACAGTTTCACAATCTTTCGCTACGACAAATAACAACATATTTAATATATAAATCAAATTCCCCAGGATACATATTGTCTTATAGCATTACAGTGAGTATCCAGGTAGAAATTAAGGGAAAAAAAATGCTCCTTTGTGCAGGTTTTAGCTGTTCACACTAATTGCCAAACAATGGTTCAGATTAGGGGGGTAAATGTGAGGCAGTGCTGTGATGACAGTTCAGGTTTTTGTGTTTGTGTTTTTCTGCTGTGTGGGAAGCGATCTGGTGTGTGAGTGGACACCCTGAATCTTGAGGGATTAGCGTGAAAAGATATGGATCCACCGTCAGGGAGTTATTAATGGAGGCTGTTTCCTTCCACAATGGGCTGATTCATTTATGACGTCCTGTGCTGTGAGACGATGAGGTCATTTTAAGGATTCTTTCAGGGTGGACGTCAGACTTGAATGGTGAGAACATGCAGTGGTCCTCTGCCTGGCCACCCCTGAGGAATCACACACACACACGCACACACACATATATGTAGATACAGGACCACCACAGGATTCACACGGTGGAGCCTCCTAGAGTTCCGAACATTAAGGCACTGAGTGCTGCCATTATTTATAGCGCACACAGAATAAGGACAGGGCTCCCTGTATGTGTGTGTGTGTCTGTTGGGTTTGGGACAAGAAGGGTCACCGACCTTTGTGACTTGGCTAAAATCCCCATGGGCCTAATTCAGCATTGGAATGGACCCCACAGTGCAATGGGAAGATGCCGCCAACATAATGAACACAAAGGCCAATTGTGACGCTATTCTCTGCAGGGCAGAAAGCAGCGGGCCCCGGGGACAGTAGAAGGTTTTGTTGGCTGAAATGGAGAAGGAAGCCTGTTGCTTCAACAAGTCTCTGATAAGATTCATCAGCGGTGACTCAACAGTGGCAGTTTGTCTCCCAGGGCGCAAAGTGTTAGATTTACATCCACTGTATTTATCTGCACTTGTTGACTGAAGTGCTGAGAAGTGACTCTCAGAGGCCAAACCAGTGTCTTTTATGTGTTATAGTGTGTAATGTTATACAGTGGCTATAAAGTTTACTAAACTGAGCAATTAAGGGATTAAGTGCTCATTCATTCAAAAATGAAAATAAGCTGATGCTCAATGGCGCTTCAGTGGTCGTTACAGATCAAAAAGGAGAAAATAACAGATGCAAGTGATAAATGTACTGTGTGTGTAAGCAAAATAATAATTAGAAAGGAGAGCAGGGAAAAGAGCAGTTTAAATCAGGTGAACAAGCGACTTCAAAGCTGTGATGAAAACCCGGTAATTTAAAAATAAAGAATCCTTTTTTGTTAATAAAGCTTCCAAAATGTTTATCTCTATGGCCTCTTAAGCATTTGGTTATAACCTCAAACACTTATTATGAAATTTGCAACCATCAAAATTTAATTTGGGAAAAACTGAATGGCTAAAAATGTCACCACTTACATAAACACTCAAAAATGATGCTCCTCTGCTTCAGCAAGAGACTGACAAATAACATTTCGATTTAAATAAGTGCCAAACTTGTTAATGCACAGAAATGGATTGATTGAATTTAAATCGGTCACATTTTGAATCGTAGAGAGGAGCTCATTTTGTTCATGTAAGACCCAGTCGCCCACATTAAGAAGCTGATTTAGGCCTTTAACTGTCATTCAATACCAAAATAAATTTTTTTTAGATAAGTCCTGAGGACATAAAGCAAAGGTTACATTAGACAATCTGCTTTTAGAGCTGAATAGATTCAGATGTTCTGAAAGGTGGCATGTCACTCCACTTTCCTTATATAAATGGATAGATCTTTACCCTTTGAGAGCTTGTTTATGACTTTGTTAACTTTATGACAAGACACCAACAAGAGACCATTTCCTTAACAATCCCTAAAGTGGACTTCACTAACCACTGGAGTTTTTAGCAAATGTCTGCCTGAGAATGCTTTATTGTAGCTGTGTGTTGCCAAACAGCCAATTTGATCCAGGATCCCATCAGTTGACAGCCACGTACGTTTATCTGGTTGCCAGAATCACTGCCTCTCCCACAACCTGAACCGACAGCTCGACAACAGAGGGAACAGAAAGATGAGAACAAAGCCTGCATCGCCAACAAGAAGGCAAACAAATGCTAACACCGCTGCCACTGCCAAAAACCGCCCATCCCCACAATTTATTGCCCTTTTCTTAGACTTATTCAGCGGTTTTCATCATATACCGACCAGCCACACCCCCTGCCAAAGGACCAAGAATGAGTCTGTGTGATGAGGTGGGGGATTAAAAAAAAAACGAAGCAACAAGATCGGCCCTTTCTTTTTCTTAAGAAAGACTAGAAATGAAGCTTTGTGCACGTCTGCTGCTGTGGCATATTTGAAAGGTCTGGCCCGGCTGCTTTTGTGTCACCAGCATAAAGGGGATTGAGGGAAAACACAAACTGAGCCACTGTGCCGTTGTGGCTCTGGCTATTAGTCAACGTGACGGCCTTTGCAGATGCTAATGGTGTATAGTGTGTCCCTGTCGGCCTCCCTCCTCCCAGAACGTGGCTATCTGATTGCACAAAGGCCTTCAGCTAGAAGTTGACTTTTCCCCCTTTCTTTTCACGGCTGCTACAAAGTCATTAGACTTTTCTTCACTCCTTTTCCCCTTGTTTTTAAGGAAACAGGGAGAATATAATAGGCACACAGAAAAAAAAACAGAAAGTTGACATGAGGCAGTTATCTCCATGTATAAAGCCTCAGGTGATGGTGGTGAGGGTGAGCCCCCCTCCTCCACTCACATGCATCCCTCCCTGCCATGCTCCCCTTTGAGCGATGTGTAGATGAAGTAACAACCAGTGCTCTTGTGAAAGAAGAGAGGATGCCCAGGAGTGGAGGACCTCTGGACTCCGACTTATTAATCAGTCAGGCCCTCAGCTGCCTGCCTGCCTCCCCCTAACTGCTGCCTCAGGCTGCAACATGTCTTCAGCCTGCTCGGGGTTGAGACAACAGCCTGCAGAGGTAAATACTCTAAGGGTTTGCCCAGACCTGGGGCAGAGGCCTCATCACATCAGCACACAGGCCACTGCATCCAGAAGCAACCAGCTGTGGGATAACAGCAGACCGTGTGGTGGAAACACACATACACTCAACACAACTCTTCAAGGAGCAGAGTGAATGCATCACAGCTCTTTACCTTGAACTTTTTTGAATAAAACATTTCAACAACTTCAGGGCAGAATGACATGAAAATGAAGACATATCACATTTATCAGCTTCAGTTGTGCTTGTTCGGTACTAATGAGCAAATGCTAACATTCTAACACAGGCTGGTGTATGGAAAAGAATTTTTTAAGTAGTTGTAAGAACTATTATTATTCGCATTAAGCTTAAAGCAGAGACAAGTACAGCTTTCAAGAGCAGCTAGCATAGCTGAGAAGTCTTTGTCTTGTTTTATATGAATTTCAGTGCTCATCTTTGACCTTTGAGACACTAGTTAGTAAACAATTGTAACACATCAACTTAGTATCTCCATCATTTAATTCATATCACATGATTTTCATCAGTAGATGGAGATCTATGCAGTTATCAGGGAAAAGTGTTTGTTTTCTTCCTTTTTTTACATTTATGAGAACTTAAAGGACTAAATGTGCATGTTGGCTCATAAGTTAAAAACAGTGATAACTTTGTCAATTGTTTTCAAGGTGAAGAGTGATCTTTAAATGCCAAGTTTTAACCTGACATGACCAGGAAGTCCTCAATTTGCTCAAAAAAATTGGAAACTGAAAACATCTCCAGGTTACCTTGGCAAACTTGATCAGCATTTTAAGAACAAATGGTCAGAAGCCCCACAAGAGCAACCAAATGGACCCTGAGGAGAAACTGTTTAGCCAGCTTTATTCATTTTTTTTTTAACTTCTCACTGGCTAAAGGTGGTGGCAAATGGACATGATTTGATACAATATTTAAAAAAGAGGAAACAGCAACCTTCGAGGTGGATGATGCTCAGCGGTACTTACAGATTTTTAACTGTACAAGCAGCACACACTTTGAACTAGATCATTTTTTAATGTCAATTTTATTTCCACTTTTTCGTTTTAAACACAAATTAAATAAATAAAGCACATCTGATGGGTACACCATGCAAACATTATTTTCTACAACATAAAACATTTTTTTTTGAACCAACTCACTGATTTTCTGTTAAACAAGTGGCTCACTCTGCATACACGTGCTGTACATGATAGTTTGTCCATGACTCCCTATTAACTTTACCTGTACAAAATGCACGGCTATGAGATATTTATACCTATATGCACAAACATGAATGGAAAGGGTTTAAACGATCCCTCATTGTTCTCTCAGTTACACATCAGACTGTTTTTCAAGCTACGAAGGGTGAGTAGATGTGTACATGGGTGACAGAGAGACTTTAAACGATGGAGATACCAACAGAGCGGATATGAGATAAGTGACTGAAGATGAGAGTGAGGCAAAAGCACGAGACTGCAAGCAGCGTGGAAACATCTGGCCCTGACTTGGAGAAGAGACAGCGAGTTGATAAAAGCACAAATTTTCAGTTTAAAATGATCAGCTAGCATGTGTGATATTTACCTGCTCTTTAATCTTTGAGGACAATTACCGACTCTTTTCAAGGGGAGACGCCATTTTTTTTATTGTTTTTTGGGTGTTGGATCTCCTTCCTAAAGCAGCAAGAGGCAGATGATCTCACTGATCATTCAGCCCCAGACAGAAGAGGGAAAGTGAAGAAGTACAAGTGCACCTGTGCTGTAGACATGTACATAACTGACCTGCCAAGACATTAAAACCAGTGCAGATTTAAATTGCATTAAGAAAACCCACCAACCCACGTGTAACTGGAGCAACTGGTTAAAATGGTATGGTTACTAGGCTGGGGAAGACTTCAATTGCAGGTCCATAATAGAGAAATTACTAAATAAAATGACATATACCTCTTAACTGTTTGATGAAGTCATTTCGAAATTTTATGACAAATATTTTTAGCTGACTTTGTAATATGGCCACTGAATGATGCTGAATTAAACAATATCACATAATCGGTTAAAAAAAGCAGCACTTAGTTTAATAACGTGTTGAGAAACACCCTAAATTTATGTTAAAGTACATTTTTAATAAATCTGTTTTTTAGGGCTGTTATATTTCTCAGTGGCATCATGGGGAGAGTAATTTGAAATGTCAACATACAACTGTAGAAACGCAGTCAACATACACACGGACAAAACAAAAAAACAAAGGGTTAGATATGTGCATTTGGCAAATGTATGAACATAGAATTTTCTTGTCAAAGAGCCCCAATAGATCAAAATAATCAAAAATAAATCTACTTATAACACTGTTTCCAACACCTTCAGAGCTGACTGTTTGCTTTTTATGACTTTTTTGTTGTGTTACAATGAAAAGCATCAATGGGAGAGAAAAACTGCATTATGAATCAATTGAATCACTTTCTATTTTTACCGATTTAAGTTGAGAACAGGCAGAACATGTAGAGTAAAGAGCAAATGTGCACAGCTGCAGCTTGGACATTTAACAAGTGCTCTAGATATAAGTGCAACACAAAGGAACTGTTAGATAGAGGCAAATTCTTCTGTACTAGGTTGGTATCATGGTGTATTCTAAGAGCACCAGGCGAGATAAAGGTATGAAATTCTAGGCTAAGTCACCCATTAGAAACAGTGCCAGTGAGGTGTTTGGTGAAGACATACTCATATAATGACATATACACAGATACCATGAGCTAAAAAAAAATAGGAAAAAGAAAAAGAAAAACTGAGGAGATAAGCATGTACACAATCCTCATTTATTGAAAATGAGTGTTCAGATATCTGACAACACGGGGCAAGCTTCTCATTTTCCTTCTGTTGTGACAGTGTTTGGGCTCCTGTGCAGAAGTCCCCCTGTTCACCAGGATAACTCACAAGACAAAAGGGAAATAAAAAGGAAAAACAAAGAGAAGCTTGAAAACTGTTCCTCCAAATTATCCTCCTGTTCAGGTCCATCTTTCCTTCAGCATCAAAAGGGGGGACAGACAGCCAAGCGGTGCTTATTAAAATCAGATAGGTGGCCAAGGATGATGATCATCATATACAGATGTAGTTGTCTTTGTTCAGTGCATTTCTCTGTTGTGATCCATCAGTTTACTTCCATTAGTTCTGTAAAGACAAGGTGAGAAGGAACACGTGAGACGTACAAACAGTCACCACCTTCCTACTGCCTGTGCTGATTTAAGATCCTCATGCATGAACATGTAACAATGCTGAGCTGCATTTCTATTAGCAGTTTAAATGTGCTAAGTTGTGCCATATATAAACCCTCCACAGACAAACACATCTGACACACCTTTATGCGTGTAGCCACAATTTCAATGGAAATGCAAATCGCTGATGTGGTGTGCTGTCAAGAAGACCTATTACACAGCCATTTTATACATTTATTAACATTTAACATCTGTTCTATTCATAATTCAGTGATAATTCTATTGGAGTGCTTCTATTTTGCTTTAATATTGATGATCATGTGGTTTAGGTAATTGGTAAAACAAATACCTGGTTCTTATTTTTCCTTGTGAAGAGCTTCGATGAAGGCCTCAAGTTTCTCTTGGATCTCACGAACCTTCTCTGCAAAAAAAACCACACAAAGTTGGGTGGTTAGTCAAATCCTCAAGTGATACGAAAAACAACATAAAACCACTTAATTTCAACGGATTTGGTGACTAACAGGTGTGGGTGTTTTTGTTTTTATTAGTTTTATCTTGATTCAGAGGTTAGATGACTTACTTATTAGGTGACTGCTGATCTGTCCAGTGAAAAAATATTTGATGGGTACATCAACAGTAAAAATAATTGTTGGTTGCAGCCATAATATTATTTTTTTTAATCTTTCTCATATTCCTTTCTAATCTTTAACAATAATGCAAGACATTTTACGTGAACAAACTGGGCTCATGGACACAGTTTTTTTTATACAGATCAAATGATCAACTGAACATCAAGAAAAAAAAATTTCAGGTTCATACAAATGTGTTAAATGCAGCACTTAAGATTTCTACTATGTCTTAAGCACAAGTTTGAATCCTGAAAGTTCAATTGTGTGTGGTTTTTTTGAAGCTTTTCTGGAAAAGCAAGTGTCAAAAAATAATGTTATAACCAGTTAGGACATAAATTATAAATTTACTCCTTGAACAGAGAAACACTGAACGATAGTCTCATCCCAATCATATACTTGTGCAGGTGGAAATTCCCATACTTCTTTTTTTCTTTACCAAAACACCAGATGGCCTTCTCTGACAGTGACAGCCAAACCTCAAGGCCGACCTCCATCACACATCTGATGGTGAAGGCTTGTGGACCCTTTTCCAGTTAGCACAGACCACATCAAAGCTCTCAACCCCCCCTTTTCACAGCGTGTACCTCACGGGCACGTTACTAATGGACAGAAGGAGATACCGTAACAACAACATTTCCCATAAAGGAGGAGATCTACTGGAAAAACAGTCAGTCACCTCTTTCATGAGTACACTGCTATTGTCCAGGGACTGCATAAGACGAGCAATCCTTCCACCCGACATGTACTGTCACACGAGATGAGCGAGCCATCTAAAGCTGTCTTAATCGCTGATTAAACAGAGGCTGAAGGAAGTCTGTGGGCCAACACAGAGGAAGGGAAGCTGTGGCTCCCACTGCCAGCTGCACCTCCAGGCCTGGCTGGCTCTCCAGCCTTCCTGTCACCCTCACTAATCTGTCTGGATCTCCCCCAAGCACAAACTCAAACACTGGCCCTGAAGAACAAACTAGAACTGCTCCATCTTGATCAATCAGCCACACGAGATCCATTGGCAACCTATTGTCAATTGTTTTGTTTTTGTTTTTGTTTTTTTTTTTTTAACAAGGAGGCCCAATAAAAACAGTTTTAAAAAGACTTTTTCATTTCCACAGAGATAAATCGCTGTTTTGAACCTTAGAGCAACAGTGTCCTAAAGGTCCATTTCAGGTCAGCACAAAGGTGATAACTGTGTGCGTGCTTTGGAGTGAAACTAAATATCGTACTCCGGGGCTTGTGTACAGTCTCCTTTTGATGGGAGCACGGCTGCTGAGGTATCCTTTTCCTGATGGATGAAAAGCACACGGCCTGAAACACTAGCAGAGCTGAGAAGTGCT
>JAQNCA010000025.1:13360759-13373260 GCA_029783725.1 Acanthurus tractus
GCACGGCTGCTGAGGTATCCTTTTCCTGATGGATGAAAAGCACACGGCCTGAAACACTAGCAGAGCTGAGAAGTGCTCGACAACACACACACACACACACATCCCCACATAGGCAGACTGATCAGAAAAATTAACTGACAGCTACAAAAGATTTGCCCTTAAAGACAAACACAGACCCAAACACCCTAACATCTTGAAAAACAGCAAGAGCTGTGCAGTCATGCCACCTCCACCTCTTTTTCACCTTCCCACACACTCACGGCTGACAGGTGGCAGAAGAAAAAAAAAAATCCCTGGCCTTTGATACTCTGTTAACACACTCAGGCATAACGGCAGGGCGTTAGGTGGAGATTACAACACCTAATGGAGGCATTAAGGGGGTCTGTCGAGGGGCATGCTGACAAGTCGCTGCAGCAGGTGTGGGGTTGAATGAAACATAACCCTGCAGTATGCTATTCCAACACACAGCCCACCGCAGGGCACGCCTCAAAGGCGACTGACAGAGTTGAGCTGCGTGGGCTGCGCATTCCGGTCACAGGACAAGCACGGGGAAATAATTCAATCCGAGCCAATCAGAGCAGGATTACCAACATCTGCCCGACCTGAAGACTAAATGACATGTGAGGTCCAAGGGGGCGGAGTTTCGATTGGTGTGAGAGAAGGAGGGTGCTGTTTGTCAAACCATCAAAACGTGGGAAATCCCCTGGCTCAAGCTTCAAAGCTTCTAAATGGGTTTAGATGTTGGCTGATGATAAGGTGCTCTGTGGAGTTTTGGTGTGTCACATGCAGACTTCTTCACATGGGTCAGACATTAAGGATCCTACCCACAGAGACAACAGGCTCAGCCAAATCACTGGGGGCTGCAATGGTTTTGGGATTAGATTACAGGGGTTGTGATTAGTACTGACACAGGTTTGATTCCCAAGACTGAGTGGGAAAGCTTTTGGCGGGAGGCTGGTAATCACTTTTCTCTAACACCTGCTGCTGAGTCAACTGAAACCCATCATTGATCCTGAGAAACGGTGGACAACCACTGATCAAAAACCTGTGGTTGTATTTTGCAGCTCTTTCAAATTCAAATGTGAAGTCACATTTGCCTTAGAGGCCTCAGACGCTCTGCATTACATATGAGACCCTTTTAGCTGGGGCTGACTTTAGCGTTGGGCAAAATGTCATGAAAATACAGTTAGAACACAGTGCTATCAATGAAAAGGTCAAATCTGAGGGCAATGCAATGCACAGTCATCTAACAAGTGCCGCACAATCAGATCAAGGATGAGCAATCACTCATTCATCCTGGTAAACGATTCAGAAGCTTGGACGCTGATTTTCACTGTTTGCCTGGCAACTGTCATGCTGAAAGATAATATACAGTCATTGCTGCTGTGATGACTTCTCAGTGGTGAAAAATTAGGTTTTTGCAACCCTCTAACCAACTAAAGACAGTTTTGGCATCTAATAAGCCTTACATATCTGTTGCTAACACTTTCTAGATTAATTTCTAAACAGTACCTGAAGCAGCATGCCTGAAACAATTTGAACCCAAACATTTTTTCCAATACATCTTTTTCACTTCAATTTAAAAGGGAAGGAAACCTCAAATCCTCAAAAGAGTGAGAGAAGTATAATTGGAAAATAAAACAAAATGTCAGTTAGGTGTAAGGAAAAAAAAAAGTTTAATAACTAATAACTGATATTATATAACTTGTGTTATACAATAGGTATAAACTTATAACATAATTTAAGAGAATGTCCAGTAACTTCAAACCTCCTGTGTCTTCTGTGTGTCACAACACTGACAATGTGACCGGCCACCTATTTTAAAACACATTTGGGTTTATCTGTGCTTCCCAACCTGCACAATTACAGTTCAACCATGATACTCTGAAAGGGAGATGGCAAAGCCATCATCCATTCCCTAACAGCAAGATGCTTAATCACTTTAAAATGAGCCCTCAGCAGCTTTTAGGAGCCCAGGAGGCCACTGGTGAATGTGAATGGTGTCTTTCACAAAAGCCAATATTCTGTGGATAAAAACTGTGAGAAACAGACATTTCCCTCGGCACCATCTGTTTGCCACCAAAAGACAGCAGCAAGAGAAGAAAAAGGCCAAAACAAGCCTGTCTTTTCACTGTCCTGTGGAAATGCAACAACAACAAAAAAACAGTGGACAGAGTCACCATTGCCTTTTCTGCACTGAGCAGCAGTGGGAGTAGCGATCTAAAACTCCATTTAGGCTCCTGTTTACCTAAGAGATGAGCCCCAAAACACAGGCATTCAACCGCTCACCCCTTTATCTGGTCATGAATATTCCCATAATCCTCTGGCCTCTATCCTGGAGGCCCCTTCTTTAAGATGCTGTGTTGTGTAGGTCGGCAAGGGCGGAGGGACTCTCGCCCATTGAGAGAGAGAGGGAGTGAGTGAGAAAGAGAGAGAGAGAGAGAGAGAGAGAGAGAGAGAGAGAGAGAGAGAGAGAGAGAGAGAGTGAGTGAGAGAGGGGAGCCTTTTACCCCAATCCCGTCTTTTAAGGCTTTCTCTCGGCTGATCTCCACATGAAATGATATCTCATTCACTCTCACTCTGAGTCCCCTAAGCCTGCTATGGCCGAAGCACTGGCAGGAGGAGGCCTGAGCCTCAAAGCCTTTAATTGACCTGTAATTACACTGTGAAACTGCGTGGCTCTGCTGGACAAGTAGCCAACTCAGAGGAGGAGAACAGAGGGGAGGAAAAGATGAGAGGGAGAGGACAGAGAGGACAGGGAGGCCTGTAACTTACCATGAGATAGAAAAAAAAAAACCTTAATCCTCTTACTATGGGAGATGGCCACTCCTCTGTAAAGAAAGGGTGGCTGTTATGAAAAAGTGGCAAAAGAAAGATTTCATTAGATGATGTTTGGTGCCAAGGTTGAGGTTACTTTAGCATGCTGCTCTTAAAATGACAACTGACAACTGAGCTGCAGTTCACAGCATGGTCACTAGAGAGATTGGGATGCAGGATTTGGTTCCTGTCACAACCTGTCATCATTCAGGAGGAAAACTTTTTATATCTCATAACTGCCAGGGTCATGGTGTAGGTTGGGACACTGAACATTTAAACGATCTGCTGTTTCCTTCCCTGAAAGCAGATCTCCTAATGTAACAAACAGAGAGGACCTTTTTCTGCGCATGCCGCATGATTTGTCACTAAATCTGGATTGTTACGCCATAAAAACTAGGCCATGGGAGACATGGACTGAGAGAGAGCAGGGATGTCGACGGCCCAAACACCATGTCAGTGACAGAGCAATGAATCAGCCCCTCGCACTTACGACTCTTATCTAAAAAACAGATGCCTGGGAGAGAGCAGCCCAACTTGGGGGAAAACATACGTAGGTCTAAACAGGTCAAAGCTCGGGGTCAGCCAGAGGGCAGACTAAACAAAAACTGAAAAATGCAGGGGAAAAATCCTTTGAAAGAGCCAGGTGATGATTCCTATTGGGCTGAGAAGCGCAGGTTTTATTGACAAGCGCTGCTCACGCCTTTGAAGGGCCAGACATTTCAGGAGATTTTAGTGCAGAGGGTAATAAAGATGAAGACTGGATGTGGATTTAGCTTAAGGCCTGATGGGTTAAACAGAGGGAAGAGCTACAACCGTAATTGTAAATGATGCTGATGTAAAAGTGGAGAACACAGACTAGCAGTGAGCAATCACCATCACATCCTATTGTTCACTCCCCAATAATCTGCATCGGCAGTACCGGATAGGCCCTGCTTATGACATGCTGTAAATCAAAGAAAGTCAGGGGTCTTAAGTTATCCAAGATTCACCTTTAGCAGTCAAATGGAGCCCTGCACTGAGGATAAGTGGCAATCCATCTTGAGTAGCCATATGGGCCTGGGGATGTGAGGCCGACAAGCCTGGTTTAAACTGAGATCCTGTCGTAATCACTCAGAGAAACTCCCCTCTGCATTATCAGCCACAGGTGTGTGGACCGAGTTGACTAAAGCTGAACTCTGCGGTGAGCACAAAAAACATGCACACTTGAGTTTAAAACTGCATGCATAAATTCAGCCCTTTTCAAAAACCGGTTCTAAACGGAAAGGATCGGTTTTTAAACACCATCTCTCAGTCCCTTCTTGACATGGTGCTGACCCCAAACCGGCCGATCAAACAAGACCAGAGAAAGAGATAAGAAAGGCAAGCTCTCCTCTTCCCTCTGCTGCCCTCAGGTAAACACGTCTCCAGCTGCTCTGGACCCCACACACAATCACATCCGTATAGCACTGAAGAGGCGGCAACACACCTGGAATTTCTTTGAATTCCTTTACCAAAGGCCTGTTCGGACCCATAAGCTAAAGCCACTGGACAGCAGGCTTTGCTTTCAAGGGCAGACATATTAGTACTAGTGGCTCGACAAGAGCCAAAGTACATGATAAAAGTGACATAACTACTGCAGAGAATTCAAATATCCAGTTATTTTTTTTCTCAACACTCAAACATGTCAGTATAAAGACAGTCTACATTAAAAATAAGCCTATCCAGTCCTACACTTAATGAACAGGCATTATGTTTTCATAGCGAGGACACTTGATATGACATTTCAGACAACTTTGATGCACTCAACTATTAATTAACTTTGTTATAGTATGCAGAAAAAAACTTGGTTATTTCCCTCTCTTAAAATATATAATTGTTGAAAGTCTGTCCTATCTAAACATCATATTATTAGCTAGAGAAATGCATACTGACCAGAACCAAAATCTCTGTCTCTTAAAACTGACGACAATAAAATAAGATAAGGTTTAGACTAACCTCTTAGCACTGTATGGAAATGACATGAGACAATTTTAACCTAGAGTTTTTATTTTACCTTTAACAGAGAGGGAGTATATGGTTTTTCTATTACCTCATCCTAAGCAGCACCTGATGTCAGGTCTGTGTGTGCATGTGAGTGAAAGGAGGATTAGCAGGAATGGTTCTCTAGTGGCCACACTGCGATGGAAACATGTGAACAGAAGCCTCGCTGAAGTTCCCTTCCCATTACACACCTCCTTCTCTTTCCTACTTTCCCACACTCGCTGTCTGTCTCTCCCTGAGGACAGGAAGAGATGGCGTCATTTTGCTTCATAGTTTCATTTCTTAATCACCTCTTCCATTATCACTGCTTCATCAAAAACACACAGCACTTTTCCTTGTTTCCTTAGTTTACTGGTTTTATTTCCTGAGTTTGCATCCACTGAGGACAGATGGTTTATCAGCTAGCGAAGCCTGTATGTAAATGGTATTAAGGCTACATTGGTAGTGAACAAAATACATTGGTGCTCCTTCTAAGCCTGTTTCAAAAGCTGATCACTCTGGCCAGTGATCAACAGCTTTATTATAAAGAGCCTGTCAATCACATGCTGCATGGTTGTGTATGATTTCTCTGTGTCAAATGCATTGAAAAGAAATTCCTGGTTATTGAGATAACATGAAGGATGAACCAGACTGAAGGAAAGAGGCAAGAAAAAGAGACCAGGAGGGAATAAGGGGGGAAAGAGATGGATAGCGGAATAGAAAAATGCCTGACATTACTTTGGTAAATGAGGGCAGGTGGTCGGTGTAAGCCTTGATGGAGTGAGAGGATGGAGAGAGACAAACAGAGATGAAAGAGACTCCTGTGTTTAACAGCTGTTGATAAAAAAACATTCACAATTGTCATGTTTCCATTTAACTGCCAAGTACATTTGAAGCAAACTTTTTGAATAAAATAAGAAAAGAAAAAGAAAATGTGAATGTGTCTTTCCCATAACTGGTTTGAAGTAAATAAAGTGGTATAGGCACAGTGTAGCTGCAGCAGCGGTTGGCAGGAAAGGCAACATGAAACTCAGCTGTAATAAACAGGGCAGAAGGGGCAGCAAAGGTCACGAACCCAAAACAGATGGGTGTCATGTTCTTAATGACAGAGTGTAATCTTTTTCTTTGACTTCTTCAAAAGCAGCTCACCGTCATGTGAGTTAAATGTACACCATGTGAAATATAATTTTAAAAGGTATTTCCATCTCCTATAAAGACAATAATTCTTCTTCAAGAATTTCCTCAAAGGAAGCATTTAATCCTTTTTTGCTTTACTGAGATGTATGGGTTTTTTTTTCAATTTCCATTTATCTTTTTGAATGTGATACTAAAAATGTGTATTGAAAACAACATAATGGAAACACCACTACTGTACGGCAGAGTATAACAAACAGACTAATATAAAAAGGAAGTGAATGCAAAAGATTTCAAGGATTTGAAGAGAGACAGATGTCACAGTTTTTTAAGAGGGACAAAGCAGAAGGGAAAGTTGGAGTTGAGCGAGTTGCAATTATGAAGGCTGGTTAATTGGTAGAGATTCAATGCAGGACTATTCCAAAAACTGCATTAGAAAAAAAATTAATTTCTTATCGTATGTAGGGGAAGAATCGACACAATGGAAAAGGAACCGACTATTGTTAATCTTCACAAATCAAATGGTGGACACAGTGCAAAGACAGCAGTCATAAGATGTGGAAAATAACATTTTCAAATGCTTTACGGTGCCTCACAGTGGTAAAGTAGCAAGTCTGTTCACTACGGATGTTGCTTTCACACAACATTATCAGGACAGGATGAGATAAAACGCTAAAGGAGAAGCTTCATCTGTGCGCATGTTATGACAACTGTGGATCTACTGTTTGTGTACTTGATACTCCCGGGGGAGAAAATGGATCAGTTGGCAGCAACTATGCAGCCTGAGGTTTCCTTCACCGTGGGAAAAAACAAGCTCATCACCACTAAGCCTCCTTAGTTTACAGAGCAATACTGCTGACTAACTAGTGTCTATTTAATTCAGAGACAGAGAGGACTGTAGCAAGCAAAACGGGGATTGAGTGTTACATTAAGAGAGAGAAAAAGGCAGAAAAAACAGAGGGAGCGAAATGAAGGAGAGATAAAGATGCAAGGCAATGAGCTCAAGAGAGTGATGCAGAAAAACAAAACAATGGAAAGGAGAATAGATGGAGAAACAAAAACAACAGAGGAAGTAATCCAAATTCATAAAGGTCATATTGAAGTAAAAGTACATGTAAAGCAAAGAGAGCATGTAAGGGCAATAGCCAAAGAGCAGACAGTCTGCCCACTAACTCAATGCATAAAACCACCCCCATGTTTCAAAATGCAGTCCGGTTGACTCAGGCCAAAACAACAAGGATGTGGATGAATTTTAATTTGTTTTTCTCTGTTTTGTCTGTGCATCAATAACAACATGACATCTTTAACCCTCAAAAATTAGACATTGAAAAAACATTGTCCACAGTGAACAATGATAATGAGGACAGTGGAATGTGTTGTGGTGCTGATTGAAAACTGTGTCGACCATGAGACAAAACAACAGGATCAGGTACTCAAGCTCGCAGTAGGAACGTACAGAAGTCAACTTTATGTTACCAATCAGTGAGTCAATCCAGCTGTGCAGCTGTTTGACAAGTACGCTGGCACAAAACAATGATTTGGTCTCTGCTCTCAATGCAGCAGGACAGAAGTTAGAGATCCTAGCCTGTGATCACATCACAACTTTCTCTCTCCATTCTTTCAAGAAAGGCGTATGCCTTCAGCAAAGCAGTCAAGTTGCAGTTTACATCCACATCTCTTCAGTTACTTGCACGTTTTGGAGACTTTAAAGAAATGTAATTAAAGTATTGCGTTTAATTTTTGGTAAAAGCTGAGTTAAAACTGTTCTAATTCCAGTAAATAATTCCTAATGAGAAACATGCTGTCTTCATTTACTGCTCTTACTGTTTTTACAGAGTGACCTTCATCACATTGAGCAGCAACAATCACCTCTATTCAAGAAAACTGAATGAACAATGGACAACTAGACAAATATAATGCCTTCAACTATGGTTTGTTGGGGGGGGGGCATGAAAAACTGTTTAAATGCTCACTACCATTCCCTGCTTCATGTATAAATGAACTGGGAGGAACACATTTTTAATACCTGGATTTAGAACTCATGGGTACTCTCGTTTGCCTTGCTTGAGATGTTTAGATACCTTGCATCCAAGAAACTAACATTAATATCAAAATGATTTAGTTTTACAAAGTACAGCCAGTACAGCAACAGAAACATTAATACCTAGAAATGGAACTCGCACTTACAATACCACCTTTTTTTTTTTTCGAAAGAGAAGACATGAGATGGAACCAGCTGTAAGGGCAATAACATAGTGCTGACAGCCTACACTTCTCTCCTCCCTGAAAGCAGGCACATGTGCTTACAACACCTTGGGAAGGTACGTCATCCCCTACAGAGGAGCACTTCTCGTTGAGCCCTCACTAATCACTCTGAAGGAAGCTTCTCGAAGGAGGAGGAGGGGAAGGAGATGAAAGGAAACAAAGTGAGCGTGAGGCTGAAAGGGCATTCCGGTGAGCAAGCCCAGACAACCACAGCTTTATTGTATTCTGCTTCCACACGAGAGAAAGGAAAAGGAGAAAGTGACTGCATGTGCAAACATGCAAACACTTCACACATTATCACCGTTCTCGAGAGCGTTTTCAGTTGACACCTTTAATTCCTTAACCCTCAAACAGCCTAAACACAGATGCCAAAATCTATAATTTTCCGCTCATTGTTGACTTCATCTGCGGCTACAAGCCTACAATGAAGGTGGGGAACATATTCCAAAGGTCTGTTGGCCAGGTGCGTATTTGAATCTGCCCCTTTGTGATAGTTTGATACTAAGGGACTTAATTTTGGTGTCTAAAAATGCAAACAATGTAAAATAATTCAAGTACAATGGAGATAATGCTAACTCCAAATGTTTCCATTTGACCACAAAAAACAATACAAGTGATGCACTTTCAGATACACACAGAGATAATTTGGTATCTAGCTTAAAAATATGGATGACTATTACACAGTTGATTTATTATTGCAAGATTACTGCTGATTATAAAAACTTTGGCATGTGGCTTTTACCGCTTGTTTTTGGTACTAGTGCGAAAGATAACGAAACAATCTGAGAACTCTACAATCACGTGCCAAGGCTTGTTTAATCCAAAACACAAAAGTAGACTTTGAAGAACAGAGGAATTGCTACACTGGCATCACTCATTGTTATGACAATTATCGTATTAAATTGTTTATGGCATGTAAGTCTCGAGAAAAACCATGTTTCTTCTATGCCTGTGGAGCAGAGTACACAACTACGGTCACCAGAATAAAACGGCTGTAGGAGTGTGAGCAGGAATATTAGCCATGTGGAATATGTTTTAGACAAAGACAACAACTGTGTTATCATAAGGTATAGCACATACAAAGCAAAGCTTGTTAGCACATGAGATAAGTGGAACAGTTAACAATAAAAAGAAGGTCAAACTTGTGATTTGCTCATGACTTGTTCGTGTCCCAGCTTACAAATAATGTAAACTGCCTGTTTTGTTAGTCTGTTTCATATACACATAACGAACATCTTTACAAACTAGAAACTATGTTGGAGTATTTTAGTACCATCATCTTAGCATCAGCTTATCTGATGGCAATAACAGGCCTCACCTGCACGGAGTGAAAATCTAACCATTTATGCAGCATTTGCTTCACTATGGTCTCTTGCTAACCTCTTTCCCCTTACAACTGACCTCAAACTCACACTGAAGAATAGAGCTGATGCAATAAATTGTCAATAAGAGCCATAGTGACAGTGTGTGTGTGCGTGTGTGTGCGTGTGTTTGCCTGTGTGCACGCATGCATGCCAGGGCTCATGCTTTGTACACAAGCTCTTCATCAGTCTGACAAGGCAGATAAAAAGCCACCAAGACGGGAATGACAGCAGGGAACCGCTTCTTCCCCTTCATGGACGGTCAGTTCATATGTGACAGAGGAAGCAGCAGAGCAGACTAACAGGAAAGAGTTACCACTGCAGTTTAACAGCAATTTGTCAACACTTAAAGCAAAGTGAAAGGGTCATTTGGAAAACAAAGAAATAAAGAGCATGCATACACAGTAAAGGTACTAAGGGCTTAACTTTATATCAATACGATGGAAATACAGAGAAAATTTTGAAATATTAGAAGCCTCGAAGCTGATATCACCTTTTAATCCCACCAGCAGCTCCCTTAAAGAGGGGGACCATATGATGACGTCCAATGTCCCATTTGACATAGTTTGCTATCACAAAGCTTTTAGCAAAATGGTGCCATCATGATTCCCGTAAGGTGTCTTGAAACTCGCAATATAAAGTATGACATCCAACACTTTAAAATAGAGTAGCAAATCTGGAAACACTCTGGTAAAGCTGACTTTCTCAAAATAGGAAAAATTACCTTTGTGGTGAAACACACACACAAATGTACACACAATTTCTATGGGGGGCAATCAACTATCCATGCGACATCCCAGTGGTCTCCTAAGAGGCCTGAGCTTAAACATTAGGCCTGGGCTTTGCTCCAAAGGCGGCACTGTGCCATACAGCTGGTCTGGCACACGCTGACTAAAACACACACACACACACCTCTTTGCAACTTACATTGTACTCCTCATTAACAGTGCTTTCACACTCTCACTCTCACTCTCTGAGGCACACACCTGATCTGTATTTGTAACCTGAGCGACTCAGAGTCTGCCTGCTAGCAGAGGCAAATAGAGCTGGGAAAAAAAACAGCCCCTGGGAGCATATTTCTGCCTTTGTTAAGCGTGTTTATCCTTTCTCCCGCCTTATATCTATCCCTCCTTTCCTTTCTCTCTTCCCTCCTTTTCTTATAGCAAAGGCTGTTAGGTGAGGGTGGGGTCTCACTCTCCACTCTCTTGTTAATTTTTTTCTCTTCCAATCTGTCAAGGGAGAGTAAAGCGGGCGAAGGACAGGGTCATTTGGACAGAAGTTGTGAGAGATAGTGAAATAGTGACAGAGAGATCCAGAGAGAGAGAAAGAGAGAGATGTGGAGAAGAAAGCTGGCTGGATCAAGTAGCCTGCGGTATTAGCTGGCTGACCTGCAGGGTCAGGACATAGTTTTGGCCTGAGGCAATCTGAGCTGTTGTCTTTTAAAGAGCTGAAGAAGCAGCAGAAGGAACAGCAGCTCTAAGAAATGATGATTTCATGATGCATGGAGTAATGTTACTTCACAGACAAACTAATCAAAATTCCCAAATTCTGTCGAACCAGGGTTTTCAGCAAGAATATGGAGTATAGAGTAGCCTGCTATTGGGCACTTTGACCAATCTAAAGTTTCTGTAGACACAACTTTCTGGTATTAATTTTGTGGTTCAAAAGACTTTGAAACCTCAGAAGCCTGCTCACTTTGTGCTTTGAGCCGTGTCACAGAGTCAGCCCATCAGCCATGTAGTTCAGTCTAGACTGATGGACCCGCATACCCACGCCCACACACGGGGTCTGGGCTGCATTACACAGAAAGGCCTGTGCAATGTGTCAGAAAGCTAATAACCCAGATCCTCCACTCACCCACTAACTCAACCTGACAGACTGACAAAGCTAAACTCTGAAACATACATTTTCTGGGAAGGAGGAAAAGAACATTTTGACATCACCATAAAATTAGGGCTAAGTGGTACAGGTATGCAGAAGAATATTGCAGTTATGAGTCAAATCAAATGAGCGTGCAGCCCAACTATTTATGGTAATTTATATAACTTTTCATTTACATGTTTTACAGCCGTATATTTCCAAAGGGTAAATAAAAACACTATGCTATCTAATTAGACACTCGTTTTTGGCTGTATCACTTGGTCACATTTTGAAATTACTGTTCGGAGCATTTCCAGGCATCTTCTGAAGAGCAGACAGTAGAGACAGACAGCAAATTGAGGAGAGAAGCGGGGGAATACGTAACAAGCTACTAAGGTCCCATGACCAGCGCATTAAATGCTAATGGCAAGAGTGGTGTTTTAGGTAAATAATTGCTTAATTAATCCAAATTTGAACTTGAGTCTTGTTTTCTTTTTACTGTTAATGATATTTTAACATAACACAACAGCAGCAATATTGTTTAAAAATCAATCAATATACATAAATAAAAAAATGAATAATAAGCCTAAACATTTGAGATTCAGAGCCCACCTTACAAGATGCTATGGAAGTGAACCAGCTTTTTTTTCTTTCCATCCTAAAAGAAAATTCTAAGTAGCTATTTAAGCGAAAATGCCTGAAAAACTGAGATCACTAGAGAGCACAGTTCTCATGTTGGCCCCCATGAGCGTGAGAGAGTATGGTTTGCATGCACAGGTACGTTTCTAACCTATAGATCCCTTGACAGATTCTAACAACATTCCCACATCCATCCGTGAGCAGGGTCTTTGGTGGTGGGAAGTGGGAATGTCATGCTTGTCTGGGAAAGTTTGGGATCGCCTTGCCTTAAAGGATTTGCAAGGCCAGGCAGGTCTGGGCATTCCTGAAAGTGTGTGGAATGGAGAAATGACTCTGTGTGTGTGTGTGTGTGTGTGTTTGTGTGTGTGTGTTCTCTCCTGTCCCCTGGGCTGGGGTTACAGAAAACCTAACTCCACTGCAGAGGAGA
>JAQNCA010000025.1:13373360-13390453 GCA_029783725.1 Acanthurus tractus
ATACTGGACTGTGAATGGTTAAAATGTCTCTATGATTGGCCTTTACAGAGAAACTTTCAGTATTGTGCTTCAGTGCACATTGTGAGTTTGCAGGTTTGTGGCTCATACATGCATCCAAAGAATTTTCAGCTCTCTCAGTCAAATCTTAAATCATGCTATTTGGTAGTCTGTATTGCGCCTTGCCTAGAAACACACCGATAAACAAATAAAAGATGGAAACACATCAAACCTTTTTAACAACTTCAAAAGAAAGCAACCGAAACAGTATGTAGACAGTCAAACAGAGAAGCTACAACCAGGCAGCCAGAGGCAACAAAGCCAAAACAAACCACTCAAACAAAGGCAAGTGAGAAAGGCACTCCATATGACCGGACAAGTAAGCACTGGAAGGAGATAGCTGATGCAGTGACATTGTGTAATTATGAAATTACATGACTTTTGTTGCCTTTTAGGGCTATATATGTTTTAAGTTTAGTTTTTTAAGACTCTGATTCTGCCCAAAATAATCATGATAAAGTATTTTTGCCATATCAAACATCCCTACTGCAGAGTAAGTAAAAATGAAAAAGGTGCTCTGAAATACAGCGAGTGCATTTTTATCTGTTTAAGTGTCTCTTAATGGAGGTTGACTGGGCCTGAAAATACTTTTTACTCTGAAGGTTTGTCAACTAAAATGCACATTACAGTGTGTGTTTTCTCAATGAGATAACTTAATCTTGATAAATCAAACCAAACAAACATACAAACTCACAGACCAGCCACTCAATGTCTTGTGTTATTTATCAGTCAGAGTTTAAAACTTTCTCCAAGTTCCCCATTAATAGTCTTGAGGCCCGTATGAAGAAGAAAAGCAAGGGGGATTTTGTGCACTTTAAGGGTTTAAATAAATGTAGAACCCTCTCAAAGGGTTAATGTTTCAATGTCTGAGGCCTCAGCAACACCTATCATTTTGATTCGGTATATCTATGCCAAGAATATCTGGCAGGAGGAAGGAGACAGCAGGATGAAACTTCTCAAGGCCAGAGGGCAAAACCCCACAGATCGAATCCTCTCACAACATAGCTTAAGTCACAAATATAGCAAGTGTACTCATCATAAGGTCAGAAGTTACAAGATAATTTTTGACTATTTAAATATCATGTGGAGTTGGATTTTAGATACATTTAAAAATCAAAATTAACTAATGTTGATGTATTTAAGAGGGCTGACTAGTTGAAGTACATGTTTTCCTTTTTTACTGAGGACATTTCAGAAAATGACACATTATGCACAATATTTTAAATTACCTCTATTCTATTCAAGACAGGCTATTTAATCACAAAAATGTTGATCAGCATTTTCAGGTGCTTGATTTGATTTGTTGTAAATGAGAGAATATTGTTTGAGAGAATATTGAGAATATATTTGAGAATATTGAGGTACTTGTGTGATAAATATTGTTGTCTGTTGTTTGTGTGCATTTGTGGCGACAGGAACTATGATTATATGTGCACATTCTCTGTGCATACAGACATTTCTGAAATGACAGTTCTATAAAAACAGACTTTACTTAACAAGCACACTTTTGATGAATAAGACTAAAGCTGGAGAGACTCATCCCTCATTGCACTTGCTCTTAATAGGAGCCTTTAGCTGGCAAGCTGGTGAAAATGTGTGCATACATTTGTCCCACCCTCCCCAAAAAAGTCTAAAAGTCAAAATAGCCAACAGTGTAGATATAGTGTGAGTGAGCAGTCTCACTGAACAAGTGGCAAAACTTAAATCTAAAAAATGTCAATCAAAAAACTTACCGTGCATTTACTAATTGTGAATCTCTGAATCTATTATTTATACAAATGTATACAGAGGCAACAACCTGCTGTAATAGCCTCTCCACAGAGGTTCTGGCTTAAATCCTGTGCCAGCATGGACAGATTAGCCAAGAAAATCTCTGTTCCCAAACTTTTCCAGGCCAAGGCCCCCTGAACGACATCAGCTTATAGCCAAAGGCCCCTTTTGCAAAATTTCTTGAAAAACCTATTGACAATATTATGGCCAGTATTTCAATAACAGGGTTCTGCAGTAGATTTATATTGTATGTATGCTGCCTCATACTTGCGAGTTTTCTTGGACTACTATCTTGGACAGTAGTTCTCTAAATATTTTGCAGCTCAGCTTTTGTCGGCTATGTTTGTTGGTGTGCTTGTCAAATCTTTTCAAAAATGTGTCCATTTTCGTGATTAAGCACTAGCTAGCTAAATTTCAGGAGAAGAGCAGTTTTTGGCAGGCGCAGTCCATAACAGGTGAGAACTGATAAATGATGGGAGAGGCAAATATGATTTCAATATATTACTGTAAATTATACAAAGAAATCTCCTCCATCCATCTCTGGTTAACATTTATGCCAGGCCAAAATTCAGACCAGACCGGAGCCATGCTGGTTGTCTGACTCATAGAAGCCTCATCCACCCAAACACACAACAAATGTGAAAGCAGGCGATTGTGATATTGTATGCCTGGATCTATTTAAAACACAAGGATTTTCCAAATAATGATTCATTAACTTCAAACAACTGCGCAACAACTTTCCCCGGAAGAATCGGAAAAAGTAAGAAATTATTCAACTCCTCTATTGAGTCTCTTAACCTTAATACTTAAGTGCAGGAAACTTAACAAAACTTCAGATGCAACAAATAAAGGTGTCCAGCACTTTTTTTTGAAAATAAGAGTCCATCTTTTTAAGTGCTATGTAGCTGTTTTTAGGACCTTAAATTGAGCAAGTCTGCAGTAACATCCTTTGATAATAATGAAGTATTACTGCTAATTTCATTAAGACTTGCGACCAAGTGTCTGAGAGAAGAGTGAGACTGAAAAATCTGCCTTGAAAAGCAAAAAGCCAAATGACACTTAAGTTATTTTATCAATTTGATTGTTGAACTGATTCTATACCGCTATATCAGACTAGTTGATGCCATTTTCTATAGCACTACTGCCACCTACTGACAATTCCCAAGACTTCTTATAAAGAACCAATTTACTTAATGCAATGTACCATAAGTTGAGATATTAAAGCCAAAAGCTTAAAGTCACCAAAGGGACAAACTGCCTTTATTTGACATTTTCAGTGTGAGTTTCAAGCGTATGCTTGTGTTTTTAGCATTAACCTATTAAAAGTAATATTTTTCTGCTATAAGTCTGTGTGTCTTACTGAGATCTTCAGCCAGCTGGACTCTGCGGCCAGTGATGAGCTGTGTCTTCTTCTCCATGTCTTCCCCAAAGTCATCCAGCACCTCTTTTACATTTTTCTCTAAACGACGCACTGAAAAGACAAAAAGAGGAATAAACACGCACATGAGCACACACAAACACGCACATGGATAAAATCAATGTTCAATCCAACAACAATGTGTCCCTTGATATTCCCATTGAATGATAATGATCAGCATATTTCTTAACCTTCTTTGAAATGGTTGGGAGTGGAATCATCTGTTTTCACAATAGAAGTTTGCGAGCATACTGAAATTCAGAGCCATTTTATTGTTGAATCGTTATTGATGACCTGCATATCTGGTTATGCATGTTGGGAAGATTACATGACAAAGCTAAGGCCAGCAGTGATAGTGGCTGGACTGCATAAGTGAACTTTATCTAGACCACCTTCAACATTGTGATTGCTCATGGTGATGAAAACACAAAATGTTGTGTCAACCGAACTTATTGTCGAATCTTCGTCCTAAAAATACTATTTTTGCAACAATGTACTGATGTATACATAAAACTAAATCATTGTTATGGCGTAAAAATTGAGGACATCCTATTTCGAAATTCAGTATTAATTTATGACTAAGTCCTCATTTCTTACCCTCTGTATTGGTGAGTTGCTGTCGGAGAGTATTGGCTGTGATAACCAGCATCCTCTGGATCCTCCAAAACAACACCACATCATTACACTCCAACTGGAAAAAAAAGGTAGGCACACAACTTAGCTTTCCATACACTGATCTTAAGTATAGCTGAGAGTAAGGTGGAAAAGAAAGACAATGCTGGCTTACTAATCCTCTTTCCCTACCTCAGAGTCAACGAAGTGTCTCTGGTAGTAGTAGAAACCTCTCTTGCAAAGGTTACAGTGAGAAAGTGCATTCTGCAAGAAGTGTCGACGATACAGCTGATGCCACGTGTCCTTGATCTGACCAGGTGAAGAAGTCCATAATTCAGCAGATTAAAAACAAGCGGATTCAAATTAAATAATTATAAAGATCGTTGGATTTCACTTTTGTTTGCATAACATTAATATCTTTGTCCTCTTGTTTTGAAGCTCAGAGACACAACAGGTGCTTTGATCTCACCAGCACAGGGTCAACTTCAACCCCTCGTCCCTCCAGATTCTTCCTCACTGTAGTGACCTCGTCATTGGCCAAGTAGGCTGTGTGGTCGTCATGGAGCTTCAGCAAGCGCTCAAGCTCATTTTTTGTTTCATTACGAATATGCTAAAAGGTCAAAGACAAAGAAGTGATAATTATCATTCAAGGATACATATGATTGCTTACTTAAAGATGATAATTCAGTGTATTGCAAGCTTTGCAAGATCTTAGGCTTGAACACATGTACACACTAAGGTGACACAGTTGATATTATACCAATCTCACATGTGACTCACACTACTTTGAGTTGTAAATCTTTCTGGTACCTAAAAAAAGCACAGTTTCAGTGAGGGATGTAGGGAAACCCTTCGAACTCTGACCTGATCTGGTGTGCGATTCATCCAGTTTATCCACCTCTGCTTCCAGTCAGGACCCACCATATCTCTGATTACTGACTCAGCTACAAGAAGAGCAAAAGAGAGAGACATGAAAACAAAAAAACATGATAAGGGGTAGGAAGGAAGTCCAGTATTGGCTAAGTTACGTTGCATGAAGCCATGACGGCAAACATACTGTCTTTGAGGCGAGACTGCAGGGTTTCCTCCATGAACTGGATGGCTGCATCCCACTGGGGCTTGTCTGTGATGGAACGGTCTTCCAGGGCATTGTGCTGGATCACTCTCTGACAGACACACACACACACACAGGGCAAGACAAAAAAATCACATTATTGTTATTATAATGCATTGTAAGTTCTGTACCAGATATTCCCACTACCACTGTGGCATCCAAGGGTACTTGCAACAAAGACCAATTTCTTTTTATATGTTCACACATTATCAGGAAATTGGGTCTGCTTTAGAGGGTGTTAAATTAACTGGTGTGTATGCTCTCTCTGCCCCTCCAGGATGGGTGGATTTACTATGTGTTTACCAGGCTGTCCATGGCCCTCTCATTCCACTTGTGCCTCTTGATGCTCTCATCCTTTACGGCCTCCTTCAACTTGTCAAAAATGTCGTCCTGGTCTTTGCCTTTGTATTCAGCCATGAAGCGGGCAAACTCTTCCTGCAGTGTCTCCCAGGCAACCTAAAGGGAGTATAGTGGAGAAAGAGAAGGCTCATATTACAACTGAGCTCTTGCCTGATTGGATATTTCTTCCATTTCTGCAGTCAGCAGTCACAGTATTTGAATAAAATATAATTAGTGAAAAGAAAAATAAATGCATATAGTCAGGGCTTGACATAAACCTTTTTTGGTCACCAGCCACCGTGACTTATACTTTTCTGACAGAAGGAGAGACATTGCTATCACTTGTTACACATCATTGCCAAACTCTGCCTGCGTTTGACAGACAGCCAGGTGCTAATGTCAAGGCCTGATCGCTAAATCAGGGACTCTCAATAAAATGCCAAATCATTTAATTTTATGACACGATTTATTCTGAGAGAAATAAAACAGCAGGAATAATAATCCTATTAACAGATTTACACCTTGAAATTTCATTATACTAGCCAAGGTCAATTTTGCCAATCTGATTCAATTAAAGTTTGTTTCTGTTTCATGTTACAGTGGACTTCTCCATTTAAACAAGCTGATTTACATAATGATCACTTGGGTGAAGACAATCTGCATTACCTCCAGTGCCTTATGTGGAAGCTGCTTGTCAGTCCACTGCTTGAGCTTGATGTCTACAGTGGTGTTAAAAGTACCGGAGTCCATTGTTTGTGCAGCAGGCAGGTAGATGTTCTCTATCACGTGGGTGGAAACACGTTCCCACAGCTTCTTCTGCAAAATGGACTCCCTGGGAAAGCAAAAGGAAAGTCCAATACTTTCACTAACTGGAAAGAAGAAGATATCTTTTAACTGGAACCTCTTGCAGTTGTGACTTTGTCTTCTTTGTCTTAAGAATTCTAAAAATATGCTGAGGTGCTCTAGCCATAGCACAGTACAGACTTATTCCTAACATGGTCTCAACCTTTGTAGTGTGACCTGGAGAAGACATTAAGTAAAGGGGGACCTATTTTGAATTAGCTGCTTTCAGTTTTGTGGTCGGTGCTGCTGTAAATGCACTTGACTTCAGATTCCAATACAGCCCCAATGTGATCCTGTTAGCAGCTACCAGCCTCCCCACATTCTCAGTCCATCTCTCCACAACTTTGTGGCAATGGAACAAAACCCTCCCAAGGTCCCATCAGACCAGACCAGTGTCGTGCCTCCCTCATTTATCATAAATGCACGCTCATATTTCATTAGGCTTCTCTTTTGTTCAGGCTAGCACCCCTCACTGTCAATAAGCGCTATCTTCAATAGTGCTGGCTGGCTGCTGCCTGGCTAACAGGGCCACCCCTGTTCCAGTCCACGGGCCATTCATCAGAGTATTGATCTGTGAGAACTGAAGGCGCACACACTTGGGATTGCCATAACAGCATGCATACATCTCATTTAGTAAGATTTTCTTCACTGGGGTTGAGATATAACTAAACATACATGTATGGACACAAACGGACAGAGATCGGCATGAAGTTCTCTCTAAAAAGATTTATCCATTAATGTTTGTTGGATGGCTGGAGCAGTGCAAGCACATGATCTAATTGGCTTTAGCTAAAGTCAAGATAGACCTTTATTGTACACAATTCAATCCTCATATGGTGATACCTTATTAAGACCTATTTTCTATATAAAGGGGTTGAAACAGTAACAATAACAATAGTTATTTGTGCCATGATCTACATTTAGATTGCTAGAACTGCAGGAAGAATGAATATGCAATTGAAAAATCTGTTTACAGTAATTATAAAAAATATTGCACCTGTACTGGTTACAATAATTCCAAAAAAAAAAAAAAAATGGTAACATGTATTTCATATATTTAAGATATTTAAGATATATTTAAGATACTCCTGAGTATCTTGAACGCAATATCCCGGTTGTTTTTTCTTATTTATATTCACAATTTTTCTATTCTAACTTAAATTATATTTTTCTATTGTGTTATTTTGTGCTATCTTGTTATTTGTGTTATTTTTGTATATTTTGTTATTTTGCACCTTCTGTTTTTTGTTCAGTCTGCGAGAGCTGCTATTTTCTTCAATTTCGTTGCGCCTTTTGCCACAATGACAATAAAAGAATTCTGATTCTGATTCTGATTCTATTTAAAAATACTGATGACAGCTTTATTTATGTCAGACAACAACCAAATATTAACTCAACATAAACTTACCAGAGTTGTGGGGTAACTTGACTTAAACTAATGACTTCATCCAAGATTTCGTTTTTGGCCTTTTCAAATAGTTCATTCTGTATCAAGTTAAAAACAACAACAACATCAATTTGGTCACTATTATATGCCTTTGGAGAACATTTTTTAACCAACATTTCCGACAACAGAGCCTTCTATTAAAGAGTGATGCAAAAGTTTGTGTGACTCACCCTGTCAAGCTCTCTCAGACGAGGATAGTTGTTCTTCCACTCTGTCTCCAGGTTGAAGCGAGATGCTATGTTGTGGAAGAACAGTGAAAATTAATATTTTTTATATCAAGTTTTGTAACAACATTTTAAACAATCTTCGCCATTACATTTTACAAAGTCAAAATAAGTAAAATCATAAATGCTCATTCGGAGCTCAGCCTGTACCTTTTAAACTTCTAAATAAATGTAAATTAAAATGTGTCATTTCTGACTCATTTTATGACTGAAAAACTCATCACCTGTGTGTTTATACTTTTGTTCCTTTAATGTTACACTCCATTAAACACTAAGTACAAAGACACAGTAATTCTTTGTAATCAACAGGCACGAACCATACAGGGAAGGGGGCCCACTTTGTTTTAACCTCATGTGATATATAGGCAGCTTTCAGACTGTTAATGGTGCCTATCCTTTAATAAAGTTGGCGAGTACACACTCACTGTCTTAACTGGTCCCTAAGGAGGACAGGGCATGTAGACTATCACACACTCTTTATCAAAAGTCAGAGTTTAGTTCTCACACATGTACACACACATATACAATGACAAAAAGACACACACGCGCGCACACACACTCACACACATACCAAGGCCACTGTCCCTTTCCATCGCTCCCTATCCACAGTGCAGATTAGGCTAATTGCTGGTTTGAGGTGCCACAGTGGCGCCAAGCACGGAGGATGGAGACCGGCTGTGTGTGTGATTTGATGGGATATGGATCAATGCGCCACACAATAGGCCTGTGGGATTTGCAGTCTCACAGCCATAAATCTACTGTGCTGTTAGCAACGGGCTTGTGATTGTCCAGACTAATTGTGGTTGGAAGGCAAGACCATGAAAAGGTATTGTAGGGCGGGCTGAGTAAATTGAATACAAGAAGGTGGGATGAACAGAAGAAGAGGAGTAGCACCTGTTCTCTATACAGATAATGTATAAAATCCTACTATATCAATTCACACGATTGAAAACAAGCTTTTGACTGTATAATGTGTTGGATTTTTGCTTTATTGAGTCATACCTTTGAAGACATCAGCCTGCTGCTCAACAGACTCTCTCACCATCTTCCAGAAGCAGTCAGAGACAGCCAGACTCAGGTTCTTGGTAGTCACCTGGTGGGCCTTCAGCATGCCATCCCTTTTTATGTACAAAGATTCTATGTCAGCTATAAATTAATTCAAATGATGAACCATTAAAGTTTGGTAAATCAGGTGTAACTTGCCTCAGTAATCTCGAGTTCTGGAAAAAGTCTTCCTCATAGTCTTTAATGGAGTCTATGCTTTCACCACTGCTTCCTGCCAACAAGAAAACACCACCATTAGGTGTAAGTAAATTACAATTCAATTATTAGTTTGAAAAAAAACAAGACGAATCCCCAGCTAACTTCCCCGTTACCATAAAAGGTGTCATGAAATCAAGTTAGTGAAAAAGGACATGAGTATGACCTGAAAGTCCTGATTAGATAATGTGAAATTACATGCAGCCTGATTGACTACTCAGCAGTATCGTCAGTATAATCACGTTACCTTTTCCTGTGACAACAGCAAAGTAACCCAAAGCCTTCATGGGAAACAGCTTGCCCTCCACTATTTGTTGGATCTGGAGGAGAAAATGTAAAACAAAAGGTCTTACATTATCACACTTTTTAATCCAAGAATACCCCATCGCTGGTTCACTGAGACCATCAGGTTAAAATCAGAGTGCTGAGCTCCCTCTTGTGGAGCAAATGCATATCACTTTGCTCACAGGCCGACAATTTGAATGCATTCCAGTACACATATCACCATACTATGTAGTATACCATAGATTTCAATGCACTGTATGTTAAATACACTATGGCAAAAAATACCAGGATGTGTTACGACATGTTAGCATGTTTTTCTGGCTCCTCTGACTCACAATCTCCTCTGTCGATGAAGAATTGTCACATCAGCTAAGCCATAGAGAGAACACGGACAGATGACAGCTCACTGATGAATATCAGCACATATAATATTTAAAATAGAATAAAAAGGGTCAAAGTAAAAAGTGCCATATCATGAAAAATTATTATGTCAGAATTGCTAGTATACCGTATGCAGTGGCACATACATTGTCATATATGCACAGTCTTTCCACTGGGTTAAAGAAATCTGTAAATGCAGCTGTCAATCAAATCCAACATCAGGTTAATCCTTTTTCAATGCTCTGCTCTGTTCTTACTCTGCTCGGGCTGGCCAGGTTCTTTTCAGCCAAGTCCACCTTGGTCAAGACAAAGATGGTCCTCTTCCCCTGGGGGTCCATCTGGCTAACCAAGTCTGTTACAATGCTTCGCTCTGCATCCACACTGCCATCTAGAGGGAGACAAGGGAGGTCACAGCAGATATGATAATGGTGTACATATTATAGGCATGAGTGTGGTTAGATGAATAAAATCAATGAACCATCTCCCTGCTCACTCTTGACAAATGCTGCTTTTGTATATGATTGTGGCAGCTGTGAATAATTTACTCATGACTCACCCTGAATGCAGAGGATGATTGCGTTGGGGTTCTGCATGTAGGCCTTGCTGATGCTGAAAATGGTTTCCTTAGTATCTGTTGCCATGCCTGCCGTCACCGTCTTGAAGAGAGAGAGAGAAAAAAAACATTTGAAAAATTGTATATGTATTATGCTTTTTGAAAAGACGTGTTTTTTTGCTTTGATTTAGCATGATAGTAAATTCAAAATAAAATCAGGATAATGAATCATATGCACATATATGTTGTAAGTTCAATAAATCTACAAGAAGTGCTATTAGCTCTTACAATAGAGGATGAAATATTTATACTATAAACAATAACATAAAAGGTTAAAGCAGAAAAATTTGAAAATATATATGCTTATTCACTATATAAAGTATCCAGTAAATAATCAAAGACATTTGAAAACATTTCCAGCTTATCAGTTTTAGAATACTCACACTAATGACACCCGGTAAGTCAACAAGCACCATCCTCTGGATGCCAGGGCCCTTGACACTCAAGGATATTGTCTAACATACATGAAAAAAAAAATCATTATTCAAAAATAACACGACAGAAGTAAATCAGAAATCTGTTTTTAGGCACCATGTCCAACCTCAGAGCTGACAGTCTGTCCCTCCTTCACACTCTTCCTCATCCTCAGCTCAATCTCATGCCTCAGAGCAGCCAGCTGCACAACAGAGGAAGCCAGATTAAATGGATATATCAGTGTATACAGGTGCAAAAAAAGAAATAAACTGTGATATTTATTTTTCATTGTTTATATGGAGTTAAAGACTTTGTGACTTACATCTTCCTCCTTGGTAAGATCAAACTCTCGGCCACTGTCCTTAAACAAGGCTACATGGTGGGGGCCTTCACTTAGTGTTACCTGCAGAAAGATGGGTATTTTTTAAGGCTCAGATACTCCACATAAATCCATCAAAGCTGGCATCCCACACATTTTCAACTCCAAAAATATCCTAATTGTTCATTTATGTGATTTTGGTGTGTAATGGCTGGCAATGCAGTCTGTTTTGCAATCTTTTTAAAGGAAACATCCCAAACGTCAGCAAGTTTAGTCCAACATACCTTGACAGGCGAACGGGTCATCATCTCTCCTGAGCCTCTGGGAAAGATCCTGGCCTGGGCAATCATCTCCAGGACACTGGTCTTCCCAGCACTCTGATCCCCAACAACCACAACCTAAAAACAGAGGTTCAGGAAATAAGTGAGGGGTTGAACATATGACGCATAAACTTCCCCCACTTTCTGTCAGAAACAGAAAATTTATCAAAAACTAAATGTCTCTGACATACTGCTAACAGAAACCAATAGATAAATACAGGCCCTCTTTGCTGACTGCTTCTTACCCTGGGTAAGTGGTCCTGAGTGTTGTAGTTTGCATCGTAGTCAGATAAGATGTCAAGGACTTCAGAATACAAATCAATAAGTGATTTCTGCATGAGGGGACACAGAGAGCAGTGGTTAGTAACAATATATATCAACACTAAGCAAACACTTGTAACAGCATTACAAACACTGGACACAAATACTTTTTTCTGTAGAGTACTCATGTTTGATGATTTAATCAACAGTCAAAGTCCAAGCCTTCGGGAAAACTTTGAAATTACAAGTGAATGTGTATTGTGTGTATGAGTGCAACACACCTTCACTTTCCTTTGGTGAATCCCCTTGTCATCTTTTTGCAGCACCACTTTCCTTAACTCTTTATTCTCCTTCTCCAGTCTCTCCAGCATTCGTTGATATTTTAGCTGCGTGATAAACAGAACAACACAATCGACAACTAGCTTCAGTCACACTTTGTGTTGAAAATTTTTTTTGCCAAAACCTGCCAGTCATATAGGAGCTAGAGGTGGAAATGTAAGCTCTCCTGCCATTTTGAGCTGTACAGAATAGCACAGCAAACCGTCCATGTAAAGACCTCAACTTATTTGACAACAACTACTAATAGCAATGCAACACTGACGTAAGTTGTTATACAACAACATTTCTTTGTTTAATGAAATCTATTGAAAAGGAATACACAAGTCACTGTACCTGCGTACGGAGCAGTTCTTCTTGGAGCTGGTCTACCTTTTCTTTGTCTGATGACTACACATGTAGAGCAACAAGATGAAGAACAACAAGAGAAAAAAAAACAAAAAAACAAATTGAGTTAATGCCTCCTTTCTTATTTGAAAATAAGGACTTCCCGACACTCTCACTGTGCAATTTCACAAGCATGAAATCCCACCAGCACCACGAAATTTGATTACGTGCACACTGTACTATGGAGAGAACCAGTGTTGAAAGACAAGTTCATTCATAAAGGACATGAAAAAATAAATAAATCAATCAGATTTCAGGCAGACATTCCTCATTGTGGTATTACTCAGCTTTGATCAACAAGCTATTGATTCACAAACAGGCACAAATCAGAGTAAGACCCGAAAATATAACTTCAAATTATCACAAAATGATTTAGTCATTATAGCTTGATTATGTTTTTTGACAATTGGACAATAATCATTTGATATCACTTGTACATTTGCAACATGTTTGTCAGGAAGAAAGACAGGACAGAGAGCAAGAGAATATGCGTACATGAACAAATGGGATTTGGCAGCAGAGGAAAGGGAGTTTAACAAACGAACAAACACACAAACCAACTTCCTCAAAAACTATTCTGATACTACACGACAGGGACAAGAAGTGTGCTGAAAATTATCTTTTAGCAAAATGGCACAGCAGTGTATTAAAATGTTTTGAAATACCGTAATTAAGAGACATATCATCACAAAACTCCTCATAAGCTTAAGGCTTCTACCTCACTATTGACAACGCAGTCACCTCTCAGTTTTTTTTACATAGTTGGTTTTTTCTATGGTGGTTACATAAAGTGCAGCTCACACCATGCAGCCGGTTGTCACTCCACTCCATGCAGTGTCTTCATACATGAATGGAGAGCTGCAGATACTGATGATTATCCGTCCATTTGCATTAGAGAGTGAGACTAAGCTACATCAGAGTGCTTCTCGAAACAGGCTACGAAGGTCCATGTATGCCTTCTCCGCTGAGTGGTGAAGGACATCTTAGCAGCGCCTGACAGACTATGGGATGTTACACGAAGGCTACTGGGTCAGAGAGACTTTATTTGTCTTGTGACTCTGTGTGGTGGACAAAATGAATATCCTTTTTTTGGAGAAATGAAATGTTCATTATATAAACATTCCTTTCATTGTATAGCCACAGCACTGAAAAGTATTGCTGAGTTACTTAATTATCTTCAAGTGATGCTGTGTCTTTGATCCACTGTATATTAGGGAGTAGAAGACTATCACTAAAATATGACACTATAATAATTTATAAAAAGTGTTTTATCAAAATAATCAAATTAACAGCTCTTTTTAAAAATGAATTAAATACGTTTAGGAGCAACTTAACTGCGAAAAATCCTGGAAAATACAGTTAATTTTTTCAACTTAGAGCAGGTGAAGTGTCTAAGTGTCACAAAAGTATACTAGTACACTGGAACAGAGTTGTTTGGTTTGCTAACAGGTGTGACAGAGCAGGCTTTTAAACAGATCCAACCACACCCACCAAAGGTGCTGTGAAACTAATGAAACACCACTTTTTAGCATTATATTAAGATTCTCTATTTTTTTGTTATGGTGGATAGCAGAAAGGAAACTGTCTTGTGTTCAGCTTCTTCTCTGTAGCTTTGATCTTTTAGGAGGCATTGGTGGGATAGGGCGGATCTAAGTGGGTTGGAACCTTCACCTTGCGTTTCTGTTGAGGGGGGCTGGGGTTCGTAGGCGGACTGGGAGCAGGCTCTGGCGGTGGGGGACGCGCATTATTGGCTGCTGCGGCCCGCCGGACCTCCTCCTCGTGCCGTTGGATCTGCTGCTGAATAAGAATGAGCTCGCCAAGCAGACCCTGCTGGGGTACGTCATAGTGAGAGACAGGTAGGAGCAGCAACAAAGACAACAACCAGCCACTGCGCTGGTCAGCCATACAGGCAAATGCTGCACTCAAACACAGGGTGACAACAGAGGAAACCTGGCCTGGCCTGGTCTCAGTCACTGGCACTGGTGCTGTCCAGGGTGGAGAGTCATGATACAGTCAAAGCTCAAGTTGAACAATAATCTTTGCTAATCTTGCCACGATCATCAGTGTTAACCAACAAAGTCAGTCTCTCTTAAACCAAAAAAAGGGGAGATTCCAAACTTTGCCAGACTGAATGCAGAGGAGGTGACTAATACCAGAACCAGCACCTCTCAGCACATGGCAACAACAGTGACTCCATTCTATTTCCTCACCATCATGCATCACTATCGATTAATAACTGTGCTTTCAACATGATTCACACAAGAACCAACTGATTTTCCGGCTTAACCTTAGCAAAATAAAATCGAGCAAGAGAGCATGTTTGGTCTGGTGGAGGGAAAAAGGATGATGATGATGATAATGATTAAATAAGCAAAGCAAGCCCTGGGATAAATTCCTACTAGGAGTGAAACACAAAGCATATTGCACGGGAGGGAAAATTTGCTTTAGTTCATGGTTCTCCAACATGTGATCATAGATGAACTTGGCACACACTATATCTGTTTAATGTAATCTGAAATGAAAAATTAGCTTCTGAAAATTGTGTTTTATGTTCCCATGTTGGAGATCATAAATGCAGACTAAAAGCAGGGCAGAGGAAAGGAAAGCTGCCATCTATTTAGAAATGCTCTTCTTAACATTAATTGTCAAACTTTAACATCATGTTTTCATTGTGTAAACTTAAAACTCAGCAGGTGTTAAAATCACACACAATAACATAGAAAATAGAACAGAAGAACATCAAAGCGGATCACTTTGTGGGAAAAAAACAACACAAAATAAAGGAGAGAGAGAGTACAACAGAAATGTAACACATATGCATTCAGAGTGTTCTTGCCAGAAACTGCTGTGTAAGATAAAGCTAGAAAAAAGATTGATCTTCATGAATTAGATTCCTGGAAGTTAAGTTCAGAAGCATGAAAAAAAGTAAAAATTCCTTTGAAACAATGACAAATATCTGTGTCCATAAAATCTCAAGTTATGCTCAGAATGAAGGCCACACAGTATGTACATGCCTTACAGTGAACCTTATAGTTCATGTAATACCACACTAATAATCAAAATACTCTGCAATGAGACCAGCACTTAAGTTTGGAAAACTAACATTTTTTTTTCAGTATGATAGTTATTAGTGTAAATAAGAATTTTTACCATTTCCATTTCACCCCTGCTAGTGAAGGCTTAATATTAGACTTAATATGCTTAATATTCTGAATATACTGTAAGCTAACAGCCTGCAATTCACATTTAACTGCACTGACTGATTGGACACACACCCATCAATTTAAATTTCTCTTTCCCATTTTGTAACACATGCTATCTAGGGGTCATTTTGGTTTTAAGTGCTTTATGAGAGCAAATCTTTACATACTTAGGACCTTTTCAAAAAGCAACTTTTAAAAACATGTGAGATGACAAGAGGTGACATATCCATCACTGCTAGTTCTTTGAGGTGTCACTGTTTTAATGCCTTGAACAGTTAAAACTTATGAGCTTCTTGGATAGATTTTGATTCAGTCCACTGCAGTTCTTGCCACTGAACTGAATGTTAGCCAAGCTGAAGACAGGATCTTAAGGAGACCAAGTGGTAGCAGAGCTTAAAGGACAAGGCTGAGAAGTGTCAGCGGGCTTTTGAAATTACCTTTTTGTACTGCTTGTCGCTGCCATCTTGTGAGGCTGTAGCAGAAGAATCTGTGGCTTTTAGAGGAGGATCGCCTGAGGTTTCTACCAAAGACACAGCGACACAGGATGAAGTTACACGTGAAAATGCATCTTTGAATGGTGAGTGCTGAATATCAACAAAATTTGGGAGAAAATAAAGCTCATAGCAAAAAGATGCTACAGAGCCAACAATTAAAGCATCCACGATTAGGACTGTGACTGTAAACCTTAAGACCAAATAATAAACATCAAATGTTTGGAAAACCTTGCACTGATATTACCTACAACAAATTGACAACACAGACAAAATCTGAGAACTCAACTGACCCAGTTAACGGACTTGCTTTGCACTGACTTTTTTTACAAACTGCAGTGATGCTTGAGTAATGCAAGCCTTAGCACAGCCAGTTATTGCGTTAGCATTCTCATAAAGGTGAGAAGATTCATAAAAAACAATTTTAAGGCTCAGAAAAACAGCTACAGGTAGTTGCATTTTGGTTTATGGTTGGGTGCTGCGGCACAAAAATTAATCACTATAATATGAAAAAGCACCCTGACAACAACATTATACAACAAAATAAATACTATCACTAAATGCTGTAAAAAAAGAAAACAAAAGAAACAAGCTCATTTCAACAGTTTAGCATACTTTACCAAATATGAAATAAGCAATAGAAATAGCAATAAAAATAATGATTACTTTAATTTATATAGCACCTTGCAAGGTACCCAAGGCTGCCTTACAGATTTATGTCAACAACACAAACGCATCTACCTGTGATCAATGATACAAAGTGGCTCTCTTATGTTTTATGATGTGATTTAACATGCTGTTATAGCAAAGAGAAATGTTTGCAAAGCAAAACCTGCATAGCTGCAAAATCAAGCAGATGTTTACAAAGTCACCTCCACGATCAAACATCACAAATATAAGTGCCCTTAAAACTGTATATAAATAGATAAAATTGAATCTGTCAAGGAAAAGTATTGGCTTAAGTATTTCTTTCAAGCCAAAGAAGGGTGTGAAGTTAAAC
>JAQNCA010000025.1:13444284-13457484 GCA_029783725.1 Acanthurus tractus
ATCTGTAATTTAGAATTCTAATTTCAGATCATCCTCAGGCATCTAGATGCTTGTTGAGACGGCGTACTTTCTCCTTCTTGTTCTTGTTGCCATGTTTCTTCCAGGGTTTTCCAACTACAGCGTCTGAACCAGCTTTTCCTGGGCCAACAGGTCCACTGCCTGGTTTGTAGCCCATGACAGACTGTACTCCCTTGGAGAGCGCTCGCACATTCTCCTGAAAATAGAGATCCCATCCATACAGATTAAATTTTACAATAAACAACCGTGTTATACATTTTCATATTTTCTGACCCTTAATAACTATTCACTATAACTGTTCATGCATTTTACTGAAAAAAAAGCCAGCATGTGTATCATACTTGATGGAAGAAGTTCTTGTCAACCACATTTTCAATCCTCTTGATTTTCTGTTGGTTTGATGTTGTAGAGAGGTCACAGCAGTCCAAGTCTCTTGTCAGGAACTTCTTGTGCTGTGGCTGGAAGTCCTCAGCATTAATATGTGGAGGAGGATGACAGAACAGGAGCTTGCCCTGCAAGAAGTCACCATTTTTAGTGTGAAGTGAATGTTTTTAGAAGAGGATGTCCTTTTCGGGAGGCACATTATTTTAAACCTGGGTCACATGTTTTGCTGTGCGAGTACAAATCTCACTCAGTTATCCCATGCGACTTTTGTTATTTTTGGTAAAAAGATAAATAAATATATATATGTATTTTAACAAATTAGTCAGCTTTGTAGAAATCTGTTTGGTATTGCCGTCAGATAATACAACAACTGCAACCTGTGTGTGATAAAAAAGCAGCTTTGGTCTTAGTTATTCAAAAGGATAACACTGACGCAATTTAGAGTGATGTCACAGCTCCCCCTAGAGGTAATCTTTTATAACAATTACAAAGCTTTTGGTAAGCACCAGTCACTTGTACAACAAAACATGTAAAAATACAGCCCAGATTTGAAAATACTGGAAATCCACCTTAAAGATAATAAATGATTGGAAATGCAACAATTAAATTTAAAAAATAAGTCAATATTTCTAATACTTGGAAAATAATCAAGTGAAACAGAACAATGTCATAGAACAGTCATTAGGATGTATGGCCAAAGGTCCCCACAGTCCTCGCAGTCAATTTATAATTAGTGTAGTTCATGAATGTAACAGATTATGACAAATTACAAATTAAAATAAATTACTTTGTTAGTACTTACACTGACATAATCCTTTAAAACGTAGCGGGCCGATCTAGACTGATCAGGCTGGCCGTGTGATGTCATAAAGCCTCTCATGTCTGAAAAAGTGGGAAACACAAAAATACACATTTTATACAGCTCTTATTTTCACAGAAGCACTTTCAAGAGAAAATAGGTTGAAATTAAGTACTAAAATACTACAGGAGACCTAGTATATAAAAACTGAATAACTTGACTTAAAAGATGATGCGGTGGTCACTCATACAGCACAGCTCTTATGAAAAGTTGAATGCTAAAAGGTACACTTTTTTCACCTACTAATCCTTCTTTTTCTATTAAAAAAATAGAAACGTTCAGTAATCTCACATCCATAAGCCATCAGCATCTCCTCAGAGGTTGGGTGCCTGTCAGGGTCCTCGTCTTCTCGCGGTCGGATGATGTTGATGCCATAGGTGCCTTCTAAAACGTGCCGGGGAATTGTCTGACATATGTGCCAAAGCTGTTAAGGACTGTCTCAAAGTTAGAGGTCACAAAGAATCATATGTTTGTTGGTCACCGTGTTTATCTTACAAAGCTCCTCCTTCTGGTTACAATACAGACACTTCTGGCTGTCAAAAACTTAAAGGGCTGTGGCCAGAGTTCCATATTTAAGGCTTCAAAAAGGTGCTCATTTATTTTAATTTATGTAATGTGTACTTTTTAAGAATAGGAACAACATTTCCAAATAAACCTCTTGGTCCCCCTCTACAAAGGATTTTAGAATTTTTATCATCAGACCTCCAACTCCTTTCATTTCATGGAGAGAATTTCTTCATCCAAAAAAACCTGCTTTAACGACACATTAGCATCACATCTCTTAACACAGCACCTTCACATCTTTTCTGCTAGAAAAAAGGCTGCAGCTGGATTCTTTACGTTCTTTGCCAAAAAAGCATGCAAAGGATATGAGGGAGACTGCAGGTACGTGATCTCTCATCTGGTCAATGGGCAGGATACCAGAGCAGATCATCTCAGCTTTAGTAGAAACAAAAGAAGGCATGACCAGACCTGGGCAGTCACAGAGGCACAGGTCTGACTCCACGTATAGAGTCTGTGATGCATGTCAAGAAAAGAAAAAAACAAAACACGTCACGTTTAGGCTTTCTACTAACGAAATTAATGACTTGAATATATATGAGGAGGTTTAAAGAGTATTCATGTACCTGAAAGTGCTTAGTGTGTCCTGGAGTGGCTGAAACAGATACCTTCTTGTTCCTTAGAATAGTGTTGATGGTTGAACTCTTTCCCACATTAGGATACCCGACCTGTTGGATTCATACAACAATAACAACTGCAATTGCTGTGCCATTACTTCAACAGTTGACAGAGCTTGTGTGCAGGTTGTATAAGTGATAAATTTCCAAACATTTTTCCCTTTAAACATATCTGAAAACAGGATGCAGAGTCAATTTTCCATGTAAGAACAAATGCAAAACATATCTGGATTATCAGTGCAATTCATTATGATGTTATTTTTTACACAATATTTTCCATCAGAAAAGAAAAAGAAAAACAACAGCCAAAACCTTCTTCTGTGGGAGATTATACAGTGCTAACTTTTTACTCACCAGTCCCACTGTCATTTGTCCATCTTTACACCTGGGCCCGTTGTGAACAGCCTTGAACATGTCCAGCAGCTCATTTTTCTGCAGCAGACGACTGGAGTTGTGAAAGGAGGAACCTTTGGATGAACCAGCAGTCCCTTCCTCCTCTTCACCCTCATCTTCTGAACAGGTCTGCCAATCCTCTTCTTCTACAGATATCTTCTCCTGCTCCTCTTCCTCTGTACTACTCTCTCCATCCCCCATCTCTTCTCCATCTGCCTCGATTGGGGTCAAGTCTTCATTGTCTGGCTGTTCTTTATCTTCCGGGTCACTCTCTCCATCCTCTGGGTTGTCAACTTCCATTCCCTTTTAAAAGGAGTATTTTGCACTTTGATAAAGAGTTTGAAAACAGCAGTAAGTCTGCAGAGGCTAAATCTTAAATTTTTCACAAGCACTTTCCAAAACAATCTGAAATTACAAACTGATAACATCCATTTCCCCATGATGAGGAAAAGGGAATCTAAAATGAACAGGTGATGTTTAGAGTACAGCTTTCCAGACCTCCACCTCCTCACCTTATCTATTGCATCCAGTCTATTGCTCTCAGCCAGGGCAGACCAGAAAACTGCCCTCAGCCCCTCTTTCTGGAAGTGTCTGGCCCAGACTTGCCTCTGTTTCCTGGTCAGCAGGTCTGCCTTATTCACCAAGAGCATGTTAACTTTATGCTCCGATACTTCCTTTACATATGACTCCTGGCAGCACAAACAGACAAATAATACAGAACATAAAAAACAAGAAACGGTCAGTTCACCCAAATACAACACCTCTGGTGGTTATGGACACTTTAGGTCTTTTTTTTAATTGCACGGATTTCAGTTTTTTTGAAATTTAAACACAAATGTTTGACAGAAAAATGTCAAGATGAAAAGTAACAGCTCAAAACAAATCAAACCTCTAAAGGAGAATAAACATTACAGTATGTAGGTGTATCCTGAATCAGGAACAACTATTACTGTAAGGTGTAGGCACAGTTTAGTCAAAACTGTACTATTTTGGGTGTTTTAGATAATTTGTTATTTGCATATTTCATAATTTCTATTTGAACTATTCTATTTTCAATAAAACCATGTATTTGCATTTTTTTTCACAATCTATTTCATTCTGAAATGTGGCTTCAATTTACAACTGCTAACTTAGCCCACTTGATAAAAAAAGTTCAATTTCACCTGAAAACACAGAAATACGGATAAACATTCTTTGTCTTTATCACCCTGCTCAATATTCATCCTTTCTCAGCTTTCCCTCTACCACTACAGCAACTCAGCCTGATGTACTCACCAGGTCAGGACATCTGAAGAGCAAAGGATTTCTGGCATCAACGATTTGAACGACAACATCACTGCAGGAAATCACAACAACAGTTTTGCCTTAAGTATTACACAAGGATAACACTTCCTCATCAAAGTCAGGTATGAGCTGACAGTTGTAAACAGCCTCAGTGTTTACCTCCTCTCGATCACTCTCCACAGTTGTCTCCAGAACTCCAGGTTTCTCTCAAATGGGGTGAGAATTAACTTCTGTTCCTCCTCTAGCCTTTAAAAGTAACACTTGGAGTTAAATTGCTGATGCTCATAATCCTGCACTGTTTTAATCACACATTGCAAATGCAGATCATGATCTTACATGCAGCTTTTTTGACATTACTTACTGTGCAAGCTCTCGTCTCCACTCCAAGAAGCTGTCTTTCTCTGCTTGCTGAAGTGCATCTGGACTGGTGCTTTCATCCCAGTGGGGCCTTAAAATTTGGAGAGATATCACAACAATTAAAACACAAAACACACAGTGAAGCATTTTACAAAAATATCTTGATCTGTTCTTCTTACCGTCGAGGAATTCTGAGGAAATGCTTGTTCTCTTCATGCAGCTTCACCAGCCTGGTTCTCTCCTCGGCTGTTATTAAGCCTGCCCTTGCTTCCGCTGGCACGAACTTGATGTTAAGTTTCTCTTAAAAAACAAAGCATGAAACAGTCAGAGCAGCAGTAGAATCAGAAGGACAGAGGTGCAGCAGCCTGCTGTTGTTCAATGTTTATATATCACAACTGTGTCAGAGATTACATGAATTTGGGAATGAGTACACCTTGCCTTGCTTGATAAGTAAAAATATGACGATTTTGGCCAAGACATATATGTAGGTCATTAAAGTCAAGCACTATATATATACTTTTTGTAAGATATAACCCACCAGCAACAAACTCTGTTCCTGCCAATTCAGCAGTGGCCAGAAAGTCATCCATAGAGCTCTGTTCTGTCACTGACTGCAGGTTCAGACGTCCCCAGTCGTAGCCATCATTCAGTTCACTGGTGTGGAGCTGTATATGTAACATAGGGTTCATATGAGGGCAAGATTGAGAATAAACCCCACATTCATCTGTTGTCACAGACTTTAAGGGAGAGAAAAAAAGCTACTGAAATACACACTGACTATCACGTGGACATCTTTTAGCTCTGTTATTTTTTAACTTCCGTAGTAGTTTGTTTCTCTATAATTGTCTTCCAAGAAAAAAATAACAAGGTTGATACTAGCAGGTCATGTGAGCCACTTCTAATGTTCTTGATAACGGTCCTATATGATTCATCTTTGTGCCGAATGCTTCACGATAACTTCCTTATTAAGAGCAGGTATTTATATTTGTTCTTCACTTTTGCGATATGCAGAGGAGCGATAAGTTACATTTTCTCAAGGGAGTTTGGCGCAAACGACAAGTAATGCTTTTCAAAACTAATGACAAAGCAATGCCGAACCCTACGTAAAGCGGTTTAAAAAGTGCAAATAGTGAACCTGAACTTGACAATGTATCATTAACAGCGAGGTGATTCTCTTCATGCTCAAAGTTTAAACGTGGTCATTGAAAGCTACTTGTTGTTAAGTCATACCCATGAGTCGCCCCTCTTGTTTCCTCGGCCTGCCTGAAGTCTCTCCTTTATCAGAGCTCTGCCCAGTCCAGCACCTCCGCCTGCCTTCTTCTTACCCATTCCAACTCCTTATGTTGTCACCTAACACAAAACTCTGTTTTATAATATGTCCAAACTGTTGCAAAAGCAATATCTGTCACTACCTATGGTTTCCCATGTGCACTACGTTGTTGTCGTAAGAATCGGAAGTGGAACAAACCAATTGTGTCTCTTATCCAGACAAATCGACCTCATTTTTTTAGAAACACAGTAGTAGCAGTTACAAATTTAATGTAACCTCTAAATAATTAGTTGCTGTAAATTACAAGTTAAAATCCACTTTATTAAAGAGTTTATATTGACGGAGAGATGGTACAGTCCGCTTCTCGACGTGCGGCTCACTTCCTGGGGGCTTGGAAGTGCCTCAGCGTAACGGAAGTGATGTAAATGACGCGTTTGTTTAAGAAAATAAGACTTAACGATGTGTTGTGATGCCAATTATTAAAACTTTCCTGTCACATTACAGTAAATAACGTCAGAATTACTTGTATGTTTACGGAAGTGGCTAAGACGACGAGGGTTCTATTTTAAAAACGTATGATTTCAATTCTCGAAATCAGTTGTGAAATTAAAATATAATGTTAATAAAAATGAAATTAAATAACATTTACAAGAAATTGAAAATGGCGTGAGGCCACTTGATCACCAGGCCCCCTCGTCACCCTGCTTTTCCTGCCTTGATCTGACCCTCTTCTTCCTCGGGTTTGACAGAATGGAGGAGGGTTAGCCCACAGGGCAGGGTTAAAACACAGAGTTGAGCTACACCATCCTGCAGCTTTTCATCCAAAAACACATAAGATTTGAGACAATTCAAATTCCCTTTCTTCCAAACAATATTTCTACCTCATAAAATGTAGTTCTTTTTCAAATTTAGTTGCATTTCACTGATATATATTTTAAGGCTAAATCATATAAACTATGTATTAAAATTAACTGGCAATATGACATGCAGTATTTTTTTAATTTTGATTTGAACCTCCCCGTTTTTCTTACAGGAAGTGTGGCTTGTGTACAAAACTACTAAATGCCAATTATGAAATATGTCACTGTAATTTTCTTTTGTCTTGACACTATTGATTACAACCCTTTTTAACAGCTGACTCGTGTTTTACTCTGAACCACTGTGTCTACTTTTTAAACCCACAGTGCAGTTTGTGTCACCTCCACACAAGCCGGGGAAATACCACCACCACAGTTTAAAAGAGCACTTGTTGTAAAATCTTTGGTCTATTTTTGATTTTTCCACCAAAGGAAACAGAAGACCTTTTTTCTATTGAGACCTGTCCACTTCAAACCAGTGAAAAAACAAAAACAAAAACAGAAACACATAACTCTAGTAGTTTCCTGTTAGTTGTACACATACCTTTTGTGATATCTTGAATCCCCCCTTCAATTACTAGCATTTTATATCGTATATCTTAAGATTAAAACATTACATCAGTCAATGGTATTAGCACCAGATAAAATCTAAATCTATCTACTTAGATAACCTTTACATTAGTTGAAAAAGGACAGTTGTCCTTTGGACATTCCTCTTCTAAACTAAAGTCTGTTGGGTGACGGGACTGCAAAGTTCCTCGGGTTTCTTGGTCGAGAAGTGTTTGATAAACAGCTGCTTTCATCCTCTTTCCTGCCGCGCATGTTTTGCTTCATGCGCTGTTTAGTAACTTTCGTGGAAATGAACCGGGCTCTACCTCCGACCCCGTTTCCAGTTCCCCCTGATACATCTATGGCTTTGTCACGCCGGGGGCTTGTACTCCGGGGCTACAGCTGGGTGATCTTGACTACGGGAGCTCTGAAGAACATGGAGCAGTAACAATAATTCGTTCCTCATGCTGACCTGCAGTCCGTGAAATCGAATAAATATGAATACATTCTTCATGAATAATTTTCTGAAGCAGATTAAAATTCATAAATGAAAAGTGTTGAGCAAAGTATCATACAGCCTTACTCTTTCTTCATCATCATAGGTACACGAGAGACGCAGTTTCAGATGTCGAACAATAGATGGCAGCACAGCACAGCGACAGAATGACTCTCCAAACTTCATCCATACTCACCTTACCAGTGTAATGGCTTGAGTAGCATGATAGGTATTTGGCTGTTTTAAAATTTACTTATTTTATTTCAGTTTTAACGTAGGATTGGTTTGTCTTAAGTTTCACCCTAACCGCTGTTTTTTTAACCGTTAAAATTGCTTTAAATCGCGATACATGTTGATGTAGGATTGTGTTGGTTTTATCTTAAAAAGAAGAAATATATTTCAAGTTCCAAGTTAAGTAGCCTAAATATCTAAATGGAAGTTACTTTCTTTAAGTTGAGCTTGAAAAAATTTAAGAGACAACATCGATACATTTATGAACAAACCAACAGGTGCACAATTATGCTACTAATTGGTTTTGCGTAGCCTGACTCGTTGCGTTCTGTTATCAGTCCTTGTTATTATTCTACTAATTCTTTTTTCTTTTCAGCTATTTTTCATTTTTTTGCAAATCATTAATATAAACCGCATATCCTACTAACTTTGCTGCAGCCATGCAAGTAGAATTGCCAGTGTGTTTCAATGAACTCTGTCAACTAAAACCATTCTCATTTGGTTCAGCCCCCCCCTACAGCCGCACTCAAATGGTTTCTCCCTGTATATAACTTGTGAAGCCCGTCTGATCTCCTCAGACTTAGTTCTGCCCCACATTGAGTCAAGTCAGGAGGCACCACAATGGACATGAGGACTCTGAAAGATGAGCAGATGAAGTACGGTGTCTTTGCGTTCAGTTCTCATAGAGTAGCCTATAAATGACCTGAAAGGCCAATAAACTCCTCTAGGATTTAGTAACATAAAGTTTTTTTTTTCTTTCTCTCTCAGTAGACTCTGTTGCTGTTAACTGTAAACAGCAATAAAATGCTGCCTTGGAAGAAGAATAAGTTCGACCTGATTGAGGAAGATAAGCAGTCCAAGCAGAAGGGCTATGCGGTGAGTCTCAACTACTCTGCGCTCACCTCCTTCGCCAAGTCCTGCCCCGAGAGCGCACTCAACAGGGTGGGCAGCATGTTCAAATCAAAGCGGAAAAAGGTGAAGATCACCAGCGAGGATCCCACGTACACGGTGCTTTACCTGGGGAATGCCACCACCATTCAGTCCAAAGGAGACGGCTGCACGGACGTGGCGGTGAGCAAGATCTGGGGCAAAAGCGAAATGGGCAAGAACGGCACCAAGATGAGGCTCACTATCAGCTCGCAGGGCATCCGGATGGTGCATATGGACGATAAGGCCAGGAGGCCGGGACACTTGTACTTGTTGCACCGGATAACCTACTGCGTCGCGGATCCGAGGCTACCCAAGATTTTCGCCTGGATTTACAGGCACGAGATGAAGCACAAAGCCGTGATGCTGCGCTGTCACGCAGTGCTGGTGTCCAAGCCGGAGAAGGCAAAGGCCATGGCGCTGCTGCTGTACCAGACCTCGGCCACGGCTTTGGCTGAGTTCAAAAGACTAAAACGCAGGGACGATGCCAGGCACCAGCAGCAGCAGCTCATAGGGGAACAAACCATACCTCTGGTCCCCCTTAGGAAGCTGCTAAACGGACAGTGTTACTACAAACCCCCGGTGGAGCGCAGCCGGAGCGCACCTAAACTGGGTTCTATCACGGAAGACTTGATCGGGGAGGAGGAAGAGGAGAAAGCAATGCACTTTGAGTGTGAGGACATTCTGGACACGGATGATGATTGTGTAACCAACGGTAAACAGGAGTTGACTCAAATTATTAATGACTTGGGAGAGATGAGCATAGGGAACGACTTGCAGACACTAAAAGCTGACCTCAGAGTCACCAGACTTCTCTCTGGAGAGAGCACGGGGAGTGAATCCTCCATAGAGAGCAACCAAGAGCCCCCTCCGCTCACTAACGGGTTTGAGGAGGTAAAGGTGCAGGAAATTGCCTGAAAAGTTTTAGGCATTTCTGGGCGCCCGTGGCGTATTGTTTTGTTGTCTCCACAAGAAACATTTCCTCTGTCGTCAACCTTGTTGTTGGAGATTGTTCGTTTAATCTGTGCCTCCATTACTAATTTTGATGATCCCCAAAAGATACACTAGTTCTGGGACGATTACCGCACATGAACACACAATTAAGCTTCTGAATGATATTTTAAGATTGTTTTAATCCAGAAAATATGTGGAAAGACAAGTGCATGTCCCTTTGAGATATGGCCGGTTGGACCGACAAAATCCCAGTGCGCCTCAGTACGCACGGCACTAATTCAATCTCTGTCATTTAAGAGGATTTTGTTGTAGCCTTAAGCTTGTTCCTTAAGTTTTCTCTCTCTTGAAAATGCCATTTTTTTCCCTTGAAAAATGATCATCTAGATCCAAAAAACATTCCGTTTTTAAAGCACGTCTTGCTTTGTTTTTGTTTTCTCCTAAGTGGTTCAGTATGTCTGAACAGACATCCTTAATTTTCCTGTCAGGGCGCTTTTGTAACAGCCTGTTGGTTTATTTTATTTTGCGCTGTTGTAGAATGAGTTTAAGTATTATGTTGACTACATGTACATAATGTTTGTTGGTATGTTGTCTGAAACATAAGTGTCATATCTTTGCTATGCAAAAGAAAAAAACACCTATATGTATTAAGTAAGATGTTTTAAGTATAAATATGTTATTTTTTAAAGAATAAGAAAATGTGGTTTGTTATGTGAACCTCATAGAATTATCAATAAAAGAGAAAATGATAAAAATTTGTTGACGTTTATGTGTAGATTTGTGTGGAAAAACAAGTAGGCCATGATTTCCTTTGGTGTTCCTCAGTATGAGTAGGGATTTACCTTGACAGTCTCAAATTGAGGTCAGAATTGCACTGCTGACTACACAACATATGGAGCCGGGAAACAGAGAGATGCTAATTCTCACCTATATAGTTATAACAGTAGTACCTGTGTTGTTGTATGTATTTAGTCTTAACTGGATATTTACCCCCTTTTCTTTGGACTGTTTTCAGGGAACAGTTAAAGTAAAGGTTATTGAGTTACAGTACAGAAGGCTCATTCATTCTAACTGGCCTCAGGGAGGCCAGGCCACACAGGAGGACGTCACCACAAGCACCAGCAGTTAGAACATCATATAGGTCCTTTAATGACAAGGCAACAGAAGCTACCTAGGGCTTTTAACACAAGACTATTTTTCATCTGCTATTACATCTGTCCTCTTGTGGTGAGACACCTCAGACAGTCTCTGAAAAGTCAAAACAACTGATGTAAATTTGTATGCAGTAGTGTGGTATGTATTACAATTATACTCGTAGGTAGAGACCAGGGGGTACATTTATTTTACATTTCCCCTTCTTATATTAGAATGGCCGCATTTGACTTTGCCAAAATATCAACCAATAAACAGAAGTGACACTGGTAAAAGGTTAGAGCACTTCATTCTATTAAATGCCAGTGTGGCTTAGGTTTTACATCTGTGGCAAAAAGACAGATTCCCCTCTCGTGCAAGCGCATGTGACTACATGTGGTTGGATATGGATGTGAATTAGCAGCAGTGACACCACTTCTGCTGCACCAAATGAGGAAGGCCTGTCACTGTTACTTCCCTTTCACACGCACACACACATCAGGCCTACACATGTCACACAGTTCTTGCCCATCATTTGGCCGAGTCAAATAAACAGAGTCAAACAGCATCAGACTAAACACACAGATATTGAAGTATTTACGACTAACCATCAGTGTGACGTGCGTGTCAGCCAGGGCTGCATCCCAAAGCCCATAGCATGCAGGGATGCTCCTCCAGTGGCAGGCATATTCACACTAACACCACCAGCACTCCTGCTGCACACTGACAGGGCTGAATAAGATATACAGCAGGGAGAAAACAAGCCTGCTGCTGCTACCCAGAGGAGGTGGATATGGGGATTGTTATCTGGACAGACTGTGTTTTGCCAGCTGACACAATCCCATTGGCCATGCTGAGATATTCATTGAAAACAAAAACACTACCAACATGGATTTAGAATGAGATCCAGAGACAGAGGGTTGATGTACTTCAGCCAGTGGTTGGTGAGTCCTATAAAAAGCTTCACAGCGGCTCATTATGAATTGATGTTCTTTCAGGAAGCACACACACACACGGTCACACACAGTCACACATACACATGCTCTAAATCGAGACTGTTGTGGCTCTATTCGTGGCTTGTCAAATGGTAATTGTGAATGTGAGTTCAAATAGCAACAGAGCACAGACACCCACACCAGTTAGGATCTCTTCCACATATTGTGTGAGGTCTTGTCTGCTGCTCACTGAAAGCATGCAGACAGCATGACATCATCAGCATGTGCACAACTTAATGTAGTTATTGGACAGCCAGTGCTTTTACGGACGGAGCAAAAAGCAATCTCCGCTTGTTGGTCCTGCTTTTTTTTTACAGCCGCATTTTTAGCTGGATATTCCTCTCTGACCTATATTCTTATGCAGCCTCTCTCATGTCCCGCCTCTGCAAAAGCAATCATGGCTTCGCAATCTCCCAAAGTTACCTGGATATCAGCCACACGTGCAGCCAAGTCCACTCACACAATTAAAGGATTGAAAGTGTTTGCTGACAAAAAGTGGTAGACGTGTAGAACACGTTTCAAGCTGCCAAGGCAGAGAGTCGACTTCCTGGCTGATAAGGGAGTGCTTTTTTTTTTTTTTTTTTAAAAAAAAGGCCTTTTGATATTCACAAGTCACGTTCTCTTTCCCTTGGACAAATACTCAGGTGTTTGCTTTACCTACAGTCTGTCATGTGTGAGTCACGTAAAAGGAGGCTCAACACTCAACAAGAAAATTGTTACTCACAGAAGCAAAGAGTGTGTTGCTGTTGATTTTTTAATGCTGGTCCATCGATCATGCTGCTATTTAACATAGATGGACAGAATGGACAGAAACTATTGACTGGAGTGTTATTAAAAGACTAAATATGTGTTGAGAATTGCAAGAAATTACATGTGATAATCGTGTGACTGGGTTAGAAAAAAAATAGGAAACAGAATAAAAATCAGAGGTGGTATTCAAGGCTGAACCAAACTTTTATTTTCTTAAGTAACCTGCTGATTTTTCTCCTGATGAATCAATCTATCAAATATTAGAAAATAGGGGAAAAGGGTCAGCTTATATTTGTTTTTGAAGAAATCTTGAACGATTCATCCATCATTAGAGTTGTTTCATCCTAATTTTCCTTGACTAACTAATTAAATAAAGGACTAACCATCAGGATTTATGTCCCTTACTGCTGTTTGCAGTGACACCCTCAAAAATCAACAAAATGAATAGCACCATATATTACTGAGAGGATTGTTCAGATGGCAATTCAAAGTTCATCCTCAAACAAATATAAATGGGTCTGGCTTTCACTGCTAGAAAAGCTGAAGAGTTTCCTAAATCTGCTAATGGAG
>JAQNCA010000025.1:13461297-13472765 GCA_029783725.1 Acanthurus tractus
TCTCCAAGCAGAATGACAAAATAATGGAGTTTACTGCTTCTGAAATATTTTGTGATTCAAGTGAGCAAGTAGTTATATATCCTGTAACCTTTGTTTATCAGGTGCACTGAGCCAAAACTAATGCAATAAATTATATTGGTAATGTTCAAGCTTTGTTGTACAATTTTTACTTCTATTTTTATGTTGACTTTTAAGGCTTTAGTACAGTACAGCTGCTGTGTTAGTTTACACTGAGAGGCGTTTCCATTATTTGACCACTTATATTATTACAATGGGAGAAAAGCAAATGCTTGAAAAACCTCTACTCATTTGGCATCATGTAGAATATGGTAAGCTATCAAAATGCATCTTAGTTCTATTATTGCTCCTTGTGTACCTAAAAGATTTTTTGGAAATTTTCCTGCAAAAATCTAAAACTATTTAAACTATGCCATACAGAGTATCTGAGAGAATTTTTGTTCTTTTCTGCAGCACTCTGTCATGTCTTTGTAGCATCTCGCCTCTTTTGGTAGCCACAGAACATCCTCAGTATGAGGCTGCATAGTTTGATCATGGCCTTTTCCCCTGATAGTTTGAAATCAGTTTAAGAACAAAACATTAGAAAAGAAACATGTGAAGTGAGCGACGTGTTCAGTGCTAAGTATCTCTGCTCTAGGCAGTACAAACCATGTGTCTCCCTGTCAGGGGAATGTAAACAAAACGTGCTCTTTTGTTAGCAGAAATCTCAGCAATGTTTATGAGTTGTTACTTCATCTCTGAATCCCTCCTTAAAATCACACCATAATGTTGGTGTTAATCTTGCAAGTGCATGAATCTCAGCTGTCTCTGATGTTGGTGTTAAACACTGATGTCTGTGCGACTGAATCTCCCGGAGCCAATGAAGGAGTCTGCTTGATGGACTCATTGTCTGTTTGACTGACACAGTGTGGTGGTATTTAGATGTATGCATATTAAAAACACAAAAGAGATGCAGATTTTATAGCTTAGACAGATTAAGGAGCTTGAAGAAAACAAAATAAAGCTGGCCTCTGACAGACCTGAACAGACTGGTAGGGTGAAGGCTGCGAGCCAATATGTTCCTTCCCTGCAGGTTTGTTCTGTTCTTGACACAGATGTGGTGTGTGAAACTGTAAACACCCACAGCTATAAAACAAAAAACAAAAAAACAAAACAAATCACTGCTGAGGCTCACGAAACACGATGATGCAACATAGCAACATCTCCACTGGACTGCTCCTGCTTATATTGCATATGCATACTCAATATTTAATACATACTCATTTTGCTCATCTAAAATCCGGTTTACAAAACATATCACAGCACAGAAAAGTTTTGCAGAAGGATGGCAATGCTATCTCTAAAACACATATTTTTAATCTTGGGTATGTGGTTCAATTAACTGTGGACTTTATTATGTTTAGTTTAAGACTGTGATCTTTACCTACAATTAACCAAGTCCTTTGAATTTCTGAGCAATACATTAAAAAGTTTCATGATATTGCAATAGGAAAACAAATGATATATGATTTCATGGGCATTTTACTACCACATGAAGTGTCAACACTTTGTATCAACTTGCCCAAAGAAATGAGTGCGTTGTTGGTATTTACTTGTGATGCTAACAAATAATTTTTTATATACATGCAGTTTTCAAGGAGACGAGTTTGTAGGTGGACATGTTTTCTACCTCATGTAAACATATTCAACTATTTCGGCCTACATCTCACTGAACAATGAGTTATGCTTACTCTAAACAAAATAGTGAACTCTCACGCTCTCTCGACCAACATTTTTTTTATTTTTAATTTAAGTTAGGGGTAAAAAGAACATCAGCACAAGAAAAGAACACTTGAGTGGTGACAATGTAGACTTATTCTTCACTTAGTGTAAGTTCTTTTATACATAATGCAAAGGAAAAATCAAACAAAGAGGAACTAGCAGAAAAACCAAACACATATCATCTAGATATTTAAGGTGGTTCCAGATTAAAAATTCCTTTGATTAAAAAAAAGTTATGTTCTTTAAAGGTTCTTGCACCGCCTCCTCACAATCTTTCCTCAGGTATCAGGGAACAGATATTTTAACAGTTTCCCAGTCATGTGTGGCTGCCTCTTCGGGATTTAGCCAGATGGCAGTTCATCTCCTCCAAGCCTTCTAAAGCCTCTTAAGACACCAGCCATGAGTTTCAGGAAACTACTAAACAACCTTGCTGGACTTCTACTGCCAGACTATAATCCCCCCCTCCACCTTCAACATCCCTGTCTCCATGGAATTAACACGTCATTAGGTCTCACAACGTCTAGGAAATACACAGCGCCCTTGGCTGTTGCTATGGCCACTTTGTCGCCTGGCTTACATGGAGATGAACCTTGAAGCAGCGGTGTATGAGTGGGATCTTTGATTTGTGTTTGTTGCTGCTAAACATTTTTCCTTTGCTGCATACTGTGTGTTTCTTTGCAGGAGTTTGAGTTTAGTCTGGGTTGTTATTGTATGTCATGCCAAGTTTTTTTCTCCGTTTGATCCTCCTGTTGCTGCTGCCAAGAACCCAAACACATCACTTCCTGTTCGCCAGAGAATTTTTCCTGTCAGAGAGCAACCTACCACTGTGTGCTTAGACCAGCAGGTTTTTAATGGAATCGGTGGACTTTGTGTTACATTAACTAGCTGTTTTTTTCCTCATGAAAACATTACCAATTAAGAGAAGTAAGCTGCTGTATTAAAAGCAAGTAGAACACTGATCATTGGGAATCTCTCTCTCATTATGTTCCACTCTCTGTCTGTGGGCTCAATCAAAAGCCTTTAATTGCCTTTAGTTGCAAAAAATCACTGCTTTACACCACAGAGTGTAATGTACTGTTCTGTACCTGATTAGTGACTCGCCCAGATGATTAAAAGCATAAGTATGCACTAAAACACACACACACAGACTGACTCAAGGACACATAAAAGCCAAGATGCATACCAGAAGAGCAAGTGGGTGCACCCGTAGTCCACAGACAAAAAGAAGCAAAACGACTGCAGCCACAGAGAAGAAACACATACAAACACACAAACACATACTTGGACCCCCTTTATTTTTACCTGAACAGTCATAACTGAATGTACAGTTACCCTAAACAAAGTCTTAATTCTAAGGCTGCCATTTAAACATGTGGGGTCAAGCATTTTAGTACCCATGTAGCTACTGTACCTGACTAGTATATTGGGCTCCTACTTTTTAGACCCCAAAAATATTGTAAAGCAAAACCAAACACACACGCACACCTATACTCCCACACTCACAAACTTACTGAGTATTACTTGGGGCATGGACTTTATCAGTCTCAGTTTATCTGGTCTTAAGTTTGAAATGTTTCCTGAAAGTGGCCCTAGACCCTCCTACACACATAAATATGTATTTCCAACAAGACACACACACACAAACTATGACTCTTTAGTTTCAAACATGAAACACTCATGAGTTCAAGGAATTGGAGACTTTGTTTGTCCGTATTACAGGAATGAGGACGACTCATTTTGACTCATTTTTTATACAAAACAGACAAACTAAGTCAAAACAACATTGTTGAGCCGAAAGATGAGATCTTTCCAAACAACACAGATTTCCTGTGAAGATCAAAAGTGTGTGTGTGTGTGTGTTTGTGTGTGTGTGTGTTCACACATAGTCTCACAAACACTGTGTGAGACTATGTGATAACAAACATGCCAATGACATTCTTGCGGTGACCTTTGACCTTCCTTTGACTGTCCTTACTTGTTTTTGTGCTGGCCTCTGTAGATGAATCATGCCCGCCTCGCAGCACCTGAGAGTTAAAGTCAAACAAAAAAATTTTCACAAATTACCACAGCTTTTCTGTGATTCACATTTCCAGCTTCTCATACTGCTGGTCTGGCACTGCAGGCTGGTTGAAGCAAACAATAGGAAACATCTCCTGAGTACTGTTTGATCCAGGCCCATCGTGTTGTGGTGGCGACGGAGCTGTTTGTGACGCCATTCAACTCCCGCTGCCCTGTGGGTTATCAGTGTGGAAGAACTGGCTTCCTACACTGCCTCGCTCCGAAGTTAATGCACTCAAATGCTTTACTTGGCCACTGCTCAGCCCACAAATGTGCAATAATCCTTTTATGTGTGCATCATTTACCTGCTTCTGCTCAAAAATTGTCTCTTCCAAGCTTAAAATCAAAGGTGGCGTAAAAAATGGGACACAGGCTTTTAAAAAAGGTGTGCTAAATGAATGGAATATTATTGAAGTTATCAAATAATTGCTGTCAAACTTTTCCTGTGCAGTCAAGTCAGGTTTGTCTTTTTCAATTATTATGTCTCATCTTCTTTTGTCCACATCTTTTTCTATCTCTCCAACTGTCTCCTCCGTCTCTTTCCTCTCACCCGTCTCTCTGTCCTCTTTCTCTCGCTCCATTCTTTAAGTTCAGTGTTTCCATCCTCTGTCTCAGATCCTGTGTACCACAGTTTTCATCACAGTCACAACAACAACAACAGGCTGTGTGTGTGCATGTGTGCGTGTATGTGTATGTGTCCAAGTTTCCATACAGGACGACACAAAAGGAGAGTGGCAGTTCTGAGAGAGAGCAAGCCTTGGTCATTTCCTTCCCGTTTCCTTCACTTCATTCTCTGTTCCCCTGCTGCAAAATGCCCCCTCTTTCCTCCACCTGGAAACACACACACACACACACACACACACACACACACACACAGGCATAAAGAATGTGACCCATTGCACGAACACAGTCACAAAATCCTTTTCCATGCACATGCACATACTTTTGGACACACACTAAAGTGAGCAAATACCGTGCAGGTGCATCAACAGGATTTGCACAACAACAAAGCAACTTTTATCCTGCCCCGAAGCAAAGGTGCATTTAGAACCATGGCTCACATTCACTGATATGTGGATATACCTCTACAAGCAAATAATTCGAATGCTAACAGCTGATTCATGTGCATGAGAGGATGCAGACAAAGATTATATTGTTTGTGTGCACAAGACACTTTGATGTATGTATGTAAGAACCTAAGGAACCTATATATAAATGCTGCACACTGGTGTGTTACAAACATTTCTTAGATGGAGTCGCTAGATTCCAATTAGGACATAGTTGTGAATTACACAGCAATGCAGACTTGCAGGTGCAACAAGTTCTTAAAATAGGAGTCAGGAGTTTGAACAGCAGTTTCTCTTAATACACAGGCAGCTTATCTGAGGTCTGACTGCATTAATCATCATTTTTCAATAAGAGAGAAACATCTATGTCCATTTGTAATTCTTTAAAACAATTACAGTCATCTTGGACAATGCTACATTCAAGATGCCGTGAAGGTTCATTTGCAAAATAGTTACACACAGACGACAGAAAGGAAAGTGAATGCCCTGCTTATGACAAGGTTATACCCACAATCCACGTTCAGTGAGTCAAGCTAGTGTAACTTTAGAAATGATAATATTAAGAGAAAGGTGTATCAGTAAAGTACCAGCAAGCAATAAACCAGGTCAAACTTTTCCTCATTACTTTTACTCCCATGTCATTGTGTTAAATATGCATACGACAGTTGGCTTTGCATGTGCAGGGGAAGAGTGAACACGTCCATCCCTTCATCGATGGGAAAGATCAGCAGGGTTTGAATACATGGGTTCTCCTAAACTCACATACAACATGGTGCCTATCAGACGTGGGAAAGCAGAGGAATTGCGGTGCGCTGGACTGGATACAGAGGATAAGCACGTTGCTCTGTAATCTTTCAGCTTATGAAAATGAAATTGACAGATACCATTGTTTGCTCTAATAAGCAAATTGTACTAACTCCGTGCGACAGGAATGCTCCCAGTCAGGATTCTTGTGATTAAATGGGATTGTACTTTGTGTGCATGTGTGTGCATACTTTATAACCCAAAGGTGAAAGGGATTGTGCGCGTGTGTGAGTGTGAGTCTGTGTGAATATGTGCATGTTTGAGCTTGCTTTGTGAAAAGAATGTAGCACAAAGCAACTAACCTGTTCTGCCATGTAAAGCGCAAAACAGTCTTTTGATTTTTATCAACAGCATGTGCAGTTCAAAAGGTGCACCATTTGTTAGCTACCTCAAACTTACCATTTTATTTTTGTTGTTTGTCATTTTGTCGGCTTTCTGGCTTGAACATGCATAAAGAATGAGAGAAATATGCGTGTCAGCATTGGAAAAAAGCATGGGGTTCGTATTAAAAACAGGACATTTTTGAGACGATCACTGCAGATGGCACCTTTCGGTCACCCAGTTGGTCCAGTGGGACGGCTTCGAGGAGGACAGAGGAGAGAGCCGGCAGCTCCTGGCTAATGTCAGATGGCAGAAAATGAAATGAATGAAAAGGGACTCGGAAGTTCAGACGCTTTTGTGCCCAAGTCTTTTCAGATGTTGGTGTTTTTTGTGACTGAAAGCTGGTCTGAAGTGATGGGCTCACTGTGTGTGTTGTGTGGCAGACATTGAAAGCACTGATAGTGTTTCTAATAGTTAATTTTCTTCGCTTTTAAAACCGGCCCCACTGTCACTTTTTAGCTGCAAGCTCAAAATGAACAAAATAATAAAATCACTTGAATGTCACTCTGGGTTATTTGTTGTTCACATGATGTAAATTCAGAAGTTTTATATGTCTGAGTTCTCTGGTGATCCTTCTAATGGTATCCTCTTGTAATACATGTAGTAGTTCTGTGGTTCTGATGTAGTCCATGATCTAACTTTAATTGCAAAGCAAGTATATCACAAACTATAACATCCTTAGTTTGAATATGGACAAAAACCCATATATGATCCTAATTTTTCTCTCTATTGTGCATACCACAGGCCTAATAAAGGCGGAGCACATGCGGTGAAAATGCTTGGGAAACAGAAAATTGACTAAACTGGGTTAGAAGCAGGTATTATGAGGCAAGAGAGACTAAGAGCATGAGAAATTTAAACCCTCCAGTCAACAAGGTAAGGCTGTGGGTGGAGGGAATCACGTGCCTCTGCTCACTTTACAAACCAGTCCATCTTGACACAGCACGGCAGACTGGAATGCCATGTAGCTCATATCTGACCTGTTTAAAGATTTTGGCATTCTTGCAGTAGCTCAGGAGAAAAAATATGAAGGAAAAATATGTGACAGAAGTTCAAAGGGGGGAAAGAGAGAGAGAGAGAGAAGTGTAGAGATTGGAGAAGAGGAGGGAGACTGATCCACAGAGAAAGTGTTACCGTGGAGTTACTATAAAAGATCGGACACCCGCATGGTTTCTCCTGTTTGCCTCTGTCATATTTTCTAATTATACTGTTGGGTTAATCCGCAAATTATACCAGTTTTAGCTAAACACCATGTTTGTACTTGCTTTGAGTCAGTAAATAATGCACACTGTATTTACTCACAGCTATCTGAGACTGTGCCAAATTTGATTTATGGCAGTTTGAAGTAAGCCTCAATCTTGGTGAGTAACCAGCATCTGACAAAATCTTGTTTGTTGTATTCACATCAGCACTGTGAAGCTGCTGCTCTCCACAATGTTTGTGACCTCCTCTGACCTTCCTGTGGAGCAGAGTAGGAGAAAAGTGTAATATCCCATGAGGTACAGTGAGGGAACACGTGAGTCTCTTTAACGTGTTGTAGTTGACAGTCATTGCCTTTGTTACAGACACACTGGTTAAATAGTGGATGAGAGGCTTTAAGTCAAACTAATGATGAAATGGGTTCATATAATCCTCTCCCTATGTAATCTGTATGTTGCAGGGCTAAGAGGATTCCATCCATTATTTCCATTTCTTCTCAAATCATTTTCGCTGATGTGGTTGATAATTACAATTAAGATCAAATGGAAAAAAAGAGTGTGCTTTAGTGTGCGACTTTGAAAGTGACATTTGAAGACAAAAAATATTTCTGCATGACAAACTGCATTAGCAGCTCTGGCATTTAGCTGAAAAGGGCTGTGGTGCATCAAAGAAGGGAAACAGATTGTGCCAGAGATAAAACTCTTTCACCACAATGGTGCTCTGTTGTGTCTTTGCTACATGTGAACATCTGCAGTGATTTGGCACATCGGGAAGATTAAACCTGCTGAAACACATCTTGATAAAAAAAACACACAACACGACTTTGGTTACATTTTAGGGATTGTTATTAATTAGCATGCAGTTGTATTCGCTTGCCTTTACATAGTGTTGTCTTCATTTTTCTCCCCTTGTCTGACCTGAAAGACACAGAGGCAGACGAATATGATGAGAAAATACAGATGGTGAAAGTAGGTCACAGAAGCCTTCCTATGTCTAGTGTTGCATATGCATTAACACAATTAAAGGCAGCCGAGCAGCTTCAACAACAACCTGGTGTGATGAGATTCAGCACGGCTACAAAGGCGTCCTCCCCAGAGAACGGGGGCTGACACTGCTGTCGCTGGTTTGGCTTCACTTATCTCACTTTTATTAAACACTTTTGGTTGTGAAGAATAAAGTGACAAAGATGCATGTGTGTGTGGGTCTGTGTGAACCTGCATTGTATGTATTATTCTGTGTGTCTGCCAACTTGTGTTTAGCTGTAAGCATGAATTATTCAGGCTTGTGTGCCAGTCTGTACTTTGATTATACTTATATATTGAATTTCTTAACTTTTTGTCTTGTTGATTTAATCCAATAAGGATCATTACACAGAAAACTGTGAAAAATGTAAATACTCAGTATGTAATATCTGCCACTTTGGTCTCTAACTGAAAACACTGAAACCAAAAAATACCATCATAGGTGAAATCATGTTACTTTTAGTCCTTTCTCACACTCTGACTGGTGTTACCTCGTTAGTTGGCGCCATACAACAGAAAGGAACTACAACGTTAGCTTGAATTTAAGCATTCAATGCTCATTTTGAAGCGGTTATTTTTGTAATTGTGAGGACAGAAGGAGATGTTCATATGCGCATACATGTGTACAGAGAGAGATACAGAGAGTGTGTGTAAGAATGTGCATGTTTGTTTAGCATGTGTCGGAGCTCTGTGTGTCTTTGGCAGCGCTCGTTGTCGTTGTGTAGAGGCGGTCTGTCTGCCAGAGTAACAGGAGCACTCTTATCTCAGGGGCTGCATGGTAAACATGGGTTTACAGCATTTTGTGTTGCAAAATCCAGAGCTTAGAGCTGAAAAACACACGATGCTGATCCCCCCCCCCACACCAAACTCCACACACAAGCATGTGGTTAAAAATAGATAACCAACACAGGATATCTGAAGCAGCCTGTCGCTGAGCTCCTGCCTTTTTGGCTGCTGCATGGGAAACGGAGGAGGGGGTAGAGGTTGTGGTTGGAGGAGTTTAATAAAGCCTGTGTGGGCGAGAGGGCGATCCCCTCGGTGTTTTCACTGTCTCCACTTTCACTCAAAAACCTCAGTGCTTGACACAAGGTATCAGACATAATCCGTGGTCTTTGCTGCACGCAGGTCTTTCACTAAACCAAAAGACAATAATATAGTATGTGATGATAAAAAGAACAGTCAGTGGCAAAGAGATTGCAATCGTGCAGCTGTGATAGAGCATCACTTTGAGCCATTGACCATCGAGAACAATTTGAAGTTCAGAGTCTTTTTCAAGGACAGGGATTCAAATCACAAAGCCTGCGATCAATAGAAAACCCATTCTGCTTTCTGAGCAGCAGCCACTTCAAAAAGTTCCTGAAAAAGTTTATAAAAGGGATTTTACGCATGGCAGGTGGTTGTAGGGTGAAGTACAGTGCAAATTTATTGAAAGACTTTCTCCACTTGGTAATATTATTACTTGAAAGCAACAACATGCATATTTACACGTGTTTGAGATTGTAAAGATTAGGATTTAGAGTTAAGAAAGTTCGTATAGGTTGGAGTAATCCCATTATAGTTCTATGGTAAATATATAGTAATCCTGTAGTTAGCTTATAGAAATGTATTATCTCCCTTTTACACCAACACTGAGTGTCTGCGGTTAGGAAATGGATAATGAGGTGTAACACTTTCATCCTCAGTGTCGGTCTCCACATGTACATGCTCATGTACATTTAAGAGATGATAAAAATTTTGTCGTAACAGGGTAGTTCAATAATAAGGCAGACTTGAGAAAAATTTCAGTGTGTGTCATCCATCATGTGATATGAATGACTTTACTCCACTGAGCCACAAGAATAAGAGAAAAACAAGACACAAAGGTCTCTTTATAAAAATTTCACACAACTTCAGACAACTACTATAATTTCCACGGGCTAATTGCATGATGTCTGGGTGAAAATGTGACAAAGACTTTGCAAAAGTCAAATTCAAACAATTACTCTATTACTTGTATAAGAGGTCGATTGTATTCTATATGAGAATGGATTGTGCTGGCGTACTGTCACTCAAATTTAGGCTGTAGTTGTGCACTTTTCACAGACATCATGGATATAATATGAAGGTTGAGGTTTTTAACTGGACCCAAAAGCTAACACAGACACAATAGCTGGATAATAAAAAAAGATTTTATTGTAATTATATTGTTGTTCAGGGATGATGGGCCTGATGGAGGCAGAGGGTAGGTAGGCAGCCAAGAGAGGAGAATGGCAGAGGTTGACTGAAAGTTATGCCTGCAGGCTTGAAATGGTGTGGGCAGATAAATGAATGGCTAAGCTGGCACCTGTGATTCCCAGCACAGGAGACAAGGATTAGCAAGATGCACAAGGAAACAACACAAGGCATTAAGTCAAGTATAGCCAATACTGAGTGGCTGAGACAATGACTCCTATTACAGGTTTGAACAATCTAGTGATAAGAGTAAAACAAAGCCAAGGATCTTATACTGCAAGGATGCAAATTGATAAATTACATTATTTTGTTTCTGTGTTAATATGTTAGTATCTTTGTGTGTACATTTTTGCATTTGTACTATTTGTTGACAGCTGTTAGCTGGTTGGGCTTTGTTTTCTTGGTTTGTTTGGGTTTATATAAATGTACAGCTGTGACTTAATGTGTCTGTTTCTGTGTCTCTCATCTCTGGTTATTTCTCATCATAGTTCTTCTCTTTCAACAATAGAAATGTTCTCACACTGGAGCCTCCTGGGTCTGAAATGACACATTAAGAGAGCTGTGATATATCAGTTAGTATGAAGGTGCAATGTGTGTGCTGTTTGTGTGTGCGTGTGTCTGTGAGTGTGCGAGTGTGTGTGAGAGAGAGACAAAGGCAAAAAATTCAGAAGCAAAACAGAGACAGAGTTTTTGTTCACAAACGCATAAAGATTTAGATAAAAATGACCAAACACTACACGCACTACAGATCTCCAGGGTTATTTTGTCAAAACATAAAATTAGTAGCTTTGTTTGAAAGTAAAACTTGGTGTGTGCATTACGTGTGCTACATAGTGCACCACATAAGATACGTGGGAATATTGTCTTTGTTGCAGGAGGAGGAGTGCAGATGATGCATTAAGTAGTCTCACAGCCTGAGGGAAGAAGCTGCTCTGTAGTCTGGTGG
>JAQNCA010000025.1:13487120-13507060 GCA_029783725.1 Acanthurus tractus
CCCCTGAATTAATTTCTAACTTTCCACGCCCAATGCGCCGCTGGCGAGCGGCGCAAAGTGTACGATAGGGCCCCTAGAGTGTAAAATAGTTAAATTCAGCAGCACACTGTAGGGCCCTGTTTTCAGTTTTAAGTTTTTCCTGTTGACCTTTGGTAAAAATTATGTGCTGCGCTTCTCTCTCTTTTTGCAGAGGTTATCTGTAATGTAGCCACATAACACAAAAGCATAGCAGCATACTTTCTTTTCTTTTACTTTTGGTGCTGTAAAAAAGCTTGCAATGTTGGGGAAACCCTTGCCAGAGGAACTGCATTCAGATTTTATCAATTTACATGATATTTGCATTTTGTGGTTGATTGCTTGTTTGTCATAAAACACTGTGATTCTCACAATGTTTTTGGACATAGGAATCAATGGGCCCTTCACAACTAAATGCAGCCTACAAAATGAATAAAAAAATATTGATACCTATATGATGGTTAGATTTATAGAAGGACTGTTATACAACACTATATTAGCTTTAGCAAGGTAAAATAATAAACTGGCAACTAACTGTATATTTCAGTACATGCCACCTTATTGGCAGGGTGCTGTGAACACTGGCAGCAAAGAGTGAGGTCTGAAGCAGGGAAAAGTGTGGTTGGCAGGCAGTCAACTAGGATAAAATGGAGCTATTATTAATATTAGGTACACTTGAGTCTGACAATTCAAATACCAGGGTTTATTTATAGCTTGTTGACATTCACTGAATAATGGAGGTTACCTGGGCTCACTAAAAGTATTAATTTTCCTAATAGTTGTTTTCTTTTGACAGTTTGTTTTAGCTAATGTTTCTGTACAATAAAAAAAAGTAGTATTGAGTATTTTTTTTGTTTTTCCATAACTTCACATTGATATTTGGCAGAGAATGACTCAGAGAATTATATGAGTTCAAGATTTTAGCTTACAAGATCACAGAGATGCTAAAACAGGAAACACAAAAAAACAAAACAAAAAAAACAAACAAACCCAAAAGCAAAACCAAAAGCAACCCCCCCTGCCCCCCATTACATTTTTGATTTACTATGTAACTTGTTTTCTCTTGTTGGCTCTAGGATGCCATCATAAGTCAAAGTCATTAAATTAAGGAAACACTATTTTTATCTTTGCTACAGGCACTTTATTTTCTGCTTTGACTGATTTTGTACACCTTTTTTGACCTGCCCAAGTAATACCTCTTGAAATCCTTAGCATTTGAGCAAGAGCATGCGTAGGTAACAGACTATATTCTCTTTCAAAACATGACAGCACTCTCACAAGACTAATTCCAGCTTAAGTGCTCTGTTTTGGTAATTGTGTCTGCTTGAGGAGTTAATGGGTTTTTCTTTCCTTGCCACATCAAGCAGTAGAGTGAGTCACAGGGACACTGTGAGCAGGGTGCAGCCAGGAAGCATCACCCCTCTTTGTCACTGATGCATTTAAATTTAGCACTTGTGATATAGTTAGCTGACCTCATCATTTGTTTGATGCTAAACTTGTTTTGAAGGACCAGAAAAGTGTAGGTGGTGACTGGCTGAGGATGTGAAAAAACTGTTCACTGAGCTGCAAACAAGGTCATCCATTTGATGTCACAACACCAACTACAAGTAGTCTTGATATTGAATTAACCTGGCAGATCACAAGAAAAACAGAACAGAAATCAGTAAAAACCCATTGCATGTTGGATTACTGAAAAATGTGTCAGGGCCAGCAATAAAAAAAAAAAATTCCTTCGCAGCAATAATAATACTCACAACCATCACGCTTTCTGTGTTGGTTCCTACTACAAAACTGAAGAACAAAAATGTTAATGGTTTGGAAGAGTTTCCTTTCTGCTCTCATGAATCACTTTTTTAGGATGTTCGGAATGAGACATTTTTCTTATTAAATCCTGAAGATGAAGGTCTGGTGTCTAAAGTCTTTGGTTAAACTGGAAAGTATACACAGTAGATCTGCAGTTGTGAAACCAGATACAGTGGTCCATTATGTCCGAAAAGGAGGATTTTAAATGCTTGTTCAGAGTTTAAACAATTAGTTGATTAATCAAATAGTGGAATGTTTATTAATTAATCATAAAAGTTATAAAAGTTATAAAAGTTTGCTACCTTGCAAAAAATTAGATGAGAAGGCTGATATAGCCCTTGAGTGCTGGGCAAATGAGAAGCTACTGCCACTAGCCGGTTAGCTATAGTACAAAGACTGACCCCTAAAGCATATTAATAAACACTCAGTGTGTTGTTTTTTGTAATCTACTTGTAGTCAAAATATTTGCATGAAGGTTTATTTGCTTGAGTATTTTTGGCCACAAGCAGTCACCTCCTTAAGGGCTGTCAACTTTATATGCTTCTTCTATACTTCCCTCATAGGGCATACAGGTATGTATTTAATTTGTGTCTGATACATGATGTGATATAGATATATGTCTGATAAGGATCCCAAAATTATACATTTTTAAATTCATGTGAATCTAAAATGTGAATGAATAAATGTCATGTGAAACTTCACGTGTTGGCAGGTCTTACTTTTAATGCAAATGGTAAGTTGGCTTTGCCTTTGACTCAGAACAATCAGGCTGGAATACAAAGTAGCCCACACAAAGATGCCCTGACATAAGAAGTATATTTTCATAGCCCAGATGTAAGTTGGCAGACAATGGTAGGCTGTACTGCCAAGGTCTCCACTGGGGAGTATTTTTTAATCAAAATACAAGGGAGTGGTGACAGTGTTGTCATGTCAGGATAAGGATAGAATGGAAGGTTAATTCAGACAGGGTTTCATACAATAATAATGGAATTTTTCAGTGTGACGCAACAGGTTGGGAAGTGTGTAATTCTCCAAAAACATATTGTTGTCGAACCACTGCAGCAGTCTGTGGATCATGTGCGGATACATCACTGATACCTTCTGAAATGTCGTGCTCTCATGTGATGACTGCAGCCCAGAGCCCAGATTATGATTTTCATTCTGAAGACAGATTGATTCAGAAGGAAGAAAGGGAACCGAGAAGTACAGGCTGTGCTATTCTTGCTTCTGCTGTTGTTTTTGAACATGTACCAAATTTGGATTTTTTTCTTTTTCTAAAAGCCTTTTGCATTTTTTATCATTAAAACTGTGATTATGTAACATTACACATAAATGGCAAACAGTGCTAGGCAGTCGGAGACAGCACTGCAGGCAAGGTCACTGCCAGGGAAGAATTATGCATGGGTTGTGTGTTTGTCCTTTTTGCATTGTGTGTTAATCCACAAGTGCCTCATTATTGCATAAAAAAGTTGAGCAGATTCAAGGTAATGTTTTTCCATGGTGGTTATATGACCTTTCCAATTATCTGTGGGAAATTGTTGCTTTTAGGGCCCCATTTCGTTTGAAAATTCAGAGCCTCATTTCTACTGAAATGTTATCATTACTGATTCGAGCAAACTCATTATGCCTAGCCGGAGGTTGTCTTCCTTTTCTAACTGTCATCCTGACCCAAACTTCTTTATTCTCCCCATTTATTATTGTGTGTAATGTATAATTGAGCTTTGTGTTCATACAAGCTCATTACCTTGCTAACAATGAACTGCTGAGATAATAATTAGACATGGTAGTCATCCTGTGTTAATTTGGTCCCTGCAGAAAGCTTACAGGAATATGTCCAACCAATTACTAACAAGTGGTGACCCCCTTGTGTCCTTGAACAAAAGAGTGTAACATCATTTCCTCCTATAGAGAGGCTCTTCTCTGACTTTCAAAGGACTTTGCAGAAGCCTTACAGAGGCTCACTTTCTAACAAGCCTCACTTGATGGCCTCTCATCCTTCTGTGCTGATGCAAACAATGGGAGGAATTTGCTAAATATGGTCCATGGCTAGATATATTTTAACCCACATACGCAATATCCAGAGAGGCTGTCTGGAGGTTTTGTAGCCTGCTGGCCCGTCCCTCCATTTGTCTACATGGTTCTTCACAGAGAGGTACAGCTCTCCCTCCCTCAGGTCTCAACAGGCGCTGATGAAGATAGATGCAGTCCCCTCTTATTCGATGCTTTTATCTGTTTTCCCAGACAATAGAATGATCACAAGTGACAATGCCCTCATAATAGCTGCAGTGTCAAGCTGACATGGGGCACCATCTTGAATCAGTTACATAATCACAAGGACCAAGTCTGGAGCCACAAAGTGCAGACTGCTGCCTCTGAAAGGAGAATCAGGGAGTATTTGTTTTCAGGAATGAATCTTTGATTGCCCAAGTGGTTTCAGCAGGTTGGCAGTTCTTGGAAGATTAAAAACTTGTGCCTGGAAATGTGGAGAGAGAAGCGATATCACTTGGTTCTCTGAAGTTTTCAGGTGCACTTAGACGTGAAAAGAAAAGGTGTCTTTTATACTCGCTGACCTCAAATGCATTAAACAAAGACCTGTGCAGAAAAAAACAGATGCAAAATAGGTAACTGCAGGTTACAGTATTGAATTTCAGCCACATTATGGCAACATCGGTTTATAAAGAGAACAAAAGTTAGTATGCTGATGTTTAATGAACTGCAAATGTATACAAGACACTTGATTAGTGTGAGCTATCAAGCTAAGGAAATATATTTGAGAATGTATTTTACATCCACTGCAGTAGTCTGCTGAAATCCCACTTCACACACACTTGGTCAGTAATATTGTACACGATCCCCTCTTAACTTATTTTGAATCAGATCTGGCATGTGCACGATGTTAATTGGTTGTTTGTTAAATCTTGATTATTTTATTTTTTGTTTATTTTTGCTCATTTTTCACCCAAGAAAAATCAACTTATGTACATTTAGTCAGATGGAATTGAACTTTTTTTTTTACTTTAGTACAGGTAGAATCCCTATTAAGCTTATACATTTCATAATATTCAGGTTTTTTCATTTATAGTCTTTCTTGTTATTTAAATTTTCTTAATCCCTCGGCCTGATAAAGTGATTCAGCTCTCTCTATTCAGATGGTGGTTTACGGGCTAGTGTTACTGCCAGAAGCAGCAAATGGTCAAATTACTTCAGTACATGTGAATGCAGCCTGTGTGTTTGCATTAGCACATGTGTATGTGTTCATATATGTTACTGAAGGTCCAGTGGGAAATGTGCTAATGGGGGTTTTTACCGGTGCAGGGGGCCTCTGCAGATTAGTGCAGATGTTGTGTTGACTGATTCATCTGTACTTCTTGCTGTATATTCCTCAGCAATAGGCCATCAGAGTGTTAATTCCCTCACAGTAGGTTCCTTGTATTATGATGTAACTAACACCACAGCAAAGCATTCCTAAGAATCACACTACTGAATGCCAAACGAGGATTGTAGTCCTGGGCAGTGGGCACAGTGCCTCTTTTTTTTCCTAACACACTGTAGCTGATTTAAAAGTGGCAAAAATGTCCAAATCTCCCTTGTGTTTCTACAATGCCTGTTATGCCTTATTACCTGAAACAAAGTAATGTATGTATCTGAAACATTGGATTATGTTCAATTGCAGCATTTTTTAATAGTTAATGAATTTATGTTTTTTAGAATTACTTTGTCATCTGTTTACAGCACATCTAATTTAGCTTAGTTAAGCCTCCTGTACTAGCTGTCTTGCTACTTCATGGTGGCGACAAGACTTTGGAAAATTCCAGATCTTGGCCAAGAACTATGGGTACTGGCCATCAATATGACAACCTAACATTCCACAACCCCGAAAGTGTGTGATGTGCTCATCACATAGGTGCAAGGCTATCAGGAAATAGAGGTTAATATGGGACAGTAATGCCTGCACACTTACTCTATGCAACAAAAATGCATTAGTTACAATGTTTCAGTCTAAAGACCCATTGGACCAAAAGCCCCAGGCATTCTGCTTTACTTCTGATTGGTCAGTGGTTGCTTCTTGGTTGGAAATAGATGGTCAGGGTTAGAAAAAATGTCTGGTTCAGAGTCAATCACAGGCAAAGTAGGTGTTTGTGGAATATGGGTGGAAAAAAGGTAATGCAAGGGGAGTGTTTATTTTTGGAGTGATTAGCTGTATAAATAAAATACATTTATCAAGTTATTAGGGTTTTGAAAAAAAATGGCAATTTAAATAATTTCATGACAAATAAAAAGGCCAGCATACCTCTCCGAAAAGTTACAACATGTTTTTAGCATTTCGTTTTTGCTTAAGTAAACCAAACAAGACATAACGTGTGAGTAAGATAGCTTAAAGGAGGTGCTTGTGCAAAAGGTGATTTTTTTTTTACTTTTGGTTTTGGCCTGTTTTTAGTAAAAGCAAATGAAGTTAATCTTCTCCAGTTTCATATAAAATAGACAGAGTGGTGTTTTCTCTGTAAACTCTGATCAAGAGTAGGATTAAGTGTATATCAAAAAATGTTGATTAGGAAAAGTCTGGATTTTCAAGCAGGTTTCTGGTTATGAGAGTTAACAGTGTTCACCTTCAAAACTTCCACCTCATAATTTTTTAGTCTTGCTACATAACGCGGACATATTAAATCTCCAACTGGCGCTGAACATGGACAATAGATGTAAATCGCGTGCTGCAGAACCATCTGGCTAGATTAATGTGCACATGTGAAATAGTATTTGGCTTGGGTACATTGTCAGACCTTGATCTTTGAGAATGTGTTCAAACACGAGGCATCTTAAAACTGAGGAATGTTAAGTTGCTTAGGGGGAATTTCCACATTGATAGATTTGTTGTTGATTTGCATGAGACCAGTACAGCAGAGATGAATGATTTATGATAAGCCTCACCAAACTCATTAGTCACTGCAGTGAAATATGTGTTTTCAGAAATTGTTTATTTTTCTTAGAAATCCTGAGTTGCCCTTTTGCTTTAAATATTTAATCATTTCAGATGATTTGGCAGTCAAGAATTGTAAATATTTCTTCTCAGACTGTCTGCCAACCCTGATGCCTGTCTGTCTTGAATCTCCCAGACTGTCATTTTTTTTCTGTTCCGTCCTCCTCTTTTTGTTTGTCTATTTTATTCTCTGTTTCACCTTGACAGAGTTAACAGGACTGATGAGAAATGGCTGCTGTGCTTTCAGCCTCGAGACTATAAATATAAGAGAACAACCTCTCATAAATATTTGAGCGGGGCAATAACTGTTCCAGTCTACTCACATGCACACACACACACAAATACACACACCACATTATATGCCCTGTCACACATAATAATCTCACAAGTTGTTTTCACACAGACACAAACTGATGGGTACACAGTCTCTCACCCTCAGATAAACACACAAGATGCACTCAACGTGTCTCAACAGACCCACAAGTTCATTCATAAGCTTCTCCACTGCCTACTGAAATGCCTGTCCTTGCTGCAGGAAGACTTATATGTGCATAACACCTAAGTTAACAACCTGCACCATTATCAGCAGGTGAAGGATGGTTAGACAAAAGAAGGCAGATGAGGAGATAAACACTAATGTGCCAACTCAATCACCTCTCCGTCACCTTGGCAATAAACCCACAAGCTACAGCCAGTGTAAGAGAGCATTTATTTTTCTGTCTGGCTTTAACGTTCTTGATCTTGATTTTTTATGTGCAATTTCCTCAACTATTCGAATGCATACATTTTGTATCCACATAAAAACACGAATCTTTTTTTCTGATCTTCATAAGTTTGGGAGTCCTTCAAATGGAACCACAAACATGCATTTTAGACTGATACAGTAGGGCTATCTTATGCCGCAATAGTTAAAAAGTACTTGGCCAATTTCTAACCACTTTTGCATCATTGCAGTGTGGTGCTAGATGCAAATGAGGAATGTTAAACCTCTCTCCATGTTACTTGCATCAACAGCTCTCTGCTCAATCCCTGGCACAAGTGTGCTGAATGACTCACTTTGCTTCCTTTTTTCCAAAAAATGCGCTTAATATTTTTTTTTAAATTCTTTTTCTTCATTGTATACACAGAGTTTGGACAAACACAGATATAAACTGCAACTTTACCTATTTGTGTAGGCAAACTACTGTAAGGCAGTATTGGTTTCCCTTATATTCAGTTAATTTTTACGAAGTAATTTTAAACAGGACAAGAGTTACTTATCTTTTGAACTTTTTATACACATGGCCTGCATAAGGTGTGAACACACAGGAGTATATCATGCACCCAAGATGATACTTTTTTCTAGAAGTACACTGGATTTAAGCAAGACTCTTACAGCTCAGTTTCCCCTTGGTAAAAGAGGCACTATATTTTTGGATGTGAAGGATGACAGAGAGGAAAAATGAGACAGGGTGAGTAGGGCCAAGTACTGACCCTGGACCTGCCGCGTCTGCTCCTGTGTGATATGAGCTGTTCGAGGATTATGGCTGCTCGGAAACTGAGGCCTTCAGAGATCCGGCCTGCTGTGTATTAGCTCTGATAGAGTTTCCAGACAAGAACAGCTGGTCTGAAGCAACTCGCACATTAATCCAAGAGAAAAAAATGTTATGGTTTTTAGCCGCTTGCTTATTACATCACAGTCCAAAAAACAAAACATCTTGGGGCGCTACTGTTGCTGATTTTAAGAGTTACGTAATCCCAACCGACTTTAGCCTGCTGTTGTGGTCAGTAAATGCCTACCTTATCTGTTGAGTGAAAGCCTGGCACTTCTAAAGCCCCTTTCATTATGAATGACCCTATTAGGAATGGGGTTTAAGCTACTGGATGGCTGTTTGTGTGTGTCTGTCTGCTTGCTTTTCTGTCCTTATGAAAAGCAGCTGGAGGTCAAGACCTTTGGAGTGAGGACATTTTTACTAAGAGAGCTCATTTAGACTAGTCAAAGGGCTTCTAGTTTACAATTCAAGACATGAATCAAATTTAAACAATCAAAGTTTTATTTGGGGAAAAAGACTATAGGTTGAGGCAAGTACTGGGCTTGCAGGTTTTCAGGTGCATAGTGGTCAGATGTACTGATCCTCACTGATATTTAGCATGAAATAAAACCTAAATAAATGATGATGCATCCAAGCCATTGACACAGACTACGAATAACCAAACAGGTACATGTATAATATACTGTAAATATCAGGATTGTAGGATGGGTGATATGGACAAAATCAAATATTACAATTTTCATGACCAAATAGCTCAATATTGATATTATGACAATATTGCAGGAATGGCTATTGGTGTTCTCACTAAATATTTACACATTGAGATTTTGGAGAGAGAATCGTTTTTGGTATGGATTTAATGATAAAGTGTTTAGTTATAACAGTTAGAACAGTTTAATATGCTCAGAAAATTACATTACTTTACTGTAATGCAGCCTTTGAAGCCAGGAACAGAAAACAATTATGTCATATCGCATTAAAAATAATATCCATAATCTCTCAAGTCTCATATCATGACATTGGTGTAATATTGACAGCCCAGTCCTGCTGTTAACCCTCAAATACTGTGCTTCTTGCCAGATTTGACAATATGAGTCCGAACACAGTTATATGCATTTTGCAATGTTTCATTCAAATTCTTTCCATAAATGCACGTGTGCTGCTTTTCAACAAATATAGAGACGCACAAACACACATACACACCCACACTGTCCTGGTTATCAGAATCTCAACCTGCTGTGAGTCGGGGTGTTGCAGCCAAGTTTCCTCTGACAGTAAATATCAGGGTGGGTGACCCCAACAACAGGAGGTGCCAGCCTTTCTGAAACAATTTGCTTTAGTTGTCACATAGCTCGAACACAGTTGTAGTTTGGTCTTAACATTCTCCCAAAAAATAAAAACACAAATAAAAACAAATATATAGCTGAAGGCCTGGACCAGGCATACACATTAAATCATTCAGTCAGTCACTGTCAAATAAGTGCACTAATAGTTTACAGTATTTCACTGCTAACCAAAGTGTAGCTCTTTCTCAATATACAAACTTTATCTGCAGCCCAACACAATTTGTCTTGCCTTTGCATATAATATGAATGCAACTAGTTTCAGAGCATGTCTATTTTGAAATTTCTAAAAATTCCACTTTATGTTTGTAATTTATCTCCAGAAATATAATAGAAATACAATGTCACCATACTTGTTGCTGTCTTTAGTTTCAACCACCCTCTACCAAGCCATTAATCTCTCACTTTTGTTCTCTTTGGAAATACAGAACTTCATTATGATTATGAGAACTATTCCTACATCGGAGGTTTAAAAGAGGACTTGCATGTTCACATTTCACATTCACATAAATAAATAAACAGTAAATAATGAATGCATTGCTTTAAACTTCACCATGAAAGCAAAAATATAATACATTAAGGCCACATTAGTGTTATATCATTTTCTATTTCCCCCTTTATTTCATCTCAGATGTGCTCCTTGCTCTAAAAAATAGTCAATAAAAGCCTAATAGCACTTCAGTCTACTTCTTAGCACCACAGCAGAAATGCTTTGTCTAGTTGCCCTCTGATTGCCCTTCCTGTCGCTCCCACTCAGCTTGTTTTACTTCTTTGTTTTGCATGTGTGAGTTTATTTGTTGAGTATAGGGGCTAAATTTAGCTTTGCACCTCCTAACCTTATTTTTCTAAAGCCGACAAGAGGGTAATAGGACCACTGCTTACACTGAGGTGAATGCATTACGTTTTTACAAGAATATGTAATGATGGGCTTGTTGTTTGTTTGTTTGCATACTGTATGTTTGACTATATGTGCATTTATGTGTGTGTGTTCTTAATACAGTAATAACTTGGCTCTCAGCAGCTAAAGCTCATGGGTAAAACCCTGCAGGGAGACTATGACTCTCACCTTGTGTTTTCCTTGTTACATTCACACCTCATAACTGTGAGACAAACACAATCACAAAAGAGTGTACAATCATGCATGTAATTAGGTACACACATTCATTCGATTCTCACTCATAAATGCAAAAAAAAACCCACACAAATTTTGTGTTATTTATATTTAAATTAAATTAATTAATTAATTAAAAGGTCTTAATTTAAAGCCATGTTTAGATGATGTTTTGGGTAAGAATCAGCAAATGATTCCACCTGATGGATTAAACATCTGTCAGGCAGAATTAATTAAAGATTTGTTTTCCCTTTTCATGCATGATGCACATAACCTTATGAATTACAGTTTAGTTTTGAATGACATCTCAAAAGCCTCAAGGTGAAATGCGCAAAAAAACGATCACCCGTCCAAGGCCCTGTGAAGCAGCATATCACCAGAGTAACCTGAAACTGCTGCTCATTATTCTCTCGCTGCAGTTAGCTGTCACATTGGCTGTTTAGCTCAGTTAGCCATGAACAAAGTGGCCCTATGATCTGATTGTGTCTGAGATCGAGAGCTCGGAGCAGCAGGGCAGTGTAAGAACTGGGCTCTGAAGCCTCCCAGGGAGCGTCTCCACCTCCACCTCCACCCCGTCTGAAACTGACAGAGCTCTGTTTGATGATAGGGATTGCAGTCCTGAGATGATTTAAAAATTATTTCCCCCAGGACGCTGAGTACGAGGACTATGAAGACATAACAGGGAGGGACAGAAGAGACGGGTTCCTTAATTAGCTAACACGCATGAGTAATATTAGAGCAGACACTTACTACAGCAGGTTTCATGTGATCATATCATGTCCTAAGTGACAAAGACATCGGTCAGACAAGCTGTAAATCATAATTGAACTTGAGGATCCGATTGTAGAGAAAACCCTTTAACTAACGATAACTTGCATTGTTTACCATTCTCTGTAGCTTAATCTAAAAGTGTTAACCATCAGTTGTATAATTTGTCATGTGCTGCTGGTTCATACTTGTTTTTAATGCATTGGTATTTTAAGTTTTTATAACTTAATATTTTTGCTGATTGCCTTGGGTGCACCCTAACACTTAATACCGAAATACAGTAATATGTCTGTGTTTTTGAGCTACATACAGACATATTGAGTGTCATCTGTATGCTATATATATATCTTTGACTTTTTCGTGCCATTTATTTTATTCATCTCTGATGTATTTTTGCTGATATGTTTGAGATTGCAGAGTCACACTTATTTCCTGATGAGATTAAGACAACGCAGTCCCACAGTCACGTGGAAGGACATCGCATTTCCTCTAATGCTGTTATTCAGTTACTTTATTTTTTCACAAATTAGAGTGTCACCTGCTGAGTAGGCTGTGTGCATAACTCTTGTCTCCTGTAAGTATGAGCACGTGGCAGCATTTACTCAGTTATGACAATGGCACTGACAGAAAGGATTTACATTTTTCTCTTCCTTTATTTTTGAAGGCTTAGGCTTTTAGCTAAAAGGTTTATACAGAAAAAAAAACATGCAATAAGTGAAAAGATTTACTGTCCAGCAAAAACCCTCTAGTGCAAGGATAATTCCATAATTACACCCTGCTGTCCAAATTAGCACATCTGTACTTCCAGTGTGTGTAACTTATTATAGAGTTAAGATGGAGTAGCATAAAGAAAGAAAAAAGTAAGGAATACAGTAATCATTTGTAACAAATTAAAAAAGGATCTTGGGATCTTGGACATGTTACGTCAGTGCCCCTTGGTCAAAATATAACATAAACATTATATATGATTAAGACAATGAGGAACTGCACAAGGTAAAGTGTAGTAAAATAATGGTGTACAATGGTTCACATTTAAGGACATATAGAGAAACATACTGTTAGCCATTAGCTTGCTATAATCCTAAAACTGTATCTCTGAGCCTTTAAAGAGATGGAGGCTTCAGTAACATGAGCACAAAGCTGTCTCTGTGAGAGGGTTAGCCAGGTCCTTATGGGGTTGTAGATGTAATTTCCAAGATCAAAGTTCATGGTACGGCTGTGTAACATGAAGATGTTGTGAGACAGCATTGATGGAAGGATACAATGGACTCATTTAGCCTGCTGGCTGGTGCCAGAGCTGGCTGCTTGTTGTCTCAACACAGAGAGGAACAGGGCAAACCACATGCAAGCTACAGCTCCTGCATATGGTGGAGATGAAAGACATGAAGAGCAGGGGAGTCAGACAGGCACCAGTTATTTATGTCTCTATGACTTGCTTGCTTTGCTGTGCTTCTTAAGTGTTTTTTATTCATCTTTTAGTTGAGCTGAACAAATTCGAAGAGCTTAGTTTAGAAACTGGGTCCAGCCTCCATCACTTAAGATGAGAACCAACAGGATATCAAAGACAAAAACACGATCAAAACCTACAAGAGAAACGTCTGAAAACCTCAAAACTCTCCGCAAACAAAAACAGAAAAGAAATGCAACAAACAACAACAACAAAAGAATCTGCTCGCACAAAAACCTCTGCAAATGGGGCAGCCGTTACTTGTCCACTTTGTGGTTTTTGTGCACAAGATGAAAGGTCTACAACGTAGCATCCGCTATGTAACTACAGGTTTAAACTGCTGCTGTTGTCACTTTATTTGACTGTAGGCGGAGCAGGTTAAAGCTTTTAACACAGTGTGGTTACAGAAGCCTCATATTGATCGTACTGTGTTCCTTGGCATATGGTAGGTATGTTTACATATGATACCCAAATTAAATTTAAGGCTTGTTAACTTGAATTCAGTTTAAAATGATTCTGCTGAAAAGACAAACTAAGCCCAACAAAGCACAGAGTTTTATATGTCCATGCGCTTTATGTAGATGATTATGTGATTTACCATTTTGTAAACGTCATACACTTGATTTCTAGGTTCTTTAAATTATATGCCTTAGTAAATGACACATACAGATAGAGTTTTGCTTCTCATGCCTGCCAAACTTGCAGTTGGCAATAAAAAAAACTATTTCCCGATCAGACACCACAGTGGTAAAGGGTTGGTCAATTTTAGGCAAGAAAACAACTTGGAAACAGTCAAAAAGCCATTGAAGTTTTAATAAAACTCAATTTAAGTTTAAGGGATCCATACAGTCATGTTAAAAAGAATAAGTATTTGGTGAAAAGGCCAATGTTGACTGTAGTTAGCAAATGTAAAGCAAACAGTGCTCTCCTTTTCTGAAGTCTATCATTTTATTGACCCATTCTCCACAAGCCCTCTCTCTTTGCTGACTTTTTTCTGCAATACTTGATAACTCTATACACTATTTACTCCTTTAATCCACACTGGCAAGAGTCACAGTTTCATTTTGTCTGAAACATAAAAATAGGTTGATCAAGAATGAGGAATTTCCTTTTTTCTACCTCTATTATTTCACACCTAGTAGTAATATTAGCTCTGAATTTTATTGGAGAATTAACCTGTTTTTCCTCTATGGCTGACTGATTACAGCCTCAAAGAACAACAAGCAGGTATTTATAGCCTCACATGAAGGCAATTAGGGGGGCCGTGTTGTTTAACACAGGAAGTGATTTTTTTTCATGTGTAAAAGTGGATAAAACACAACAAAATCAAGAATGAAAAGTTCATAAATAAATGGCTCCATCACACATCTTGTTCAGAACTAGAGTCTGTTATGCAAGGCCAGTTCTCTGTAATGAGATTGTGTTCAAGATTTTATAGAGCATGAGTAATACGTATGCATGAACTTAACCAACTTAACAAGTTCACTTACATAATAGGGACTGTTGGGGTTTCATGTGTGTGTACTATGCCAAATACCTCGAGCAGTGTTAGTCTGTTTATTTGTTCTTTTTTTACTACCAAAAGGCCTACAGGTGCTGCATGTGATACTAACATATCAGGGTGGCAATAAAGGTCAACTAGGTGTAAATTTGTCGAAGCACCGGTGCATTCAATGGTAATTTTAACCCTGAAATAATACAAGGCCGAGGGGATCAGGTTCATACTGCTTTTGCCTCATCATGGGCTTTCAGCAAAGGAAAGAGAGAGAGTAAAGAATTCAGAAAGAGACACCAAGAGAGAAACAAGTCAGACAGAGAAAGGCAAATGCTCGGAGAACAGAGCTGGTTCCTGTCTTTACATTGTACACCACAGTCCTGTTAAACTGAACCAACTTAATGAAATAGAGGGTCAAGATCTAAGGTCCTATCGTTCAGAATGAGGTCATTCTGAACTCATAAAAAAATGATGAAACTCATAAAACCTATAAGTCATTCTCTCATTATTTGTGGTGAGAGCCAGGGCTGCCTCACCTCCTCTGGGGTTCTGCTGTGTTCCAGAGACTATTGATCCTGGTCCTCTAATGCAATCTGGCCCTTCTTTCACCACATATTGAATCATGGGTTTTAGACTAATGCTTTCTGAATAAACACTGATGCGATCATGTGCAATAATGAGAACAAATGGTGCAAAACAACAACAGCCAGAGAACAGCAGTGAGCCATACGAATGAACATGCAAACAGAATCTGTTATTATCTGCTGTTTGGTGTGTCACACTCGTGCAAGCATGAGGCAATACCTTTAATTATGAAGACATAAAGTTTTCATTATGTATTATCCTTTGTCTGTCTTCCACTTATCAAGTGCAAAGTGACAGCTCTTACGCTGCAGTTGTAGTTGATAAAAATGGTGTCAGAGATAACATGAGATACTTTAAGTAAAAAGCTATTCCATTTTGGGATTTTTTCAGGACACTAGAGAGTGCATTTTTTTCACACGCTAAATTCTATGGCTTAATTAAATCTTCACACTATAAATAAATTGTACTGAACAGTCAATAAGTTCATCAAGATATGCTGCATGATAACTATGTTCAGCCAAGTGATGGGTCATCTGGAGTACCACAAGTTTTCTCTGTGGGCCACGACAGAATTTGGGCCAATATGGAGAAAAAAAACAAACAGTGACTTGCCCAGCATGGCTCAGATTAACCTGTCATTTCGCTCCCTCGTCCTGTCTTCCTCTCTCAGCCTGTTACATTTACCTACTTAGCTGAATCTCATGAATCTAACATTATCTTTTCAGTTCTGTAGTAGTTTTTGAAACATTATCTTGCATAATCTTTGTTTAAATAGAAATGTAGCTGTAATGGATGATAACTTAGGCTAAAAAATATGATTTATTAGCATTAACAAACCTAGGGTGCTTCTTAGCAAATCACTGAATGTCAAGTCACTTTATTAAAATCATCTTTATACTTACCCCTTATGTCATGGTTAACTATAGGTTAATTTTAAAATAAATTGATTATGTCTGTCAGCTTCATTTCTCAAAGTTACCTGAATTATCAGTTGTGTCTTCCAAAAATGCTCCCAGTGTCCTGCAGTCTATAGTTTACCATTTCTGTGCAGTAGATTGCCATTGACTTTGCAAATGGAGATTAAAACGTTACCCTCTGAAGGATGAGACTAACTCCTGACTTATTAGAAATTAATAGCCTGCAGCTGTTTTCCTGTGTCACTTCATTAAGGAGTCAACTTTACACAGTGCAGCTGCTGCTTTAGAGAAGCCTTTAGCTTGATTGAATGAGAATAAACAGGACATAAATCAAATTGATTAAAAGTCTCTCTGTAGAAAAGATTTTAAGGGACAGTGAGAAAAGGTAAATACAACAAGTGAAAAACATGTTATGTAACTGTTCTCCAACCGAGCTTAGAGAAAGAGGCTGTGAGAAAGAGGAGTAATGACAATCAGCATGATGTGCAGCCATATTCAGGTTTAAAGGGATAATTTGATTGATTGAGTGAACAAAGAGCAGGGAGACACGGGCATGCATGTGACGGCTTTTAATTGAAATTAAATAGACTGGGGAAAAAAAGTTTTTTCACTCTTTATTTGGAGGGACAGCTATTCCCACACTGACACATTCTTCACCCATACTTTATGATGAGAGGTTTAAAACAAAGGTCTCAGTAAAGAGTTGTAGTTTAACTTTGAGACCTTGCACTCACTCAAATAGGACATTTTGAAGGCTACACATAGCTTCTGGTAACTCTTTTGCTACTGCTGGGTTGCACTGCGTGAAAGTAAAAAAACACAGCGTGAAATGTGTCACGTCCACCTGCTCTGTTCTTTACGACTTTGTTGAAATTGTCAACCACAACAGTTGTGATGTAACAAGCCTTGACCAAAGGAAATGCAATATTCTTCAATAAGAGACCGCAGAGAACATCTCAAACTAGTAAATGTCTACACATTTGTGTTGTCTTTCTTTTCCTCTGCTGCATCTCATGGCTCCTGTGGTCAGGGACTAACAACGCTCCCGCCGTTACATGTCTGATTAGAGTCTGATTACCTCTAATCAGAGAAGCTTAATAATATGTATGGTCTAAAACAGAGCTGAGCTGTTCACCTTACTTGCAAATCAGTTTACACTAGACTCGAGTCTTATTTACTCAACTCTAATTTATCATCAAGGTAAGAGGTTCGTGGCTATATCACACCTTGCTCCGAAACTGAGGTTGCTTGAGTTGAAATTGTCACTTGCAACATATTTCCATCTTTGAAACCTGTCACAGCGTAGAGCATTAGCTGGCTTGGTGGAGGATCATGGTAATTTATATTATATATTATATATTTATAAATCAGCGTTTCAAAAGCAGAGTCAGTTTTGTACATATTTATTTGTGACCTTAGTGTAGGACTTACAAAAAGAAACTGCTATGTGTCGATCTTTGTTGCTAGCCAAAAAAAAAAATACCCCAAAAACCCAGAAATGACAAATAAGATAAGTAACACAAACTCAGTTCAGAAGTATGGTACACTGTATAAAAATACAAGATGTAAAAAGGATGGAATATAAGAAAAGGACATTCTTATTAAAAAATCCCTGGACATGAAAATTAAAAACATTCCACTTATAATGTTTATTTTAATCTGCTTTAGTCACAAACCAAAAAGCAGAAATGTAGAAATCTCTATGTTAAATTATTTTTCTAAGCTTGCAGGATCTAAAAGATAAGACTGAGAAATTACCATTTTGGAGATACATTGAGTGCTGCTTAAAAGGATTTATAAGTTATCCTCTTGCCAATAGCAATGGATTAGCCAAGGGAAAGACAACTCGTACTAGTCTGAAGCTCAATGGAACACATGAGATTACGTTGTAGTTGAAGTCTCTTGATCTCAAGGTGATCCTCCATGCAGATTTCCCCCGAACCTCTTTGGAACAGACTTAAAGTGTTGAATGTGCATGTGTGCCTGTACAGCCATCAAAGCCCTACAGCAAAGGCAGCCAGCACTTGAGATTCTGACTGTGAGGATTTGGGGCCTTTGTGAATGCATGGCCTCACAAAGCTCTTCAAAGCTCTGAGACTGGAATGTATAAGTTGGTTGTAAATCAGTTGTGTGACAAAAAAATCAAGCAAATATGCAGATATGTATATCACAGCTTTCTTTAGTCCAAAGCTTTTGTCATCAAAGGTACTTGGGTCAATAAATCATTGGGGCATTGTCTTCTGTTGTTGTTCTAATGATGTTCTGAATAGTTTCACACCTTCTGCTCTGATTTTTACAGGTTCAGGTAAATTTTACGTTTGGTCCCAGCAGTTTATAAAAGAACAATTATAAACTCATCCCCAAGAAACCATGTCATTAAGAGAGTGCTAACTACTGTTGTAACTAACTGTGTGGAAAAGCTTACAGTGTGTAAGGCACAGTTTAATGTAACCTGTAACCTGTTCAGGGCCAATAATGCAGTTAGTGGTTTAGTCTATAAAATGTCAGGAAAGTGGAAAATTCTTATTACACCTCTTCTTTAATATGCAAAGAGAAAAAACTAGGAAGAGCTCATTAATTTTTTATTAATTGACCAACTGATTAACCCACCTATAGTTTTAGTTACATCCTCAAATAATTGGACTGATACAGGAAAGTATGGTGGTGCAGTGGATAGAACTGCTGCCTCACAGCTAGAAGGACCTTAGTGAAGGTAAAAGAAAAAAAGAAAGGCACAGGAAAACATCCGTAGTGCTTAAAACTGGGAAATAAAATGTAGGTTTCTCTCTAATTTAAGTGATTATTTTGATAAAGTTCAGCCATTTTGACTCTTTGTTGTGTGTCTCTTTGAACCAGTACTGAATAAAACACAATTGATACATGTTGCACTGAATCTGGGCCAGGCATTTCTCATGGCCACAATCTTCCCTCTGGTGTCTTTTATTTTAGAATTTACTGTGTGTTTCTGTCCAACAGCGCTCTTATTCATAGACATATACATATATCAACAAAACTTGTAAATCTTTGCGTGTATTGTACTTATATTTATGTACTAGAGGTTTTGGAGTTGAGCTGACTTCCATGCCAGAAAAAGATTGCCATATTAAGTTCTTCACTTAAAGTACCCTCACACTCTCCTCATTCTTCCATCCTTGAAGCTGTCTTTTGTTTCATCAAATATGTGTCAGTAGTTTGGTACATGACATTTTTTTAGATGCTTAAAACAGAGAGAACCCAATCTTTGAAAGAAAATGATCTCTGCATATATTTTATATGAAAAAAATAATTGGATTTGTATTTATTTCCAGCATGGTGTTAGCTACTGAAATATATTGATTTTACTGTTTACCAAAAAAGTTCCTGCAAACTACACATATATATTTGGTCATTTCCTACATATAAATGTTAATAGACTTGTCAAAGTGATATATCAATCCTCTCGTTAGAGGGGGAGGAGGGGATGCTGGTGGTGTGACAGCTAGGCAAGAAGGCGGTAATGTTCACTTGGTGACTGTCAAGAGAGAGGACAACTGACAAAGTGGGAAATTTTAGCAATTTTTAGGAAATTCTTAAACTATATTTTTTGGGGAAGCAACTGAGAAGCTCTCTTGGTTGCATATTTGTCACTCAAACTGGACTTCTTGGATTGTATTTTATGTCTTACTGTAACCTTAAGCAATATACTTGTACCAATGCAGCCTCCAGCATTGCTTTTACCCCAGACTGCTTTCAGTCTAAACAGCTGTTTGCGCCCCCCTTGGACATGTTTCGTTTTGTTTTGTTTTTTTATGTTAAGCATATAATTCACATATAGATGTTTTTTTTTGGCACTTTGGAGAGTACACTTTATAGATAGTCAAATGGCACATGTATATTTTTATGGGAAAAACTGGTGGTAAAAATTGTACATCTTTCGAGTTTCATGGACCCTAATGAATAGCAGATGCAA
>JAQNCA010000025.1:13509671-13527170 GCA_029783725.1 Acanthurus tractus
CGAATAGCAGATGCAATCTATATCTCGTCTGCTTGTTTTCAGTTGGAAGGAGAGAGGAGTAAAGTGTTCTGTTCATATCACACGTGTACTTGACAGTCGTACGTGCTCAAGGTTTGTCTTTTTTTTTAAGTCAGTCGTCACTGACTTGTGTACTAAGTCCATGTGAACACGTGCACAGTCCGCATTCATATTTAGACAAACAGCACTCTTTGTTCAAGTACAAAGGTTTGAATTTATTGCCCTTGCTCTGGCTTGTCAGTGTTTTTCTAAACCTTTAATTCTTTCATGTGCTATAGCCCAAACTTAATCATTTCTATTCATATGTTATCATGCAGTATTAGGCATTAAGATTAGAATAAAATAGTACTAGATACAAAGAATGAGAGATTCTGAAATAAGAATGGTTAGTTATTAATACAGCGTGGGGGAGAGTGACATACCATAATTTCCACTTCATTATCACCTTGGAAACTGTAGGCATATTTCCTTCCTGTTGAATTGAAAGTGCCTCTTCATGTCTTTTTCTCCTTAATTCTAATGCACTCTTCCTCTCTTGCGTCTCCATCGCTTTCATGTCAAATTGCGCATGTAAAGTAGTGACTGAGTGCAAGTTAATTACGAAAAAGATGGACACAGGAAAAGAAAAAGGAGTGACCAGTCTGGCCAACCCTTCACTTTTTCCAATTACACTGCGGCCAGTGAACCGCCCCTGGCTGAGTATAGCACCAATTAACATCCACAGCGATAGGCCTTGGAAACCTCTCTGAGTCAATCCTGTGACCTGATGTTCACCCTGACATCACTGTACATTAGCAGTCATCCAATGAAGCCATCATGAAATTAGGCAGAGGGTATAAAGTACCATGCGTCCCTCAGGACAGACCTTTGGCACAACATACTTGCTCTATACCCTGTATGAACTCTTATATGATGGAGCTCACAAAAGTGCAGTGTGGTGTGAACCTGTGCCAGATGGAGACTGACACCACATATTCTCACTGTGCCCTCCACAGGACACCACCGGGACTTGGTCATAAATCCTCTTCCAGTGGCTGGTAACTGCATTTCTCTCCATTAGCGAGCAGACCACATTCCACAATGTTAGTTTGATTCCTGAAATGAATCAAATGAATCAAACTAAGTGGAGGGGTGAGGTGAAATTCTCTGAAAGTCAGTGAAAGTTAGTAGGGAACCTTTGAGTTCACATTATTTTGTGTTTTTCTCAAAGGTAAAGAAAATACATAATGCCCCAAAGTCCACTTGTCAACAGTTTAGGAGTTTGTAGTTTTCTTTCTAAAGTTACTTGGACTGTTGAGCTAATGAGGATTGACGATGACAGATGTGTTAACCGTCATGTTGTATCTTCAGTATTACATTGACCTATGGGGTAAAATCTAAGCAGTTTATTCCAGTTACTGACACAGTAGCAAGTCATACTGCAGATTGTTTTGCCTCAAATGTTTGTTTATCTTTTCTGGTGCTGAATAGAAACAGATTGCAGTATGAGCCTTATTAGTAGAGACAGTGACTGGATGTAATATGTCATTAAATATGATGGACAAGCAGAAACAGGATAATGATTAGGCGTCTGGCACAATGAGTTGTTGGTGGAGAGTGTTGTGACATTGGACTGATTTTTTTAAAAGGAACTGAATAAAATTTATAATGCTTTTGTTCACAAACTTGACACAACTGAGGTTGTTATTCTGCAACAGTTTTCGTAATTGATTAATAATTTTTTTAGTTTTCAAGCAGAAATGCCAAATATTTGCTGGTACCAACTTTTACATTGAAGGTCTCTGTTTGATTTTTAAGTAATGGTTCAGTTTGCAACAGACTGCCGAGCAACAATTGTATAAATAAACAAAAAAGCAAACCAAATTGGACACACACATTATTTGTTTGCACTGCATGCACCAAGCAAGTTACAGTATTTGTTTAAAAACACTATTAGTTGTAGGTCTTGGGGTCTTTTGATTCTTAAAACTCTTTTTGCTGTCTTTTCTTTATTTTTTCCTCCAATATTCACTCATTATCCTGTCATTCTTTCTTTTCTCCCAGGAGCTGTGCAGCTTTCTGAATCACGCATCAGTTTAACAAAGCATAAATCATCACCACTTTCAACACTAGAAGCAAAAATAGGGAAGCATATAAAAGAAAATGGGACACTGAGGTATCAGGCCTCTGACAATTTGACAATAGATGTTATTTATTTATTTTGTGATACATATTTTATTCCTCTGGTATTCCCCAACATTCCCCCTGGGAGCCAAGCTGAATAGGAATGTGCACAAAATGCTGAAGCAGTTATGAAAAAATAGTTATGCAACTGTAAAAATGCAGGATATGAATTACTCTGTGAGGCTGGGGACTATTTGATGTGGCAGGTGGAGCTGGCAGTCAGCCAGGGCTTCCAGTTACTGTACACAGAGAAACAGCAAGCAGGGGGGGTAATGTACAAGCCGAACTGATGGCAGATTGCTGGTCAGGATTTATGGTGACAGCAGTGGCCAAAAATGGCTGTAATGAGCTACAGGGTTGCGTTCTGGACCGCAGGGATGCACAGAATTATTGAGGATGTATGAAGCTGAATTCTTGACTGAATCCGTTGTGTGAGCACAATACACATTCAAGTTCTTATCAGACTAAAAATTCAAGCTTCAATAAAGTACAAGGGAAGATTCTTGTCTGCAGAGCTGAGCACAGCCCCTGATTTTTGTACCATGCACAGTGTTGAATCTGTTCTCAGTTTTTGGCTAACAAGCCTCACAAAGACACAGATAGGAAGAGGACAGGATGACACTTCCAGGTCAGACCTAGTGTTCTTTTTAACTTCCTTTCAGGTGGGGTGTGAATAACAGTGATAAGAAAAAACTTGTTCTGAATCTTATAGAGTCTTTTGTGTACTGAAAGTGACTTCAGACTGACAGATTGTCAGACATCTATTCTTTAGTACCTTTTAAAAGTTGAGTCAAACTAATATTGCTCAAAACTGACAGATAAGAAATTGCAGGAAAAAGGAAAGTGTTTGCTGCTTTTTTACTGCAAAAATCTCTGTAAGTTGATCAGTACGTGTGGATGTGGAAATATGTGCTGGTCCTTTCTTTATTTCTTTCTTAAGTATACTGTCTCCTCTCTCCCTTTTCTCTGCCATTAAAAGTATAGAATTGATCTCATGGAAAGGTCCCACAGTAATCCTCGATTTTAACTGATATCATTCTGTTCTATTCTTATAACAGTATAGGTCTGAAGATAGTCGAAAACATGAAAGATCAACACTTGATATTGTGCATTTTCAGACAAATTAGCTATGTAATCAAAACTGGATGGTCCTAATAGCATTTGCATCTATGTGTCAAACTACATAGTACTTCAGACAGATCCCTGTACCTAGTTGAAGTAGAGCTGATGGTCATCCCTGAGAAGAGTATTGTATTTGCTGGTTCAGTCATGAGATCAGCTTGTTTGCACAAGTGTATTTTTAGCCTCTCACCCTGACAGCTGAAACATTAAATATTATCATACTTCTATGAGAACACATCACCTCAGGAGACTAGAGAAGGTGATAAAGCGGTGCAAAATTTAGCAGCATACCAACAAAACTGAGAGTAAGCCAAGCCTTGATAAATGTTCTTTTTATGCTTTCATACTGTCATTCACCTTGCAGATTGAGAAGAGAGAAAAACAGGACTGAGATGATTTATGCTGACCTGATTGTTAATAGACTTACATTCTTTTGTGAAATTTGAGATTCTTCTTTCCATTTAACTGTTTAACATTCTTACACTGGAAATTCTTAATCTTCATTTTCTAGACCCACAAAGAGCAGCACAACTTTTTCATGTGACAACAGTAAAACATCAGTCGGATTTGCAATAGTTTGTTCATGCAGTTAATAGCATCCATAGTCCATTTGGAGGTCAAATAAAAGGCATAACTGAGGTTCTGTATCGCCAGAGTTTGACGGCAATATGAAATCAGAGATGTGCTGAGATTGGCATCAGGGAGAGATGAAGCAGAACAGCAAAAAAAGAACAAAAAAAAAACAAAGCAAAATGTATTGTTGGCACAGGTATTGGGTGAACTGGTACATTCAGTTTCAGGAATAAGTGGACAGGCTAGCGGAGGATGAAGCCTGTGTGAAATCAGTTTTTGCATATTACTCAAAAACCCCCCCTAAAAACTCATGTTACATTGTCTGTAGCCCACTAGCTGCAGAGAAACTGTTTCCAGTGTTTTACAAACACAATAGTGATGTGATGTGCGAGAAAATGAAAGTCACAGTTGGGTATTGGCGAGTTTGACATGCTGAACAAGCATATTTAAAAAAAATTCAAAGCCTCATCTTGGTGGCATAAATTAAGCAAAAACAAAATTAAAAGAACTGACCAGTAGTGTATGCAGCAAATCTTTGGAATCAATCATATGTCAAAAGTTAACTTAACTACAGGTAGTCTGTGCTCTGTGTTATTGGTGGCAGCAAAGTTGTGGTACTTTTTCAGAATTGCACAATTAAAAGAGATCAATGATAGTTGAAAATGTAGAATTAAAAATTCTGCCTCAATAGGATAAAATGGTATTATGGGATACAATCATAAGGTAGTTAAAAGCACAGTGTGGAGGACACACATAGCTCAGCAGTGGAGACAGGGATTGTGCATTTGTGAGCACACACGCTTTAGTGGGGGAGGGCACAAGCACGTGTCATGGCCGCCTGCTGTGGCACCCCGGCACCCTGTGTGCAGGAAAATAGAGGGCTGATTGATCACCTGCTGTACAGAGGCATCAGTCAGCAGCCATTTAGTGCCCACAGAGATACACAGTGATAGAGGGAGGCAAAAGAGATAGAAAAGGGATATAAAGATAAGAAATAGAAACCTAAAACAAGAAAATCAGGAGATGAGAAAGAAAGTAAACAGCAAAAACAAAGACAAAGGAAAGGGAAATACAGTAGGAGAGCGAACAAAAGAAGAGAGAAGATGGAAATTTATTTATTTATTGAAAAAGAAAGGAATAAGTAAAGAGATTAACAGAAAAAAAAAATCCCTTCATAATAAACTGTTTGTAAAAGATGCAGTCAGGAGGAGCATACAGGTGGAGGTTGAAAGGCAAAAATATCTTTTTCTCCTCCTCTTGTTTCTTATCACGTTCAGTGCATGTGTGCAGCACATGTGATGATGGAGGCCCTTTTTCATTTGTGGTACACTGCATCACGTTCACTGGCTCTTGGATGGTGTGGCTGCCTGTTCTGTGAGTGAGGAATGAATGGGGCTTTGTTACAGAAAAAAATGAACATGAATGAAGAAGTATTTGACTTTTTTATAGTTTTAATAGGTTAAAAAAGATCATATCCCAGCATGCACTGAACAGACTTAAGGATGCTTGCTTGTTCTCAGGCTGTCATTCTTAAATGTACATAGAACAGTTGTGAGACTACAATTTTATGTTTATTCTTTGGGAACCTTGGGAAAAAATACAGACAATTATTTGCTCACACAATTGAAAGTCTCAGAGGTAATATAATTGCACCAAACAATAAATTTAACAGGAGAGCTCTGAAATTCCATTAAAAAAGCTTCCCAAACAGCCTGAACTGCTGTCATAAGGTGTCATTACAGACAGCGGTGGAAGAGGTGTGTCAATTTGCATTGTTACCGCATCTTCATCTTCATCAGCATATGATTTATTTGATCTCCTGCAGATTATCACAGTTTGAGGTGAGAGTGTGAAGCCACAATACTGTGATTACCAATGCTATTTCTGAAACAGCCTTTCCGCTGCACACCAGTCTGGGTCTGGATTTAAAGAAGACAAACCCAACCCTGTGTGAGAGGAGGGCTACAGTCATAGACAGAAAAAAGGAAAATATAAATGTAGCACCTGTGTTACTCACAGGGTTCTGAAGTTAGATTTTAGAGCTTAGAATTTAGTTTGTGTGAAAAAAAATTACACATCAATATGAGTTGGTTAAATGAGTGAGACAACAAAAAATACACAGAAAATATTGCAATTTTAAGCATCTTTCAGAGACAGAATACTTAATGCTCTAATAATCTTCATGGCTTCAGTCAGACATGATGGGACATTTACAGAGAAGGGAGACCCCCAATGGTCACACAAATCCCACAACAGAGAAAGGGAGATAAAAATGTTATAATAAGGAAGAAAATATTTTTTTAATTTATAAGCTGCACAAGTCATATTTTTGTCTTATTTTTTCATTAGAGCCTTATTTAACAACTATCATGGCCACAAGAGCGTCATAATGATTGAACAGGTAGTTTTATCATCAACTTTTTCATTCATTGTTATGGAAAGCAAATTTTTGCTGACAATTTTATAACACCAGTCTTTTACAATAGTGCACAAGCATTGCAAGACAGGGTGATGAGTAGGGCTCTGGGTAAGGTTTGCTCACTTGTTGCATGTAAAAGCTATTGATGATTTTTCATTGATGCAGCTGATATTATTGATAACTGAACATTTGTGGAGAGACTGTTGCTCAGATCAATGCTTTGCTTTCAGTTATTTATCTCCTTTTTGCCCCTGCTCAGGCTGTCTGAGGGGCAGGAACACAAGATAAAATAGTGCATGCAATGAGGTTTGAAAAGTCATGATACATTCATGGTGAAACTGTTGAAAACCTCAGTTAAGACTAAAATTGCTACATTATGTGACTCAGAAAGCTTAAAACTTAAAGTATAACTTTTACCCTTTTCACACACAGGAAACTGGTTACTTGCCTCATATTTTCAAATTATAGACCAGTATGATATGTAAAGATAATGTTTCCTACTTTGTCAAAAAGATTAAATTCATTAGGATCTTCAACATAATACAACAGCAACTTCTTGACATTAATGTCCAGTAAACCAGTCTCATTGTTTGGCTTATAGAATAATTGTGAATTCTGGAGATAATATAGTAATTTAAATAAAGGATGAGAGTTTTGCCCCCACCATTAGAGGAAAAAATGCCTATAATCATGTCCTGACATGTTGAATCCCTCCAAAGTGATTTGGATACAGGTGCTAGAAAAAAAAATATAAACAAATAAGGGATTACAGTAAGAAAATACAGTAAACACATACACACACACAAGAATACTCTCACAAACTCAAGCAAGGGAAAGCAGTGTAGAAAAACAATAATATAGTGAACACATAAAAAGACACATACAAATAATAAATGGATGACTGAATAGCAGCAACAACGTGTGAAAGGAGACGGCGATGGGAGAGGGAGACAGAGAGATAATGAAGGGGAGAGGAGGGGTTGTTGTTGCAGTGAGTGATGGAAGCCCAGGGATGTGAATGTAGGTCATCAATTCAAAAATGTATGTCAATGTGTTAGGATGAGAGACACATTTTCAAAGAGCAGAGCGTGTGAGAAAGATAAAGGACAGATGGCCAACAAAGGTAAATGGATGATTAGATGAATCATAGGAGGGATGTTATTGAAAAAGGAGTGGGAGAGGAGAGGAGGAAAGGTTGTTCAACAGAGAGGTAAACAGGCAGAGAGAGACAAATAAAAAATGTAAAGAGAGTGATGTGGCATTTAAAGGCAATTCAATTCTCTTTTTAATCATTGGAATTTCTACAGTATCTCAGTGTGTTGTCATGCAATTAGCAGTCCTGTAGTAGGTCAACTGTTCCATAAGAACTATTAGTTATGGATGGATGGGCATAATAAGTAGAAATATGAGTACAGGTCATCTACAGACTGACAAAATTAGTTCATATTCATGAAATTATAAAATATGCTGCTGAACAGTACAAAATACCAACTACTATTTATTTTTCTGTGTGTGCATGCAAAAGCCTGTCCCATTTCATTGACTTTTTCTTAAGACTGTAAGTAGGTGTATGCTGTCGTAGGTTTAGCTGTTGTAAATGATCGCATCTCTGGACTGGACTTGTTTTACTTATAGCGGTTTCTTCAAGTTGATACTGACTGTTTTGATTTTAACCGTGTCTAAAATTTAATCTTCCCCTTTCTGTCAGTGTTACAAACCTTATGAATAACTATTTGATGTAGCTGCTGCAGGCATACATATAAAATGAAGCATGACTCTGCAACTTCATTGTCTCTTTGCTGCCTTAAAAATATGAAACTGATTACACTTGAAAATTTAGGAAAGAAGAAATATGAGAAACTGTGAATTTTAAGTTGTGAAAAATTCAAGAAGCAAGAACAGTTAAAGCACAAATAGGAAGTTTGCAGAGAAGGAATCCATGTTTTGCCTCATTGAAGAATAAAAAGCTATAGACTGCAGCCTATTTTATGGTAAATAATGCCTGTCTAAAGCGCTCAGCCTCTCAGCCCTGCTGGGTTACAAAAATCAAAAGGAAATTTATAGGCAGGCAAAGTGAAAATGAAAAAAACAAAACAGCAACACAATATGATCTTCTTGTGACCTCTGATACAGAGGCCTGCAGTCCAAACCAAAGAGCTGGCATAGACTTTTATGAGACCAGCTGCAGTCAAATTGGCATTGATGAAACAAACTTACCCTGCAGTCATAGCCATATATAATGACCAACATTATGTAACACAAATATCTGGAGGCCCATCAGCATGCAGTTTCAAGAACAGCCATATACCAACACTGCATTAAGTGGCCCCGGTGTGTAGATGTGCATGTGTATGTGTTGCATGCATGCAGGCATGAGCATTTGTTCAGAAATGTTTGAGATTTCTTGCTTAGTCGGGACCCATCAGATCCAGTATGGGCATTGGATGCTGACACTGAGGTGATTAACATGTCAGATAGAAAACTTTGCACATCAATTCAGAATTTATAATTGTTGTTTAATGGTTGTGTAGATAATTATTTATCTGTATTGTCCATACCCTGTTATTTGAAATAATCACTGTGACCAGAGCAAATCTAAGTTTTCCACTGGACTCTTTGTAATTTGCTTACTTTTAAGTAAATTAATTTAATTTTCCCGACTGGTTAATAATGTAGAGCTTTGCACTTGTCTTTGTAGCCTATTCTGCAGCCATGATGGTGTATCATTTGTAGCCAACAGCTCAAAGAAGTTGCTTAGGAATATGTTCAAATGAAATGCATTTTTGTGTTCTCTTCAATTAGACCTGTTGTTTGACTTACTCCAGCTTTATCTAACCTTACACTACCACTACTACTATTGCTGCTACTAAAAATGATTAATTAATCAATCAATTATATTATTAATAATGATAATAATAAAGAAAAAAAGATAATCAGTATCTGTATTAGCAGATATCCAGATTCAGGTAGTGAAAATGGCATATAACTCACGCTAAATTACATTGCTACATCTCTAATTTCGTCATAGAATGGATATGTCCTCTTGTGTCTTCTTTCTAGATTTCAGTCAAAACTGTGTGTCACTGCAGAAAAACTAAATTAAACTAAATCACATTAAAGTACATACATAAAATCATTTCATATATCCCTTTATTAAATGCAAAACAGTGCGCACTCACATCTTTTGCCCCAGAGGAACTGAGGTAATTTTTCTTTTTACAAGTGTTCAATTCAGATGATATGAGGTTACTCATATTAAAGTTATCAATTCAATTTCATGTTGCTGCAATTTAGAGTAGATTGAATCCACAGAGGTGAGCTGATTAACTCCTGAATAGAGGATGTTGAAGAAGACCTGAATGTCAGTAAACATAGAGGCATTTACTGAAGAATGTGCATAAGTATTACATGTGAGAACACTGTGTGGTGTGAAGTTGTTTAACTAATCAGATCAAAAAGAATTACTGTGTCCCAAAGAACTTAAGCTCTACTCTACTTGATACTCAACCAAAAAGAATGCTTACCTAAATTAACCTAAGACAGGTTGTTTTTACTTAGGTCACATGCACTTCCTTTTAACAGACAGGTAGTTTGTATGCTTGTTGACTGTGGCAAAGTTCAGCAAATCACTTGACCTTGGCCTTCTGAGAGACAGCCCCCCTCTGTTAGGAAAGTTACAGCCATCCCAAGCAGACAGAGGGCGTGAACTATTGCTCTGAAAGAGAAAGGTCAGTCCGCTTATAGGTTTGCAGAGACCCTGAAAGTGACCTGTGGAAACAGCGTTGTATTACCTTTAGCTTTAAAAAGAAAAAAATCTTCACAATCCAGAGTATTTCTGTGAGTTTGTACGAGCAAAACTTTAAGATTAGTATATGCGTGTATAAGTACATTTGGTTTTGGTGGTACACAGTGTACATATAGTACTGTAAGTTCACCAGTCACAGTAAATCAGAGATGCTGTGGCTGGTGTCCCTTCAGCAGAATGACAGCAGAAATGAGTGGGAGGTCCAGGCTGCTGGTTGGAGCATTTTGCTGAACTGGCAGCCTCTCTTGGGCAGACGGAGGAAGTGACACTGCCATGGAGAGATGGGAGGTCTGCTATCCCTGTCAGATCTAGTGTGTTTTGAGGCATCAAAGACTTTCGTGAAGCCAGATTTTCTGCTCCTCAACAGATGTCCCTAAGCATCCACTGCATATACTGCCTGCCTGTATGTGTTGAGTTTAAATTTTCCACAGTACTAGACAAGACAGTGGACAATCAAGCTGTTATTTTAAAGGCATGAGTTATTACCTTGATTTAATATGCAATAGTCTTCTCATTTCCCACCGCCAGCCTCTCAGCTAAATGTGCCAGCCTATTATTGTCCAAATCGGTAGCTGGCTTTGGACAGGATATATAGCCTCTGCCTACTTACAAATAGTCTTTATTGTGATTTCTGCCAACAAATGAGAATGGAGCTCTTAGCGCAGACAACATGAAAGGAAGTTTACCACCCACCATTTGCATCTAACCCACATTTTAATTATTATGATCAGGTTTTTAGAAGTTCTATTTAAAATACAGGGGATGTTTTTTTGTTTCGAGACAAAATAATATAATTTTTTTACTAAAACATGGGTATAGATAAATTTCATATGTCAAAAATGAGTGAATTTTAACCCCACAGACCAAAAGAGAAATCTTGATGTGGTGTGAGGACAGGATGAGACCAGATAGATGATGGTTTGTGAACCTAGAATTGAGCACCAGCCAGAGAGACAGCGAGGCACAGACAGAGCATGAGACACAAAGAAAAACGGAATGAGCAGAAATATATTTCAGTACCCAGTTCCGTCTTTCACCACCCACACCTTTTAATTCTGTCTTCACTATGAAGAAATGTGATTGTTACTAAACCCTGAATGCTAGAAAAAATCTCCAGACAACTGTAAAAACACATGAATAATCTTCTGACTGTCAGTGTATAAATGATATAATCATCTATTCTACTGTCTGGGAGTGACATTTACCAGAATAATATGACAAGATGTCTTAACAGAAACAAATAGTGCTGTTTTGCAAAGCTGATCAAATCCATGAATTTCTTGTTAAAGAGATTTGATGTAACAGTGCTCAGCAGCTCCGAGTGTTATTTTAAAATCCCATCAATACCAGTCATTATTTTAAGTGGCAAGTGTATAATTTGTTGAGGGGAAACAGCAGCTGTCTATTAACAGACCTCTGGAACGTGACTGCAGGTATAAAACAAGGCTGTACTGTGCGCAAGATCCTGGAAAAATGTGTGACGCCACGTGCACGTCAAATTTCATTCATATTAGGATTTGAGACACACAAATACACGCACACACATATCAGCAGAGTAATAAGAGCTCAAGAGACAAACGGGCAGCTTTCGCACACACACACAAGGACACTTTCTTTCCTCAAAATGTGAACAGCATGTGGTATGAATTCCTCATATGCAAACAGGTCACCTGTGTCAAAGCAAGTTACAGTAAAGCCCCTTTGGGTGCTCGAGTTCAAACAGATAATGTTATGTAGGTGAGGATTTTTTAACTTTCTATTCATACTGAAGCTTGCAGAAAGTAAGGCTGAATTTAAATTGAACAAACGGTCCGCTGCTCCAGCTCCTCTGCAGAATTTTATTTCATCAAAGCTTTTATTTGGCGTGGAACAAAATATTCCCTGAGCAGACCGACTACGGATGAAACAGCTGAACATTTATGCCAGTGTCAGTATTTTCTCTGGCACTTTGCTGCTTTCTGAATCACCTTCACCTGAGTGAGAGGGCTAATTCTAATTAGTCATCCCTCTTTTTACAAAGCAGGCTCATCTTGGATAAAAGGAATGAGCACAAAGAGGGAAAAGAGGAGTTAGATAGGAATAGCAAGAACACCTGTGTGTTGTTGAAGTACCGAATGTGGGTCAAATTCTTAGAGGCCAGACACAATCTGCCCTGTCAACGGTGCCCCTCGGCCTGCCAGGAGAAATTAATTTATTTTATAGCTTTCACATCTGGCTGTGTGTGCCCATTTGTGGGTATGAATTCCTCATAGAAGGACACGTTTCTGTTTCCGTCTGCTCATCATCAGCCAGAATACAAGAGATTTTAATCAGCCAGCTCCTCACCTGCATCTGTCTGCTTCTCTTTTCCCATCTTTTCTGTCTACGTCAGTCACCGCTTTGATGTCATTTATGGCCTTTCTCTTCCATCTCTGATATTCATAAATGATCCTTTTACATGAGAGAGAAGTGTTTTAAAAATTAAAACACCCTTGTAAGATAACAACAATCCTTCTGAGTAAAATGACCTACATTGTTGTGCAACTCCACTTTTTGCCCAAAGACAGAATAAAAAAAATGTTTTTGAATGAGCACTTTCCTAAAAATAGTGCTTCAGAGTCACAAATGAGCCTGAGTCAGGCAAGGCTGTGCTCCATGGACCGAAAGAAAACAATAATAATACAGTCTAGGCTCAGCAGGATTATTGAGGGCAAATTGCAGACAAATTGTTTATTGTTTTTTCATCAGGTGGCTGTTTTTCTTCACACCTTTCACGGAAAAGGTACAGTAGTTTAGCGGTAAAAACCATGTGCCAGAGCCACGTGAAAACAGCATGAGGGTATATGTTTGTTTATGTGCATATTAATGAAGATGTGTACATGTGTGTTTGAATTTGGTGTTGGGTTGGCTGTTTTACACAGCTTTTTATGAAAACAGACATTGACAAATATAAGATTGTATTAAATATTTGTAGATATTAAACTATGCTACTTGATTGGATATGAATATCAGACTTCATTGCTCTGTCAAACCTAATGCAAATGTTTCATATCTGTCTGTGTCCTTGTGTCAGAGTGACGTTAATGCAGAAAGAGCGAGGAAAGCAAGTTTTTTTTTTCATTTGTATGCCAGTCAGTCTGCCTTTGCTTCCCATTAACAGCATATTGTGAAGGTCACTGGATATGACACAAGTACTTAGTCATCAGTAATTTCATGCAGGGCCAGTCACGTATGAGACAGACGAAGACATAGAGAAAAACAGACAAGGTGAAAGATAAAACTACGTGTAATGTTGGGGGGTTAGCTGGTACAGACTAACCCAGATAAAAGAGTTGCCAAACTTTATAGTGCCCCCAGCCTGCGGTCCCATCAGCCTCATTTTAAGCATCAGCAGGCAGCTGGTTTAAGCAAAGAAGCCCTGTGAAACTCTCTGTACATTATCTGCTCCTCACCAAACAGCAGTCAGAATCAATTAGCATTCAACTGATGAGCACAGTGGAGCATTTGTGAAATGCGACCAACAACTTCAGAGACTGTTCCTGTTGTGAATGGACAGAGTGCTGTATGGTTGCAGGTTCCAGCAATAACTTAATAAGTGAGTATTCTGAGTAACATCAGTTGATCATCATCAGCACCTGAGTTACACATTTTTGCTTTACCACCATGGACCTACAACTTGAGTCTCCAGCCAAGACCCAAAGACTTTCCGTTTAAAGAACAGAACTGTGTCGTTGAATCTTGAGCAGGAGCACCACCATGTCTGTGAGGATCTCAATCGACGATCCAAACTTCAGATCGAGGATCATAACTGGTAAGTTGTTTCTACTGTTACAACCCAGAGTGCAAACAGCTGTCTTCAAGGTGGTGTGCTCCAGTCTCCGAGAGTAAGGAAGATACGACCAAGAACATGCTGATTCTTTTATTTGCCATTCTCTGGATTGTGCTCCATGAATTCATCCCCCAGGTCACACTGTTAACATTGACATCCCAAGGTGTCACAGCAATACTCAATGAATTCTTGTGGTGCAGATGACCTGAACTGTGACCTGAAGTGATAACGTGCAGCGCTTCATTTATGCACAACAGGAACCATCGCCGAAGTTTATGATTATACCTTGTAACAGCAGAGTCGGATTTTTTTTTTTTTTTTGCCCAAATACTTCTTTATTCCTGTAACATTATTTGTGTGTGCTCTATTAAAAATATTTCCATATGGCTTCTCAAGCTCAGCAAATCCTCTTAAATGTATACTTGCACTGAACATACATGTGTACATATTGTAGATGCAAACAAGTGTTAAGAAAGCCATAATACATCCCGCGCTGTTCCAGGGCACTTTACTCTTGATGCACTAGTTTCCTATTGATCACTTACAGAAGAAAGGAGCAGTTTGTGGAAACAATTTCCTGCTGTTTATTTTCAACATGTGAACAGCTGTCCTACTGATCTTAGAAAATCTAAGTTACCTTTCTAAGTCAGCCATGATGAATGAGACTTAGCAACAAGCTTGAGTAGGTCTCTGTTCTGTAAGTAATTACTGTCTGTATATAGAGCGTCAGGTTGAGATATTGATCATTTCCTCCATCTGTTGCTACTGGCTGCTGCTCATTGACTAAAGACCTGAAATAAAATAATACTTTTCTTTGTACACAAGATGCTATAGAATTCAGTTAACAAGTTTCAATGCTTGACCTAGAAAGTAAAAATACTACACCACCTCAAGACTGACTGTTCACAGTCCTAGTGTGTTTCTGTTTGAGGTATGACACCCTCTGTTCTTAGACCCTTGATTTTATGCTTAACAACTCTACCACAAAAAGCCTTTAATGGGTAAAATAGATTAAAACATCAGAAAGCGCAACAAAATAAAGATCCCTCTCCCAGAATAGATTCCCATGCACTAGATGTCACGTATATAGAATAGATGGGCAAAAAATAATCACAATTAAAAAGCTTATTAAAAATAGTGGCTTCAGGTGTTGCTGGATCATTATAGCCTGAGCCACATTGCCTCCTTTCAGCCATGGGGACCTTACGGGAGCACAGGCCATACAAACACAGGAGAGGTGGCACAGCATTCGCACATATGAGGGGGGAACAAACACAAAAAGGGAGACAAAATGATTGCTACTGTTGTGAAGCATCAGCTAAGACTTGCGTATGTGGGCTGTTCCATGTGCAATTACAGTGCATGGCATTTGTGCATCAAATTATCCTTTAGACAGCATTTAACTTCTGTGTTTTTTTTTTTAATAAAGTTTTCTCCTTTAATGTATCTTCACTCAGAAATTTAATGGAATACATGAATGTTATTTTGGTGGAAGAAAAACAGTGGATTTTCTAGCAATGAAGGGTTTGTTTGACACAAATATACATTATTTTATGACTTGTTTAATCCTCTGGGTAAAGTGCAGGGTCAGTCAGCATCGTCCCAGGCCTCTCTGACAACCCATCACTGACTCTGTCATTATTTTCCATGTAGGCGTCCAGTATATAAAAGGATCATGTGATTAAGGTACCTCCCTGTCAGTCTGAGAACAGCATGTGCATCAGCTAATTAGCCTTTGACTATTTGACTCCTCGGTCATAAATGCCAGTGAGTCACCACCACTGCTTTGGCAGAGACACAGGGTGTGGACGCTGGCCATCTGGGCCAAGGAATGAGGCCAGAGCCGTGGACACACAGACTGCCTGCAGGGCATGCAGTCATTTGGTGGTGGTTTATAATAATGCTCCCAACAATGGAGACTGGGCTTCTTGAGAAGTTAACAATGCGCTTGTTGCCATGGTAATGCTGGGTGTCTGAAGCAAGCATCCAGCCCAGGAATTGATAATTGATTCATGGATTAATTGATATTCACTCTGAGTCTGAACAGGAATAAAACTTCATAAAGCCATGTTAGCGGCACCATCAGGCTGTAATATTAAATATATAGAAGAACATAAAGCATATTGATTGACCAAATTATGGTCAATCAATATGTCATATTAATGTTGCAGCTTTACAGAGTCAGAGTTAGTTCACTATCAGCCTGTACTATACATTTCAAATGTACTCTACTGTTTTTGAGTTGAAATATTTTTCTGAAATATAACATAAACTGAAGTATGTGTGTATTGATTAAAATTAGATTAAAGGTAACATTTGGCATGTTAGATTGTAATCAGATTAAATCAAAGATTGTTGCAAAAACACAAATCCTAAGTTATTTTAAAGTAAGGAGTGTGTTTAGGTTGCAAAGGTGCAGACTGCAGGTGATGCTTAAAGATTTAGAGCACCATGCAGCGAAGCGTTAAACAGAATCAACTGATGCAACTCAAAGCCATGATGCAGTTGATAAATAACACCCCATTAACTTTATTAGTCCAAAGTGCTACAATCAAAAGTTTTTGACTTCATAGTGTCATCACTGACATTCGTAAATTTAACTTGGCCAAAAAAACTTTAAACATTATTAATACTGCCAATGATAGGACACATGGTCCTTTGTCTTGGTCACATCCATTTAGTTTATTGGATAGTAGGACCTTAAAATTCATTCCATTTATTCATGGAGGTCTTTTTGTCTTTTTGCCTGCCCTTCTCTGCATGGAAGTAACAGGTCATGGGTCAGCTACAGAACAGCTCTGCTCAAATTAATGGGAGTTCAATGCAGACAGTAGCTCACTGTCATGAGGTTGAACTCAAAGCTTTTGGCTGAAAAACAGTCCCCATCTGTTAATTACACATGGCCACCAGGCCCAGTGAAAAGTGTCTGCTTTTAATGTCGAAGAAGACACAGTTTCTGAAATAATTATATTGATTAGGTCTGATGAATCTTCCAATTCAGGTCTCATAACCATGACCTCAGTGTCTGCACTCTGTTATATAAAGTGTGCCATCCTTGGAATATGATATATAATAAGATATATGTTATGAACTAAGTGGCTTTCAATTATGTCTGGGTCTTCTGGTGCTTGCCTGTAGCATGTACTACAGCACACTGACCTACTTATGTGGTCTGCTGTTTGTGTCTTATATCTTGCTTGACGCACGGGCAAAAGAATGGATTTCATTAAAAAAAACATTCCCTCTGGTTTTCCTCTCAGAGTCTGGGGTTTTTCCAACAGCCAGCTTGTGTAAGAGAAAAGCTTTGTGGTTATATGTATGTATGTATGTGAATGTGTGTGGATTATGTGTGCTGAACTGTGTGTGCATATGTAATAGCTCGATTACGATATGTGTTGCAAGCGACAGAGACAGGTAGTCACAATATTTTTAAAACAGTACACAGGCGAACTGATGTGTTTTGTAAGGTGACTTCTTTAGCATTGCACTGAAACTCCTGACACACATTCACCTTCACACACACACACACACACACACACACACACACACACACGCACACACACACACACACACACACACACGCACACACAC
>JAQNCA010000025.1:13527270-13544307 GCA_029783725.1 Acanthurus tractus
GCACACACACACACACACACACACACTCACGCACACACACACGCACGCACACACACACACACACACACACGCACGCACGCACACACACACACACACAAACCTGCTGACCAGCTCTCCCATAAATGCCACTTTATGATCTCGCTGGAAGCGGTTTTTGTGTCCTCAGTCAGCATCAGACGTCATATCACCCAAAAATACGACAAAATGAGGTCAACATCTATGTCTTATCAGGTAATTGACACATATGGCATTCAGCAGTACAACTACCACACAGGGCAGTGACCTCACGTATGTGTCATTTCACACATGTTGGATTAACCTGATGTATCAATTACAGGAGATACTCTTTTCAAGGGAACTGCCTGGTTTTGTTATTAAGTCTGAGCTTCATCACACACTAATATCCAGTGTTAAGGAGCAACGAGTGACAGGAAACAGAACTAGAAATTATGCAATTAAATTACAAAATAAACATAACTGCAATAAGTTGCTGGGAAAAAATATGACATTATTCTCTACCTGTTTTCACTGCTTATAAGTGAAACACAAACCATTCATTGCTTTGACCCTGCATATTTCTGAATATTCAACAATATTTCCTTTGTGAAATCAGACAAATCCTCTTACATGACAATCCAGTCAAGCTTGTTTACCAGCAGTGAAAATGGGAAGACATTGAAAATGCTCCATTTTAAACATTTTAAACAAGCTAATGTAATTGCAGTCATGTAAAGTTTCAAAACTTAGGTAAAGCATTTGTTAGAAAATAGTTATATTACATGACATCACTTATTACATTTTAAAATGAACTAGTTATCTGCAGCCTATTGCATTTAAAAAGCAGCCCTCCCATTGGCTTTTTAAAGTCGTAACGGTCTAATCAGTCTAGATAATTCAAGACCAAACAAGCTAGCTTGACTCCTGCTTTTTTTCATTTTCCAGACCAGACATACACGGTCCCTGTAGTGTCTCATAATCAAAGATATTGACTTCACAGGAGAGAAGATGGCCCAGTTTGAGTGCTGTAATCTCATTTGATTTCATGGAGATTGATTTCTTGCTTGATCAATCTTCAATAAGCCCAATGGGAGGATAATTTTCTGTTCAGTCACGTCCACCGTAGCCTTAGAGAGCACTTAATAGAGCTGAGCAAAGGTAGCAGAAGTAGGTCAACCAATCAATTATCATCAGTGGTATGTGTGAAAGCTATTGAAATGAAGCATCTGGTTTTCCTTGAGCGGTGAGAGGACAGGTTCCATGTTCCACCCTAATGCTCAGCAGCTTTTGAATCACTGCAAAAAAGAGGCACACCTTGTTTTCTCTTATAAAATACAGTTAAGGGATGTCAAAAACCAACTTTTCCTTTAGTTATGGCAGATAAAATGACAGAGCTCCACTGCATTTGGAACAAATTCAATCAAACTCAGCCCAGCATAAGAATAGTTTGTGACCTCAGATTTTAAAACCAAATCTCACAGCTGAATACAAGAGAAGATAGACATGGACATTTTTCCCCCCGGACTTTGAAGTGGGGAGACACACAGACCTAATTTCTGCTAGATAGAGCCATATATTATGTGGGTCAGCCTCCTGGCCAGTGTTCACAGTTTGCATCCTCCCAGAAGGCATTGTGACTCCATATCTTGTAAATAAATGGCTGAATTATGTCTAGGTGTAGCTCTTGAGACAGTCTGTTCATATATCTTATTGTCTGCTCATTGTGAGGCGCCGTGTTTCCTGTGGTGTGTGACCCACCTTCCGTATTCATCTTGTGTATTTACCAGATCTCAAATAGTTTTTTTTATTTGTCGTTCACCTGAATACAACCTGATAATACAGTACATATGATTGCAGTGGGCTTTCATGTCTTAAGGTTCCGCTGTCTTTGGACTGCACATAACATGTACATTTACGGTTACGGTTTCTTTGAGGATTTTTGCAATTTATTATTTCACAATGGCTTTATTTTGTAGTACATTCTGTATTTGTAACCTCATTTAGTCTGCTGTAATCTCCATGTTACATAAACTGAACATAAACTGAAAGGAAAGAGTAAATATACAAAGTGTTTAGAGTACAGAGTGTTTAAATTTACCTGAAAAATCAGTGTAAGAAAATAAATTCTAGAAACTCTGTAATTACCTGCTGTGTAGATATTTTATCAGCTTTTTACAGTGTAGCTCAGCAACTGTCTGCTTATCTCCACAATTTTTTTTTTTTTGTCAATGACCTAAATAGTTTGGACTTAAAGATTCCTTAAAACTTGAGTGTAAATGAATCACATTCAAATTTTAGAGTTAACAAGTTAATATTAAAATGCAAATATTGGAACAATAATTCTTATTTATCAAGTTTTGCTGATATACCTTTGTCCCTTGAGACAACAATACACCTTTTTGCTTTATTTCCAAGAGCTACAGAAGAAGATCAATACCACTCTCATGTCTTTAAGTTCAACATAAGGCTATAACCAGCAGCCCCTTTGGTTTTGCTTAGCATAAAAACTGGAAAATAAACCAAATTATATCTCAGTTTAATCTGCACACACACTGAAGTGTAACATTGACAAGTTAAGATCCAAAACATAACCCACCTTAAAGGTTCTGGCAGGCATCAATCCTTTAAGAAAGAAAACTACTTTGTACATTATGTCTCTGAGAAAGTACACACGTTTTAGTTTAAGCTGAGACATAACTTCAGAGTCAGAAGTGGAACGGAGTGTTTTTTAACTTATTATAGTATGAAGTAAGAGTGGAGAAATCAATATTAAAGTTATGATTTAGTGTGAAAAAGAGCGTGTTTGGAAACCAAATATCTTATTCTGTCTTTCTCACTTCCAGCTATTGAATGTTCCCGTTACACATGACACACACAAAACCTTCTGAGACAGCAAATATATTGTTTCATTCTCCTTTTTTCTTCTTTTTTTGTCAGCGATGTTGTTCAGCTACAGATTGCAGACCATTCTACTACTGCCACTTTGATAAGAGCATCAAATCGGTGTGTAAAAGATACATTTGAAGTCGCACCCATGATTCAGACCTGCTATTATATATACTTAAACTAATGAGCCGCAGAAATGATGCTGACAGTCAGTGGCCCAATGTCGAGGTGTACCATTACATCCGTTGGTGATTCACAAAACGACCCTCTGCTGTCATAATCTTCCCTGGTGTTTATGAGTTACAGCTGTTCTGATGCTGAATGGTGGAAAACAGAACCATCTCTGAGGACCACAGATGGCGGTGGTGTGTGAGTGCATATTAATTTGTGTCTCTTTATGCATATGCAGTACTATGGGTGTGAAGATGGGAGCAGCATAAAAAGCACAAATAGAAAGCGAAACGAGAGGATATCCTTTAATGACAGTAGCACTTACACGTCTGTCTTTTTTGTGTCCTTTTCTTACATGAATTTTTATTGAGTTCACAACGATCCTGAGCTGTGGGCCGTGTGTAAAGACACAATCCTCAGTCACCAAAAGTCTGAATATCTGCACAGCTGAAAAGCTTTTCCTTAGTCATTAGTGATTTTGAGAAGCTCCTCTTTGGTCCATTTTTTACGCTCTGGATTCTGAAAACCACAGGATTCATAGGCACGTGAAAGAACTTTATGTGTGAGCAGCATTTTTCCTTGTTCACACTGCTGATGGTCACCTTGAGATTTGCCATTATCGGCTGGCTTTTGAGTAATACTTTTTACATATAGGCTCTTAATTGTGAGGTCAGGATAAGTCAGAGGCGTTGGTGAAAGGCAGTGGTTTTGCATGGACTGACACACAACACCAGGGGTTTAGGTCACCGCTAAAAACAGGCAGTACATGCAATCAGTCATGAATAAATAAAGTGTCACTCAGGAGTTATGATTTATATTTGTTGATTAATTAATGCACATTAAAAACAAAAACTTATTGTTTTACTCTCAGTTGATGGATGGGTATTTGTTGGGCTCATGGGGCGTCTGTTCCATCTCTCTGCTTCCAGTGTCTCTACACTCACTTGGTTAATTAATATTTAAAAATATTTGGCTGTATTACCTTCTTTAGCCTCTTCTCTTTCAGCTTTTTGGCACCTTGGCCATGTATCTTTTTTTTAAATTTTCCTTTTGTTTGTTGCTCAATTTCACCACATATCACAGTGTCTCTACCTCATGGAGATGGGAAAAAGGGTAGTGCCGAGGTAAAGTGAGAGTGGACTGAACCTAAGGTAGTTGGTTGGAAGAAAGAGGCTGATGGATGTAGTATCCAAATGCAGTGGACGGGCAACCAGCCCTCAGAGCTGGTTGGCTAAACAGCAATTGGTCCGTTTTATTTAAGCTTGGGGCTGAGCTTATTTACAAATATGTACATTTTGCATTGCATTTTCCTACACTGACAAGCGCCCAACATAGGAAACAGCCAACCCCCCTGATGGCCAGTTTATTATTGCACTTATCACGTTCATGGCCTCTGTGGATTCCAATTGATGGAAATCTGTCATAGTGGCGGAGAACTTTAATCCATGAGAGTGCAGAACAAACACTAACTCGAGCAGATAAATGAGTGATGTGCATGGATGGATGATGGTCTCTCATTGTTCAGTCTTTTGTTGGGCAGGCTTCCGACTATCCGGTAGAGGGAGAGAAAGAGAGAGAGTCAGTGAAAGAGAGAGAGAGGGTGAAGGAGCACTTGGGAGGCTGTTGGCCTACATTTTGTCTGGTAAAAAACTGTGTCAGCAGCTCAGCACAGACAGGTTAAAACTTGGCTGTTTTTTAAACACCTGTACCTTTTTAACATATGCATACTGTAAAACATGAGGTTATTTACACTGTCATAGATCACATATAGATCCTGTAAATAGCATTTTTTTTCATGTATGTATATATTCAAAGTCCCTTTGCATTTTCCCATGTTTATGTCCCCTTAAATGTCAGATCTTAACTATATGGACCTGTTTGACCTGTATTTTGCTGTCCACTTGCAGGGCCTAAGTATGGAAGGAAAGAATTCAAATATGTTTAAAGCAAGACAGTGTCAGAATTTAAAACTGGTAGAGGCTCCAACTCATTGATCCTTCTCTGAGTGTGCATCCCGATCACAGACAGAAACCAGGTCAATAGGTCACATGTTTTAGCTCAGTGCTGTTCACTTTGCGTGCATGTCTGTAGGAGTATCATCACATGATGTTTTCCAGGATTTAAATGTGAGCTGAACAGTGAGTCATCCATGATTAACAGTTACAGCAGCATTTGATTTCGCAAAGCATTTGTCTACACTCTGCCGTCAGTCTGAAGGAAACAGAGCTGCATAGAATCATTCAAGGTCTCACTGAGCTCCAGATTGAGCTGTTTGTGTTTCTTGGCTAAGAAACGCTGCTGCTGTTGTATCAAATCCATACCAGCCTGCTGTTTCTGCCGTTCACCCTGAAGGTAAATGTGCTCTAAGTGTTTGTCGATGTTTGCAGGCTGAGAGAGATTTCAGGAATCACAGCACAACGACAGGCTACGTATCTGAGGATTATTATGCCAAACCAAGTATAATTTCATCAATGTAGGAGCTGTAATAAATAAAACTAAATTGTCCAGTCTGTAAAATATGAGACGAACAAACTGAATGCCTAAATATCTGCGCAGTCAATAATAATTGTGAGGGCGAGCATTTTTTAGGCTCAGGCATATAAGCAACTAAATGATGACATAAAACACATGTATGACGTAAATGACTGACCAAACAAACTGTTCACATTTTCTTTGCTGCTTTATTTACACTGCTAAGGGAAAATATCTGCTCTCAGACAAACCTGTTTACAAAAAGAGCATGATAATAAAAGTACATATCCCTGTGTTCCAGTAGATCTTAGTTTCAGGTGTAAATTGGGTTATTTTACTGTCATCAGCGGGGGTCAAGGATGATTGATGTTTTTTTTTGTCTATTAAGTGTTAGCTGCCTGTGTTGGCCCATCTGAATGATGGAAATAGGTCATGTCTCGCTTGTAGCAAGTAAACAAGAACACAGACAGATGTTTGTATAACGGAAAAGTGAGCGTACACTCTATTAACACATTTATACAAACCACCTCATTTTAACCCTTCAGTGGCTAAAAGCTTCTCCTTTATGAGGATGCGAGTGTTGCCAGCTCTTTCTCCTTTGTGAGCTGAAAAAAAAACAGATGACTTCTGTGTTCATAATTAATTTACATAAACAGCAAGCCGAAAAAATACTGAAGTTATCATAATTTATTTCATAAAGCTGAACACACAAAAGAAACTTAAAAGTTCTGAAATAAGTTTGAGAACATTTGTACAAACTGAAAATTTATTGTATTTGTGACAAAGGAAGCTCATCTATTAAAGGTCATTAAGTTTATACATAATTTTTAAAGAGCATTAAAGGATATTGTAGTCTGATGGCCACAATCAGTGATTTGGCTCCATTTAAAGATGCTTTCACATTTGCTACTGTTATTGAAACTAACATGTCAGCAGTTTTAACACTGTACACAGCAGCTTTCTGATCAGTCAAGGAGTTCCTATCCAGATTTGCAACATTTATTTTACACTTATTTGCATCATCTGTTAGCCCTTTAAAATTATAACTTACTATTACAGAAGAGCAATATAACCCATTCATACTAAAGCAACAAACTGGGAAAAGTGTTTTCTGTTAGTGGGCTACTATCTTTACCACATTTATGAGGCTAAATTAGATTGTTCTCATGATAAACCATCATTTATTCCAGCATCCCATACTAAAACAAGTGTGTCTAAAAGGAGAAAAAGTAAAATATAAAATACAGGTCACACCTAATTTTACAGGTTCAGGATTTTCCAATTAAAAAGGGTATGTATTTTGATACTAATTATAGGAAAATAAAGGACATATTAAATTGGTACATTTTATAATACTTATTAGTTGCATGACCCAGACAGTTTTATTCAGTGCTCAGGTCAGCTGGACCTAAAAATGGGAGGCAAGAATACATCTCAATACATAATAGGAATAAAGTTTCCAGTGATAAAGAACAATGACTGAATTTATTTTTATTGAGACAGAATAGTCGTCATAATTTTATTTCCATTTCCTCATTATTTTAAAAAAAACTGCATAGTAATTTACAGCATTTACTGTTAGAAAACTAAAGGCAGATTATGGACCTGTAAAATAAACCGCAACTGAAACTTGTAATGGATACAAAGTATAAACAGGAATAAACAGTTTACAAAACATAGAAGGGACATTTTTGAGGATGCAAACACAGGATTTTGTATCTTTTACCTCATAATTCACAATTTCTTTCAATATGCCATACAGAGCGACACAGAGATGTTTAGATTGCTCCAGTTTCCAACCCATCAATGGTTTTCTGCAGTTGTGAGCAGGGGTAACTCAGTCTTACCATGTGAAGAGATGCTCTTACAATAGGATATTTGAGAGTTGAGTTCTGAATAGCATCATTCTTCATTCCAGGAACAATCAAATTCATAGACCGTTTTACACCACATAATTATGCTTTCCTGAAATGTCCTCAAATGAACCATGATAATGAATTTTGAACTGTCCTACATGCCAGTAGAATACAACATAATTATGTGCTGACAAAAAATAATTATAGTTTTAAAATTTTTCAAAAGGCAGTAAAAGAAAACTGAACCGTCTGCTGCGTCAAGACTATTAAATCACTCAAAAACTACAACCTTAAATCCATTGCTATCCGATAAAAACCCTGTATGCCCAAACCTGGAAATGAGAAAAAGTGTTGTGTTGCGAAAGTTAATCTTGTGTCTCTACACATTGTCAAATGTTTGTCTAAAACTCAAAGACAGAAATCAAAGACGATCATTAACCTTTATTTTGAACAAACAAACAAAACCAACAAAATATGGAGATATGAGGTTTCCATCTAACCACAGTCTGGCCAACAAGACTTCTGATGAAAAAGCCTTTTTTTTTTTTAAAGTGCAAATTAGGAACTGAGAATGGAAGTTATTTTTCAGTATTATTCACTTCGACTCAGCGGCTATTTTTCTTGCTCACAATGTGTTTTAGAGCCATGGAGACTTAACATTGTTATTCTAAAAGGGACAGGAAAATATTGATCAGGCAACGTGAGTTCAAGGGAAGCCTATTGATGTGGAATAATGTTTATTCTCAAGTGTCTTTTGAGGGCTTTCTATATTGACACCATTGATTGTGCAGGGCATTCGGCTGCCTGCCTCTCGCTGTGTGTATGTGTGTGTGAAAATCACCTCAGACAATTTCCTGACTGATGAATACTGAGTGCTGACATTTCTTTGAATCAGAGTGTCAGTTCAGTCAGCACAGCAAGAAAACTCAAAAGTGGGTCAGTGTCTTCGGTCACGTTACCGGCTGCTTCGCTCCTTCTGAAATGTGTGTATTAGGCAGAAGTGGTTTGTGTTTGGCCTCAACTAAACTGCAAACGTAGGGTGCGAACAAAAGCATCGGTGCCTTCATTGTTAACCGTTATCTCCAAGACGCCTCCTCCCCCCTTCTGATGTCTTCCCACCTGCAGAAAGACATGTTGTGGCAGTGTGTTGTGCCCTGTGCCCATGCAGGAGTCCACTGGTGTTTAACAAACCCCCCCTGTTCTTCTCCAAGCCAAAAAGGTGAAATAAATAGCAACACCAGATTAGACCTCCCCTGGTGGTGTGTTGAAGACAGGAAGGTGTTGAAGGGTAAACTAAGGCCACTGCTGGAAATCTTGAGGTGGTGGAGGCACAGTGAACAGAAAGAGGAAAGTGAAAATGGATAAAAGACTCTTTATGCTTGTTGGTGCCAATCAACACATTTGCTGTTACTATTTTCATGCAGATAACTTTTGTTAGCAGCATGGTTTCCTTGTAAATAATTAACTCGAAAATAGTTACATACACCATGAGTAATGGATGGTGGTCTTTTTTGAATTCTTCTCAAAATAAAAGCCAAAATCTATTTAAATCAGTTGATCACCAAGTGAAAAGAAAAATACTTTTAATGTATTTTCCTTCTTTTTATCATCATCATACCTGAAGAAACGTGGTCCCACAATTGCAGCTCCTTGCTTTGTTGGAAGGCAAAGCTCTTTTCAGCTTGAAAGCCAAAATGTATTCTTAAGCAACACACATGAGCACCGTAGAAACATGAGGTATAGGTGGGCTCCTCAGTAGCCTCTTGACCAGCAAGGGGCAAGTCTATCACAATGTTAGAAAAGAAAGGAAAAAGAAAAGAAAACTGCAATAAATGACACAATCCTCCCTCCAAAACAAATATTTCCCTTTGACAATATTTTAGTTCTTATAGACTCCTTCTCAGTTCAAACACCTGTCCAGCATCAGTCATCTGGTATCGGGGTGTTACAATTCCCATGGTAGATATAGATAGGGCCATTACAGCGATAATACAACTGGAACACATCTCCATATCCGTGGTCCCTCCACCATGTGCACAGCTGGCGATTCCAACCACAGGCCAGAGAATAAAACAGTTCAGGATGCTCCATGCCGATCATGGTGAAGAAGTCCTGGTCACCCAGGTGGCCCCTGAAGCGATACTGGTCTGCTAGTTTTGCCACGTTGCTAGGCTCCAGCAGTTGGTTGTAGAGAGTTGAGGATCTCATAGCACCCAGGTCCAATAGCATCACTCCACTGTTGAAGCCTGGGAGGCCATCAGGAGGAGGTTCCCCTACTCTCGTCTGAGGGTTCTCCTTACGGTACTGCCAGAAGGTGTGCCTGAGGGAAGAGGGAAAAAGTTATTAAGTTTTGGATTAAGTTTTCTAAAGTTTTCTAAAAATCTCTTCCCCTCTGCATTCATAACCTTAACTTAGAATATAAATCAAGTAATTGCTTGGACATTGCCTGGATTTAAAAGCTGATGTAAAGAAGATCTTTGCAAAGCCTCCTCATGTAGTTTATCGTTGAGATGTAAATTTGTACCATTCAACAATCTTGACATAAAAAGCCCAGAATGGAAAAAAGCATCATGCTAACTGTTTCCCACAATCCTATTTGATATAAAACTGCTTGTATCTGTCAGAAAATACTGTATACTGTTCCACTTAGAGTGCTGCTTTGAGTCGTGATACAGCAGTCAGTGGACAAAAGGTGTCTTAAATTAACTGTTTAATAACTGTGTAATTAGCAATTGAGTTAGCTAGCTTGTTTCCTGGCCGGTTAGCACACCATAAAATCACCTATCCTGCAACTGCCAATAACCAAACCAAGTAAAAAAGTAGCACATGGCACAAACACTTTATAGAGAGACAAATTTACATTGTTAAAATATATGATAACAAGAACATGCAGGTCCACAGAAGCAAGGAACCACAAGACACGTCTTTCTGTGGAAAAAAAAAACGTCTCTTCTTGTTTTAGTGAAGAGTATCTTCCTAAATTTAAACTCATCCATCTGCAAAGTCTAGAATTTGTACATAGATGGTGAAATGTCTCACACCTACATGTATGTTTGGGCTCTTGGACATTTAGAAAAGTGAGGGTCAAGTCTGTTTCAGTCCACCTTTGCTGAACAAACAGTATGGGGGCCAAAAACAGGAAGAGAGCCGGTCCAGGAGTGTCAGAGCATGTTGGAGTGCCAGAGGCTTGAGCCAACTTAGCACCCTGTGCTGCCAAGACACCAACTCTGAAGTAGCTTAATCACACACAGAGCTTCATTCAATCAGCACTATACACACACAAGTAAGACCATTTCCGTGGGATCTATTATTATCTTCTTTCCAGTCTCTACAAGGCAAGAGAAGTGTAAAAAAAAGCAAACTGCATTTGCTTCATATTATGTAAAAGAGAATGTGATAAGAGGTTCACTGTTTTTGGCAGACTTTGACCAACACGCATGCCAGCAACATTCCTGCGCTATTTGTAGGTTGCATGAGGAGGTCTATTTAATTTACTGCCCTGATCATTTAATAGCTCAAAGGAGCAGTTCATTACAGTTACATACCGTTCATTATTCCCATATTATTATTATTTGATGTATTCAAACATTAAATAATAATACATCTAAAACACTGGATTGCAAAGATGTGATGCAACAGCATTAACAGTGTGTATATATTGGGTGTCTGTGTAAGACATCTCTTGAGTGGGACCAGATGTTCACAGTGTGCTGAGTACAGGAGGGGAGCTACACTTGTTAGAAGCCGAGTCATGAGAATCCAAAAGAGAAAACTTGGATTTGGACAAGGGGCAGTTCAGCTGATTTCAGCTGGGACATTCCTTTGAATCCACAGGAGAAGAACTTACCTACTTTAAATTGGTGTTCATGTGCCAATTGAACCTTTACTGTATGGGTAATTATCTTATTTCTTCAGAAGAAAACCAATACTGGGATATTAAGAAACACAGAAAACAGAGTCCCGTCTGCATCTGACCTCAGTGATTTCATGTTAATGTTTGTCTGCATCAAAGTCCATGGAGGCTACTGGTTTCTGTGATGTGGGTGTACTATTTTTTCATATTTTGGGGTTTAAGTGTCAGCTTCAACGAAGTACAATATGTCCTTTTCCATGTACTGAATAACAGCTGGAGCAATGACACTTGCTGCTGGAATGTGTGTGTAAACTCACACACACACGTACACTCTCGGCAGAACTTAGATTATTCTTGGTATTGGCCAACGACTGAGGAAAAGTAATGTAGATTAAATATTAATAATAAAATGTGTTTGCTTAAAACATGGGGTGAATAATTGATGGTGGATTTAATGTCGTCCATAAATAAATAAATTAAAAAATCTTCCTTTAAGTGACTATAATAACTCGGTAAAATTTGCAGTCAGCTGAGTTTTACCTACTCCCTTGGTGCACTTAAACACGTGGGAAAATTGTCTAGAATAATTGTTCTTTTTTTCCCCACTTGACTCTCTCTGCCTGCAGCTCGATCAAATCTAGAGGGAGCAGCAGATTCTCTGAATCACAGTTTGATATTATTGCTGACCCATATTCAGCAGCTGTGGCTTGTCCACACAGTTGTATACAGTCTGTTGGTTTGGTAGCTGGGGACTTGTGGCCCCTTCGTGTCTGTGATTGTTAAGACACACTGGGGTCTACGTGCTTAAAGACACATTCAGGGTGACAGCAGTCAAAAATAGAACATTAACAAAACCTTAGCTCTTCTGCTGTTATGATGGAACAATGCACAAAGTGAAATGTAACGTCTTATCTCAAGTGTCATTATGGCCACAATTTGTGAGACATGAAAGTTCATAAGGTTCTCTGATGTGAATTTGTCCTCACTGGTCAGACTGTTAATGTCGAGCACTACTGGGGTGTTCTGAGGAATCTGAGGGATAGCAATTTAGACAATTATCCTGAACTGTGGTGCAGTCACAACTGAGTTTTCTAATGTTGCAATTTACCCTCGCATCCTCATGCACTGAGAACATGCAAGTTTCTCTGCAGCAACAACACAGCCACCGCTCCTGACTGCCTCAACTGCCTCATCACAAATACTCACATACCAGTGGTCATAGAAAAACAGGTGTAACTCAAACACTGATTATGATTGATGAATGAAACTTGGGATACTTAATTAATGGCACTCAACTCTAATTTTGACCAAGCAGGGAATCAGATAAACTGGCATTTTCTTATAATTTGATAGCAACAAAATACATTATTAGCATAAAAAAATGCATGAAAATTTTGCAGTCAAGCTCTTAGAAAATTAACATCGGGAACTATTTACAAAGGCACTGCGGGCTTGACAAACAAATGCATGTATTTGTATTACTGCCGAAGCACGCTGTCTCAAATAAAAGCCTATATCACAGGAACATCAATGTAATTTTTATCCTTAAAGCAAAAAAAAAAAAAACTGAAAAGAGGTCAGCCTGCATTACATAAGAACTTTTTTAAACTCAAGTTTTTAACTGCACATCAGATCAGTCCTGATTTTTTAAATGATTTGAATTTTTTAAGGTCACTTTGGCCTAGATGTTATGAGATTCCAACGACTAGTACATAATGGTACTTTGTTCTCTTTCACAATGACTTTAGTTTTTCTCTGTTCTTTTCTACCAGTATAATCAAACCAGGCCCAGACAAACTTCACATGTGACCTCTTAGCTTAGGTCAGTGCTTCTGCAAGTGCCTCTTCTTCTGCTCTGCCAGTTCACAGCTCCATCATCTCCTGACTCCGATTTTCACTGCCAGCCTTTCTAGTGAAGCATCTCTCTCTTTCAGTGGTGAAAGAATGAAAGGCATTAGCAGGTGATGAGGACATTCTGTGCTACAATCCCGTCCAAATGTGTCCTCCATTTTGTTCAGGACAAGAAACACCCTGCTCTGTGAAAGTCGAGTAAAAACACTTGTTGTCAGGGGGGAGCCTGGTTCTTGGGTACACAAAGAAAAAGTCTGGTCCTTTTCTTTGTTGAGTACTTTGGCAAAATGAAGGTGCATTTAAGAAAATCCCAGCATTATGTGGGAAAGGGAAACCTTAAAACAAGATAAGATTTAAATGTCAACGAAGTTTAAGTACTTTTAAGAAGCACAAATGATTACAGCTATCATATACCTCACAAAACTAGGTGTATTCTAGTCTCTTTGCCTTCTGTCTGTTCAGTTAGAGGATTATGATTTTGAAGAGCATCACATCACTTGCAAAACCCCTTTTTAATTGAGGAAAGACAGACAAGTATGTGTAACAATGAGATTACTTCATGACTCACCGTCTGTCTGCAAAACCATAAAATACCTGACCATCACAAAATGAAACATTTTACATTTGATATTTGATTCTGGAGAAAACTGGAAATACGTGGGATGTATCACTCACCAGACTCAATGCTCAAAGCATAAACAGAGTGACTTGCTTCTTGCTAATGTCTGTCATTGTGTGTGGCTTTCGCTGTGGGCCTTGTGTAAGTGGATCAAGTCTCTTGGGTTTTTAAAACATTGCAAATACAGCTGCAGGGAAAAGATGTGGGGCATTTTTTCCAATAATGAACTTTTCAGTGGCAGGATGTGCTCTGAATGTGGCTGGTGGGAGGATGCGTTCTCCTGCATAATGCTCTGTCCATTAGCACCTAAACAGAGTGGGAGCTGAGAGCCCTCTCCACTCAGCACAGGAAAACACTTCCAGAGGAGAGGATTCACACAATGCATCACTGATACCAAGTTCAAATTATAATATTACACAGTCCGTTGACCACTGGCTAATGGATAACATACGCGTTCACTGGGCTAACAAGCCGGCAGCAGATTTCTTTCTTAAATGTTCACTCCGACAGGATTAGACGCTAAAGAAAACACTTAATCGGGCTTAAAGTACGGAACATTTCTGCGTCTGAAATGTGTTCAGGTCTTCGGAGAAAGCATAGAGGCCATGTGGATACATAAAAAAAAAAAGGAAACCAATGAACTTGAAAAGACTGTGTTTATGCATACAACTGATGAAAAGAACAAGCAATAACAATTTGTGCAAAACAAACAAAAAAGGAAAGTGCATTGTCTATTTCCTGATTCAGCTTGGATGGTAGAGATGCTTCTGTGGTATAAGATGCTAAAAACATAGCTCAGTGAGCTGCAGCCTACACACATAGATGACAGCTACAATGCATAAAAGAGCCTGTTTCAGAATGACAACATTGTCAGATGTGACGTTTCTAATTAGAATTCTTCACATGAACTTAAAGGCCCCAGATGGCAGAAAAATACATTATCTACTCACAGAAACCATAGTCTGGTAATTGTATCCTATTCCAGCACAGCTTTCAAGCTTATGTCAAAAAACTGCTACATAAGTCTCCAAGATTGTGATCATGCTATGAAAGCAAAACAAAAAGCCTATTTATTGCACTGGTTTTGCAAAGTAGTGCAGTCACCTGATGAAGCCCCTTGGATTAGAGGCGAAACGTCTTCACAGACATACTACTGAGTCCATTTGACTTCGATTTATTTTCCTAGAATAGTGCAGTCACGTTTTTACAGAACTGAAACTTCAGCCACTGAGCCACAGCGTAAACCAAGGTTTTCATTCATATAATTTATAATTCAGATCATAGGGTTCTTCTTGCTATAAGACACTTAGAAAACAGATTATTGCATGTATATGACTGGTATTATTGCTATAATTATTTTTTAATATAAAACGGCTCCACTACCATGATGCCAGAGAACTTTAAGTCATGCTTAATATACTGACAGTGTAACACGCTGGTGCTGCTGTTTGTGGGGAGCACTGCAGCATCAGCAAAACTTCAGCAGACTATTTCTCCTCTTCACTTGTATATGAAATCTTTTTTTTTCATCACTGTTTGAGCGAAAAAAGATGTTTTTCCTAAAATCCTTACAGCCACTACTGCCTAGGTGGAGAGCAGCATTGTTGGAATCTTTGGTGACTCAAGATTGATTCCTACCTGCTTTTAAAACTTTTTAAATTTCTTAAAGAGAAGAGAGGGAAGAAAAATCAATGCAGGACCTGTGATGTGCTTCAAAACTCTGCACCTGAAAACTCAAATATACTGCAACAACATGTCATCCCTCATGAAACAGCAAACTCTAGACTCAAAAAGACATCTCCACAAAGACCACACCAGTCTACAAAGCCAGTTTGGACAGTTGTGTAAAAGTTCAACCAGTAAGGCTGTGCATGTTGAGCAGCACGATCTTCTGCTCTGCTGCCATGTGTTTTAAATGAGTGCGTCCGGGCCGGGAAAAACATTGGCAGGGGTTTCCCAGGGTTAGTAACCCATTAGGCCAGTAAAGTGGCAGAGATACAGATCTGTTTGGAAATGCTGGTGCCAACAGGGCCTGGCAGGAAAACTACAATTCCACTCCACTTCAAAAACTACTTGAGCAGATTTGACATCATATTTATAATTATGCAGATCAACCTCCACTGATGACACTTAATTTAACACTGTACACCCTGACTATGATATTACCCAGCAAAAAAACAAAACAAAACACATACTTTATAGTGTGTATATTCTTGAGATGTCTCAATAAGGCTACTTTGGGGCCCCAAACTCAATATGAATATTTAATACTTGGTATATGCTGGTTGGAGTCTGATCCAATACTAAGATTTACAAAAGTGCTTTCTGATCTAAATACTCAGGACTCTGATTAATCAACTCAAATATTGATCACATGTCGAAAAAGGCTATCCAGGAGAATGCAACTCCTACAACTAAAAAACACAGAGGGGAACTATGAATCGGAGCACCTTCCAACACAATGGTCCTTGGCCGATTACAGACACCTGCAGCAAGGAGAACACAAACCTGACAACCAAAATTTTTTATTTATCCTGGTTTTAGTTTACTTACATAACAGCTGTTGTAATCTGCTGCCAAAACGCAGTCTTTTTTTTTTTTTTTACTAGTGAAAGCAGCAGTTAGTCCCAGCCGTAAATGAGAAGTTACAACCTGAATGATCCTGGAAATGAATTGGGAAAACATACAGAATTAAACACATAATATGAGAACGTTAGTGTCACCGTAAGATAGGAGATTCCTTGTCATTTAGGAGTTGCCTAACATCAATATGCTCAACGGTGAATATCAAATTCACTTTGCTGCAGTGAAAACATAATGCCATGTCATTACTGTGGTGGCAACTGTTTTTTAAAAATAAGAGGTGCTTTTACAAGACACTAAACAATAAGGATACTTATGAGTCAAAGTTTGAAACTATTAGACAGATGTGAATTAATATTTTAATATGCCTTCTAGCTAAAATAAAATGTTCAGGTTCATTGTTTCATTCACACGCTGTCTTTAACACCCCGGAGGATACCACCTGCCTGAATGTTTATCTCAGTGAGCAGCTGCTTCATGAGACCTCCCACCTGACATTGCCTAATGCTTCATGTCACACACACACATGCATGCAAGCACACGCACACGTCCTGTTTTGATGCCATGTCTGGCTGGAAAACAGTGAAGTAGTCTAAACGGACCAGGCGTGTTTGTTTTACTATCTTAGGAAAGGGATCAGTGGAGGAACAAAAAGCTCGAAAATCTGGGTCCCTGTTCATGCACAGAGACACACACACACACACACACACATACACACACACACACACATTCTAGTAATTACAATGAAA
>JAQNCA010000025.1:13559985-13582731 GCA_029783725.1 Acanthurus tractus
CACAAGACCAAATTCTAATGTCATTGCACATTAAAAGAAATGACTAGATATTAAACTTTTATCATTAGGTCAAACATTGCATTTCTTCTTAACATGGTATAAATGGATTACAAAACTGTGATCAAGTACCAAGACAGTTAATGATGGCCTACCTCATATTTAAAGGTTGCATCTAGGAGGAATTCCTGCAGCATCTTCTCTCCCAGTTCTTTGCTGGCCTGGTCACTCACAAAATGAAGAACTAACACCTCTCCTTCCAGGAAGCGTCCATGCTTTACCATTGACAGCATGGCCACCCTGAACTTGTCCTGCAGGCTCCGACTCTTGTCCACTTTGGTGAACATCATGAGTGCATGGTAGTGAAGGTCACCAGCATCACTGTCCCCTGTGTCAGATTGAAAACCCTCACTCTCTTCCCCTACATCTCGCTCTTTTTCTCCTTCCTCCTCCGATTCAGCCGTGTGTGAGATCCTGGTGTCTACAGTTAAATCTGCATCATTTCTGTTGATGTTGTGGCTGGCCTGGGTCTGCTTGATTCTCTTTGTGGTGCTGGAGAAATTCTGCTTCTCTGAGCCAAAGTAGTAAAAAGCTACCACAGCAAGTGCAGCAGCCAGGAGAAGCACAAACTGATAGGACCTGAAAGTACTGATCCTACCCATGATTCTGGCTGCCAGTCTTAGGATGCCCATTTCTCTTTGTTGGTGTCATGGGAATACGGGAAGACACAGGAGAATACTCAACATTTTGTGTCCTTCTGGTTCCTAGTTTTTTTTTTTTTTTTCCTAAGTTGCCATCATTTTCCTGTAAGAGAAAGAATACTTGTTCAGAAATGGCAGTGCAGTCAAAAGCTGTAGCTATGAGAATGGAAAGACATAAAGATCCACTTAAAAATAAATAAAGTAAGTCAAGAAATTTAGCTAAAAACGATTATGTGTGAAAAATAAATCTTGTAGTTTGTGTTAAACTGAAGCAGACTTTAGAACATCTTTTACAATGGTACCCATAACAAATGTTTTGTTGGTTTGTTTGCTTGTCAGTAAGTTTTTTTTTGTAAGGTCACATTGACTATTATTCTGTCATCTCTAACTTAGGTAGATGAACACAGCCAATTTAATTTAAATCAATGGAAAGCAAAATTAATGATTGTCTCTTTTTCCTACATGAATTTGAAACATTTTATACCATTACACTGTTCCACCCCTTTTTCTAAAAAGGTATAGTTTAACAAAAGCGATTGCTATTGACTTATTTACAATTTCAGCCTTTTCAACTAACGTTACACTCTGACTATACATCATATCACATAGAATACTGGTTTCCCACAGTTCTGCGGGCAGTGTTTTCATACATTTCTCGTTTATGTTGCACCCTCAACAATGATGCTCTAAAATCCTATTGTTTTTATGTAACGAAATTATAATTTGTCTCCTAAGAAAAAGGGCAGAAGTGCGTCCACTTGCCTGGAGTCTCATGTCGTTGGTCTCTGCGGTTCCATCTTGACAGCTTGTTCGGGGATTATGCTGCCTTAAATACTTTATGTTACCGGATCCTCAGCTTTATGGAGCAAAAAACATCAGCTAACGTAACACCGTGACTTTACGACACCGTAAACATATATTAAATGCCATGAGATCCAAATATCTGCAATAACAAACGTTGCAGCAACCTGTTGACATTCCAACAGGCAACGAGGATGCTGGCGGGCGACGACTTAGCGCCTATGTGGCTCTTTGAGTTGCCCTCCGAGGCTGTTTGTCTAACACTATCTAATTGTTTATGATTACCGATCAAGCTTTGCATTAATTTTTCACTCTAAAACTAGCTCGGTATTCCATGGCTTTGCGATTTTTTAGACGAAGAGAGAAGAAATTGCCTTATTTTAGAGAAACCACGAGCTAACAGCCTAGCGACAAAATACTGACACTGCCTTAACCACGCCTATATTCATTTCAGCCGTATTCCGATACATGCTGCCTTTAAGAGCAGTTGGATAAATACTAGTTGTGTTTTTATTTCGTAGAAACGAATGAGAGTGTGCTGTGAATTGATTTGATTGAAATTTGATTGATATCTTTAATATCGCAATTTTTTTAAATTATGTTATAATATTAGTGAGCTTGTTTCTACAGCAGCAATAATACTGAACACTATAAAGTTTGCATTACAGGACACAAAACGTCATAAAATAAGAGGAGCAAATAAACCGTATATTGTACATAATCCACATTTCCTATCTTTTGCCTTGTTTTTGCAGCAATATGTTATTATTGTAGGTGAAGTTAAGTATAATTCGCAAGTACTGTACTTATGTTCACTTTTGGAGAGCTTTTCTTTAGTATTTTCATACGAGCATTTTCACTTTACACTTCCCTGCTTTTAACAAGAAAAATATGGTACTTGGACTTGTTTCCTTCACCACAATATATTTGACAGGTATGGTTCCTTGTCACTTTCTAGACAAACATTTTAATAGAACTAGCCCGATAAACTGGTCAGAACAATGGACAGTGCTAGCTTACTGAATATGTATCGGCATTAATGTACATTTAATGAATTGCAAGTACAAATGCCAAACTAGGCTTGAGGATTTGAAGAGACCATGTCATATTTTTTACTCTTGATGTTACAACTACGGAATATTTATACAAGCATGTTTTTGGGTCATGATCTCTAAAAAAAAGAAACATAAATATCTATTAAAATTGTGTGTCATGATATATATGTATGACAAAATAAACAAATTAATAAGTAAAGAGTTACATAAATAAACACCAACACAACAAGTCATTACCACATGTTCTTTACCACAAAAATTGATACCCATATCAGCAACAGACTGTAGACTTCATATATAAAACACAATGGGCATTTAAATATGATGCTTTGGTACAATGAAATGATATATTACAAGGTGATATTAATCATTCTTCTTCTCCACCACTAGTTAATGTTAACCAGGATCATACTGTCATAATGTAAGAGGACAATTGTGTTTGCGAGAGTAAAACTCGTACGTACAACCTAACAAACTGCACATGAAAGCAGCATTTCTGCCTCACGACATTTTCGGCAGCGGCATTGTTGCTCCCTGCTTGCGGCCGGGCTGTTCTTGATCCCAGTGAATGCTATTCACCTTCCATTTAAAGGAAAGATGCTAGCTTTTGTTTTCGCTTGATGTTTTTTCGCCCTAAACGTATCCTAGCTCGTCTTTTTTGTTTTAATCCAGGCACGTTGCTAGCATACAGCTAGCTCGCTTGATTAGCATTCTCGAAAATGAATTCCAACACGCATGTCATTCAGGTGACAAATGTCTCGCCGAGCACAACATCCGAACAAATGAGGACTCTTTTTGGATTCCTCGGAAACATAGAGGAGCTCAAACTGTTTCCACCCGAGTGAGTATTCTAATTTTCAATCGGTATGAACTCTAAATCGATAGAATGTTTTGGCTAGCTTACAAGACTTAGGCTAGGCGATTGAGGCCTGTAGAGTTGATTAGGCCTCGTTGCACGGCATGCTAATGCTAACGTGTGCCCGCGCCTTTAGTGAATGCAACAACACACACACTCCCCAACCCCACCGGGGTCAAATTGATCATTTTTCCTGTTGTGTGTCAATGTGAGTTTTTTGATGTGAGTTTAAATATTTTACGCCTTGATGTGTGCTGAAAATAATAACAATAAAAAACAATATTATCCAATTGAGTGAGCAGCTATGAGTAAAAATCCTATATTTCGGTTTGTGAAATTACCGTTTAAATCACCATAAACTATTGCAACGTTTCAAAATCAGTTGTATCACCACTGACACATATAAAACCAAGCCCGTTAAGCTTCTTTGCCTTTACAACACTGAAAGTGTAACTATTTGCCCATCGTACTCTGACTTTTCAGCGACGGATATTATATATGTATGTAGTTTTTAGATCAATCTGAATGTACCCGTTGATGCCCAGAAGGTAAAGCGACAATATGTCTAAACAGAGTCAATGCTGATTTACACAAAGTAATTAAACAAATCAATTTAGTGTTGTCAATATTATTATTGTTGTTATTGCCATTATTGTTAGTAGTAGTATCATTATCATTAGTATTATTAGTGTTCTCATTCCAATTGCTTCATGCTGGCACTCTCTTGGGTTACCTGCATCTCACTTGGGATTTCAATTAACTTTTGGGATACATACTTTATAGCACTTCAACATGAACTTTAGTAGGAAGTATTTGTTTTTTCATTTGAATTGTCCACTATGTAATTACACCTGGCTTTCTAGCACATCAAGAATGTTATCACAAAGCAACAGTGATGTTATCTACACATAACCAATGAGACTAAGAGAAAGATTCAAAGCATCACTGACTGACAGTAATATTTCCCTAAGTTACCTTGTTGGTCTAAAGAGATTTTGTATATAGACAGATCATAGAGTGGGTGATATTATACAGCATATGCATAATTATGTGTTTTGGTTGTCCAACAGAGACTCAAAACTCATTCACATCAGGTTGAAGAAGGCATTTTGGATCTCCTTGTTTGTATTCTGTTTGCACCTCTACATCTCTGTATTTTTTTCCAGTGACTCTCCCTTGCCTGTGACTTCACGTGTCTGTTTTGTAAAGTTCCTTGAGTCTGAGTCGGTTGGAGTTTCCCAACACCTGACGAACACCGTCTTCGTGGACAGAGCCTTGATCGTGGTCCCTTTTGCTGAAGGTGGGTGTCTGTTTTATTCTTGTCTCACTCACATGGCTATCACATACATCACAATGTGTAGGCTGTTTTTTAATAGAATTGAAAACACAATCTGAGCCGTTGTGAGTTTTTCTGACCCAGCAATGTAAGCTAGGCTTTTCTGTGCTTGGCATTCCTAGGTATGTTAAAGGGAAATGTACATTTGTGTCCATGTCTTGCAATCTAGCTGTAAACTTCTCTCTCTGTTATTTGTGTTGTGGTTTTCATAGTGCACAAGTCATTTGCAGAGAGCCCCTTCCTTGCTGGCTGAAAGTGGTCCTCTGCTTCCATCAGGAGATTAGAAAAAATAATGGCACCAGGCTCGCAAGCCCCCTTCTCTCTCTTGTTCTGCAGTAAAAAAATAACTTTTTAATTTTTTCTCTCTATTCAAGGCATCTTTTCTTTAAAAAAAAACTTAGCCACATAACTCTTAAACAAAACAAGGGGGTGGGGGAGAGGATGCAGGGCAATCTCAAGTCTTTACATGTTAAAAGGATTTTAACTTTTTTTTAATAATAAAAATGTACTGTTATGTTGATATGTGAGCCTGCACCAAATTAGGGATGCCCCGAACAGTCCTGCTGGATTGCTGTTGAGGTCAGTATTTCCAATAAATTGGTATTGACTTTGAGCCTGAACTAGTTGCTGAATCTCTGTCTGTATTTGACCCTTTGCACTCATGGTGTGCCTGCTGTCACAATGTCCCATTGTGCTCAACCACTAAACATCTATATATGAGTTTCAGTCCATGATATCTGCCCAGACAGCATGCATCAGACAGGAAAGCTACATGAGGTCTCTACCATTTCAGCAACAATTTGCAGGTGTTGTACACCTTCAAAAGATCCATTGATAGCAAACCATTAAAGACTGTACACATACTCACTGGTGTTTTCAGTTACTGGCTGATTGGACCTTTTTAGGTTGGGTTTGAGAGTTCACTTACATCACCAAACTCTAGGTGTAAGTTGCCCCGACCATAGGTGCAGCTAAACTCAGCAGTAGAGTGAGGGAGATGTCAATCAAACACAGTATTTAAGGTCCTAACAGTTCTGAGGTGAGGTCTATATCAGCCAAATGGGTGAAAACACCTGCATGGGTATACTGAAGGTCTGACTTTTGATTTCCTAATAATAACCAAAAGTATCCAAACTGAACTGTTTTTATATAATAAACTGATTTGTTTAATTATACACTTACACAACCACATTTTAAAAGAAAGTAAATCCTAAAACAGGATCTTCTATTGGCAAAAACCCTAAAATTACCTGGTTCAGTTTAAATGTTCGGGACATCCCTACATCACGCACAAAGCATGCAGGATAGATCAACTAATCAGCTGTGCATGCTAGAATAGATTTTGAAGGTGTGTCATCATCTACACAGTTACTTTCAGTAGATGTGGTGGAAGTTAATTAGCACATAATTTGATTTTAAATCATAAGCACACATACCGCCTTTGGCAATTACCTGCTTCATGTGCCGAAGCCTTTTATTTTACACTGTGCATCTGAACTTCCAAATTTTCACTAACACAAAAGTGATAAAACTAGTTTGAAGCCTCTGCTTGATGTTGCAGTATAAAATGCTTTTTACTGACCCTCTCCACACATGACTCTGAAAGAGTTGAGTGACTCTCACGTTTAACAGTGGTGTTTCTTTTGTTGTTGTGTTTTACAGTTCTTTTTCCTGGTTCAGCCAGCCCTATATACCAGGCCCTGCTGAAAATGCCACCAACAGTTTTGTCTTCTGCAGCCTTATCCTGTTTCTCAAGTGTCCTTTCTGTTGTGTGCGTGTGTGTGTGTGCGTGCGTGCGTGTGTGTGTGTCTCTTTTTCTCTCTCTCTCTCTCTCTCTCTCTCTCTCTCTCCCCCTGTTCAAATGTCAAATGTCAGATTAAAAAAATAGCCTGTTTTCAGATTGCGCAACCATGGATGATCATCTGCATAAGATTTTCCCTTGATTTTACTGTTTGGTTTTTCTTCAGCTTTGGGCAGATTTTTCATTAATTTATCTCAGCTTTTGCTGGAAATAGCCATTAACAGTTTAGCGCAGTTTATCTTTGATATTGTTTATTGTTTTTAGTGACATACTGTTGGCTATTATCTAGCATTATTTTAGCTTGTTAACAGTACTGTATCTGGTTACCCAGCTTTTTGTTTTTTTTAATTTTATTTATTTTTATTTTTTTTACAACAAAAGCCAAGAAAGGGTAATGTGAATGAACCTTTTCTGTCTTTATATTGGTAATGGTAAGTGATGTTGAAATGTACCCTTGTGTTCACACCAGTATCATGAACTTTGTTTTCTGTATCTCAATGTTTTTGTGTGCTTTATAGCGAAGCAGCCGGCGCGAGTCGCTTGTTCATAAAACATCTAATGAAAGTTGAGAGCACATCCCACGGGACAACTGGCTGTGCTTGCTTACGTTTGGTTCATGACTTAAAAAACAAGTACAGGTGATAAAATCTTGGCAGTGTTGACCACAGTGTGTATTGTGACTTTTAAACACATAGCTGCTAATCCTGCAATCATACTTTTACCAAAAAAAAAAAAAAAAAAGATAGGGACCAAGATTTACAGACAAGACAAACAGTGGAATTTTTTTCTTATTTTTTATTTTTTACTACAGAGTAGTTAGACTGAGGTGGCTTGTCTGCAAGTCTTGTCTGAGTGTTTATCGATTTTTGGCTGGAGCACGTGCTGAAATGTTGTTGTTTTTCTCCAGGAGTCATTCCTGATGAATCTAAAGCTATGTCGCTGCTGGCGCCAGCCAATGCCGTGGCAGGAATGATGCCTGGAGGGGGCCTTCTTCCAACACCCAATCCTCTGGCCACAGTAAGTTTTTCTTGTGGTTGGTTTGTTTTTTAACCTTATTTATACTTATTTAACCTTAAACCTTCACTTTGTCAGTATGATGTAAGAGTGCAACACGCTACTATACACCCCCAGCAATGATGATTGGTGTTGTATGATCATGGTGAGGTCTTGACAGATCCATTGGGGTAATACACACAATGTTAAACAGACATGTTTGGGTTCGTTATTTTAGATGGGAGCGACACCGTTTGGAGGACTTGGAGCTCCCAACATGGAGCAAATGGCTGCCATGGGAATGCCTGGACCTAACATGAACCCACAGGTGAGCAGCAGAGTCCCATTTATAGATTTGCAGAATTTTCCAACATATTTTCTTTCTTATGGTAATTTCCCCCTGAATTTTTTTTCAGGCTCTTTCTGCAGACTTCCTGAAGCTCATGCAGTCCATGGACCCCAAGTAAGAAGCAACACACTCTTCATCAAGCGTATGCAATACAATTAGCTTAAAATTCAACAACTAAATACTTGTTGCGCTTGCAGATTGAATCCATTAGCCGCTGGACTGAACTTGAACCCGGGGCTGAAGACTGATGCCTCCAATAAGGAGATTGAAGAGGCCATGAAGAGAGTCAGAGAGGCTCAGTCTCTCATTTCTGCTGCCATTGAACCAGGAAGTGAGTGCTCTGTTTCTTCATAACTCCTTTGTAGACAACTCTTGGCAGGACTGAGTAGAAGCTTTTTTGGGAAGCTGATCTTACTTAGCTGCTTTAGAATAAGTGAAAATGTCATGTCTTTAGTACAGTCAGCAGTTGAGTATTTGTTCCACTGTCTCAAAAAAATAAGTCTTCTACCTGGTAGATGTTTAACTCTGTAATTTATTTTGTAGATAAGAAAGATGACAAGCGCAAACATTCCCGCTCTCGTTCGAGGTCACGGCGCAGGCGGTCCAGATCTCGCTCAAGGCACAGGTAAAGCCACAAGTGAATAAGACAATAGACTGTCATGTCTACGTACATTACATGAAGAAGAAATTCATTATCTGGAAATACTTTAATAACTTGTGTGCAAATTTTGAATTTTGGCAGACGTTCGAAGAGCAGGTCTCGGCGAAGATCCCATTCAAGGAGTAGGAGGAGGTCCAAGAGTCCACGGAGGAGGAGGTCCCACTCCCGGGATAGAAGCCGTCGCAGTAGATCCAGGTCAGTATTTCTGTCATATTCCCAACCAAATTAGCTAACAGTGGTTGGCATAAAATGAACTGCACTCGTAGTCATGATATTTAAATCTGCCAATAATGAAACCATAATAATCAGCCAAAACTTGTAAGAGCTGCATGTACATCCAGTTTTCAATGTTGGCACTTAGGAATTAAACTTTAAAGACTCTTGTCTTTTCTCTCTTTTCCCTTTTTTTTTTAACTGGCACTGAGAAGGGTGAAGCAAAATTTACTGTTTCCTGCTATGCGATGCATGTGATGCAGTATGCTCATGTTTTGAACTTGCCTTTGTGTTGATCAGGGACAGGAGAAAGGAGGAAAAATCTAAGAAACGGTCAAAGACGCCTCCCAAGAGTTACAGTAGTGCCAGGAGATCTCGGAGCATTAGTCGGTGAGTGGGTCGGACACGCTAGTCGCAGCAGGTGCACTTCTTAACAGACTTATGCTCTGCTACAGTCAGCAAAAAGACTCTCTTTTAAAATAATTTTATTGCTTTTTTGGTCCCAGGAGGCACAGACGAAGCCGCAGTGCAACTCGGTCACCAAGGAGAAAGTTGTCCAGGTCTCCATCACCCAGACGGTGATTTTGAAATTACATTTAATATGCAATCAAGAATTTATATTTTGGAGTGCTGTAACTAAAAGTGATAATTTGTCATGTTCACAGTCACAAGAAAGAGAAAAAGAAGGACAAGGAGCGCGAGAAGGACCGAGATAGAGAAAGGAGGGAGGACAGGGACCGGAGCAGGGATGAGAGGGAACGCTCCAGCAGCAAGAAGAGCAAAGACAAGGAACGAGATCGGGACCGCAAGTCTGATAGTGAGAAAGGAGATGTAAAGGTACATTAAGAGCATGTAGTAATTATTTAAAGCATAAGCATGTAATTGGATCAGTTTGTGGCTATGAGTTTTAGTGATTTTGTGTTAAATGAAGAGCTAACACTAAAACTCAAGTTTCTAAATACTCTGTTTTTCAACACTTAAATTTTCCTAACAGGTGACCAGGGATTATGATGAGGAGGAGCAAGGTTATGACAGTGAAAAGGAAGGAGAGGAGGATGACGATGAGAGGAGGAGCGACTCCGACTCTGTCTCATCCCCTAAAGGCCAGGAGGAAATTGAGAGGTCTGAGGGCCAAATCCCCAAAAAGTCCAAGCTCAATGGAGATGATCACCACCAGGAAGACATGGAGATGAGCGACTAAGAGCATCCCAAACCCGACCATGATATCTTTCCACTGTCCTTTTATATTTTTAATATAGGCCACAACGTGTCTGTGCCTGATCAGTCTAAGTAAAAGATTTGTTGTCTTAACTGTAGAAGCATTGAGGAGGGAGTGTAGAAGGAAAGCGGGCAAAATAATTTTTCTAAAGACGAGTAAACAAGGACTAAAATATGAAGAACATGAGAAATGTTTTAAAGTGTCATTGCTGTACTTTTTTAGGATCCTATTGATTTTTGTTGTTTTTCACCTTTTTGTTTAAAGTTTTCCTGACTGTAGAATACACAGCATTTTCCACTAAAATGTTGTCTTTGTAAATATTTTACTAGTTGGGATTGAGTACTTTGCTCATGTAGACACTCACCACCTGGCACCAACTTCATGTAATGTTTTTTGGTCGTGGTACCTTTTTTTTGTTTTTTTGCTTAAAGGGACAGTTCACCTCAAAATCAAATATATGTTCTCCCTCTTACTTGTAGAGCTGTATATCCGTCTGAAAATTTTTGTTTAAGTTGTCGAGTTTTGAAGGCACTGCTCTTGTAAAATGCCTGCCTTCTGTGACACTCAGTTTGTGCTGCTCAGAGCGCCAAAAAGCAACATCTGAAAAACTCTGAGCACCATAAGCCAAGGGCCATCTAGTTTGATTATATCCAAGAGAAGAAAGATATTTTAAAGGCTGAAACCTCCCAAAACTCAGCAACTTTTACAAACACAGTCCAGTACACTACAGCCAAAAAAAATGTAACTTGGATTTTGGGATGAACTGTGTCTTTAAATTGAAATACATCCAGTCGTGTTTCAGCTGACCTTCCTATTTACACCTCTTTGTAAGTGTACACTGTAGATTGAAATGTGTTGTTGCAATGAAATACTTTGTCCTCCATAGGTTTTCCAAAGGAAACTAATAAAATTGGTTTAAACTGTCAAGTGTCATGCAAGTGAGAGAACATACTAACACAAAGTCTTATGTTCGGCTTTTACATACAACTCTGTGTAGTCTTTGAATGTCCCACATACAATTCTTTAATAGCTTTAAACGTGAAAAATGTCAAATATGGACCATAGCCTTGTTTGATGCAGCTTTTTTACTGTTGGAGATCAGCCTTTTTTTGAAGTGATGTCAAGTTTGCCTGCAGCTGATTAGCTGCATATGACGAACAAATCTGGAAACGGTAACTTGCTTTGCTGTTATAAATCTAAAATCCACCTGAAAGGAAGTTAGTGCATCAGTAATAATTAAGGGCTGGGAAAAAAACAAAACCAAACAAACATGGCAGTCTTAACTTTGTTAGATATGTGGAATTTTTATTTTAGTACATTTTATATGAAAATAGTGTCGCAGACTTATACAACAGTTTTTGAAGAACAACGGACATGTAGAGTAGATGTATGAGTTTCCTAAATAAAACGAAGAACTGAAGCAGCTTAAGACAGAAAGTAGGAAATAAGGTGAGGAGGCACAGTATCAGTAAAGTTAGCTGCACTTGCCTTTATGAAAGAATATAATGCGAGAAAGTAACATATTTGCTTAAACTGAATGAATATGGATGCAATTAATTAGGCAAATTGTTTTAAAAACACTTTGAGCCACCACATCTGTAAAATACACTTTCGTTTGAAACTCCAAGAGCATGTGAACAGACATGAGCACAACAACATATCAACGATTAAAAGCTCATGAACCACAGCAGCAGCTATAAACTCTCCTCAGAGTCCAACTTTTCCAGCCTCCCGTCAAACTACCTCCTGGACTTGTACAGGAATAATAATTATAATCCTTGGAGTCTGGTTGCCCTGTGCTTTTCACACTGTGGAAGTTTTTATGCCACACATCTGGAGGAGGTTTGTACGTTTTGTTCCTTTTTTTTTTAGATTTAGCAGGAAGGGAAATGATGACAGGAGAATTAAGAGATTGAATTTTTTTCTTTAGAACATTACAGTTATGTACAAAAATAGCAACTGCCACCATGTTACAAACCAATAAAACCTCAAAGTGACCTTTGACACTACTTAAAAAAAACACATTCCGTATCTTCTCGCATCTTCCAGAGAAAACCTCAAACTGATCAGCAGAAAGAATAAGAAAAAAATGAGACAAACCTATATTTACATACTGTGCAGGGGAAAAGCCTGGTTCTTTATATGTGTAAAAGTGGCATGAATGTTGTCATTCATTCATTCCCTAACATCTACTTACTATGCAACCCCCAGTTTTCCTCTTTGAGCAGGATTGCACAGTCTGTTACATAGTTTACGATGATGTAATAAGAAACAAAAGGCTCAGACATCTGCTGCTCAAACAAAAGATGGGAAAAATGTGTGGTGCTGAAAAAATTGCAGCATTTCTAGCGATGCCTCAATGAAACTGTAGTATTTTGGATTAAGGTTTGTGTGTCACAAATAAGCGTGTACATACTCAGCTGAATGTAGAGTGACTGTAGTGAATCCACATGAGTGCCCTAAAGTTCAGTGATGCTACTCCACGCCCATGGAAAATCAATGTTACTTACACACACACGTGCACACACTCACACATACGCACACATGCACGCATGCGCACACACTCACACATACGCACACACACAATGTCATAATGTGAAGAGTTGGAAGTGGAATTCTGCAAAAAGTGATTTTTAGGTTTTTAACCCACAAAGAAGCTGCTTCACTGAATACTTCCCAGAACTGAACATTCAGTGCCATTTATCAGTGTCTTATTAATCTTTGGGGACATTTCAAAATTCAATCATGTTAAAAGATTCTGTTTGTCAGACAGGTTCAGATTAGATTATGTACAATTTTATGTCTCATTGACCTGAAACTGAATATCATAAAACAGAAACTGATCTTTTTTAAAATTGTTAAGCAGGAAAAAGAACCTAAAATGTCATTTTTTGGTGGAATTCCTCCCAGAACGTGTCACACATTAAGATCAGTGCTTTACAAGAAGTCAGTTTAAAAACATTCCCTTTATAAACATTACTTACATACTTCAGTACATAGCATCAACTGAACTGGTCGTCCGTCCTCTACTTATACCCGATATACAGAAAACTCACCTGCTCTGCCGTCACTTGTTTTGACTTGATGTTCACTTCAATGCCCTTTTCACTGATGGGGAGTTAAGACTCACACCTCCTGCCTCGGCTGCTGGATGGTGAGAGTAAGAACCTGCAACACTATGCTTTAAAACACTTTATTAACAGGAGGAGATATCGACCTCTCTTACGTCAAGTCATACTGGTCATCTTGGTTGCTGTCTGTGTTCAGGGTTTTGAGAGGCGATGGAGTCCACAAACTGTCAAGAAAACCTTACTGCTGTTTCTCCTTGCCGGTTTTTCCTTTTGTAATTTAAAAAGTATGTTTTGTAGCATAACGTCTCTCCTGTTGCTAACGTTTGTTTCCTGTTTATCTGGAGAGGTTAAAGGTCAGGGAAGCGGCTGGGGTCTTCTTTGTAGTCGTTGGGAATGGTAAAAATGGACTGATCGAACTCATCGTAGCGAAACTCCTGAAACGTCACGGTGGCGGTGATCGTAGGAAAGACGGGAATGTCTGCGAGGAGAGGAGCGGAATCACAAATGAGATCTTGAGAAAAGGCATGCACTGAAATTTTTACACCAGTCTGTGGCAGATTTCTTTCTATATTTTATAGGAGTAAAAAAACAAAAAATAAATAATAAATCCCTTTCAATTAACACACCTTAAGTTTGCTGATCAATAATTACTTTCTTTCACCAAACTTTATTGATTTATCTATCTCACTTAAACAGTCTTCCATTTTGAATGACATCTGCTCACCGAGTTTGACAGGAAAGCCTGGGGGGAGCTTCATCTGAACAAACTCCCTGAGTTTATTAAAGTGCTTGAAGGGTGCAATCACTTCCAGAACATTCAGTAACCTGAGGGAGGACAAAACCAGTGTGACGTTACACAAATTAGTGACACAAATGGTCACACAAATTAGTGAGCACAAGCCAGGAGGAAAGAACTGGAGGGAAATTTGCCGAGATGAGGAGGAGACTCACGATTCGATGCCCAGAGGGAAGTCTTGACTCATGGCTATCGTGGCTTTGAAGTTTTTCTTGCTCTCTTTGCACACCAGCTCTCTTCCTAGATGAGGTGCTCTGAAGGGGAGGAAGAAACAAGAAGCTGTCAGAATATAATCTCAAGATGAAGGAGACTCCCTAGTGAACTGTTCACAGCTTGTTATTGTGCATAAATCCTCCTTTTTTCCCAATTAAAAAAGGGATTTATTTATGAGTTTTGAAATGTTTATTTATGGTAACTGTCTTTGAGAAAAAAGAAAATAACATTGCTTTTTTAGGGAGGACAATCAGAAGCTTTATTTCTTTATTCATAAATTGTAAAAAAAAAACAAAAAACAAAACATAATTTACTGTCCTAACAGTCTGATTTCGAAGTCAAAGTCTAAAAAAATAAAGGCTTTCGTCAATTTGACACTTACTTTCCATTGTCAGCAGAGATGTATTCTTCCCAGGATATAGTGTTGGGTGAAGGGGGAGTTAGAGATTGCCTCCTCGCCGGCTGAGGAACAGAGAGGGAAAAAAAAGAAATCGCAGGGTCAAAAAAAGATACTAGTAATGAAAAAGACAAAAGTTCTAAGTGACACAAAAGAGACAAAAAATAACAAGAAATAAAACAAAGAATGTTTTAACAGCAACCCGTCTGTGCTCTTGAAACTGTTCATGTGTTAAATCTGTGAGCTGCTGATGTCTGACTTCTTTAAAGTGAGGAAGGACCCTTTAATATCCTATTAGTTGCTTCTACGGAGCCCCAGTGTTACCTAATGCTCCATTATGTCTTTCTTTTCTTCTGTTATGTTCTCTTACAGCTCAATGACATACAGAGCACAGGCCACTAGAGGGCCCCAATGCATCACTAAACAAACCCTAACCTTTGTTTGGCCTCCTGGGCCTCACACATATGGTGTAACAGAATACCTATAATTTAGAGCCCATTTAACATTAATTCAGACAAATAACTGAGATGTGCCACTATTTAACAGAGAGCACTTACAAAACAACAACAGCAGAGAGGAGTAAAGGTGAGAGACAAACAGACACATGGATAGAAAGACAAACAACTTCACGTAAATTATCTAGACAAACACTGTAACAAAAAATAAACGCACCCATAATATTATCATCAGCAGAATTGGTGGTAAATATCAAAATCGAATCATGGACAAATGTAACAAGTACTAGCAAGCTAAAGAATGCCACTTGTAAACAAAGATGTATACAGGAAAAAACTAAAAGATACTGAAGGAGATATTATGTTGCTGTATTGTAAGATTTATTCCAACTTTTTTAGAAGTTTACTGTTTTGAACAAAAAGACACTAAATTAACTTCATTCAGAAAACTTCTCTGTGGCTAGAGGCCTTATGATGCAAAGCTTTATTTAGTTTCACCTGCAGTGTTTTAAGGGGGCAGGCTGAAATGTGACCAGCTTCTGTGATTACTTTCATCATCCTTTGTGACTTTCATCACCAGCAAAGCAGCATTAAAGGAATCGACTTGTTTTTATCTGGGTGTTTTGGAATTTCCCTCTTGTATCAAATAATTGGAGCTTCCTGAGGAAAATTACCTTCTCTCCACAGTTTCTTTAGTGTCAGTTTATTTTAGAAATCACACAATCTGTCACTGCCGACCCCGAAAGAGAACTGGGATGAGCAACATCCTGTTTTCCCTAAAACGGACTTTCTCCAAAAATAAACTCGATGTACTTGGCAACGTCCAGGCTAAAAAAAAAAAAGGGATTTACATCAGCTGACCTCTCTTTTGTAAGCTACGGTTAAATAAAGGAACTAGGGCAGAATAATTTGGATGAATGTTGTGGATGACAAGCTTGTAATTGAGCCAAGAGTCAGCAGTTTGTAGTCAGAGTAAGATGGAGATGACATAGATGTTTTCATTACCACTTACACTGCAGCCATCACAGAAATGTTTTGGTGTTTTCACTGTGGGCTGCAGCCTTGTTAAGTGATCGCTCTCTCACACTGTGTGTGTCAGCTCTGCCATGTTGTGACGAGGACAGAGTACACACAGCCTGCGGAGGCCCTGATCTGCTGGCATGCCGGCCCTGCCCCTCCAACATTCCGATGGAGCCGGGGATTTTAGCCTTCATCCATGTGATCAATAGTGCCAAGCCCGCTTTCCTGTGTCCACAGGCGCAGGGCTGCCCCGCACAGCATCACTGTGGTAAACACAGATACGTCACAGCGGCTGCCTATTTTCACTCTCGCCCACTTCCATGTATCATTTTCCACTGGGGTGGAAAGAGGGACTATTTCCACATCGACACCCACGAAAACACTGCTTTTTCTCACATGACAGGGCGCTGATCAATTGAGTGTAAATAGCCTGACACACAACAGAGGAAAGGGGGACACTGTGATGAGACAAAGCCCCGCAAAGAACAAGGGGGAGCCGGCAAAAAAAAACCCCAAAACACACACACACAACGAGCAGTTAAAAGGCTGTGTGACCGGCTTTATGCTCAGTGTTTGGACAATGGCTTGCTGAGCAAACTCTGGAACATACTGGAGTGAAGGGGTGATGGGTGGGAGAGTCATCCCTGTGAATGAGGTGCTGCTTTGTAGCTTTTACCACTAGGTGGTGGTGCTGAAACTCAGGACCATGCATGGTGGATGAGAACTAAGGAGAGGGTCAGTGTCAGAAACAACAGTGACAGGGGTCAGCTGCTCATTCTACTTCCATGTTCAAAACAAATCAAATATCAAAGAAACCACAGCTGGGAGTCAGACAGGAATTTTCCAATAAACCATGCGGAGCTGATAGATAGAGTCTGGCAGGAAGTCCATGCTGTTTCTACAGGACTTATCTTGGTACAGATACAGCTGTGAGAACTGTGAGGTTTGTTTTGTTAGAGACTCATGTCCTACCCCAAGGTTCCAGCGGGACAGGACAGTATCAGGACTGGAGTGGTGATTACGCTGCAGGTACAAGTAAACAGGATGTTTATGGACATAGCAGTGTTCCAAATGGTTCTCATTTTTGCCTAGAGGTTCCTCACAGTGAGTTACAAGCAACTTTAAAGGAGAATATTTGCTCCAAGTTGCAGCTGCACTCTATTAGCCCTCCTTGCTTCTTTGCTTCATCCCACATAAACATGTTTCATCTCATGGCCAAAGATCCAGGATGCCTGAGACAATCTGTCACAGGAAAATGGCCCAATGGAAACTTAAGACAGATTTTCATTAACTGGCCAAATAAAAGTTTGTTAATGTGACCTTATCATTGAATAGACCTTGTTCATCACCTGTAGGAAAATAAAGTGGACAGGATATGTAGATGAGATACAAAGACTTCATTAAACCTGTAGAACGTGTCTCTCAAATAGCCGTAGGGTTTTAAGAGAATAAAAAAGGGGAGGGAAAGGGAAAGGGAAAGGGAGCTGTTAGCAAACGATGAAAGAGAAAAGGGAGAAAGCGAGTTAACAAGGACATTAAAGCCTTTTTTTGCGGATAGTTTTATGGTAGTAACATATTAAAACAAAGAAAAAACACTTAAGTAAATCATTCAGGAGATCATCTACAGTCCCTGCTTTCCTTCTTGCTTCTTTGTTATTTATTTATTCATTAAACTCCACTCAAACCAGAGACAAGTAACAGTAACGACAAAGAAGAACAGACTCCCTCTCTGTGTCTCAGTGTTTAAAACATTCAATTAAAACACAGCTGTTCTTATTTTGTCTCATCAGACTAATTCCCCTTTTCTTCACGGTTCTTTAGCTGTTGCTGAAACCCAAACAGTCTCTGAGTTTGTTTCCTCTGGTTCCACAGTTCCTACAACCTTTTGGCTAAAAAATGGCTTATAATGTCCGATCCATAAAATATTTAAAACAAGAGAAAGGAGTCAGAAATAAATTTTGAATCTACAGTATTCTGATCTGTTGATGTTTCACAAAGCACAGTTTGTATGCAGACTGAGCTCCAGAGCAGCTCTGTGGGAGGCAGCATGAATTTATCTTCTTTTAAGGATGGATCAGTGGATCTTAGCCATATTCCTTCTAGTGTTAGTCACTGTATCAACATGCAGATTTTAATCACTAATCTATGAGAGAATAATTGTGTTGAGATGCTTCATGGGGTCTCTCACACGAATGATGAGGGGCTACAGATTTAATTTTTTTTGGTGGGAACTTTTCTTTCTGATTCCACGTCTCTGCTGACGCAACATATTCGATGTCAGACTCACCTCAAAGTTCTGCTCTATGAGATTCCCTCCTTTGCTCAGGCTCTCCATGATGGCTTTGTTCCTCAAGATGTCCTCCTCGCTCAGATGCTCCCGCCTCTTCCTGGACTCAAGCACCAGGCCGTTCACAGAGTAGAAATCTGCCAGAAAGTTTCCCACGCGCTCCTGGAGGTAGGAGAACAGTTAGGTAAGTGCCCCCCCCCAACCTGCTGAGTCACCAGTCCCTTTTAAACACATATCCAAAAGACAATGAAGCGAGAAGACAACAATGCCCACATAACTCATCCACCTCCTTCATGCCCCCTGCACTGTCTGTATTGTTTTCAAACTCTTAGTCTATCACCTGCGGTTCATTTCAAGCTTAATCACTGATGCTCCATTGATTTATTCAGCTTCCCTGCTCAGTGCAGGAGATATAGTGAAGGAAATACGGTCAGTGAAGTGAACAAAGGCTTATGCAATGAATAGCAGAGCTGTCAGGATGGGGACAGAGAAAAACAAGTCACAGGTTGGGTTAATTGAAAAAAAAAAACCCTTTTTTTTTTTAAAATCCAAAATATGAACAGAAAGTAAGGCTATGCCAAACTTCTGCATAATTATCTGCTCTTACAGTGAAAGAACACTTAAAAAATGAGGAAAAGGATCCATATTTTTCTGTGTTTTCATAAGGGAGCCAATACAAAGCATTTCTCAAACCCATACGTTTATTCTGTAGTATATTCAAAGCTCTCTGTTCGGGTCAGACAAGCTTTAAAGCAGTCAACAGTCTGGTTTCCTTTCAGCTGAAAAACAACATATGCTGCAGTTCATCTTATGTTACACACAAAGTACACCCTGATATACATCTGTGAACTGACCCCTGTGTACTGTTTGCCTTCCATTTCCTGCCTCCCCCCAGAAAAAATGATCAAATTCCAAACTTTCTGTCTGGGACAAGCTAGAGAAAATTCCACAGCTGGGAGAAACACTGCGACCCACAGCTGGCTCTTGTGATGAGACAACTAATATTATAATGACAACTGCCGCTGTAGTAAAACTAAAACACCCACTGTTTTGTCCTCTCTGAACAGCCAGCCGGTCTGCGCCCTGGAGAAGGTGATGGATTTGGTGGAGAGTGTGGCCGAGTACACGTCACTGCTCATCAGAATGTCCACTTCCTCCTCTGTCTCCATCTCTGACTCCTGGACAAATGGGACAGTGTTCAGAGACTTAAGAGGCATCAACACACGCATGGACACTGTGTGAGGAGTGCTGACAATGATAACAAGCTCAAACACTGTAAAGGCCAAAAAAAGAGCAATTATTCACGTGTTATAATGAGTGTTATAACACTGCTCTCTGCACTCTGCAGGCATCAGATTCAGCAACATTTTAGGAAAAATGCTAACATTTATGTGTAGCATTCATATTTTCTTTTTTAGGGACACAAAAGACATCAGCATTTGTGTAACAGAGATAAGTATTTAAGATAGTTATATTTAATCATAACTGATGAGACATTAGAGATAGTAGAGAGTGGGACTCAGTTGTTCTTTCTCTCCATCCGTCTCTTTGTCTTTATTTCTTTTAGTTTTCTCCAAACATAGAAAAAACAAAGGACTTGGGTCTATGTTTGACACTCCAAAATTTATGCAAAGTCAGAGTAGGGACATCCGACTCGACAGACTTGTTGCACTTGTGGTCTCTTTGATCTGCAGGTTTCTGTAAGCGTCTGTCTCACACACCTCGTGGTGTATCCGCTGGTAGACTTTCTGCTCGTTGTCCAGCACGACAAAAGACTCTGAGGGGATGGCGTTGCCATTGAAGATGAAACTGAGGTCGCCACGCTGACACTTCATGTCTGTGAAGTCTATCAGGGTCGTGTCCAATCTGTAAACACACACACACACACACACAAAATGCATGTACAGGAAGTACGTTTAGCGTGGGAACTTTAGGCGGATGAAAAAGGATAGCCATACAAGGAAAAGGAAACGCAGGGTGACAGCAAAAGACTTTAACTTTGGCCACATGCAAGACACAAGCAAACACGGTGTCAAAAACTGTGAGCAAGAGGGAAAAAAAGGATGGATGCCACACATTTGCTCTGACAGTTTGGAGACAATGCGTATGGTAATTATTGCTATGGGAGACCAACAGCACATTTAAAGAATCTTTTTTTTTTTTTTTAACTTTGTCAAAGTGGGTAGTCCTGAAATGAGGCACGGCAACAAAGAGAATAACCGATCTGCTTGTTAAGACCAGACAAAGACGGGAAGGTGCTGTGGGTAGGTATGACAGGCCTGACACGTCGTCAAAGCAGAATGTAAATGAACCTGCTGTGACAGTTTCTTTTTTTTCACTTTCTCTTTCTCTCCCTCTCTCTTCCTGCCTGAGACTCCAGGATAACACGAGGGCATTTTTGAATAAATGAGACAGCCAGGAGCACTTTCAGAGAATAATGACAGGCTCCACAACAGGAACTGCACACAGAGACGCGAACACACTCTTTTATGTACTGAGTTTATTCTTCACATAGATTCAGTTGATATGTTGTGATAACCCAAATGCAGAAGCATCTGTGTGTGCTGGAAAAAAGGTCTGACCTGGTTTGTCCGTCATATAACCCGCCGACAAAACTCAAATCCATGTTTTCATGTGTGTGTGTGTAATGAGGACTGAACACCGAGGCTGTCAAATGCTGCCTGACTGTAGCTTTTTGACGATAATGTCATAAAACACAACAATGTGGATTCCTGCAGTGGATTCATTGTTTGGGAGTGTGTGTCACTCAGCATGCAGAGTGTGACCGATTTCTGCTGACGCTCTTCGCAAGTGAGCTAAAGGCAGCACGTCATACACCACTGTTACTCTAGATTGAAACACAGATGTAAAAGGTCCGCACACAGAGGCCATAAATTCTGCTTCCTCATACTGCTAGGCACTGATTTCACACCCCAGTTACTAAAAGTAGGTTGAGAGGAAAAACTAGGAGGCAGAGAAAGATGAGAAAGAGTAGAGGTTTTTATGAGCAGCACAAAATACAAATTAATTATCAAGTGTTTAACTAAGAGCTTCAATAAAAAAAAAAAAAAATCTCTTGAGGAATAATAGTTTAGTTTGATGTGGCTTCCATAGTGGAGCATCGCAAGGCAGCTGTAGAGTTGCTTTCCTTCATCTTTAAACATCACACATTTTATTTAAATGCACCACAGTTGTTGACAGTACTTGCCTGATGTTGAGGCCCTGCTTGTAGATCTTACACGCGTCTGAAGGCAGGATTCTGGAGAGTAAAGGCACTGCAACATGAAAAGATACAGTAAGGGCATGTGAAGCGTCGTCTAAATTTAGAAAAAGCCCACTCAATAATGTAGACCACCATCCTCCTCAAAGCCTCAGTAGCATATAGCTCGGTAGACTAGAGGTCCATACAATGTTGGATCTGGAGCTAAATATTTAACAACTCAGTCCTCACCGGTTAAAAAACAGATGGAAAGAAACTTTCCCTGCTTTTCTCTAGTTGCTAAAAACTATGGAGGTTTTTTTTAAACAGTTCAAAAAATGGTTCTCTGCAGGAATGTCCTGGAAAAAAAGAAAACTGTTAGGGTTAAAATCAAGTGACTCCTCTGACCCAGCAAAGCACCGCATGCAGACTAAACAGGCCTGAAGAGTACAATGGCAAAAATCCCCTCGGCAGTCTCAGATCCATAAGAATGTGTTGGTTTAAACCAAATTCTTCTTTGAGCACAAAAGTTTTCTGTTCTCTAACCTACAATTAGGGTCTTTTTTAGATGATATTCATACCATTTTCATTTACAAAAAAACACTGTTATGCAACCACGTTACAGCCATTTAGTTATCACGGTGCATCTATTATGTAATTCTCCTCACCTTGTCAATAATTCACAAAGATATGGTGAGTACACAGAAATCAGCCCTTTGCTTACACTCTGAGGCCAAAATGTGCAGAGTAAGCAAATGCTGCTGTGCCAGTTGACATGTTGAGTCTGTTGTCACACAGTGCAGTTAATCTGTAACTGTTTACGAGGCGAAGTGATGTTTAAATTCTGTTTGTCTGGAGAACAAACCCCTGACGCAGTCATATATAGAGGGGCACTGACACTGAAGGATGGTGTGTTAGTTCACATCCAGCAGGAGGAGTCATTTTCAGCCTTTGGCCTCTCAAACAGCCTCCAACCAGACTCCCCAACTCTGACAGATTCAATCACATTCTCCTGTCTGCAACACAGCTCTCTGTCTATGTTTCAGACTGCACCCTTACTGAGAAAACATGGATAATATCTGTGAAACAGTGAAGTTTTCTTTCAGCTTCACTATTATAAGATAGTAGAAGGTGTTACTTAACTCACCCCAACTTTGGAAGTCCCAGTGAAGCTCCAAGTAAAAGTCTCCAAGCTGCAAAAGAAGACAAAGAAATCTCAGTTACAAGCAAAGCTGCTGCTAGAAAATTATTCTTATCATCAAGTTATAAGTTAACCCTTTTCTCGAGTACTCAATTAGTTGTTTTGTCTATTAAATATCAAAAAAA
>JAQNCA010000025.1:13582831-13602662 GCA_029783725.1 Acanthurus tractus
ATCTGATTGATAAACTAATTGTTGCAACTCTAATAAAACAGTTTGAGTGTAAAAGATAGAAATACAAGGCTAACTGTGAAAAAATTACATGTATTTATTAGTAGCAAAAAATGGATTTGCGGTTGAAAACTTTTTTCAACATGCAACAAAAGAGTCAAAAATAAGAAACTATGCAAATTTTTAAAAACAACAAACAAGACACCATTTGAGAATAAAAATCAGGAAGATAAACGTGAGGACCATTTTACAGTCACCAGGATAAACATGAGCCTTTTACCTCAATCCATAACAAATCACTCTAGCCTGACACAGCTCAATACAGCCTAATTATCCTGTGAGGGATGAACAGCTCTCGTCACCACAGCTGGTGGTCTAAATATGGCATTTAGTGATGATGTCAGGCTGGCGGGAGATCATCATTTCCCAGAGCTATATAATCTGAGAGACGATGACGCAGAAACATCTCATCTATGGCATCTCTGCCTCAACATCCAGGGAAGGATTACATCCTGCCACGTCAAACGCAGACTCGGCTAAGCATCATGCAAGTTGTGCAAACGGCAAAACTTGGCATTTACATCGAGACTGAAGGTGGAAATCCGATGAAAGAAGTCTATTCTATAGTGAGCAACAGTGTTAAAAACATGCAGGGTTTGAGATAGTTGGCCTCTTTTGCTCTGGTATCTGCCCATCTGCTGACTTGCTTCCTTACTCTCTTGTGGGGGTGGCGTTCCAGCACAGCTGACCTGGAAGCTAAATTTGCTGAATGACTACGCCTACAAGTTTGGCCTCCATAACTTCATGTTAGACAGCTACAACAGTAGAGAAAACCCTGTCATTTAGCTGCTCTGAATAACAGATATAGGGTTCTGTACATGAATACATTTTAAAAGTGTGCATGTGTTTGACTCTGTGTCAGGCAGGCGGCCACAACAAACCCTGAAGGATAACCGCATCTCTGAACAGCTTGTCTGTCAGCAGTTACATGTTGACATGTCTTAAACACCACTGCTTGGACTGTGTGTGTTTATGTGAGTGTGTGACGTCAGAGGAACTGTGAGGTTTCAATTAACCTTGAGTGTTTGTCACTCCTGGCTTTGCTTTGTTGTGATGACAGTAATTAATGAATGACAAATGCACTTGACTGACGTCTGGGAGGAATCCTCTTGAGTATTTGTGTATCTTTTGCTGTATATCTGAGCCTGCGTGTACGTGCTTTACTGTTTGCAATGAGAGAAGACAAGAGGAGGAAGAGAGAAGGAGAATCATGAAAAAAAGGGGAGATGAGAGGAGACCACAAGATGGCAAGAAGAGTAAGGCCAACTTACTTCTTTCAGGGCTTTCAGCAGCTTGGGCCTCTTGTCCTCCACACTCTCCCTGGACTGTTGCTTCAGCTTTCTTAGTAGTGCTGTGACTAAAAGACACAAAGGGAACAGAAACAGAAAGAGAGATGAAGAAAAGCACAAATCAGACAAAAAGGCCTCACCAGTGATGTTCAGTAGCTTTTTGCTTTCTAAACAAAAAGTGTCAAGAAGATGATCAGAGAAACGTCCTTAGTTCCCTTTTCAGTGGCTCTTTTTTTAAAGTTACAATTGGCTTTCCTGAATCTGATTCCAACATGTTACTTGTTCCAAGAAAATGGAGACTGTTGGGTGTAATCAAAACCTAGTTTCTCCACCACGCTGCTCTCCTTTTGGGCAGCCTTCTCTTTATGACACAAAAGGGAGATTCTCCGTCCTCTTGACAATTGGTGAGGGAAAAAAAGAAACATGGGACATATTTGGAAAATTTAATCTTTTTAACTTTTAAGGAGCTGCTCTCTTTGTAAAAAGGTTTTTTCAAAGAATCTTTCAAATTCTCCTGACTCAACTCCTCATTCATTCGATGTAAACAAAGTAGGGCTATAATATATGTCTTTTTGTTACATTAGAGGCTCTACAGTTGTTTTTAAAATTTAGCTTCCAGTGTCTGTTATATTTTATTGATGTCATCAAATAACTTCTCCACCAATAAGGCATGTTTGCCTTTTGCCTTGTGTCACTAATACTGCTGCCGCTGACAGGTTTAAGGGGACATAAATCCACTTTCTCATTCCAAAAATTTAAGGAATAAACTCTGAGATCCCCTCCAGATGACTCATGACTCCAGCATGTTTCCCCATCCAGAGGCTCTTGTCTGTCCTTTACTCTCTCCTCCAGAACTCCTTGGTTCTCAGCAGCTGTCTCTTGATGTACATCCCTCTGCCTGTCGAACCCATCAATTTCTTAAAGCCCTGCGATATGAGCAATATGCATTCACATGTTGAGATTAAATGTCAAATTTCTAATATCGCAGAGACTACAGCCAACAATTATGATATCAAAATTACTGCTGCATTCATCTAGCTCTGTGCAGGAAAGTAATTGTTTACAGTTTTTGTCTCAAGCACTGCAGAAGTAGTCCTGTGTTATCGTAAGGTTTTGGTTGTGACTGGCTGCTTTATAATAAAGAGGAGAACATATCATCCCATTATCTTGGGAACAGACTCGCTATGCAACAACGACATATGCTGAAGGCAAAGATCTTGCAGTATATAGTAATGGCGGCTTTTTGTGCAGCGATATCCTGACTTCCTGGGGCCAGATGGGACACTCGCAGCAGCATTTGCGCCAATCTCTGCATGCCGCCTGCAGGGATCAAAACGTTCCAGAGGGTTCAAAGGGAACAAGCCCGGCAGATATGGAGCTGCCTGCTAATGAGCTGCACCTAAAAATCCTCCATAATAATCTGAGGGAGAAACACACTCGCAGGAGACTTTTAACCATGACGGGTCAGATTAACGAGCATTCACAGCTCCTTAGCCTATTGGCTGTAGGAGACTAGCTTGTTAATGCAAAAGAAAACACGCTTAAGGAAAAAGGATCCACACCCAGCTAGCAGGAATTTATTAGAATGTTGTTTTCTGTTTGTTAGAGCGGCGGCAGCATCAGTTGCTCACTGACATAGCTGTGGCGCTTTGATAAAACCGGAAAAAGATTAAACCACAATATGATTCTGCTACTAATAAACTAACTTGACAAATTAAAAAGAGTGACTTGTGCGACATGGACGGCCCTACAGTCTGATAGGGCTACCCTATGGCATTATCATTAATCAGCTCCTAGTGAGTGTACACACACAAACATATTGTTTATATCATTTCCATGTGGCCAACGAGGCAGCACAATGGGAGTCGAGGAAAACAAGATAAAAAATGAGAGCACAGGCATCCACACACACTGATACACATGACAACACACATGCCAATTGAAACAGACACATGTACAGAACGAGGGTGTCTTTGTAGCAAGGCTGCCTAATCAGTGTAGACAAGCTCTGGATGGGGCTCCTCCTGATCCTTGCCGCCTCTCAGCAGGACGAGAAATGGACTACAATCTCGCCATCTGCCCTCAGACCACCCAGCCAACACAAGCCGGGAAACCAAGGCCAACTGCTTTAACGCTAACCCAAACTGACTCTACATGCTGGTGTTAATTCACCCGGATACTGATTAGGGCACTTTTGTAGCTTTAATTAGGTGAGTAATCTCAGTAATTTCACCTATTTCATTTCAAACGTTGATGAAAAGAGACAGAGTCAGGACAAGTTTGCTTTTGCATCACCATAAACTGCCACTATTTGACAATTAAACTCAACAAGTGCCGCTGGCGGGTTCTCAAGAATCTGAGAACAGTCAATATTGACACAGGTACACTGTGGTGTTACTGTGTGATAACGCAGAGCGGGCGGGCAGCAGCAAACAGGCCTATCTGAATACAGTTTCAAATATTTAAACTTAGTGAAGACATGGTCAATTAATTTTACAAGACATCTAAAAAGACTAAAGTGACCACATTAACTAAAGCTCACACATGGGGGAGCTTTTAATTGTTGATTAAAATTTACAAGCTGCTTTTAAAAAGTCTGCATAAACGCAGAAGTGAGGGGAAAAAAAAGAGTTAAGCTGAGAAGTGGGAATGTGCTACTGCATGAGAAAAGGAAAATGATTTCACCTTCATATGAGCCCTACAGCATTCAACTGAAGGTCTACAGCTATAGATGTATAGGACTCAAATACAGGCATGACAAGGACACCAACATACAGAATATTAACAAATTGTAAACTTTAAAAATGTTTGCATTTTAGTTGTTTGTGAATGATGAAATTCAAACCGTGGCCAGTGGGGATTATGAAAGGGTTAGTTCCTTTAACTACAGACCAAACCCTGGCAGTTGAACTTAAAAAGAACAAGGCCTCCCTTTTGATACTTGCTCAACATGTCAATCAGAGACATGGGTGGCTTTACAGTCTCAAGATTAATAATAATGGGAGGGAAAAATTGTATCTGTCTTCATCATCTGAACCTGTAAATTTGGTTCTAACAGTCTTTATATTGAGAATAAGACAAGAAACAATGAACACAAGCAAGCAGTTCCTGATCTAATAAACAGCAAAGTAACTGTGGCAGTCTTTGAACAAACTTCTGAAGCTGACATTACAGCTGCATGAGTAGAAAGAAACCTGGGACTGAAATAGTTCTTATTGAAGAAAACACATGATAAAATCTATTTATGGACTGCGTTTTGCCTGCTTGTTCAAACAGGCAGCCGTAAGTGACAAAACTCGGGTGACAAGAACATCATATTACAAAAAATATGGGATGACACCAGTGAAATTAGTCTAAAACACTAACTTAAAATAACAAGAGTGTAGAGTTGAGAATGTTTTAATTAATCTAATTCAAGAAAATGCTCACTTAGACAGAGAAAGGTTGATCTGACAGTGCCAATGGAGAGCAGCACACATTTATGAATACAAAGCTCCTCGTAGTCTCCGCTTCCCTCACAGACTCCTGATGGATGATGACTCAGCTCAATCTGAATAACTGCAGGTCAGTGCTCGGTGAGGCTACGCAGAGCTGAAGGACTCAATGTTTATTGCGCTGAGTCTGGAAAACAGTTTTGTTCTGCTGCTATCTCCTTTAATTTCATCATAGCAGCCAGGTACACTTCTGTGTATGTACAGAGTGCAGACTCAGCCGATTGTACCCTGACCCGTGCTTTGGTCGGCGCGTCACCAAAAAACACAAAGAGGCAAAGAGAGTTAAACAACAACAGCTCCAGAGATTTTGCCCTCAGTGCAACAGAAGCTGCAGTCTGCTCTTGTCTTGTGATTCTGGTGATCAGCAGACTGACCTACAATACCTGTCTGTCCCTGTCCAGTGGTCTCCTGAATCAGCAGACAGACACAGACCCAGCCACTAAGCTCTGGCCTACAAACTCCTCTCTCTGGCTCAGATCCAGGAGAAGCTGTTTTTGTCTGGGTGAGTTTGCTCTTTCACACAACCCTATTGCCTAGAAGTATTTGAATCAGTCTCAGTTCAGTTCTTCACCTGGAGCATATGTGCCTCATGGTGTCCAGAACAGCATGCTAACACGACAATGGAAAGAATAACTTCTGCTTTGTGAAACAGAGTATCTGGTGCTCCCCCACAATGTGGGGGAACAATGGCATTCCATGCTCTAACTTTAACTTGTTACTGAAAATAAAACCCACAGATACTCAGTATTTTATCCACAGAAGTTCTTTTGTTGTTGTTTTTCAGTGTATAACATTACACACAGAAGTGCAAGCAGCTGGTGACGACAGTCCAAGTTCATGTTTGTTTTTGTCTAAAGTCAGTTTTGATCACAGAGCTTCTCTGAAGCCTTTTAGTGTAAACTCTAATTGTGTGGTTCTGCGTCATGACTTAATTGTGTGGTGCTTAAATCTGTTGTTATGGATGTGTTCTCCCACATTTAAAAAAAAAAATCCATTAAGATTTAAAAATCCTCTGGTGTGCCCCGGGCTAAAAAGTAATGATGAACAGAGACTGCGGCAGACGCAAAGCAGCAAGTGTTTCCAAAAGTGAGAGCTGCACCCTTCACTTCAACCACAGTATGTCATGGAGCTGCATGACACAGTCCTCTGCATGAGCTAGACAAGGGGAGGACCTGTTAATGGCACAGAAAATGGTGTTGCAGAGTTCATAGGAGTCTTCAGTCCATTGGACACTTGTTAAACAGGCAAAATAAGTGGTATTAGGAAGTTAATTGGAGGATGCAGTCAATTGAGACACTTTAAGCTGCTTTGCTGTATGAATGTGCAGTGCTGGTGCCAAATGACTGCACAAATTCGTGACCTATCCCCATTTACCTTTAATTTGCCAATATTAGCTGACAACACTGGTCCTTCAACGACCCAGCCTTGTTGTTTTGTAGCAGTACTGTAAGTAAGTCAGACTCTCAGAGCCTCACCACCGAACAGAACATTAACCTTGAGCCTTCCTGTTTCAATGACAAGCAGGTCATGAGCTAAAAGAAGACAGAAGAGAAAATGCACCTGTTTCAAACAGACTTATTGAAAAACAGCATTGCCATGGTCCAAAGCACAGCCTTGGAAATGCTGAATACAGGTAAGGATGTTCAATACTGAAAGTTCTATTATTCACACAGCAAGAGTACAAAAAAAATCAGTTTTCTTTCTAAACTAACATGACTTGTTCCACTTACATGTCAGTAATGTTTGTACAAGCCAATGGTTACTGCTAACAGAAGATTTATCAATTTGAAAGTCAAAATATCATACATTAAAGATATATATATTTTTAAAAAGTAACCACAATGAACTGTGGGTAATAAATGGGCAAGGCAGGGGCTTGAGCCTAATCAGCCTATGAGGAGAGAGTGAGAGGAACATTTAATGAATTGCTTTTCATGGCAGCACAAAAGCCAGAGGGCCTTGAAGAATGTCCCCTCTCACTGAGGGACAAAGGAGACATGCCAGCATTATGGCCTCACTTGGAGGCAGCAGCAAGGAAGAATGTGCAGAGGCAACTGTTGATTTGCATCTGCTGATTACACCTTCTCTCTGCTCCATCTTATTTTCACACGGGAAACCCAAATTCCCTTGAAGGATTTCTTAGTTCAGGAAATTAACTGACCGGTGTCGTCTCTGTATGTAGCACAGGCAGACGGGGGAGTTTGAAAAGTCAGTTGTCGCGTATCACCTTGCCATGCCACTTAGTCAGTCCCGGTAACTTACTCATTTGTCGGTCTCCGTAGCTAATGGCCTCAGCGAGGGGGCTCCATCCCTGAGCGTTCTTCACCTTCACTGGTGCATTGTGGGCCAGCAGCAGGTGGGCACACTCTATAAAGAAGGCAGGAAAACAGTCAGAAAGAAACTTTACTTATAACAACTTCTAAACAACTTTTATTAAATCAAATGATAACTTATACTAACAGCATCAAACAAAATAAAAAACAACATGTATGCCAAAAAAAATGGGCTAACAGCACAAACGAGAGAGGAAAGAGAAGCAGCTTTACATAAACATGTGTTTTCTAAACATAAGTATGGTAGGTGCTCCCAACACAAAGGCCTGATGGTATTTTTAGTCTTACAACACAAATTTGGGTCCAAGCAAAACACAGGTTCATTCAGGGATGGAGCATTTCACATGGGGTATTCAGCGTTAAAACTTTAAATATCACTGCAGTATAACTTTGTCTGCTTTGAAATGATCAGCAAAGGTTAAAGGGTGGTTCTGCTAAACAAATGATAAACCAGTGAAGCAAAATCTGAACTGCAGGTTTTCTCTGATCATAATTAAGTCTTGGCAGCTGCTTTTTGTTTAAACAGGAGGTCCTGGACTCACATTTTATTCAGGCAAAAAAACAGAAGTGACAAAAGAAGTCCAATTTCTTTTGTCCTGGGAAAAAACAAGACTTCACCTAAGCATCATACCAAGATGACTTGTATGTATCAGAGAATTTGTTTTCTTTTAATTAAAGAGACAAAACTATTGACATTTGAAGGACAGAGACCATGGTGTGGTGTTTGGTAAAAATGACCTTTATGAAAGGACAAAAGTGACTGGGTGATAAGCTCTAATGACTTTGCTCATTTGTATTTGTGACGTTCTGATGCTTCACATTCACAACACTTGAGGACAAAATAATAAGATGCAGAGGAAAGAAAAATGTGTCTGTTTAACTTTCATATTTAAAAAAACAAAGACTTACTATATTCTGACCAGACTTTAATACATGAATCTAGCCTTACATTCACTGTTTCCCATGAACTGGTTCTTACCACTGCTAGCAAATCCAACACAAAAATAACTGCAAAGGAAACTGACTTGAACTCCATGCTGTTCAAAACAGGAACCAGCCAAACATTTTCACTGGCTTTGCTTTGTTCTTCTGTGCTGCACGGCCCTGCACAAATGCGGCTGCCTGCTATTATTGTATCTGATCTTGATTTTATTTCAAACTGATCTGACTACTTGGCAATAAGTTATGACACAAATGATGACTATTAATGTGTGTTATTCAAACTGAAGATATTTCCTGAACCTTCAAAATTAACAATATAAAAATGATCGTGGTATAGAGAGACAGATTGTGTGTAGGATTGAGATGAGAGCTGACCCATAAACCAAAGAGCCATATGGGTCCCACAGTTACACAACACTCATCATCCTGCTTTAGAGTCTATACTGCAATAAAATGAGGAAGAATTCTTAGGAAGCAAATGTCACACTGTGTGGAAAGATATCCCCTGGTAATGTGAGGAATAACCCTCTGAGCTGTGCTTGTTTTCCAACAATGGGAAAACAGCCAAAGAGCCTCATCCTTTTTCTATGGCAGTAAGTGTAGCACAAAATCCCTTCACTCTCTGGGCAGCCTGTCAACAAACTTGCTGGCCAAAAATGATGCTTGCTGTTACGGCTCAGCTGTCAGTTTTGTCGTGACATCATTCATTATAATGTTGGCATCTGTGCAGCTCTGTCTCTGCGCTGGGTAGGGGCAGAGACAGTCCTGTGAACAACAAACCACTCGAATGCAAAGCAGAGGCTAACTGCTAACGGTCTGCTGCAGGTGGATATGCAGACCTTTCACTTATGGGGCAAAAACTTAAGCTTTATTACAGCTGTGTGACAAGCCCTTTCAGTGGTCACTGAGTCGTACAGAAGCTCTCAATACAGCTGATTTCATTTCTAACCTTTGAGTCAACCCTATTAGTCATGTAAATTAACAATTTTAAACTGGTTACTGCCTTCATGTTCAGACTTGTATCTCCGCTAACTATCAGCATGAGAGCTATTAAAATAGAACTGCCTCAATGGCGTACTCGCACGGCAAACCTGGCATCCAGAAGTAGAAGTAGCAACTTCTGCCTTTTGAACAGCACACAAAGCAGTTGTCACATAGTCTAACATAAAGCATCACCCCTCAGATACACGTTTTATTAATGAGAAAGAGGCCAGGGTCTCTTAAATTTTTAATGACAGAAAGGAATACATTTTAAAACTCTTCCTAATTAAACACATTATCCACACAACAAAGAGAAACGTGGCTATCCCAAGAGAATAGTTGCTGGAGGTGAGTTGGGACAGTGAAGTATTTAGGCTATATTCTTTACGAAAACCATCACAAGCAACACCATTACTCTAATTTCAAGCTTGCTTCAGGGTGGAAGCGAAGCAGAGAAAACCAAAATGAACTAAGACAGGCCTGTGAATAGTCACTGAGTTCCCAACAGGAAAGCGGCTGAGGTTCAAAGAGTTGGCTCGAGACTAGTCTGAATTTGTTTTTTGATCAAATTCATCTGCTCAGCGTGATTTTCATGTTGAATGCAAATATTTTTCAAACGATGACCACGTCAAAAAAGGCTGACTAATACATATTGCATGCTTTAATGAAAATAAAGAAGCTGTATTGGCAACAGAGCGGATGGATTTAACTGCAGACTTCCTGACAAAGAGCCTTACATCAGCGAACAGTCTGATCGGTGCCCGTGCTCGGAGAGAAAACAGAGGTTGATGTCGAGAAAGTACAGGTGTCCAAGTGCATGAGTGCTGGCTTTCTGACGTAAGCCTTGCATTCCTGCGGGCCTTTGACCTATATATCACCCCATTAAATCCAGTGATTGTGTAATAATAATGACAACATTTAGTGGATATACATTGCATTACCATGGAATAAACTGACAGGCCATGTGTCCTGAGATGCAAACCGGCCAGCTTCTGTTCTGGCTTCAGTCTTACAGGTACAAGAAGAGGACTGTCTGGGGTTGAGGATTAACCAGTACTGACAGAAATGTTTGAATAATTTAAGTTACCATTATTTAGAGCTTTCTATATGGTAGGTTTTTTATGCTTTAACCATATGTTAAAGATCTGTTAAGATCTGTTATAACCAACTGTTAGTGATAATGCAGACAGTCTGAAGTTCATAAATCTTGTAGTTTTTCTGTTTCTGGCAATCGAAAATTGCAAATCAGCACTATCTCATGAAATGGACAACATCAACCTTTGTGCAGTCACCCAGGATCAGGGATTTGAACTGATTTTACATCAGCCCCTATTAACCTGATTCAGCAACCTCAGATTACTGCCTCTTGCACATGACGAAAACTGAGATCAGCAGTTTCCCTCTGGACAGTGATGATAATGTCATTGTTGCTGTGGATCACTTTCTTTATGTCCACAAAGAAAGGATCTGTATGCTGAACAGTCACTGTGATAAGTTTGCCAATGTAGAGGAGACTATGTTGGAAAAAAAAAAGTGCTTGTTTTTTTAAAAAACTCCTTCCACCTTAGGCCATAAACTTATCGATCACATCTTTTGGCTCTACTGGATTCATCAGTGCAAAATTTTGGATGAAAAGGATGGAATTATGACTTAATAAAAGTTCCAATATTGAGAGGAAGAGTTATAATTAAGCCTAAAGCTAACAATTTATATATTGATTGATTAACCTGTAGATTATTTTAAGGTTAATACTTTATTCTGTAATATGTCACAGAATGGTTAAAGGAAAGTGATAGAACCATTTTCATTTCCCAAAGTCTGTGGTGTCACATTTGTATGACATTTTTCATACAGACTAAAATACTGACTTTGTAAATAGCTGGGAAAGCAGCAAATTCTGATATTTGAGAGGCTAGAACCAATACCTGTCTGGTCCTTTCTCTGACAAAATAACTAGAATGATTTATCAATTATTCAAATAGTTGCAAACCTGTTTGCCTTGGAGTTACAGCATCAAGCAGGAAATGCAGCATCCCTGGATCATGTATCTGCATGCAGCTGTCTTTCTATTTCTTTATTTCCTGTTATCTCTCCACTGCACACTAACAAAACAGGCATATCTTTGCCAAAAAATTATTTATAAAAAGCTATTTTCTATCTATAGAATAACAGTTTTACTTCTATATCAGATAAAACAATTAAAATGCAATATGAAAATGTGTCCTCTAAGTTCGTCTGTGCTTTCTTATTTCCTTGTAGGAAGCTGGAAAAGAAAAATTAAATAACTGCAGGTAATTATTTGAATCAAATCGAAAAGTACTGCCTGGATACATTAACATTTAGCCCATAACTCATTAGCCACAGCACGCTGTTTGATTTAATCCAACGCACAGTAATGAAAGTATTGATAAGAAGAAGTCTCCCTGTGGGGTTCTGGGCTCATTGCACGTGCAACAGCTGCACAGAGGTCCTGCTCAAGTCCCAGCTCTAACTGAGTAATGAGGGAGGCGAAGCAGGATGGAGAAAATAGAGTGCTAATCTAAAGCTTCACTACGTGCATTGGCTACAGATAGGGCAGTTGTTAAGAGGAACTGTGGGCTGTTGAAAAACCCACCATAACCACCAATTCTGATCCATGCTGAGCACATCTATAAAATTGCTTTTTCGCTCGCATCCTCTTCATTGATCACACACTCAGCAAACTGAATCAAACAGGAGCCAAAGAGACACATTGTCAAAGTCTCTGAGGCAAAACTGATGCTCTTTGACAATGCCTGCTGTGCATTACTGAAACCTGTGTTTAGTTTATTTAATCATACAAAATTAAGGTTAATATACATAATGAAAATCTAACCCACCCTTTCAATTTAACTGCCTGCTGTTTATAGTGAAAAATGTATTAAATATTCCTACGTGTCCTCTGTTTCAGAGGAAGACTAAACCCCGCCAGACTGGCACACTGGCTCCAAACACTCACTTGGTTGTTATCATGCATCTCTGAAAGCAATTTGAAATAATTTTATCTTGGCAGCCATGGGAGCAGATATCACTACCACTGGACAAAAGGAAAACATTTTCTGTCCTTTGAGAAAACACCACAGGGAACAGTCTTCATGAGAAAACTCTTAATCTTACCTCTAATTATTCTGTTATCTTGTAACAGGGTGTAAAATAAAGTCAAGTTTCAATTTCAAGAGAGTTTCGTTTCCAGATAATTGGGGTAACATTGCATATTATGAGTAACTCACGATATAATCACAATACTTTGCCCATAACTATGGTATCATAATACAGCCATTCTGTGATACTTTATACACTGTAACACAATTACTTGTAATACGTCATGATGTCTGTGTAACCGAAGCCAATGATGATTTGTTGACTATTTCAATAACTGATCATATTATTTCAATAATTTTTTTAACCAAGAATGTCAAAAAATCTGAAATTATAGCCTCACAAAAATTCACTGCTTTTGCTTGTTCACTATCATGTTAAACTAGATGATGTCATCAACAGGATTTGAAGTATATGCAAGGACTGAATGCCTGTATATATTCCTGTGCAAAATGGTCAAAATTCATTCAAATTTAATATCTGCTTAAGGAGCCTAAGAGTCAATTTCATCTGTTGTTTTGCTAGTGTGGTTTAATATTACTGATGTTTTATTTATACTATTTTAATATTTTTTACATTTACATTACAATATCGGAATATTCTTAACAATGCTCTTTGAAAAGGTGTACATCCAATATTGTGCTAATATGTTGTCATTTTATCAGTGGCAAGATGGTCCCTTAAATGATCTGCAAATGATAGTGATATCGTTTAATACAGTCATTTCTGGGTAAATATATCCGACAGAGGTATTTATTGTGAAAGGCTTACACACATAAAAATGCCCCTTGCTAAGTTAAAATACTCTTCTTTTGGGCTTTAAGTGACAAATAAAGTTTCTCTTTTTCAGATACAAAGCATTTTTCACCTGCGTAACAGTAAAATCTCAAATTTAAGGGACTATAGACATGCATCACTGCCATCACTAGTCTAATAGATATTAAATACACATATTCAAACATGCACAAAGAAAGTCTTGTCCTCTCCATTCGACCAGCCACACCCAGACTATGATCTCATGCTGTAGCCTTCTGCCTGTCTGACCTGAGCATCCCTGGAGGACAGACATGCAGCTCAGGCAAGAGAAAGGCAACCTCTTTAGCACAATCAATCCCATATTGTCCCATCCACCACTACACGTTGCTATCCGAATCATCAATAGGCGGTAGCTGGGCTTCCACTCAAGCGACAGGAATTGAACTTAGTGAATGTGAAATCAATTGAAACCCATGCTCCAGTGACAGACACTAAATAAATGGGCACATGCAGTACAAGTAACCATTGAATTGTTCACTGAGAGCATGCTACAAAGAATAAAAGAGAAAATTTGATTAATTTTTCAGCAGCGTGTTCTGAAGTTTCTATGAAATTTAATGTAAGCATCGACTCACAAAAGGGCAGTGCATTAATATTTCATGCACATGCTTTCAGTCCTGTCGGTGCTATTCAGCTGAAAACAAAATCATGCTAAGACTTGTACAAAGCCTCAATACATCATGACATTTTCTCTAAAAACACCTTGCTATTTTTTAGGGTCTATGCACTGTATATTCAAAACTTTTAACACTTTGAACTTCACAACTGATTTAATGTCAACTAAAAACTAAGATGATAACAAAGCAGTCTCTTTAGCACAAGAAATGGCAGTAGAAAACTACTAACAGAAGCATTCAGAGCAAATAGTCTAGAAATGAAAAAGAATCATCTTTTATTGCAACTAAGTATCCTCTTTGCCAGTTTAAAACTATTAGTCTTTGAGACAGTGTTAGAACATTAATCAGGACAAGAGACTTTGGCCACTGAGAGGATCCTATTTCCTGCAATGTCATCATTATCTAACCCCACCTAGTTTTAACATTTTCTATATACATATGAAATAGAAGAGAAGGCATGTCCATAAGAAAGGAAGAAAATGGTTTTCTTGCTGAATATGGTTTTTCACCGGGAAAAAGAAATCCATAAACACAACCTCTTTATTCATGCATGAGCATCTTGCCGTCTGGGATTTGTGTGGTGATCTGTGACAAATGTCTGGTGGTGCTTAGCCAGACAAATGCACACAAAGACAGGAAAAATAAACTGAAACACACACACACACATAAACAGAAAGATAAACAAAAAGGCATACAGACCCAGGGAGGGATTCATTTAGAAAGCCAGAGAGATGCTGAGAGAGAAGCAAAAATAAACCACATGCATGAGCACCTTTAATGATTGCTCACCTTTGTGCCCCATCATGACAGCAAGATGCAGCGGTGTGTTTCCTATGGGAAGAGAAAAAAAACAGATTGTGTTGGCTTTCTTTGATAACAACAACAAAAGAAGAGAGCCTGTGACAAGCTCTTTGCCCCTGGAACTGAATTAAGTGCTAAATTTGGAGGCAGACTCCACTAAATTGCAAATTATATGCTAAGTGTGTGCCAATTGTGTGTCCTTCTACCATGACGAGCATTATTAAAGTCTATTAACCCAATGCATACCTGGAATATACTGCACTTAACTGACAGAGACATGGCTTGTAACAGATCAAGTAGACATTAAACAGTAATATAACTTTGAGCCAGGTGTGGTGAAACAGTTTTTTCCCTAGTATGGGAAATATGCCTCATAAGCATTGGAAAATCCCTCAAGAGGAAGCATACCGCCCAGTCAGCTCCTTCAGGCTGCTCTTTCAGGGGATAAGCAATAGGCAAGCATCTGTTAAAAAGGGCCCGGCTTGTAGCTGGAATCAACTAGAAGTTACAATAAACTGCAAAGGTAAGGCAGGGCATAACTAAATTTATTTAGTATGCATGCAAACATGATGTCAGCATCTGCTATAAAAACTAACAAATATGAATAACTGTCCCTAGATAACACATGAAACACCCGTCCACATACTCTAAATGATGCTTAAAAGGTCAGTTCAACTGTATCACAAAGTATTCCCCGACTTACCAGTGGTGATATCCGATCATGTAGATAGCTATTTAAATTTTATGCTAAATTTGGGACTATCTGACATTGTATTTTGCCGTGGAACTGCACTGAATTTCTTTAGCATTCATTCTTCAAAACTTAACTTTTATGTGCCATTACCAAGTTACTGATATGGTATTACCATGATGCATACCATGCTGTCAATAGTTCTTATTGGTCTGTTTCTTTTGTCAAAGGTCCACGATGCAACCTCTTACAATTCGTTAACAAACAACCTGACAAAGCCATCGATTCAGGAATTTGCAGGAGCTGACTTAAAGATGTATTTTGAATCTATTTGGTTATTTTTGTAATGTGTATCAGAACACTAAAATCAAATAAAGCACACTGCACGTTTAGACCAAAAAAAGGTTATTTAATAAATATTTCAAGTATGATGACATTTAATGCTTAAATAATATATCAACTAATTAATCAATTACCCTGGTAATTGATTTAAAACCAGTCATCAAGCAAAACTGCTAAAATTATTGGTTGCAGCTTCTTAAATGTGATGATACCAAATAACAGACAAGGAACTTAATAACTCCAGATCTCCTTACTCTTGTTGGATTATACAGCAGATTATTCCCTCCTGAAGATTAATCAACAATAAAATTAACTGTTAGTTAAAGCCCTATTACACTGAACAACTCAGAACACCAGCCCATAATTCCAATATTATATGAATGCTTTGGTACAACTACTGCAGCATAAAGTGAAAAAACAATTAAAATCTCTGACTGTATATTAATATAAAATGTAAAGCCGATGGAAAGAATAGTTCGAAGACATTGATAATGACATTATGTGACAGTCCTTCCTCAGCCTGTATATCCAGAAGCTAAAATAATGTGTGAGCAAACACAAAGTGCAGCTACTGAGCCATAACAACCCTCAGCAAGACAGCCAAAAACCTTTAAAAAAATACAGGCTCAAGTTCCAAAACAATACCAAAGGCACAAGCCCTGCCTGACTCTTGTTAAATTACACTATATCACAGCTTTGATTTCAAAACTAATCTCATTCCAGTCTGACAATGAACAGTACGTCCTACCTTTAGTTTTAACAATAAACCTCAACAACCCTTGTTGTTTGCCATTTCAGGTTCAGTTTATTGGAAAATGTGATGTTGTTATCAAAGTAGACTTTGTCCTAGAATCTTGCAGCGACTTTACAAAACATTAACTTCAACAAATAAGACTTACCTGTGAGAGTTCTTATGAGTAGATCTGCTTAATTAGGATATTAAATACATATTTTCCCGTTAAATTAAAGGCACTGGTTTTGATGACACTATAGAGTAGTGGAATCAAATTAGTCATATTTTGGGGATCAGTTGCCCAGGCCTTGGTAGCCTCGCCTACTCTCAGTGCTGCTGGAGACCGATGGCTAACTAAAACTAAGCTCAGTGGACCCTGAAATTAGTCGATCATGATCGGTTTTGGGTCTCCTGCCTCAGTGGGTAACATAGAAGCAGTTGCTAGACTCACCATGGATGTCTTTTTGGGCGATATTCTGCGTCCGTATGAGCGAAGACAGGCGTCGGACATCTCCTTTAAACACACATTCATGCACCGGAAAGTCCTGCCCGGTTCGGATAATGGGATTTTTGTTATTGTCATCGATGACATCTGACGTGGACAGTGTGTTGGTGTTGGCATTAATCTGAGACTGCTGGTTCTGCTGCTGCTGTGAGGATGAAGACTTGATTAACTTGTGATTGCTGAAGATTTTACTCGCTCTGCTCTTGTTGTTCGTTTTGGAGGCGGTAAAGGTCCCGGTAGTAGCCTCCTCGTCCGGCTCCAGTAAATCCTCGTCCTTGCTCGGTCTCTGATCTTTGCGCAGGGAGCGGATCTTCTCTCCGGTCATTTTCTAAACAGTTGACGCTAGCGGAGCAGAGGGTGTCGTCGCTGACGATGACCCTCCAGGCGAACTGATGCGATTCGCCAGTTGGAAGTCTTCACGCAAGCACTGTGAATTCCAAACCATGAAAACACAAACTCCTCCACCGGACAGGCAAACGCGACTGTTTGTTCGAAGGTAAACTAGGAAATGCTCCACTTCAGTGGTTTACTAATGAAGCAAACAATCCCTGTTTCGCCCAAAAGTGTCGCTGGTTGCTGCACAACATAAGCGGCTTCAGTTGACTAGTACGGAAGATTCGACCGATGTCTTCCGCCTGGTAGTATCGCGAGAGTTCCGGTGAGGTTATTAACGGTCACGAGCTAAAAATTTTACTGTTTGTTTGAAAACAACATGGAATGAGTAAGAAATAAAATGTTTTCAACTGAAATACCGCACCTAAGTACAAATTCGAGATACTTCGACATTTTATAACTATAACAATTATCGTTACTTTTCTAGTATGCCTAATATTTTTTAAATGGCATGTTAATTTTGGTGTTACAGCCTACAGATTTTATTCCTCTCAAAAGGAAGGCTGTGAAAAACATCAAGTTAGCTACGCCCTCACCGGCCACTAAAACATGGCCGGTGCAAATTACACCTTATTTAAATCATTTTAAATACTGGGTCTGGGCATTGTAATCTTATTTATTCAAATAAATGTTAAAATATTCTGCTTTAAAAATACATCACAAAAAGTACATTAAAATGCATGATTATCCAAATTAACTTTAAGTAACAAAACATGAGGTTCAGTTGAAGGATACACTCGGCATTATAAAAAATGAAAATTTCCCTGCAACACAGTGTAATACGGTACAAATTGAAGACTGTGTGCTTCAAAACTGCACATAAATAAAGAACTTCGGTAGATATACTTATTTTCACCACTGTTTATATGATTTATTGTACTGGAGCATATTACTGGTGCTACTCCAACATAACAATTTAACATTTTAAGGTCTTATCTGCGTAAAATGTATAATAAAAATATACTAATGTGCATGCTGTTACCACAGTATACAATACGTTTCACAAATACCTGAGGAAAACGAGGTAAAGAAAGAAGAAAGTTTAATGTACATTTTGATTATAAAATGTAAAAGTCAGAAATTACATTTCAGTCATCACAAAATGTACAGATAACACCATCAGAAACAGCAGTAACATAGGCTTTTATGGTCAATCGTTTATTTTTTTTTGTTATTGATTAAGTTGAAATAATCTTTAACAATGCTTGGAATAAAAAAGGATTGAAAAGCTGTACTTTTGGGCTCTGAGTAACTGCAATTGCAAATGTCAGAATTTGAAGAAAATTTATAATTACATCAACAGTTCTGTGGAAAATTCAAAGACTTTATGTGGGCTATAATGAAAACAATCATTGATTTCAATACCATACAAAATAGCAAAAAATAGCTTCCATAACCATAACACACAATACAAGTAAACCCCTGCATTTACATTAATACAAGGTAAGAATCTGATGAAATAATATGCGATGGAATAACAGTCAGAGAGGTCAATTTTGGCATTAGATACTCAGTTTTAATTCTGATTTATTCATTTTCCTCTATTTATTTAACTTTTCCCTTACTAAATATTTGATCTCATGAGGTAATATTTTTACAATTAAATATTTGTGAATGCTGTGATGCTGAAAAAGCATCTGAAGCTTCCTCTACTGCACAGTGCAGAGTGAACTCAGGTCACACTTGTAGGAATCAACCCAGATACGGTAAACTGAAGCAGGACCAAGTTCTAGTGATATAACCGAGTAAATACAGAGCACTTCCTCCCCCTATAGTCCGTGAGTGGAAGCTAAACACCTCTAATGTGCCTCACAAAAATGACACAACATTCAAGACGTTATTGTGACAATAATAGCACTTACAGTGGTGGCTGAGACATTTCCTGAATGTTGCTCTATAAGTTGAAGACTTGGTTCCTTTTTTTGATACTTCAATTGAGTTACGAATTTTCTCAGCTACGTATGCAGCGTTTTTTTTTGTACACTATTCATAGCATGTTTCTATGAATGGGATTTATTATATGTGATGTAACATTGTAATTGTGATTAGTGAAAAAAAATCTAATAAAAAGTGCAACCTTCCTGACTCAAACAGCAGGAGACATTACATCAGTGCCCACATACCCAAGGACCGCAACTAGCGTGCAGGATTACGTCAGTTAAACGCCCCTGCGGAACTGCCAATCAGTGTCTTCTGATGCTTGTTGATGGGCGCTGATTGGCTCACGGGGACAAGCGCAGGGCACAGCCACGTTAAATGGCTTTTCCCTTTACCATACATCCTCAATGCATACTCATTCCCCGCTAGGCTTTGTTCACACTTGGGGGAGCATACTGTCATGGCGCTAAATCACAAACAAGACGACCAGACCGACCTGTACGCCGGCTTCAGCACGGCTTTCAGTTCGTTCGCTACAGAGGCGATTCACGTCGGTCAGGAGCCGGAGCAATGGAAGTCAATGGCTGTAGTGCCGCCGATTTCTCTGTCCACCACGTTCAAGCAGAGCGCACCAGGAAACCACGCCGTAAGTAGCCCGATATGACTCAGTTATTCAAGGCGCGGTGAAGTAAGGTAACAGGCAAGATCCGTTAGTACGCACGTGCGCGAAACAGACCCTGATGAGCGTCATGAACGAGGAACCGGGGGGGGGGGGGGGGGTGTATTTTATGTTGAGGTGTTTGGTTTTAAGTGTAGTTATTTAACATTGTAAGCGGTTTTAA
>JAQNCA010000025.1:13602762-13640866 GCA_029783725.1 Acanthurus tractus
CTCCCCCCCTCTCCCTCCGACCCTCCCCAACCCCCCCCCCCCCCCCCCCCCCCCCCCCCCCCCCCCATCCCCCGCCCCCCGCCGCCCGCGCCGCGCGCGGGGGGGGGCGCGCGGCCCCGGGGTTGTATTTAATGTTCAGCTGTTTGATTTTAAGTGAAGATATTTAACATTGAAAGCTGTTTTCAGCAAAGACAGACCTGCAACTTGTGCGTTTACTATAAAACAGTCTATCCTGTATTTTGTTCTATATTTAGACATAGGTTAACCAGTACTGTCTGAATCACTTTGTTGCCATTTGGCGGATAAAATTACGAAGAGGAAAATAACCATGTGAAAATAACAACAGTAAACTTGTGAATAAGTAAAACTGTATTCAAATGTTTGGAAACCACATCATTCAAGTCTTTTCATGTCCCCTTTAAATGTAACGAGGATATTTCCAACGCTATTTCAAGTAAATACAGTGATAATGGGCATCCTTGTCTTACTCGTTTTCGTTAATTATTCACATAAATAATTAGAAAAGATTACACAGAGACTCTAAATACACACCTTAAAGTAGTTTTTCTCCCTCGTGCTGAAAAAATACCCTGAGACCATTTATGGGAGTGTAGGCTTAAACCAGTCTGGGCCAAAAGTTTTTCATTTTACTATCATATCCTGTAATATCCTCCCTGTGGTTAAGTAGTACAAGGTTTGACTTTTACAGCTATCAGTAATTCTGACAACGATTTTATAAAGGTAAGTTATTAATTGGCTTACAGACCACAAATGTCATCATTTTTACAATCCCACACAGATACCAGATTTAGTGAATGATTGGGACAGAGGCTATCTTAGGTTATCTTATGTCTACTTTTTGCACACAGACTATTAAGGAGGGGCAGGAAGAGTCTTTTATGTTTCCGATTGTAAAACTAATCTTGAGGCAAAAGTGCAGTATTTAGAGATAAAACAGCATTCTGATTTCAATGAAGAGAAATACCCCAACCCATTATTCACGTTGATTTCATGACTGCTTGACCTTGTTTAAACCCTGGTATGCTCAGCCACAGCACTTCCACAATATTTCCACCAAGCTCACAATGATTCTAAGTCATAAGTTTTTTAGAAAGTCTGAAATGCCTGTTTACCATTCAAAGCAGCGTAAATCTTTCATGTTAACCATATCCATCATCTGCTTTACTACTGCATAATAACAAATCGCCATGTTCATACACAGATGACTGAACAATCCCTGTGTGCCATTAATCCTAACATCTGTCGTTTAAAATGTCCTTTCTCTATTCGCAGAATCCAAAACTGTATTACATTAAGTTTATACCAGCGTATTGCTGTATGTTTTTTATATTAACTTTAAAAAAATTGCGTAACAAAACACAATAAGCTCATGTAGCAGCTGTTTCATACAGCTGTAAAGCTCTGATTACAGGACAAACTCTTTTTTTCTCACATTACACCTCATTATTTCTCTCGCCTCACCATCCACTGCATAGATGCTGGTTCTCCCACTGTTTAGTCTTGCGCACAGATGTACTAGTTACAGGTTGCCCAACAAAAGACAAAGACTGGTTTTGCTTGTTTGCCTGTTTGTTTGGAATGAGAGGTCAAATAAGTCAAGAGCGGCGTTGTTGAACCCTATCTGGCTGCCATGCAGCTGGGGTTTTAAAAGATGATAAAGAAGTTGCAATGCGATAAGGAGTTTCCAACCTGACATATAATCAAAAATGCCCACTTGTGTCTGGCAACCTGCATTCAAAAAAACTGCTTCCTCTTGCTTTAAAAACTATGTTGTTATAAGTGTTGATTCAAGGTGACTGAAAGATCTTATTACCATCTATTAATGCAGGGGTTTGAATACAGCCGCAGTGGAAACCCTACAAGAAACTGTCTTGAGAAGGCTGTGGCTGCTTTAGATGGAGCAAAGTATTGTAAGTAGCACCATTTCAGCAGGTACTCACTCAATCACAACAGGTTTATTTCAAAGAGCCAGGAGGAATCTAACAAGATCAAATCAAATCTTCAACAATTGATGAATTGCAGGCAAAATGCGACCTCTTTCCAATCTGACATGATGAGACTTTTTGGTCACTATGAGTTTTGTGCTTTTTTCCCTGCAGGCCTTGCTCTTGCCTCAGGCCTGGCAGCCACAGTGACCATCACTCACATGCTGAAGGCCGGCGATGGAATCGTCTGCATGGATGACGTGTATGGAGGTGAGAAATTTGACAAACTGCACACAGAAAAAAAATGATGCAACATTCCTCACTTGAAAAAAAGAGTCTTGTTTATCTGAAAGTGGAGGAATATTTTACTTATTTTCATTCTCTCAATTTCAAGGCACAAACCGCTACTTCCAAAGAATTGCTGCCACAGTTGGTCTTAAGGTGACTCTTGCTGACTGTACAAAACCAGAGAAGCTAAAGGGCGCTCTGAAGGCCAACACAAAAGTAAGTCAAGGAATGATATTGGAAGAAGACAGGTCTTTGTGGTATGATCTTTCCTGTAACAGATTATCTCAGATACAGATACAAAGCAAACACAAGGCCTCCAGCCATTACAGCTGTAGCTTCATGTGCCATTTTGCAAGACTGTTGTTAACTGGGTGAGTCATCTGAACAAACATAGCAACTTGGAACAAAGTCATAATGAATTAGCACTTTTTCCAAAGTTTGTGTTAATCTAAATACTTTTATTTATTCTCTATCCTTTTGGAAATTCATTGCGTGTCTGTGGCAGTTGCACGACAAGAACAGTTACAACAATTACAATCCAAAATAGATATTAAACAACATAGTGCTCCACGTCATAATCAACACTGGAAATACAGGTTGCACACACCTCCCATCAATGGGATCTCTTTAACAGTACTGTAAGGCATAAAGGATCCCTGGGCATGAGAACTCTGCAACAATGGAAATGTGTCCCTCCTCCCCTGTGGTAACAGCTCATATTCACCAAAAAGAGGGTGTGATTATGTAACCTATTACCGCCTGCCCCCTTGCTGCCTCTCAGGTCTCACAGACCAATGATATTTTACAATGTTGTAACCTTTAATCTTGTTCGACACATCAAAAATCTTGCTGAGCTTGTTCTTGTCAACTGCAGCCAGGGGGAAAGAAAACAGGCATCAAAGCAGAAAGTCAAAATACTCTCAACAAATGACCAAAAACACAGGACAAGTATCTGTCTATCCACCCCAAACTGTTAAAGCTTCAGCATGTAGTATACTTACTTCCCCTCACTGTGTGATCACACCTGTATTTTATCCAAAATTTTCAGATATGTGTGTTCTTATACAACTTGCATACTGTCACACTCAATGAATACTTATTAATATGTCCAACCATTGCCCTGAAGTCAAAGATGACTTGCATGACAAGTTACACTCCTGTATATGCCGCTCATACGAAATATCTCTCTCTTTTTTTGTGAAGCTGGTGTGGATCGAGACGCCAACCAATCCCACGATGAAGGTTGTTGACATCAAGACCTGCTCAGACTTGGTCCACAGTTACAACAAAGACATAGTGGTGGTTGTAGACAACACCTTCATGTCAGCCTATTTCCAGGTAAGGGTAGCAGAAGTGCACTTCACACCCTTTTTCTCCTGTAATCAAATTCCAGTTCATGTTGAAAATCATTGTGTACTTAAGTCTTATTCTTGTTCACCTGCTCTTTAGCGCCCCCTGGCTTTGGGAGCGGATATCTGCATGTACTCAGCTACCAAATACATGAATGGTAGGTTGTGTGTTGCATTTTGCTACAAAAGATTTAATTAAACCTATACACAGTTTTGTCTTTCATTTTATGTGTTAAAATGAGGAACACAGAGTATCTTCAGTCTATATTTTTAACCAACAAGGATAAAATTATGAGAGGTTGGGTTTGGTCCTTTCCTTTCTCCCTTTTAAATTAAACGTTTATTTTAAAAGGGAGAAAAGTAACTATACAGGTAGATAACCTGGAAAATGTACAACATTCAAAATGGATGTAATCCACCCTGTGTAATAGTAGCCTATCACATAACAGTTGTTATATTCCAACAGATCCCCCTGATTTAAATTGGAATTCCCCTAAATGAACTGAGTTTCCCAGGCGAGCTAAATTCAGTATGTTACATATTCAAAAGTGGATCACAGGTAAAGAAACCTGACACCATCCAGCACAAAGTGGACTCGTCAGTGCAGAGAGTAACACTAACACGGTGTCAGCCACGGCCAGTGACATGCTAACAAGCTAACCAATGACACAAATAATGCTAGCTTTCGCTTACTAACAGCACTTACCATAAATCAGCAGTGTATTTTTAGATACTTTAAAACATTTCTTTAAAATTACTCCTGCCTTTTATTGTGATAGGTCATAGTGATGTGGTAATGGGTCTGGTCTCATTAAACCGGGAAGATCTGTATGAGCGACTGAAGTTCTTGCAGAATGGTGAGTAGAAGGTCTGACGCAATAAAGCCTCTTCTTTTTTTAACACAAACTTCTGTGATGTATAAAACAAGTATCTTTTTACAGGAAGTTGCTGAACAACCTGATGGTTGGTTGAAATATTTATTTATTTAATAGACATTTGCTGGCCACAGTTTCTACCAGTAGATTTAAGGACACATCTAGGAAAGTGAGCAGTTCTGTGGTTATGTATACTCCTAAAGTCTGGCTCTGTCACGCTCTGTATTTGGTAAACTGGCTATTTCAACTTGACCTACATTCACTAATTACCACAATGTGCTCCTTAGGCAAAAGTTCAGAACCAATTAAAAGCAGTATTTTCTTTGTGCATTTGTTGTTTGCCTGATCAGGGTTTTGGGAGCTTTGTAACCTGTTTTTGTTTTTCCCCCATGTGATTCTGCCTGGGTTCAGCTCTGGGTGGTGTACCGTCTCCCTTTGACTGCTTCCTGTGCAATCGAGGGCTGAAGACGCTACACCTGAGGATGGAGCGGCACTTCAAGAATGCCATGGCTGCTGCCAGGTTTCTGGAGGGTGATCCGAGGGTAGAGCGTGTGATTTTCCCAGGTGATCTCTCAGCACTATGGCAATATAAACCCAACAACCTCGCTCTTTACCACTCCTATCATACAACCATATTGTTGAGACATGTTTGTTATCCTTCCACTGCCAGATACAGTGTTTGGCACAAACAAGCACCTACAGTTACTTTTTAATTTTATGCATACAAAAGAATGTTACATAACATGCAAAAGCACACTGAGGTGAACCAGGTTCATAATAAAAAGTCTGTGGCCTGTTGGGTTTAAAGAAGCCTTTTTAAATCCTTTATAAATAAGCTCTTAGATTTGTATGTTAATACATAGAATTTAAGGTATTGTTGGCATATTAAAGTCACACGCTGTCTTTGAAAAAAACTTTGAATTTCTGTTTTACTAAAGCGGAAACATCCTTTGATGACCAACTGAATATTTATTTATATTTTCTCAATTTCTCCAAATAGGCCTGGCCTCTCACCCTCAGCACGAGCTGATGAAGAGACAATGCACAGGATGTCCAGGGATGATCACCTTCTACATCAAGGGGACACTCCAGCATGCCTCCACCTTCCTCAGTAGCCTCAAAGTAATTTAGCAGTCAACTTTTGTTAAATCTGGATTGCTCATTTTGGAGATAATGTTGAGAATGTGTTGAGAAGGAGTCCTCATAAACAGAGAACCTTCAAAGATGACAGAACAGGTTAAGGGAGAAAGTACTTGACCTACATAAGTGCTTTAGCAAAGCACTTAAGTCCAACTTGCAAGCATTTTCCTGCCTCAGAACGATGCAGCAATAATGTTCTGTTAAAATTTCAGGACTAACATATAAATGAAGTTGGTCTCAATGAAACCTGAGTAAACATTTAATTTTATTGTTTTTTATGCTGATTTTAGGCACCTTTTCCCCTAAGGTAATGCCAAAGTTATGCCCTCAGCACTGATAAGTACCTTGTGTTGTTTCAAGAGCACTGTATTGTATTTTGCTGCTTAGACAGACCTGCAAAATGTTAACTGTTTGTATGTTTAAAAGTCCAAACCATGAAACATTACCAGAGGTTATGACAATGGTTGGAACAGTTTCTATAATTGGTTACTTGTTGTTTTATGTGACTAGATTTTTTAGTTCCAGTTTCTTCTACTATTTTTCACTCTGCACATCATTTATGTCCTGCACTGTTTTTCACCTTGTGACTTCTGCCCTCTTCTCATTTCAGTTGTTTGCGATAGCTGAGAGTCTTGGTGGCTATGAAAGTTTAGCAGAGCATCCGTGAGTATCCCTGAATATTTTTATTCTGAACAGAGCTTGATATTAATTATTTTAGTCCACTGTTGATTTATGTGAAAGCACTAGTTTACCGTAGTAAAATATGAACATTCAACAAGAGACTAATGGTTATGATTAATTCATCAGAATTATAACTTAGCGCTAATTCAACTGAAGCTTTTTATTATCTAAGCTGTAGTGTATAAAATGGTGCCACAAGGGGGCAGCATATGTCAAGAAAAAAATCCCTTAAGGACTGAAAGATTAAAAGTCAGCCCGTTTATTTTCATTATGCAGTCTGTCTCTGCTCTAATCCAGAATAAAACAACAGGATGTTTTTTTTCTGTTATAATTTAGGGCAATCATGACCCATGCATCGGTGCCAGAAAACGAGAGGAAAGTCCTTGGGATCAGTGACACTCTGATTCGACTGTCTGTGGGACTCGAGGATGAAGAAGACATCATTAAAGACCTGGAGCAAGCGCTGGCTGCTGCTGTAAGTATCATTCACAATGCACAACACTGCTTGGTGCAAAACACTGCCATCCAGATGGAGTACATCCTAACAGAAGTGGTTGTGTCCTTGACATTAAATTTGAGAGCTGCCTAATAGAAATCTATTAAATCAACATAAAATCAACATAAAATGTATTTTATGTTGAAAGAGTCTCTGAGCTCCATATAGGCTCACTTCACAGTGCTGTGAAGGAGATTCAGATGTCACACGTGCCATGAGCTAATCATTAATCAGAGGGTAAAAGCACCCATGCCTCTGTGTACTTTACAAGTGCAAGGTTACATCTAATCTCAGAGCTGTGCGAGATGTCACCTGCATCACAACCTGCACTCAAAGCACAAGGGAAAAAAAACATAAATAGGTGCATTTAAAAGGTAGCAGGGCATTTATTTTTAAGAACGTTCAGAAAAATTTAACTGGATGATGTAATTGTTAATGTCCAACTAACCTTCCCTTCAAGAGTTATGACCAGGCAAGCTGCAACTGTTTACTTACAGTTACATCTTCAAGCACACAGCAAATCTGTATTTGACCTGTATGGCGCTAAATAAGAGCCATCTGTCAAAATGAAGACAAATCTGGCAAGAGGAAATAAAGGTATTTAGCTTGGGAACATTTAGGGAGAGCAAGGACAGGAAGAGTATAAGACCAGGATTGAGTTAAGTATGAAGTGGATGCATGCTCTGCATTTTGAAAAGTACAATGGCATATCCTTCCATCCCATGAACCCCTCCCTGCTGCATCATCAGATCCATCATGCACTCTGAGGTCTCTATATCTGTATATCTATCAGTCTGGATTATGTCTCTGTCATTCCAATCCACTGAGTGTTCCTGCATTTACACTTACTCAGCAAATCCCCGACAGTTTATATATTTCCTGTTTATTTTCTCCTGTATTACTGTATTAAAGTGAGGAAAAACATTTATTGATTTTCACACCCATATCTTAAAAATACTTGAAGCTGATTTACTAGCTTCAGGCTGTAGATTTCTCTGTTTTTTTCTGTGGAAGCATTTCAAAGTATTTCTGCTTAGAGAACAACAGAAGGCTCATCAGAAGCAATGCAATGTTTTCGTACCTCTGTGCACGGCTGTGCATCAGTGCTTCTCAGATTCTTAGACTCAGCTCATCCTGACTTCTGCATTTTCATCACATCTCTCTCTGCTTCACTTCAAAGGCTGGTGCAGACATCTGAGGTTTTATTACACCTCTTGTCTATTTCTCTGCCCTGGCTTGGCAAGTGAGGGTTTATCATCACAGTGTTATGATTGAATTATTTTTTTTTTTTCCTGTATTTAAAGTATGAGTAGCATATTTTTTATTGTTTATAGACGCATTAAAAAGCGAAAATAAAGAGACAGATGACACATCTAGAATGCAGAAGCATAAAATCAGTTTGGCACACAGAGACACAAGCTAGTTGAGGTTTTATCATATGAAAATATTTTAACTGACCAATAGTGTGCCACTTTTGGATGATTCCCCCACTAATTTCCAGCTTCCTGCTGCAGTTAAATCAGCAGGGATTTTTGAGTCTTCTAAAAGCCCTTTCTGCCAATTCATGCAGTTGCATCCTTCATGGCGGTCTGCACCTCCACTCCTCAGGACTCAGATAATGTCTCTGAATCCCTCTGCTGCCCATCTGTAGCAAGAGGAAATTAAATAGAGACAAATATCTCTAATGACTGTCTGTGGGCCCGGGGAGAGGCACCTCTGATGGGTGAAACATTTAATTGGATAGGATGGCAGGTCCAATTGGGGCAGGCGGTTAAGTTTCCGGTCAAGTGTTTTTATCCCCGGGTTGGTTTTGAATCACAAACTAGGCTTTTGGTTAATCATACGAAACTCTTCAATATGGTGATGCCAGTTATAACACAGGTGTAAAGTGCTGGGCATATGGTGTTGTACTGGTCTTTGTTTTAATGTGGCAGGCCCTCTGTTGATCTGCTTTGAAAATCCTGTCTGTCTGCTGCTTCCTGGATGTGAATTAGTATTGATTTCATTTTTAATTTTTCCTTTTCCTGTTTTCTTTTTAATAGCATCCAAAGAATAAGTGAAATGTCTTCAGGGCGTCACAGAGGCTGAAACTGAGTCAGCCGAAGCCATGATGAAGACCGGAGGTACCCTAAGACTTAAATCATTGCAGATCAACATGTGGTACCTCAGTTCAGCGCACAAACAGCAGAGATTCACCTGTCAGGGAACAACTGTTTTTTAAAGAAAAAAAAAAATTACAAATTATGCTTTCTGTGAATAATTAACAAAATTGTTACATGAGAATATTTTGAAGCCTATTTTGCTAAAACATCAATGTAATCTTATTTATCATTTCAGGCTTTGCTTTGTTTTTATGTTTGTATGTGTTTTTAGATGAATTTGTTTTGTTTGGAGGGCTTTAAAAGGGCATTGTCCTATTTTCCTCAAGTGTGATATGAACAACATGAGTTTCTGCAGGAAAAACACGAAACACGACATTTTCTGTACAATCTTGCAATGAAACCTTTGTACTAAAGACTGCATCTTTATTTAAACGCACAGGACAGCCTCCAAATAGACAGCTTTATTTCACTGTCTCTTAGCAAATCTGCTGATGTAATGTTTATTAATACTTTCCTAATTCTTACTGGCATAATTTTCTCTGTAAAGGACACAGATGTTCAATAATGGGATGTATTTAGTTAACCAGTGTTAACTAACCACACTCATACAGACAAAACTAATGCTTCCATCAACTGGATAAAAGTCAGAAAAATTTGGTCTTCACTGTCAACTTTTGCTCAAAGATTTAGGATCTTCTGTACCATGAAAGACAGACAGTATGTATGACAGCAAATGATGAATAGAAATGTGTGCCCATGGCTGCAGAAGCACAAGGTACACTGGATATCAGTTTTGTTTAACTAGAACTTTGTTATGCTTCATCAAGTTTTAACCTGATGTACCAGATGGTTGGTACACAGAACCATCTGGGATGTCGTCCTCAGAAACTGTTTGAAAAAGTCAGGCACTTTCAGAACATACTTGGCATGTGATTGGACAAACCATCTGTCAGTCACCATCTGACTTGGTCCAACTCCAACCAGATCAGACTAATGAACCACAGCAAAAAAGTGCCAGAAGTTGAGCCAAATGGGCTAGTCCCTTTAGAGCCACCATTTTGTTTTTAACAAACAGTCACTTTTGTCACACCTAAGCCACACCTGTAGCTGCCAGTAGTTCCTCTTGCAATGTTGATTGTTTCATGGCTCAAACACAAAAGCATAACTTGAAGCCTGGTAGGCAAGATCACATGATCACATGATTTCATGAATCCAGCTTTCTCTCCAGATGAATCAAGCGTGACTCCCTTTTTCTTCTAAAGAAGATAAAAGGAATCTGTTTCTCAGGTCTGAGACTAATGAAGATGCTTGTTGACAATAAGGGAACATTTAGTAGACTTACTCTTTATTTTAGCACAGTTAGCTAGCAATGAAGATGTTGAATGTTTTATATATTGACAAGTGAAGGTTGCGATAGGAGTGTTACTCTGATTGAACAAAGCATTTGGGGCACTAACAGGCAAAAATGTTTCCGAGGTCAGGACTTGGCAGAAAAAAAGAAATCAATCCCTCTGTCTGCTTCATCACAGTCACATATCACATCGCTGCTCAAGCATACTTTTCATTTGGGACAGACCGCTGAAGATCAATGTCATTTATGTAACCGATAAATCCATTAAAATCAGTTTGCATTGTAAGTGCCTGTGTCTCTCACTTGCTCTCCAACATTCCCGCTGTACAAACATAAGGGGTGTAACTGTGAGTTCAGCATCAGTAACCGTAGCAAGTCGATATGACACATCCAATTTAGTCTGGAAAGTGGTGGTGTGCACACTGGGGTTTTAGTTGATGGATTAAATGAGCTAGTTGCGGTTCTCATGATCAGACCATCAATAACATTTCCACAAGGAGCCTTAAGGTTTCTGGTCTCTCTAGAAGATCAGTGAGGATCACTGGAATTGTAATTTCTTATTACTTGCAACAGCGTTATGGGTTTTACACTTCAAAAGAGCTTCTGAAATCAGCCATATAGCAGCAGGCAACACCGCCTCCGAGGACTTTATGAAACCTGGCATGTTAGATTGTATAAATCTGGGGGAAGGGGGTGTCTAAATTGGAAAAAGGTTTTGGGGTAACTATGCTTTAAAAGCAGAGGTGCTACTGAGGTGTTTGAAATTCAGCTCTCAACAGTTCCAGTCTTGGCTCATGTGGTGGGATCTCGTCACAGAAGGTTTTCAAGAGGGTCAGAAACATCATTATTCAGTGCAGGTTTTCAGTGTCTGTCAGCCTCCTTCAGCTCCCTTCAGTCAGCCAGAGCCTTTTTTGGCAAACACATCACACCATCAAACACAGAGGGCTCTGATGACAAAAATATGAGGAAGTATGAGAGGTCATGATGTGTCTATGTGGGCTGTTGGTGTTTATTTTACAGACATGACTGTGGGATTAAACTCACAAGTAAATTATGTGCAATGTCCTAAGTTTAAACAACCAAATCTGTGACAGCAAACTTTAATATAAACATAAAGAGGCTGATGCGTCTCATAATGTTGGCCTAATTCTGTTGAATCACAGCTAAAGTATACTGCCCTTACTGGACACCATCTGCACACTTATTAAATCTTAAATCATAGATGGCTTTCATGTATGCAGAACAACAGAAGTTTTGGAGCTCAGAAGGCAACTTGCTGTGTAAGCGGCGGCGGCAGCAGTTTCTTTGCGAGTTGAGTTTTCACATCAAAAGTCTGATGGCTTTGCCCAAAACCAGAGCTTTGACATTTAATGAAGGACATGTTGTGGTCCACAGTGAGCTGCAGAGGTGTTATTAGGCTGATTTTGTTACATTCATAGAAAGCAAGGCAAGCGGTTTCCTGCTTTAGCCCAGCCCCTGGGCTAAGTTAAGCACTGGCTGCTGGCATTTACCATACAGATATGGGGACAGTCTTGAGCTCATGTACTTCTCTATGAGAAAACAAGGGTGAATTTTGCCAAGGCTGAATAATTCCGTGAAGGTGGACATGCAGCATTTCAAACAGTGAGAATGGGTTCCTTTTGACTGTTACAGCCTTCCTTACTTTGTATATTTAAAGCATAAAGAATGGGTGCATTTTCTCATGTTATTGGAGCAGCCTCCCCAAATGTTAATAATTAAAGTCATCAGTCAAGTAGCCCCTGAATACACTCATTTTGTTAGTTTAATCCCTGCACTTCCATTTTAGCTGTATCATAGTACACAGACACTTGCTGGTGAGCTAATTGGTATCTAACTTAACAAGCGATTTGTCTCTCAAAAAATAACTCATCTTTGTAACTTGTTTCTACTACGTGTCTAAACAGAACAACAGAATCTCTACATTTTGCGAGTTGGTTTGGTGAGGTAAAAATGTACCTGGTCAAACACTGCGGGGAGACCACTCTGCCTGATGAGAAAATGAATGATCCATGAACCCATTAACTCTCTTCCACATTACCAGTGTGTTTGCAGGCAGTAGAGACCTGACTTTAAACAGCAACAGCATACGTAACAGTCAGTGTGTTGACTGAGTTTTATTATCTATGTAAATTACTGAGAAGGCAAGTAAACCTGTTGTGTCGTTGATTTAAGCCCCATCTGTGCCGTAGACCAGTCAAGCAAAGAGAAAATGATGCAGTCCTAATCCCTCTACAGACCTTGTAGTGTGTTCTCAGTGTTAAATATGCCAAAATATGTTAAACAGGGTATATTGTCTTTAATTTTAGTGTGATATATGATGTATTTCCCTTTGAATGAAAGCACATAGAGGTCGTAAATTAAATTAGGCAACCAAATGAACCAAACTCTGGCTCCAGTGAAGCTGACCTTCAGAGTAAAACACTTTATGTACTGTCATGTTATATATAGCTTGGCTGTAATGAACTCCACATTGATGTTCATTTTTATAGCATGTCCGCCACGCCTTGTTCGTTGCAAATGTTCCTGCAGCCCTGAATTTCAGCCTTGCCAGCTCCCGAAATATTGTAAACACAGATTTTAATCGCACACTTGACGTGGTTTCTAGGACACTGAAAATGGACAGGAAATGGCCATAATATTAACAGATAGCTCTTCAGGAGTTAAAAGAAGGATTGTGCTCTTGATGCTGTATAAAGTTGGACCAGGGGATGACTCTGCTCCTCATTCCTTTTTGTGGGCTTGACAACCCTATAAAGTGTAAAAAACACCACACTTTGCTATGAGTGTATCTATAATTAGGTTTGACATAAAAAGGTTTTACTGACGTCCTGTTGACACTGTCCGCTGAACAAAACACAATGATTACATGGCTGAGGAGCTTCAGTCTTTCTCTAAACCACACTGTGTTGAAAAGGGAAAGAACATAATTAGTCCTGTATTGATTTTAAATTATGTCAATTTTGCTGCTGTCCTGGCAAACTAGAAACAGCAGCTGTTGTTCCTTTCAAGTGTGTAGTTAGATGAGGCCATATAAACCTCCAAAAAAGCTAAGCTACCTGAAAATAGACCTTTGTTATAAAGTCTGTATGTTTTTCAGTAATATGACTCACAGTTCATAGATGTTTGCTGAAACACTGCTGCCATTAAATATAATGATGTTATAGCTGGAAGGGAAAAACCATTAAAGGTCAGAACAGAAGGTGTAATCGAATGTTCTTGTCAAATGGATGAAATAAATGTTTCAACGACAAATCCTTAAAAAAAAAACAACACCGACTCACCACTACCCTTTACCAGCATTTAATCTTCAGAGATAAAATTGAATGGAAATATCCACTGAACAAACTGATAGATTTACTAAACATTGACTATTGTCAGCAGAGATCTGAATAAAGTTTAGCATCTGCTTTGCCTACATGACAACATGCCTTAAACTGTCCGCATCCTTGTTACAGTGGATATCGATCAGCAACACGGCCTGCCGACTTTCATTTCAAAAGGTCAACACTGACGCTTGCAGCAGAAAGATCTAGAAGAACAATGAAACTGTTCTTACAGTGCACACTTGTAAAGGGCGCCTTGAACTATTTAAAAAAAAGACTTTCTTTGCATTTCAAAGTCTTGCTTTGCGTACATGCTTAAGTTCTTGATGTAATTGCACAGAATAAAAATTCCAGGGAAGCAAAATTTAAAAAGAGCAAACTTTAACATGTAGCTAATATATAAAGTTACAGCTGGACAACAAAGTACATCAGGTGCAGGTCTGCCTGTCACTTACTCACATGTTCAATTCAGGAAGTGCAAAGGTATAGGTTGTGCAAAGAAATATGAATTGAATATTTGATGAATGGTAAACAATAAGTTTTTTTATGTGCCTGAATTGAGAATACAATGGTAATGAAGAAAGATCTAACAAGATGGAACAATAATGCTACTTTACAGTATTTGTAAAAACTGGTCTAGTCCAAAAAATAAAATGTCCACTTAATATGTCATAAGAGGGTTATTTGAACATAATTTTCACACCATCACGCTAGAGAATGCATCATCTCTAAGAAATGTACAGAATTACCACACATGCAAAGATATGCCATCACTGCAACAGCATTTTAAAGAATAGAACAATGTATCTGGAGCCTGCTGCAACTCTTAACCATGTCATGTAAAGGTCAATACATATATTTGCATGGTCTTTACTTGGGGCTAAAATCTGTACCAGCACTGCATGACAACCTGTCTTCTGCATACATGCATGGAAATAGATCAAGCAGAAAATTGCCTGTTGGTTCTCATTAATATCCTCCGTCTGCTGAGACATATTGGATCTGTGCTTAAGGACTCATCAATACACCGTATGTTAGTACTGCCTCCTCACAGAGAGCAAGGTCCAACAGGAGTCTATCAGATTATAGCGTAAAATTAAGTAACTCCTGAGTAAGGAAATGAGTTGTCAATGTGAACAGGAGGTAGACGAATGCATCTGCAGTGTAGCCAGAGGATATGTTTTCTCTGCTCCTGACTCTGTCGAGGTGAGGTATCGTATCAATTATTCACACTCTGAGCCATGTTGTTTTGTTGAGCAGGCAGAGCAGATTCTCTGTTCCCACAGTCCATATCCATCTCAATTTGATGTTTAATTTGTTTCCAAGAAGTTCTTGTCTTTGCTGTTGGAAAGTCATCATCTGGTAAAACAAAAAAACCCTTGCATCTGCCTCACAGTACAGTAAGTGTTGAAGCACATCGCCCCCTCGGAGCCTGACCCTAAGTCATTCAAACTGTCATGACTCACAGCCATCATAGCAGCATATTACTGGATACTGGGGACTACTAATCCAAATATTATGATTAAAGCAGATGAAAGCTCAAAGAGTCTTTGGACAGAGATAGTTTAAACACTCAGGCGACTGGTTAAATTGTGTATACAGTAACTCCTCTAGAAAAACAGGGATAGTTCAGCACATGAAAAATAGCATTAACCTGTGCTGTGAAGTGTGTCATGAAATAAGATAAATGCAAGCCAGTGTTCTGTCAAGTATGTATAAAGCATATCTAATATAAAAATGTATCATAAAAAAGAGATGCATTTCTGATCCATATTTATTATTTCTCTATATTCAAGATGACTCAATAATAACTAGACAAAAAAGCAGTGAATAATACACACACGCACACTCGCAAAAACACGCCCTGGCTCTGCAGAAATTAGGCCGTACTAAGCTGCACTGGGTGAGATGAGTGTGTGAGGATTAAGCACTGTGTGATTTTAAATTTGGCCTCTTTGGCATTCTGTTGTTGAAAATACAGCATAGGGCAAGATAAAATGATAAACATTTTTCAAATGTACAATGTTTATCCCTAAATTAAGGTGGTATCACATCATTTGTTTGTTAGACTTGCAGGAGCCCCCCCTCTAGATTCCTGGAAATCTTTTTCCCAAAAAGATGGTCTTGTACATGAGAACCAGATTAGATGAGTTTTCGTTCTGTTTCTCAGTTTCTCTGATGCGAAGTTACTCAAGAGAAATGTTAAGCCCTGAGGTGATGGTGTTGTTAAGATGGAAAGGATCATTGAGCTGGGCTGTTATGCGAGAAAATTTGTGTCAGGGACATGAGAGCCACGACAACTTCCTCTAAAAACTTTTACTGCATAATAAAAAACCCATAACATCTGATTAGTACTGCTTCCAAGCTGTAACAAAATCGCAGGGGCTTTGACTTTTGGAAGAGGATGCATGTGAAAAACAAGCACACTGATGGATGTCCTCCTGAGGAATCCCATCACGGCATCTGCTTCTCAAAAGCTAGCAGGTGATGATATGTGTGAAGGAGTCCTACCTGCTGTTTAGTTGTGCTGTTGTGCCATTTATCACTGTTCCTGCTGTTAGCTGATTTACTCCTGCTGAAAGCATTATGAAAAGTTGATTAAAGCTGTGTTAGATGATTAGAGAAATTAAACCTGTAAACTCCAGCAGTTTAAGTCAGTGTGTACACCAAAACATGTAATAATTACAAGACTTCTGTGAAATTACAAAGAAGTGTAATTTGTGATGCATTTACCAAAAAATGTTTGATGATATTTAACAATGTACAGGCATCTGAGATTTTTATATTGGGGTTCTTTTTATGACTTTTTGCAAATGTATTTGCATATTTAGTTTAATAATTAATACTAAGCATTAATGACTAATGATCTAGTCAAGACATTTAATCCCCTTCAGACTTCATATTTAATAGAAGGACCCATACTTAGTCCTCAGTAATCTATTGGATGTTAAAAAGTACTGCTGAGGCTGTGCTAATACTGCTTGATTAAAACAAAAACAAAAACTGTAAGGCAAAGGGTAAAATTAAGAATAAAAACACTGAATATAAAGGGGGGAGTTTAAAGGTAGTAATATAGAAGTATGTAGAAGTGCTATTTTTACTGGCCCTGTCCTATAATATACATTTTTCTAAAGAAAAACAGTATTCTGCCCTTGCAAAATTTATGTCTATATAAAGCGAGAAGCTTGAGCCAACATGGCCATAAGGCTTCTTTACATTATTATATTATCACATATTACTTGAAAGGTTACATTTAGAGTTGGAGGTTCAGTACATTCTTTTGTAATGTTTAGGTACAGTTAAAAAGATTGAATACATCAGTACAGTATCAGCATTGTAAATTGTACATTTATGTAGATAACAGGGAGAGTAGCTGCAGTCCCTGTTTTCAGTAGCCAATAGTTATCAAAATAAAGAAAATCACTTACTTGGGATTGATAGATTAAGTCACATTATCTGAGTCATTCCACTAACTTCACTGAAATTGGTCCCTTTAACGCTTTCAAAGGTGGACATGTTCACCAGCTCTATCAGCTGGTTAGGTTACTTATGATTAAACTCTACTTTCAGTATTACATAAAAAATGTCTGTTAAAGTAATGATGTACAACAAGCTGCACTTTGAAGACACTTTGAAGGAAAAAATGCCATTTACTTAACTTAATAAATACAAGGACACACATAATGAAAGCAGACATCAGATAAAGAGTCTAAGATGTCACTTACAGGTTTAAATGAGTATGAAAATAATGTGGATCTTTGCTATGGACATTGTAGTCAACTGTAGAGAACTATTAACAAAACATCAAATGAGGAAACACTATACAAGATCATGTGTACCAAGTACCACTGAAACGGCTCAGATATTTTGTTTTGACTAATATTTCTAATTAGATACTTTACTTGTTTTTGGTTGTTGTTTTTCACTAGTTGCTCACCCATCTGCAGCATCCTTACACACACTGTCACCATGGCATTTTAGTTGGACCGTGGATAACTTGTATTCCGGGCCACAGGATAACCTAGCTTGACATTTGTGCTCTTGCATCAGTTAATCCTGCTTGTGTGCCGAGGCAGATCTACAGGACACAGGACAGTTATTGATTGATCTGTCTTGATCTTCAGAGGACTTTTAAAAGTTGTTCATTAAATTTTCAGGATTGGATATTGCAACCACTGCACCTGCTGTGTTTTAGTTGACACTTTTAACTGTTCATTCACTGATTTAATTGTCCCTTTGACCTAATGCACATTGTATTCACACTGAACATACATCAGTAAAACAGAAAATGTCAAATAGCTATTGTTTCTTGCAGTTATTTAGCATAATAACTAGTTATAATGATCAGTACTTGGTTTACAGATCCTTTTGTCTTAAGTTAAGTTTACCTAAGATTTTTTCAAATTGTAATTTTATGAGTAACAAGTATGGAGGGGCTTGCTGGTGGTCAGTGCTGTGGGAAATTTGGAGTAAAGGATGTGCCTGCTGAAACAGAGCGGATAAATAGAGGAAGTGGTCAATCTGACTGCACCAAGTTTGTTTGGTGTTTTGGGTTTGGTTAACATTTATTATATTTATACTTATAGACAAAATGTCCTCTTTGGTTTTATTTGTATTTTGTTGGTGATGTTTCTCTTCGTCCTACTCGCCTCTGTCTTTTTTTTTCAGAACTGGTCTCATCAGCCATTTTATATTGATACATGAACATGTAATATAAGTTCCCCTTTTGTGTTCTGTTCAGCAGGTCTAGTTTGTCTTTGTCAGGTTTGGTCAATTGGACAGGTCATTTCAGTTCAGTTTATACAAGCCTGACTTGTGTTCTGTTTAGTTGACCTCCTCTATGGGCCCATAACATTACTGTAGTTTCATAAGTGTTTCATGCCTGGAGTGAATAAAACCTGTCTTTTTTAAAATCAATCAAAACTCCTCATGCCTGCCAACTTGGTCCCTCAAAGACATTGACATTCAAAGCTTAAATGTGAAATTGCTGGGTCTAATATCACCCATTGTTTTTTGAAAATGCACTGATTCTCTCTCTCTCTCTCTCTTTAAAAGGAGAACATAATGTTATTGGAGGTATTTAACTTTATGTGCAAAGTAATGAAGCTGACTCGCAGCCAAAGTAATCACAGTTTTGCCTCAGTGGCTACAGCAGCAGTTCAATATTCATCTTCTGCCTCTTTTATTGATTTTCTCCGCCAGTAATTTTTAAAACCTGTTACAGTTTTAAAATTGATCTATGTGATGTTTGCTTAGAAAGACAAAGCATAGTCCTGATTAAATAAAACATCAGTGTTGGCAGATGTATGAGTACTTGTAGAATCTGTGGTTGCCCTCTCAGGCTTGTTTCCATCAGCTGGTGAGTGATGCAACAAATTTATTGTGGCCTGATGACCCTCACAGTTATGGTTAGTACTCCATTATATTTATATATGCAAAGACACACATCAACGTGATGTGAGCCCAAGCAAATCAAAATGCTGGATGTTTGAGTGAGGAAAAGTCAAGTATGAAAAACATCAATTATAGGTAAAATCAAATCACAACTCAAACAGAATCCCAAAGTGTTTGGCAAGAAAAAAAAAAGCTCAGTTCAAGGTGGAGAAATTTTAATGAGTCAGTAAGCAGACCTTGGAAATAGGGGTACATAATGAAACACAAATGAATGAACACTAGATATGCTGAATTTTGTTCTGTGGTTTTCATTTTCTTTGGGGTTGCAGTCTGCATCTGCTTCTGATTTTTTATAAAAATAGAGTCATCCCTACAAAACTGACCTCAGTCCTGCAGAATAAATAATAAGTCTTACTTAATGTTTCCCATCCTGTTATTTTTACAACTGTCCCTGAAAATCTGCTCTACTCGAGGAAAAGAAATTTTAATCTCAGTGAGATCACATGTTCAAATAAAGGTTGCATGTTTATGCAAAGACATCAGAGGCATCTTTAAAAGTGTGCATGAATTTAGTGCAAACTGTGCACTAAACGATGTTTGATCTTTTACCTCGAATGTCCCTTTGACACGCACAATATCCCATGACTATTTGGATATACAGGCAAGCCTATACTGTCCCGATCACCAATTCCACGATACATTCATACAGTTTCTGGGACACATAGTTCAAGATGTTTATATTAAAAAAATATTTTTTCTAAATTTAGCCTACTACCTCTTGTAATAGTGGTCATATTTGCACCTCGTGATTAACACCCACAAAAAACACTGAGCTGCAAGACATCATGTGCATTTTACTGCGAAAGGTGTAAAGTAATGCAACATACTGGAGTTCATGTTCTCTGCCATACCTACAATTATCCCCTCTCTGTATAAAGATATTGTGTAGAGAGAAGAAAGCATTTTTAACATGCTGACATCACTGCAAAAATAATCTTTTCACTCCATGTTTGACAGCGTTTTTCTGTTGTGCAAGTTTTTGTTGCATTCAATTCAAACCTATACAACATTTAATATATGAATTGAAGTTCAGGAAACTGCCACAGAGACAAAAAGGTGCCAGACTCAGAATTGAGTCAGCAACATAACTCTGAATAATTACACCTCTGTGGCACATCTGAGTTATAAGGTCTTTTAGTAGAACAGACATATGTGCAACGGTTTTGAGTTTGTTATTTGAGAAGGTGTGGCAGCGTGCAAGCGCTTAAGTTTTGTTTTTGTAGGAGGATATGAACCTGTTTCATTTTCCCTCAGTGTAACACAGAACTGCTATGAATAGGTTTATTTAATCAAAAAATAATAATTTTTTAAAACACTTTATAATGTGAGACAAAGTAATCACAGTTTTATGAGGATATGAACCAGTTTCATTTTCCCTCAGTGTAACACAGAACTGCTATGAATAGGTTTATTTAATCAAAAATTAATAATTTTTTAAAACACTTTATAATGTGAGACATACATATTTCTGTCATCAATACAATTTTAAAATGCAGAGGTGATTAATGCTTTTACATTTACTAAAAGTCATATGACAGGAAGGAAGCCAACCTAAGATAATGAATGGACATGCCATAATTGATTATGCTAATGTGATTATATTGTGGGTCTCTCCTCAGATCAATGGACATTAAATCGATCTGCTGATTTGCATCACGACAAACAGCAAAGATGCATAGACTCCAATCCCAACAAGATGTTGAAGTAGAAAAAACAGATTATAAAGTAAGACTAATAATTTTTTTCAGTGATTGGGTGAAAGCAGTTTTAGATTCATATTTAAAGCACAACACAACACTAATAACTGATGTTTGAGAAAATAATCAGATGTATACTGATACAAAAAGTAGGTGAATGCAGAGAATTTGTTGATGAATTGTTGTCTTTTTTAAGCATGGGATTAACATTAAAGATGGTCGATACTGATATTGTCAAGAGGGGACTTCCTCCAACTAAATGATAAATGTTCTGTGTAATGCTTTTTCTACATTAACCTGGTGACTCTTTTAAGCTCTTGATCAATTTTAGTGAACACAGAAAAGAATTCAATGTGTAAGCAAATTGATAAACACAGAGCTACTTTACAAAGGTGGAAGACATCCATCAATTCTGAATTTGCACTCTTGCCAACACCAATTTACAATGCTATTAAAAGTGCTGCTTATTCTTTTAAGACCATCTATCAGTGGAGTAGAGAGGAGAGTTTGCTATGAACCAGAGGGAGCATATTTGGAGATGATTTGTTTCACAAATTCTTCCTTTTCAGCTTAAGTGTAAAAAATTGCTGACTTGTAGTCCTTCTTTTCCTTACTTTTTATTAGAGACTAAAATAATACACTTTATTTTGTATTATATCATAAAACACATGATGCATTAAGTCATATTGTGTAGTAAAATCTTGTTAAGCTCTTTCTCCAGTGCAGCCTAAAGCATGCAATAAATCATCTTTATTTTTTGCCCTCTAGCCAATTGGTCTCTTTGTATTTCACTTTGAGATCTTTTCCAGGTGAAAATAATTTCATATGCTTTCAATGATCTCATTTCAACATTTCTGAAAGATGCACGAGCCAAGAGTGAATACAACACGTTGCAGGCTGTGAATAAACTCTGGCACTTATATTAAGATAAATGGTCTGATCAGGCTATTTGAGGCAAATCAATTACCCTAAAAAGCTAGCCGTTGGTTAGCTGTTGTTTGCAGGCAGATAGCATGAGGACAAAAACAAAACCCACTATCCGCTCAGATTGGCAGACTTTGTGACCCGCAGAGGCTTTACTGCCCAGTGTATATGTTTTCCAATGATTCTGTACAGCTATACATTAACAAAGAAGAAAATAAAGACATCTGGAAAATGTTATGAGATGCAAAGCAAGGGTCTGATGGATCATTATGTAAAAAGACTTTGTTAAAATTACTGCTTTGACTGTTAGTGTGTCGACTGAACTGTATGTTGTTCTTTGTGCTGCTGCTGTTGTTTGGGGAAACATCAACCCAGTGCTCTGTGCACCTGAGCCCTGCCTACATATTTTTCATGCTGTCTGACTGCTACATGCACAAGACTTCTCATAGCTGGGAATTGTTGGGTTCCTGTTAATAACAGAGTGCTGCCCAGACCTGCTCTACATGTGTCTCGAGACAACTTGCATTCTGATTTGGAGCTTTTTATATAAAACTCACTTGACTTGTAGCACACCTGGACAACAGGGATAGGGGTAAGGCTATTTAAAAGTATGTGTCAGTATGTGTCTATGACCTCCATGTCATCTGTTCAGTGTATATGTATGTTTCTCTATAGAGCATTAATACATGCATACATACATGAATAAATACAAATTTTACTTGTAAAACAATGTTAGGACCTAATATGATAGTAAATTAAATATCTTTGTGTTTGGGACTTTGTTTAACATGTCCCTTTCAGTGTCTGATTGACATTTCATCTGTTTTGCATCCTTCTCTGGTTTTTCATAAGCAAATGTCCCAGCTGCCCAGAACCTTGATTAGCACTTTCTGTGCAGGGAATATAGCAGCACTTCAAAGATGCCATGCTTGATTGAAATGAGAGCCAAGGTAATTTATTTCACATGGAGAGCCTGATGAAAAATCTCACTTGGAGATATATATATATGAAATAAAGAAATGAGAGCAGCTCCTTTGAGTTTTTGGCTTCCCTTTGAAGTAATTCCTATGATGGTCAATTATTTACCTTGTAGCCTGAGTTACATGGCTCAATTTTCCCAGAGGCACAGAGAGAGGCCTGTGTTGGATTAATCAAACATCTTGTAACTTGTCAATACTGCTGCTCATAAGTGAACTGACTGATGATAGCTGATGTTTTCTTACTTGCTGCTACAAACATGCCTAGCACGTCTCTTTTTCTAAACCTGCTAATTTTTGAAAATCTTCTAAGTTGGTTACAAGCTAAGATACAGAACTGTTCAGTAACCCATACTATTGTTGTTAATGTATTTATCATACTTTTATTTTAATTACCATATTTTAATTACCTTTTACCAATTAACATAATTTAATTAAGCACCACCTCCACATTTGCCAGGTAGCTGTTTAAGTTGAAATAAAAAGCTCTGTAAATCCACTGTATGCTATTTGCCAGCTCTGTACAGCAGAGAGCAACTGTTCACGACTTGCTGATGAACATGGATGATTTGGCAGCTAAAGTGCCAGATATCAAATGTTTAAAAAAAAAAAAAAACAGACAAAAACAGAGCTAAAACAAAGTAAATACATCACCAAAATCTGATTTCACATGGCTGTTTTTTATATCTAAATTAGACAGTTTCAATGATTTCTGAAAAATCTATCAACATGTCAAGACAAATATATACACTTTGTTTAAATAAATGATATCAGCCTGAAGCCCTGAATAAAGGCTAAGAATAAGAAGAGATGGCTAATGTGATAAACGTTTGAGTCCTTGCCATCAACTGAACAAATCACATGGAGCATTTTGCTTTTCTGCATTCATGTTTTCCTCTAAACTATAACAATAAAGTCAGATTCTCTCACATTTTCACACATTTTTTATTCTCTCTAAAAATCACTGAAGAGACAGCCTCCTGTTGTCAAGATTAACACCACCCACTGAACAAGTGAACCCTGAAGTACCACTCCTCAGTCTTACTCAGTCATGAGTCTTTCGCTAACCAGCTTGTGCTTTCAACTCAATTACCTGCACCAGGAACAATCCTACCTCATTAGAAGACTCACAACAACATCCATAATTTGCATCCTCCCCACCACCATCAGTGGCAGGATTATGTCAGAGTATAATGAACTGATTTGGGCTCATGTTAAATGAATATGCTACCTAAGCCTCTTATTAAAATCTGTAGCCATAAAAAAGTGGAGAGACGTTTTATCTTTATTTCAGACTTAATCTAATTTTTCTAAAAATGTTTTGTTTAACTTTATATAACTCTGTGATCATATCTGGCAAAGTGTTTCCCTCTAAAATAGTTTTTTTTGGGTAAAATTTCATTGTCGTTATTCTCAGGAGACACATCCTGATCCAAATACCATAAATCCAGCTTATGATCATCCACTTAAAAATATCTAAAAACTCAGCTCATGCTCACCAGAGTGAAAGTGTTTGTCAGCTAAAGATACGAGTCTGATAAAATGAACCATGTACTTATGCTCCAGGTCAAGTACATCTGGGTAAAAAATGTAGGCTGGGTTGAAAATTAACTCCATCAATGAATTTTTATCTCATCTGTTTTCAGTTTATAACTTCTTAAAAGCATTAGAGCTCAGGGCTCATAAAAACCTCCAAAGTGCTTCATTTAAAACACTGACACTGATTGCTGAGAAAACTACAACCAGTTTTTTATATGGAGCTCTTCTTTATTGGTTTGCAGTACAGTAATTGGGTAAATAATGACTGTCTGTCACCATTTGCCATTATGCTGGTTTAAAGTCTCAGCTAAAAAAAAATCAATTAGCAATTCCTTCATTATCCAAATGAAACGATCCAAACGGAGCAAAGCAGGAAATTACAGACAGAGGGCAGGGTCTCCCGGATACAGAAACCACAACACTCTTCTATTTTCTATATTATCTATTATCCTTTTTTTTTAAAGAAAATTCTATTCATTCTAAGGATATAAATATAAAATTAAATGATCAATATCAAGCATGCGTTTCTCTCTGAAAGTGTTTCATTACTAAGAACTCTGTCAGCTGTGACCTTTATCACTGTCTACAGTGATACACTATACGCTGACACCTACACCTGGGACCTCTCTGAACTGTAAAATTAATGACTCAAGAGGCCATGAGAAACTATTGTAGTCACCATCACCATCAGTCATCACACTGTTACATGTAATTCTGTTAACAGTGTATTATGTGTAAAGTCATAAACCTAGAGAATGTGACATGCAAGGCCAATATAGGTTGAAAAAATGTGATTCTGATGTTGTTGCACAAGAAGAAACAACCAAGTTAGCTGGTTGTTTTCATAGTAAATGGAAGATTTCTATTAGAAAACTAAGAAATCACCATTATATGAGGCGCTAAACATTCAATACATTACATTTTGTATTCTGGAAATTAAAGTTAACAGCCTCTCTAATAGTTTCAATTTTATACTCTTTACTCTATACTCAGTTTGTTCAAACAGCTGTAATGTACACTATAAAAATAAATTACAGTGGTACTGTATTAAAACACATTGCTTACTGACTTGTAGTTTATAGAAATCTCTCCTCAGTTATAAATAACTGCAATGCTAGCAAGGGCCTTTTACTGAGCAAAGGCCCCCATTATCCTCTTCAGTTAGCTAATAAAACTCTGTCTGCATTTGTCTGGTCCTGCTTTTACTGATTTTAGCCATCTGGTAGAAAGTGAAGACCAGTTCAGACTCAGGAACATTGATATTAATGAGTTTATGAACACGACTGTGCAGTGAACAGTAAAATATTCAAACGTTTTGCCTGGGCTAATTTGTTTAAACAGGAGCTCGGGTCTTCACAGGTTGCACCTACTCCATATGTTGTGGGGGAAGGTTTTTTTTCCAGGGATAAAGTACTAATCACCACAACATTCACCTTCATTAGAGTCAAGACTGGTAATAGACCTGAAGCATGTGCTCTGGCTAAGCATATCTTTAACTGCATAGTTTGTAATTTTCCATATGGGGATTTATCATACCTCATTAGTACAGGGTCTGTAGATAGTATTTACCCCAGGTTGGAAATTATATATATTTTAGTGTGTCACGGCACTGAATTATAGCAAATATGAGATGTAGAGTAATGTGTATTTTTACAGATCAACAAAAAAATACTGCCAAAGTAAAAGTAAAATCAGATCCCTACAAAGTGATCTAAGTAAATTAAGAAAACAGATACAAAACACTTTTACTTTTAGGCCCTGTATAAAGAAAAACAACGACTAATTGCTATAGTTACATATGTAACAAGATGATGATAAGATTAAGACTTGAGATGAATCAGGTTTCAGTCTAAGCAGGGTGCTACAATGACCACTGTAGTTGTGTTTTTTTAAGGAAAAAAATGTGGATAAAGTCTGAAGAAATTCACTTCACATTAATCCTTAAGGGGCATGACCTCTTTAACTTGTTTCCTTTGGATAATATCTTAGGAACAGAAAAAGGAGTTGATGTTTCCAAATTAAGTTGCAGAGGGCCAGACTTGATCCTAAATACCACCAGTGTTTTGAGTAAAAAATAAATGGACTGTAACGCCATTTCCGATATAATGGTTTTGAGCAAAGATGGAGAATTAACACATTAGTTCATGGTATGAAACAAAACTCATGAGTCTTTAGCATGTCTGGAGAAACTGTACACAAATACAACCCTCATTGCTTCCATCATGAACAATTTGCTTCTATTGGATGTGATCCAATCCATATTCACCAATCAAAGCCGCCTTTTATCATAAAGCACATTCTGCTATTATCTAGCTGCCATGTGCAAGCTAAGGCAATTAGCTTCCATTTGGTCCAGTATAGGCTCATTGCAATTCAGTTCAGGCTCGGGTCAGTAGCATTAGACCTTTTAGTGAGTCACTGTAAACAGAGAGAGAAAACGTGTTGCTTGGAAATTTAAGAAGCTACAGACAATTACAGGAGAGGACATTTGTATGGTTCCTTTTGGGCCGCTGTGGTTTTAAAGCAATACAATGTATAGGATTGAAACGTTGCAAAATGTAGTTAAGGCTACAATCTCCTCTTGTCTTTTCAAATGTCCAAAAATCCCATTATGCAAAATCTATTGTGCAAGGTGTTATTATATTGTTGCTTATTTATTCGTTCATTTTCCTGTTTATTTATTTATAAATGCCATATAGACTTACTTAGTATTGATTTTAGATTTCATGCAACTACAATGACAGGCTCTGACATGATGAGATTGCTGAGGCTGGAGCAGGAGTGGTCCACCACTAATGGTAACACAATAACCAAAGCCAATGGCCTCCATGTACTGAGCCAGCCGTCTGTTTTAATGTAATTGGTTTATGATTTACTGAAACACATGAGTCACTAACAGCCTCAAACCTAACGCCCTGTAATCGAACACCCTGCCCTTCGTTCACAGCGCATTGGCCAACTTTGATGTGTGACAGCCATTTTATTACAACTTGGGTTCATAGTTTCTATACCAACCTTTATTGATTTATAGCTGTAGCTGCTCCATTAAATCCCAATTCCATCTGAAAAGCCTGCACACATTACCACGTGTTTGGATGGGCTGCAAAGTGTTCGCATCTTGAAGGCTGAACTGTGGCCTCATAGCATTTTTTTGCCAGGGTAAACATAGTTGCTATGCAGGGCTCAAGTTCAACACAGTACAAACATCCTTCATTAAGACTAAAGTCAGATAAGCTTTCTGTAAGATATTATCTACTGACTGTGTAGATGAATGTCAGTAAATTGTACTACAATGATACTGCATATCTTACTGCAATAAAAAGGAACTTTGACAGGGACATTTCCCTGCTCTGGGGTCATTATTAATCTAGAAGCTGTCAAATGTCTTTCAATGACAGACTCCACCAGACTGCTGAAAGAGCCACAGAGACTGTAGCTTGATCTGAAGATAAGAAACTCTTTTTCACAATAATCCATTCAACCCAACTAGAAAAAGAAAATACTGCAAATAAATGAAATGGTGTAAACTCGGCATTGCAGCTGATTAGATTAGATTAACGTCTGGCAGGACTTACATAGAAACCACTGCACCATAAAGTACCTCTCTCTCTCAGCCATTAACCAAAACCGATTAACTAACAAGAACTGAGACTGAGCCAGGGTCCTGCTGGCCATAGACCGTGACTTCTCTCCCTGTGTGGCAATTAGAAAACAGACATTACATTGTTACATCTGGGCATTTATGGCATGTAGACATTTTCGTGTCCAAAGAGAGGTCTGGACCCATAAAAACTGACGCAAGGCAGTAAAATGAGGTTTGATTACTTTACTGAACCATCTGCCAGGAGAGATCAAAATTCTTCAGTGACTCAGTATCAAAATGCATAGACAGTTCTTAAGTTTTACTGCTTTTAACCAGACCAACATGCAGTTTGTACCTCAAGTGTGTCTGCTATTGTATGATTAAAAATGTCAGTCCCCATGCTGACTAAAAAGAGAAGGAGTGACACTTCCATGCTCCCAGACAACTTCTGCTTATTTTTCACTGCAGTCAGGAATTTGTAAGATTGAAGCCAGCTTATGCTGGTAGGCTCTGACTGGCGTGTATCAGTTTCAATATAAAGCACTGTTTTTCTGAGGAAGAACATGGGAGATCTGCTCACAGTGTCTAATGAAAAATAATGATTAAATGACTCTTCTTTCTTTCTATCTTCCTCCGCCCCAGAGAAATCAACCCACACTGATAATTACATATCACTAATTAGAAGCAAGTTGTGCCACACAAATTTGTTCTTACATAGAGATAATTTGGTACTAAATGTTTAACGTTTTCACACCAGAAAATCCAGAATTCTGGATTAATTTACCTTCACATCCTTCCTAAGAACAAAGAAATTACAAACCTGGTAATCAATTTGCAATCTGCTGACACAACCCAATCCAGGAAGGAGGTGGGTGACACTGGGACTTAAACTTGGATATTTGAGATTACTAGGAGTCTCTGCCACTGCTAAAACGTTACATTACACCAAAAATGGAGATCACAGCAGCTGCTTCTGTTAGTCAACATGAGTCATTTTTCCAAATAAAAAGCCATATTCTTCTCTTAAAGCTGATCTGTTGTCTGAGTGATTTGTTATCATGTTCATACAGCTGTTTTCTCTGTCACCTGCACCGTCACAAACATCAGATTATCTTGTTACATTATGATTTAGTTTGTCTGTTTCTTTGTGTTATTCTTCCTCAGAGCTGTTGTTCTTCCTTGCATTTCAGAGAACATAAGATTTCAGATTTTTCTTTCCACATTTCATGCCAGCTTCAGTGCTCTCTCAGGAGAACACAAGCTGTGCACAGGAGTAATTCATTGTTTGAGCCACTGCCAACATTTTTCCATTACAGCAGGCAGGGAAAGAAAAGTTGTTCAACAATTATTCAAGAGGAGCAGGATGTAAGCCCCTTTGTTTCATTACGTAGCTGGTAACTATATAGCAAAATGAGGTGTGACCTGTAGAAGTAGTTCAGTAAAAAAACTGTTAAAATGGCAATCTAATGAAATGATAAATATAATGTACTGGGAAATTAAGAGTTCAAAAGTTTTTAGTTAAAGAAAATTACATTAGTGTAGTTGTCTTAGAGTTATCATACAGGTCTGTAGGAAGAATGCAGAACAAATCAATAAAGGCTAACTTCAAAGCACTGTATGTATTTTCTGGATTTATTTAAGATATTTAAGATATCTGAATCAGTATTAAAAAAATTAATTGTTTTAAGACATTGTATTTGACCTTGCTACTGTCAGTCAAGAAAGATGTGCCCAAGTTTGTGACTCTGGTTCATTCAAGCACTAACAGACTCATTCTGAATAATTTTTTGCTTTTTTTTCACTTGTCTCTCTCGATGTTAAACATCGCTAAGGGTTATAAATAATGGCAATCACAGAATTTCAGTGCAAAAAACAAACAAACAAACAAAAAAAATCAATACAACAAAGGACCATCATAATTATAGTAGTCATATTTTCCAGAGCCCAAGACATCTTTAAATTGCTTGCGTTGTACAAGAATCAATATGATACGTAAAGATATTTTGTAAGACGAATGAAAGCAGCAAATACTCACAAGAAGCAACCAGCTTTTTTCACTCTCACTTCTTTGCAGATTAATATTATATCAGCAACTAAGAAACCAACTCAACAGCATTGAGTCTTCAATTCAGAACACAGTAGAGAAGCAAAAACTTAGCAAACAAGAGGAACATTTCGGTCGTTTTTTCTCTTGTTTTGCTTAAAAGTTGTGTCTTGCATGAGCCACCTGGTAGCATTTCATGCTTTTTTGCATGACCCCTCCTCTTTGTCTTCTTCTGCACGATCTTCTTTTTTTTATAGTTTCTCTTCTCTCGACTGTTAAAGCATAATGCACCCCATTAGTTGCACCTATATAACTCAAGCTGGATCATGTGTAAACCTTTGTGTTTTATTTTGGGCTTTGTCATAGGAATAACATTTTCTTCTTGTTTTTTTCCTGTCTTGAAACTTGCTTTTTTGATTAGATGATTTATTATTTAACAAAAGACTAAATCGAAAATGGCTTTTGTTCGTGTGCTTGTATCTTTGTGCTTGTAAATCTTTGATTTTATAGCCAATTTTTCCACTTGTATCTCATTGTATAGACTGAGCCAAAAAAAGACTATGCACTACACCACTGCTTTCAAAAGAGGTTTGGTTTCTATATGTTTTGTAACTAGATAACCAGATTAGGTCGACATGTCTTGCTCTATCCTTTCCCTGGAGAGTCACAAGGTTATGTAACACAGTTATGAGATATTTCTGTAATGTTGCAGTACAAACCTACTGCAAAGGCTGTGTCCAGTGTGTGATGCTAGCTTAAAAAGCTGCTTTGGAGCTGAAGCACAGGAATGACTTATGTGTCTGGTTAGTGTCACTGCTGACCCCGTCTGACAGCTTCTTGGCTCTTTGGCTTCACTCATTGACCACCAAAGAGATAACAAGCCTCAGAGAACTTAAGTAGCCTGGACATTTTAAAGGGTCATTGGCCCGACACCATGGTGGGCTGTGTCAGAGGCTTTTCTACTCCATTTCCCTCTGAGTATCTTACCTGCCTTGAAAAAAGGATTAGGAGTTTAAGCAGGCTGCCATCCCAGCTGGCGGTTTGAGCAGGGGAATTTTCCTGTCCTTTTACAGTCAGTTTGACTATAAAAGTAGTAAATTAAGTATTAAGTATATTTGTGGACTCCAACCTCTTCCAACCTTCTGCAATTCTTTAACCTTAACAACAAGAGGTCTTTCATTCTCAAACCTAGTCTACAATTTTATTATTATTTTTACAGCAGGATAAGTAAAATAAATTGACTTAAGCTGTAAAAAACAAAAAAGCGAGATTAATTACTAAGTCTGCAAAACTGATTTTTTGATCAGAGTTGAATAAAAAAAGCCAGCTTTCAAAGTACGAGCAGGCTAACATGAACATATCTCCTGTCTAGGAAGCTACAGTGGATATTTTGGCTAAAAACACAATGTTAACATTGCCGTTTCGAGTCAAATTGGATGGTTGATTCTTCCAGATGCTTGGATGATACCACATGAACAGTATTATCATCATAAGAAATAAAGCAAGCATAGCTATAAACAGGACATGATGACACTGTCAAAGTAAGAAATAAAGATTTTAATTGAAATTATGACTTTGTGCTTCCAACATTGCCTTCATCAAAATAACCACATTTTGCAGCAATGCTGCCTGGCAGACCTTTGGCATTCTCACTGTCAATTTTTCTTGGTAATCTGATGGTCACCCAGACCCTCAGGCTGCCTCCACTGTGCTTGACAGATGGCATTAAGCATTGGTCTGGCATTTGAGGTGGTAAAATAGGACATTTGTAAAAAGTGAGAAGGGGTCTTGAAGAAGGAAGGCCATCATACCCGTGCCATGGCATGCTCTGTGGACAGCACTTGTTTTGGGGGGACAGGAAATGGATGAAACTGGCCCCAATCAAGTGCTGTCCACAGGGTAAAGCATGATGTGGGTATTGTAGCCTTCCTTCTTCAAGACCTCTTCTCTTGGAAATTGTGTGAAATTTCAAGTTTGGTTAAACTATCCCTTTAAGTAAATATAATATTCACCATTTTAGTTTATATTGCAGGCAAGCTAACTTTCTCTAATTAGCATTAAACATGTAGTTGTGCTGAAGGTGCTGAGAAAGTCATTACTTCTACAATTTTTGGTAGTAAAGGAAATGTAAAGTAATATCTAAAATACCGAAACAACATAATTTTACCTGATGATTACGATAAATCAAAGACCAGGGGTAGAAAAGTTTCAAACCCCAGGGGACCATGAAGGGCAGTCAAAAACAAAAAACACAAAAAATTGATAGTGGAAAACTATTATAAACTAATAACTTGACATTATCATGCCATTTGTGCTGTGAAAAGAACTTGAGTAAAAACACTTTCACAAGAAAACTAAAAGAATGTCTGAAAAACAAGTGAAGTGACAATAATTATAGCCTTATGAGTTCAAAACATAAGGGATAACGGGAAAAATTCTTACTATTTCTCCTTAGTCACAAATCACTCCTTTATGTGTTTGCCACTGATGACAATTTTTGTATTTTTTGCAGAGATAATTATGGCAGATCCAGATGGTTTTGATGAAGGGGAGACTACAAGGAGACAGTAGCAGCTCAGATGGCTCTGTGTCATTTGGGACCATCATCCTTAAGGAGTTATTGCAGACTGTGAAAGCATTCTCATCTATTTCACTATAACATCTTGCTAATGGATTTCAAGCCTTCTGATCATCAAGAAATGTACCACAGGGCCTCAAAGAGATGAAACACTATTCAATATGAGTTTCACAGCTTTAAATCTACGAAGGACTATTTGAATGGGGGATTTTTTCACTGTGTCATGGTGTAGACCAGCTGAGAGAAGTGTCACAGGGGATTAAATAAAAAAAATGTTTTTAATTTATACTTTCTTTTTGGGATGACTTTACTTTACCAGCTAAATGTACTTCTTCTATACTTCTATTATACTGTTATAGTGACCTACTGGTGATAAAAACAAGAAATCTGCAAAGCCTAAAGTGTTCAGAAGCCTTAACATACACATTTTTTTCTGTTAAAACTACACAATATTATTCTGTAGATAAAACACACAGTTTTTTATAGTTCAGTATGGAGCCAAGCCACGTTGCTCTCTTTATTTTATGATACACTGCCAAGCAGCAGCTGCCTCCTTTCAGAAACCTGCCCTATATAACCTTGAGCTGCATGTCCTGAATGCTATATTTTGTTTGTATGGCCTGACTGCATTAATCACTGCAAACTAGATAATGGCAGGAATTCTGCAGTACATTTGTATTCTTGTACCATGTACCAACAATGTACAACAATGTACCATCAGCACAGAAATGCAGAGGAGGCTCTACGTATCCTGATGTAAGATTTACTTACTGCCTTACAAATGGAAAGGATTAAACCAAATTAATGGTGCATGAAAGGAAAGAAGCTTTTAAAGTGAGGTAAATATATTAATTTTCTCATCTTTTTTCTGCAACAAGAAAATGAAAGAGGCAATTTCACAGAATTTCATTCTGTCATCCCTTTGAGGGACACACAGACACTCAATTGTCCAAAATTACAAAGTGCATAGTTTATTTTGTTTATCTGTGAAAGACTGCTGGATACCTTTTGCAGGAGACTGTATAAGCTCTCAGAACTTAAATGAAATTATGTTTGGAATATGATTATTTCATTACATACATGACATACATTTCTCTGTAAATGCATTCTGACAATGATAAATTGCAATTGGATTTATAATAGGGAAAGTACACTGAATGGAATAGGAAATGTCTCCTAATGGCTTATGGTTCATAGTAGTGTTATGTGTTCAAGGAGAGACTTATTTTAACAGATACTGCTTACATTATGATTCACTTTACAGAAATCATCAGCCAATCAAACCAGGTTGCAGTGCTCATCTTCAATTTTTAAGTTTTGTTAAAAAAAACTTGTGACTTCAAAGTTTTTTTAAAAAAGTGTCCCTCTTATAAGTATGCCATCATATAATTTGTGTGAAGTTTACAAATGTACAAGTGCCTGACAATGAATGAATGAATACACAGGTAAAACACACATTAGTAAAATCTGAATGTATAAATTAAAGTACTTATTTTCGCATAAATAAAATCTCAGCTCACTCATAAAATAAAAAAAAAACACTGACCAAAATAAAAAAAAACTATCAAACCTAAGAGAACAGAAAAAGAATATTTTCAAGACCTTATTATGTTTAAAATGTATCAGTGGTCACAAAAAAATGCCTGTAACTCAGGTGCTGATGATAATCAAGCAATGTGACTTGGAACACTAACGAGGGTTATTGTTTTAACTGCTACAGAGCAGTTTGTGCAAAACAGGAAGAATATCAGAAGTTTTAAATCACACACTGATTGTGTTGTTTATTTTGGAAGAATTACTGAAATTGCAAATTAATTTGGGACTGTGAAGGAAACCTTGTGAGCTGATTAACTCGTGTATTTTAATGCTCCAGGAAGCACTTATTGAAGCTTGATTGAGAAGAAAGAGGATAAGCATTACAAGTGAGGAAATTGCTTAATGCCGGACCAATTCTTAAGTTTAGCTCCTGTGGGTATTTAATCTCTCAACAGAATCGGAAAATATTGTCAAGTAGGCGTTTCTAGTGTAGATCACTCTCTTAAATTGGAAATGAGTCATCATATATTTGGGTTTTGGCATAATTAAGCTTTGAATTGTGAATGTAATTCCATTGTCATTCAGTTTGACTGTTTGCAGAATAGCGCCAAGTGATCATGAGGGAGTTGAACAAATACTTGACATTTTTGTGTTTCTAAACTGGCACTTGCATTGTCAAAGTAGCTCTCAGATAAACAGAACTCAAATTTAAAATTCAATCACACAATCTGCTATTAAACTGAGCCAGTTTGATCTGCTCCTATGCTTTGATAACTGCAAAGGTATTTTAAGCAATAAATTCCTCTGGGTGCCATTATGCTCTCTTGGCAACGGTAAATGTAATCAGACAAGTGGATTTCCAACTTCACTGCAGACTGCCAGACAGACACACAACTTTGAGGCTTTATACTTGATTGTTATATCTTATACATTAAGGAATAAAGATGTGAAGTTGGCACTAACAAAGCAAAGTCAACGTGATTTTTCAAAACAGTCCAGACAGAGACCATCAGTGGAAAATAGTTGATAGCATTTTTGGAGAAATACTTTGTATAGTTTTTTAGTTTGTGTCAGCTTGACTACTTGAAAGCAACAGTCACAGCAACCAGATTGACCACTGGGGAGAAACATTTAACCTCCTTAATTTCCTCTAATAAGCATTTTAAATGCACCAGTGTAATGACTTCTCATCACTGCGGTATTAACTTCTCTTTACTGCTCGTTCGTATTAGAACCCTTAGTCAAATATCACTGGATCAATAAACTCTTCTAAGAAGAATGTTATTTTCTGATTTACATCATTGCAAAAACTAAAAAAAAAATGGCATCAAATAGAGAAGATGAATAGGTTGGTGTGTTTTCAGAGCACAGCTGCTGTTTCTGTTCCACTTTTTGATATGTCTGAGAGGCAAAAACCATTAATCAAGGCCGCATATCCCCCTTTGATATAAGAGGACAAGTAATTTATTTATCCTGACGGGAAATTCAATTTTAACATCAACAGAAAACTTGGGACACAATAAACAGCAAAAGACACTTGTAAAACTGAGCAATCCTTATAGATACTCAATGTCTAGACACGCTGCAGCTGCTTGGATTCATTTTGCTCTAAAAAAACCCATCAAAACGAAACACCTTTTTTAGAAAAAAAAATCTGAATGGCCATTAAAGGTTGACACATCAAACTTTTCAAAAAAAATGTACAGGTGGAAAAATTTCCAAAATATGTCATAAAACATTATTATATATTATTTAAATAAATATAAATAAACACACTTCAAAGAGTTTTAAAGGACAGTTAAAGTTTCAATCCAACCCTTATGTCAATGCAAGAACTTCAAATACACAGCTGCAGTACTGTACATCCTACAAGGGGAAGACCTGTGCAGTACTCTGAAAAAATTCATCTGAAGTTGCAACAGCCTTAATGGAGGTTGAGCTGAAAATGCCAAATGCTCACATACAAAGCCCTAAAACAGTGACTGAATTGTGACTGTTGTCTGAGAGGGGCAAAGGAGAAAACACCAACTTTGTCACATAGCTGCAAACTCTGCAGGATGTTGGGCTAGGTCTTAAAATAAAAATAGTCTGGGTTCCAATTTATCTAACAAACCGCTAAATATTTATTCACTGCAGCTTGTAAGTCCAATGCCATCAACTAGACTTAATAAACTACACTGAACACAAGATTAGATGCATCTGGATCTGTGGGGTTTATCTCCTGAACCAAAAGCTTTCTTGGGGTCAATCATGCAGGTGCATTATACACAGGTATTCTTACTGTGAAGACCTCGACTTACCTACTAACAAGCCAGTGTGTTGGAGGAGTTACTGTGTTTTTGCAATATGTAAATAAAGTTACCAGAGGAGACTGTTGCAGCCAGCAAGACTGTAACCACCTTGGCTAAATGCTCTTACAGATTCAAAACCCAAGCCCAGCTATGCTTTCTTTCTGTCTGTATTTGGACTCAGTCATCAACTGCACACTGGTGTTTTGTTTTGTGTGCTTTTTGAACCCTCATGTACATCTGCTGATAATACTGAATAAAATGCTCCATATTTGCATCCATTTTTTTAGTTTTTTACTTTATTACCAAAAATAGACTGATTTAACATCATGTATTGTGTTCATTTTTGCCTTTGCCATTACCTAGAAGCTGTGTCACATTGATATGAAAAGGCATGACACAGCAACATTATCATACTTAAAAGTGAAAAAAAAATCTAAGTTGAATTTAAAACGTCAAATGTATAAGATTAAGGGGTACTTATTTGTAAAATATGGCAGAAATGAAATCAAATATTCAGTATGTTTCCTTAGTCCATAATCACCAGAAAATAAAATGATTGTGTTTTCATTGAGGCTGACATAGGCTCTCCTGTAATTTAATAGGGGAAGGTAAATAAATAAATGGTTCCATTATTAGCATCAGAAGAAACAACAGCAATCGATGGTGTTTGATTTAATGGCCATCAGCAATAGTCTAAGTAATTGCTGGTAAGTTTCCCTCAATAAAACTCTATTACTTAACAGTATTCCAGCTGTCTTAAATTCACATGTTGAATTTTTCTTGAAAATACAATGAATCCCTGAAGTGCTCCCACAGAGAGGGCCTATGTTAGTGTACGTGGTTAAATGTGAGACACAGTAAAGCACTTTACACTGCTCCTTGGTTAAGGATGCTATGTAAGTGCAGTCCACTTACCATCTGTTTAATCACACCTCTGGAAACAATGATTAAAGGCTCCCTCTGTTAGCACTAATATACCAGTAACCCAAAGGAAACCCAAGACATTTGTAACAGCCAGTCTCAGGAGCACATGGGTACTTTGAAATTACAAGTGATTCTATACTATTTTATTTGACTTGTTTTGTGACATTTGATCGACAGACACGTGGAATCTCTGTACATGTAATATTTAGTCTAATGCAATGAAGAAAGCTGAATATCTACCAAACACTTTCAGTACAGTACTCACAATTAGAGGTGACACACAGTACCAAATGGAATTAAGGTTTTCTGTAGAATCATTTATACTCATAACCTGTATTCAAAATATCATTAAGGCTTCAAGTACTGGTGTACATTGTTATTAAGTTGGCATAGATAGAAGCAATGCTCACAATTAAACACAATTCTTGTTCTAAAATGCCTCAAACTCTCACCATTTCACCGAAGAACAATACATGATATGATCCGTGTATTTCCTGACATGATTTATGGACTCAATAATGTCAGAGACACAATAGGGTGACATGATTAAAGTCTTTAGGAAGGCAAGATTCTAAAATCAAATTACCCAGAAAACAAATCAAGCCTCCTGACCTTTAGTTGCTGGTGTTCTTTAGGAAGCCATAACCTTACCTTGCTTGTTCAGCTGATGTATGTGTGTCTTGGAAAGTTGTTATCAATCCCTGCAGTTTGCTGCCAAACAGTCTTTGACATGATGTTAAATGCACATAAACAGCCTCACTGTAAAACATACAGTGGGTTTGGATTTCACCTTGAATATGGAGTTGTATTATTTCAAGTTTACTTATTCACTATGTCACAAAAACAGCATCAAAAAATGTAGAGAAAGCTGGACAAACAAATAATCACTGGTATCCAATGCAATTACGGTTTTTCTCGGTCGCTTTGGTGCATTTCTCACATCACTATTAACATTTGCACAACAGTTAGTTCAACCTCCACAACA
>JAQNCA010000025.1:13650136-13668113 GCA_029783725.1 Acanthurus tractus
AGATAGATAGATAGATAGATAGATAGATAGATAGATAGATAGATAGATAGATAGATAGATAGATAGATAGATGCTGAAACACTTTTCTCCATCCTTGGTTTGCAGCTTCCAACAGTGCAATATCCAGATTCAAACCTTTGTCATGGGCCCCCTGAGTCCATCTTTTTGTGAATATTGCCATAAAATAGAATTTGTGTTTAGAGACTGGTGTGTGTACAAACACACAATGAGGAAAACATCACTCCTGAGGGGCAGTTTAAGTAGACAAGGTTGTTTGCTACATTCAGGGTGTTTGAAATTAAACATTATGATGAAAGCAACGATTTGCAAACACTAGAACATTGTCTCTGTGTAATGTGTGTCACTGTGGAGTCCACCTTGTTGCATCTTCATGTTTCTACAGTAGATGAGAGCAGACAAAGCAAACAATGAGCCCAGAGAGAGCTTTTTATGTTCATAGCAGTTATGTTTATTTCTCCTATATAGTGAGATGAGGACAACTCATATGGTTGTAATCTGCAACCTTACCACTAGATGTCACTATATCCCAAACGGTGGTCAGACTAGCTGCAAATGATTAGTCAAAAACTTAGTTCTGGTGTTTTAGTTCTTTGATAAAATTAGGGCTTTACCTAACAATTATAGCATTTCGCAATTAATCTGACCATATTTTCTTAAACAATCACTGAACTTTTTTGTCAGCAGAATGTTTCTAAATTGATATAAAGTAACCATAACAATTCCTGAAGCTGAAGAGTATATTGAAATTACTTTGTCAGACCAACAACACAAAACTCTGTATAAGATGTTAAACTTTCTGTTATACAACACAAGAAACTTCAGGTCTTAAAAGCTGAAATCAGTAGAAAATGGCTGATCAGTTATCAAAACAATTACTTAGTATTTTGTTAGATAAACTAATCAAATAAGCAGCTTAGTGTTGTTGCTTACAATTTACATTCCCTGATTTAATTTTTTGTCCCAATGTGAGGTTTTGGGGGAAAAAAACACATGTTTTGGTAGTATTTAGGCACGACATATATGATCATATAGAGCCCTAGATACACATTGATTTAAGGCTTAGTTTATCCCATAGGTACAATTTTGAAAAACGATGAAACCTTAGTCCTGGGTGGTGAGACAAAATTTATTGAATGTGTTTAATTAAAAGGCTAAAAATACACTGAGACAAGTGCTATCAATCCATAAACCACAAACTATCTAATTAAAGACCCATGTTTAGATCTCATGACTCAAAGTTTGGGTTGCTGGAATATGGCTCATTTCATCCCTCTCTGCCTTCCTGAGTAAGAACTTAAGAATGGAAGAAAGGATAAAAACATGAATGTTCAGCAAACAAAACGGGTTAACAAATCTAAAAAAAATACAGTGCGATACTTGCATAACTGCATAAAGTAAAAAAGCCAAATTATAACTCTGCTTGGCCGTGCACACTTATGCAACCATCTTTAAATTTCCTGTCTTAAGCTTTCTGCACTGCAATCCATTCTTTGTAATTAATAGTATTGCCCATTATTAAAGAGTGAACTAAAAGTAAATAATAATCTTAACAACAGGCAAAAAATAATTTACGACACAAACTGCTATTTATAGCGCACACAAACAACTCCTTTCTGTCAGAAAGCTGGTGATCCACTGACAGAGGGACAGAGACACATTAAGGTGGGAGAGTTTGGAGGAGAGGATGTCAGGGATGATAGTGTTGAACGCCGAGCTGAAGTCCACAAACAGGATCCTAGCGTAGCTCCCTGGGCTGTCGAGATGCTGCAGGATGCAGCAAATGGACATCACAGCAACTTGTACTAAGGTCATAAATGTATAATTAGTTGATTTTAACATTCATTTGTTGGTACTGTTTAAAGCCACATTACAGCTACATTAAACACTGTGCTAAGCCTGTAGTTTTCCTGAACTATGGATTTTTTCAGGAAGCTGTTCAGTAAATCTCTCTGTTATTTGTTATGTTAAAAATTTAATCTCTCTCACAATTTGCTTAATAACTAAATACACACAAAGGTTTATTTTGTCTTCAATAATAGCAAACTCTGAAACAAATTAATTTCAAGAGATCACTTTTTGATTTTCATGTAATAAATTCTTACAAAAGCTGTTTCAGAGGCAAAATAGTCTTTTTCCTGCTCAAAACTAAAACACTTAATAACACTTATCTAAAAAATATCACTTTTCAGGGAAAAAAAAGTTATGATTGGCATAAGTCTTTATTTAAAACCATGGCAACTCTAGACACATAATCAGACATCACATGATGTTGTGTCGTTTTACAGTGCCCCTTCTTTATGTGTTTTGTAGGTTATTTATTGCAATAATTTTACATTTGTACAGTTTACAGCTTTCACCGTAGTGTATTACTGTTGCTCTTATATATTGTACATCTTTACAATAGCCAATAGCCAATATGTATGCTCTGTTAAATTTCTCTATATAAACAATAGTTTATGAGTTTGATAAGCTTTATGGTAAATAAATAGTTTTGGCTTTCAGTAGCCCATGATGTAAACTTAATGGTGCATGATGTAACACATGTAATGAGACTTCTTAAACCATAAAAATGTCCCAGCTCCTTCTCCTGACACATACACACACTATGTCCAAATTCGATCTAAATCACGTCACTGACCTCACAAATACCTACATTCAGGTCACAGAGGTCACGACCATGCACCATACCTTCCTTTTTGAATTTTTTAAAGAAATGTTAGTTGAATTATAGCAAGAACAATACTGCAATATAGTGTAGTTTTCTTGTAGTTTGTCCAAGAGAAATTTAAAAGAGTTTTGAAGTTATTGGATCCTACAGCTTAGTGTAAGTGCTAAGACACTGCCTTTCCACCCCTTATAGTTAGTATTTTTATAATCATCACCAGTCTGGTGATAATGATAATAGCCACGTTGTGATTGCACGTACAGTTTTAAGTAATTGTTGTACAATGTTCGAAGTGGAACTCTTGGTTCTGTTGCAACTTGATTAAACTCCTCTAGTTACTTCCATCTTGTGCCTTCCACTTTATTGCCTAAACAGAAACACTGCTGCAGGGTTTCCAGGATATTAGCTTTATCTTTCAGGCCATTTTTCTTTCTCTTTATTTATTTTTTTAGCAACCGTAACTAGAACAATGATTCTCCTGGTGTCACACTCCCAGTTTCACCTCGAACACATGTAGGAAGACCAGAAATGCATTTACTGCTGAGAAAGTGTGATTTACCACTAAATTCATTTACTTCAAACTCCAATAGGGAAAACAAGAGTGGTGTTGTTGTTTTTCAGGCTTAGCAAGAATGTGTTCGTTCAAGTGAGACCATATTAGTAATATTGGAAAACCCATTACATCTTGAAGAAATCTATGCAGGGTGGTCAGTTTATGATGTAAAACAAGTAGATCCACCATGACTGAAAAAAAAATTAAAAACCTCAAGTCAATTGCCAATTTCACAAAACAAGAAGTCATAGATTATAAATCAGCTGCTATGTGATCTGACTACTTCATTTGTTAGCTTCAGACTAAGTATATGTTTCTGCTGTGTTAATTCCTCATCAGTGTTATGTCCTTGAAGATTAATGTTATTTGAAGAATATTTAGCCATAACATCAGTAATGCATTGACTTGTGGTGACCAAAGTCTGTCAGTTGGTTAGTCAGTGTTTGCACAGCTCTTTGATCCCAAGCAACAACTGCTGGACAGATTTTCATGTAATTTTCATCTGGTCTTAAGGAATACTACTGGTACTAATATTATTATTCAACATAAAAAAATATTTACCGCATTTACTGAAGTAATTACTTAAGTATTAAGCTAGTATTCAAAGCAATTAGTCTGCATATTTAAAACACAAGTTATGAGAAAAACAAAGAAACGAGTCGAAAAGGAGACCTGACATCTAATGTTAGAATTTTGGGGTTCAAGATGGCACTGTCCGTGGTACTGTGTCAGATAAGATTATGACATATTAGCCTTTATAAGCGATTTAACCACAACCACAATATTATGGATATTAAGTCTGTTAACAACTGAAGTGGACAGGACTATTTTGGCAAGCCACAAAGATAGCAAAAACAGAGGATAAGGTGGGTAGAACTCACAGCTGCCATATTCGAAGAACATTATGGAAGCCAAGTCTTCAATTACGTTACCATAATTTCCAAAGGACTGATAAAAAGTATGTTTTGAATCATTTTATTTTTTGTTCTTGTTTTGCAGTCAGGCAACTCATAACCTCCTGTAGGGTTGGGAGCAGCGTAGCACACAAAGTGACAACGGGGCAGAGGGCTATTATAAAGATCTATGTGGTTAGATTTTGCCAGCATGTACTCAGGCAGCGCCAAGCAGTGTGGAGGATGCAACACTCATCGTTTCCAAAGCCATTCACAAGGCACATCTCTGCATCCAGCCACATGGAAAAACATCAAATTATTATGACTTCTGGGCAGCCAATTTAGACGTCTGGTGGATTGAAAAAAGGAGAAATGTTGTGGTAACAGCAGAACTGGAGGGCCCAGGATGGCAAAAGAACCTCATTCAAGGAAAATAGTTGAAGCTGCAATTTGGCACTGAGTGATATTTGTCTTTGAATTGTATTATGTTCTTTATTGCAGTGTTGCCCTGGAGAATATGTCTGTAGTAAAATTCATTATTAGTATATTATGTTTCTTTCCTTTACTGTATTATTGTATAATGGTCAACAGGGAGCTATTACCACAATGTTTTATGATATTTCCATTTTCTTTGTCACTGAGTTTACACCAACCTTTACTTTTTACAGGCTAAATTCTTGAACACATTGCACTCACTTGTTTTTATATTCACTCAGGAATTGCTCCATCATGAACATGCAAATGTAGTTCAGTAAGGACTATTGATCACAAAAAGTAATAGGCCTGTGCATCAATCAAGGAGAGGAGTTGGATTATTGAAAGCTTGGCCATTGATATACAGCAGGTGTGGAATCAGCCACACAAAACACTACTTATGGCTAAGATGCATACAAAGACAAATTTTCTGTGTCCAGCGTTATACATTGCAGGATGTGGTACACTGTCAGTTGGTGGACCACAAGACTGAAAAATTAATTTGTAAATGTAAGCATGCTATCACACTGAGTGACAGTGGCAATTAATTATTGTTTACCATGACAAACATGATAGCTGCTGACATCAACATGTTGACATTGTTATTGTTTGATTGGCTGTTAATTCTTCGTTTAATTCATTATTTTATTCATATTACCTCCTTTATTTTTTTTATCCATTCTCCTCTTTCCTGTTGACAAAAGAGTTAAAAGATATGTCAGAAGAGTGCTTCTAAAGAAAACTTAGAATAAATCCTCTCTAATATACTAGATCAATAAATTTTCCATTAGCTCAGGCAGCTTAGAAAAACTGTAAAATGATAAGCCAAAAACTTTTGTTTTGTTTAGTGAATTATTAATGCCGCATTAAATGCTCCATTTCATGCTTTTTAGATTTAATTTTAAACCTCTCACAACTTTACATTGCCAAAATGAGTTAGCAATATTACCAGGCTGCAGTGTAAACATGAAAACACATCTGAGTCTACCTTTAATATTTGCTGAGATTAGCAGAGTAAGAATGTTTATTTTATAATGATTTTATTAAATATCAGGAGAAATTAAATCTCCTTTGGTGCATGTCTTCATTTTAGGTTTGTCTGGTGTTGCTGTTATCTTAATGTTTAATGACACAAGGTCATAAAAAGCTTTATTGACAAGCTAATGAAAAATGGCAAACAAAGCCTTTCAAGCTTTATCTTGTAATGTGCCCTCTTGTAATTCTAAATGAACACACATCCTCACAATAATGCACACCAGTACATTTTTCCTGGTTATCATTTAATTTTTGCCCCACTCAAATCATTTTGTGTACCACACACACACACACACACACACACACACACACACACGCACACACACACCTATATACTGCTCTACTAAAACTCTAATGAATTCCTGTGTTCATTTTCATAGCGGTGGGATTTTTAAATGTACACAATATGCTGATTAATCAGTCAAACCATCGGCTCGGCAAGATATTGAAGATTAAGATTTTTCAGAAATGTCTCTCAATTTCAACATGCCTTGATACCTTTTATTCTTCCACTCAAATTTTGAAAATATATACGACTAATAATATCTACTGGACTTTTGTTTTGTTTAATGATTTTTGTTTCTAATTATGTCAAAGACAAAATCAATAATTGTGCTGGAAACAAGCAGTGTTATGTCATAAACATGAGTCTGCAACAGACTAAACCTCCACAACAGTATGAGAAGTATTAATAAATATAGAATTTAGTCATATACAGTATGCTACTGCATTATCAATATCAGTCTGAGGCAACAATATCTGATGCTGCAGTAGTGCAGAGAAGAGTCTCCTTACTACAGCTGACTGTTGCTGTATCCGAGGCAGAGAAATCCTTGTGTTTTAATGTGCTTCCATTATTCTTTTGTAAGTGGTAGAGAGTTAATAAAAGCTTTGCAATGGTTGCTAGAGCGATTCTCTTCATCAGTTTACTTCTGAAAAGAAGCATTTGTCATATTAAGCCTATGTATATAGTAGTACAATATTACCCTTCAGTAACTTTGAAGCTTTATTAATAAATGCTTTTAATGTAACAGGCCTGACTGCAAAAAAACCCCCAAAAAACTATTGATCGCAGATGGACAATTTTTTTGCTGGACTGGAATTGCTCACCAGATGTGGGAAGGTTTATGGCTTCATTAGTCTGTGTTTCGACAGCAGAGAGCCGCAGTCGCAAACTGTTAGATAGAAACTGATAGGGGTCTTGCATAGGTTCTCCCTGTGTTAATAAAACACATAAATCAGATGAAAGATTAAAAGAAAAAACAATGTGAATATTAGTGAGTCAGTTAATCCTAACAGTGCTGAAGTCATTTAAATATGATCAAATTATTTACAGAAACTGTTGACCTCCCATATTTGTACAGTTTTTCTATATGTGTTTATTCCAGCTGGAAATCACATCTATTTTCCCATTTCGTTCTCATTGTCATTCTGCAAAAGCGTCTCCACGCATGCTGCAACATTCCATAGCAACTAATATGTGGCTATCCTTGTTGTTTAGCTGACCTGAGGATACTTACACAAAGCACAGCAGCATTGTATTCCCTTATTCCCTCAGCACACAGTTTATGCGCAAGGACCCTGTCCATGCATTCAGAGTATACTTTAAAAGCAAAATTGAGGTAAAGTGGAAGCATTCATCATCGACCTGATTAATTCAGTTTAAGTCATGCCTCTGCCTCTCTGTGAGAGGCCCTTTAGAAGTAATTATGTCACTTAGAGTAAACATACATTTATCTCTTCTGGCATAATGGTCTTTGAAGGAAGAGAATTAAAGAAACAACAGCAGTAAAGGTCCATTGACATTCTTCAAAACAGCCCAAACCATAGAAAGGTAAGGGAGGAATATAAATTACCTTTTGTGACATAACTGCAGTTGTATGAGTGCTTGAGAGTGAGAGTTATACACTGAAATCCAGTGAACCAACAAAAAATTTGACTTAAATGTCTGAAACTGCACAGTTTCAAATTTTGCCTCTAAATTTGAGAAAAATTTTTTTTGAAAAGGCTTGACAGTAATGTGCAGATGATTATGTAGTAATGGTCCTTCCCATCTCTTGTTGTTATCACAGATACACACATCTGCTTCACCAAAAAAGGAAACAATATTTGGAGCATGTTTTCATCTGACAATGTTAAAAGTGTCATTTAAAAGTGCATCCCATTAAACCTCTCAATCTAAATGAAGTGCATGTTGTGTTTTCTGTTCTTGTGTTGAAAAGCTTTGAACACACACGTAAACACAGTTTTCTGCTGATTTTTTATATTCATAAGTCATATTCATGGATGCTGGAAGTCAGTAAGCTATATAATGTTATCATTTAAATGTGGTCCATCACCTGTGTTTATGATGTATTTGAATGTCCAGGATAACTTATATTCAAAACTTCATTACAACAACCAACCACACAATTGTGTTTCACAAGCACTCTATTGTAAGTGTAAGCTCCAGTCTGCAGAGTAGTTCACTGATAAACGTGAAATAAAGAGAGCTGGACAGTGGCAGCAGCTGAAGTTACTTTAAGTCCTCTTGCTGTGACTGGCTGGATTGAACTCTTTGGGTTTGTCTGCCATTGGAATCAGTTTCCTGATGTGGCTGGTTACTTTAATTCAGTGGGACACTTGAAATGACACTCCTAACTACTGAGAGAGCATTTTATTGTGTTTGCCCTGTCTTGATCAAACCCCTTTTATCAGGGTTTGATAAAAGGTTGTTTTCCTATTACAGACACATATGAATGCTAAACAACAGATCTTTTCAATCACAAAGCTAAAGCACTTTACATATTAATTGCAGTAAAAAAGGGGAAAAAAATCATTAAATTCATGGTTTTTATCATGCTTAATTTTAGATTTTAGGGGTCACTGCAGCCCCTCTCAGCACCCTCACTGCCTGCATTCATGGTCATACTAAGACCTCTGTGCCGTGAAGCACAACATTGTCATGACACACAAAGGTGTTACCTTTTTCATAGAAACCATGCATCCTCAGTCTGTTGAGCTTAACAGCAATGAATAATGGGGCGTTAAAGCCTTTAATGAGCCCAGTAGAATTTATTTGTTGCAGACAGTGCCCTTACTCAGCAATAAAATGACTACATCGGGTACAGAGCCAAAAACTGAGCCTGGTGATTCATATAATTCATGATTTATTGAATTAAATCCTGACTCACAGCTGTCATCTATAAGGCAATGGAAAGGTCCTTTAACTTTTATTTATTGAGGGTAAATTCATTGAGCACTTCAGGCTCTGGCTCATCCACACTTAAAACCTGTGACACAGTGTAGTACAATCTGCTGCAGTGCACATTTAACCTCAGAGCACTGGGGTATTCATATACTTTGCATAAGTAGTTTGAGTTATTTCTATGGCTTAGAAAATATCCTTTCATATCCTTAGGACATGATAATCAGACTGGGCAAAACTCAGCCTTTTTTTCATCTGTGACCCCCAGCGTCAAGATAACTGACATTAATATACAGCTTAAACTTGTTTTTTGTATACTAATTACTGTTTTTGACATTTAAGAGAAGGCTGCAGGATATGGCCATGTACTTAAAAAAAGTGGTACCATTAAAACTGGCATCAACTGAGTTTTTATTTCAAAACTTTGTAGAACTTTGTGAATAGTTTTGAGAAGATCACTCCAGTCACACCAAAATGCTAAAGTGTTAATTTGGCTGTGAAACATCAAGAGAAGAGGGCTCTGCACATTCAAGTTCATTGCAAACTATTTTACGATTATGAAATGATTAATAAAAAGCTACTGGATACTAAACCTCCTTCAGGGCTTTTGTCCATTTCATCAAGGATACTGTGTAAAACTAAATTGGGTTTGTTGTTTAAGTACAAATAAATGGAATTATGCAAAGAGGCAGTGGGAGTGCAGTCTCTTAAAGACAGAATAGTTTGTACAGTTTAATTGAAAACATAAATGATTCATTTGATGTGTTTTGAGAAAAGTACAATGCAATCATTCTCATGCATCACACCTCTTGAGAAGATCAATGTATGCAATGAACTAATCAGTGTTCAGTACCACATTGCTTGCATCTATTTATTTGCCTGAAGGAGACACACTGCAGAAGGTGAACAAACAAAAGGAGCCTGTACTTGCTTCAAAACGGTCAGCAGCATTTAACAGCATTCACAGTGTTTGAAACATTCACTTGAGAAAAAAAACAATCAAATCATTCTCAATTCAACTATCATTCTCATATGTCAAGCAGGTTCGACACAGGAAACAAGACTCAAAAGGATGTAAAACAAGGTTTAGAACTCAACGTTCAGCTTTGTAAGGTGTCTTTCATGCCTTGTTTCAGGATGCCTCTGATTCCTCTGTTGTTTTGAGGATTGTAACACACAAAAAGAAATGTGAAAATAAAATCAAACTCAGTTATTATTTGTTGGCTTTCGTATTTAGTTTTTCAGTGTAGAGTGTGACAGTAAACCCCCCTGTTCCTCAGTTTTTCAAAATATATTGCTTGCCTTAGCTTTACCAGGGTCAGTCCTGGAGGCAGACGACTTACAAAACACTACCCATTTCTCATGCCTCACCTTATAATTAGTATGAAGATATGGAAATGTGTGATCAGAAAATATGCTTCAGCAGCCAAAAAGTCAAACACATGTTAAGAAAATATGTTCACATCCTTTAATAGAATTAACATTAACACTACATATGGGACATACACTGAAACAAAATGAATCAAAAGTACTTTTAATGTTGAACTGATAGAAGTCAAGTGGAGGACAAAAACACAAGGTCCTGAAAGGACACTTTGACAGGTAGGTTGATGTTTTCTTTTTCTATCTTATCTCACCTCATCTTATGGAGGTCTTTTTTTAACAGACATGTCAAAAAACATAAAATACAAAAGGCTTCAAACTGTACAGCTTTTTTCACCTGAAGACAGCATGAAAGGAACAAGAGCGCCAAGAAAGAGACAGTAGCTGTTTGACAGTGTGTAGCTAGCCCTCATCTGAGAATCGTGTCTCAGAGTTGCACAGATTTCTTGTTGAACATTCACAAGCAGAGGCAAAATGTGACCTAGAGATAAGAAGATTGACATCTGATGGACATTCTGCATTTATTTACATTCACCAGAGGAATTTTGGCTGCTGGGCCAAACCTGTTTCCATTGTACCGTATCCGCATGTGACATCAGCATGTGCTCTTTCAACACACTTGTGAAACACTTTAATCACTGACCTCATCAGATTGGTTATTTCCTCTGAACGCCTATTACACTTGATGTTTAACTTTTTAGGACTTTAGTGGATTACAAATGTGAACATGGCTTTTCAATCAAGGCTCATGACAACTCTTTCACATTGTTAAACCTGTTCAAATAAAAAAAGGCAGCGGAGTTTCGTCATGCACCCTATCAGTGAACCGCTCGTGGCATGCAACTATGTAGCCTGTCTACGAATTCTTGATACCACAGAGACAAGAAAGAACATTTGGTCATTGCAAAAACTGAGGATGTTTTCTATTTTAGTCATTGATTTCATAAATGACCACTGGAGCAGTTTCAGCACTACACATGTTACAGTGACAGTAAAAATGATAAATATGGCACAATATTTTTTACAAGGGTCATAAAATAGTTACCCAAATAATAAAGAAAGTTGACAAATATTTTGCTTAATGGAATTTATTCTTGTAAAAGCTGTACTGTATGGAGAACCAGTAAAAGAAAATGCAAATAAAAACAGAGAATGATTGCAGCTAAGAGGTTATTTCTATCAGATAGCTTCCTCTTGTCTTAAAATCTCAAGATATCAAGTGAGTCTTGTCAGCTCCAGAGGCAATCAGTAAATCTCTTCCGTGCATTAGTGCCTTGAGTAAGAGAGATGAAGCCAGTTACCAACTCCGGATTCTCCGGACCTCATAAAGCCTGTTTCAATTATGTAACTGTACACTCCTTTCGATGCTGGTGCAGGACTTTCGTTTGTTTTTGCCACATTAATGGCCTGTACCTCACACAAATGAACACAGCAAAAGGATGTGAACCAAACTTGAGAGTTTCAACACCCGAAGTTTGAATTTATAGTGTCATATCTTAAAGAGGCTCAGATGTAGATGCATGTTGGCAGCAGAAAGCAAGATGGATCCTGACAACCCTCTTCATGCATCCAAACACTTACTCTTACTGCCTTTGGAGATCACACTGTGTGGCTTAATAAACTCGACTATTATTATTTTCATAGCTCCCCTGGTCCTGATGAACATTAATGGTCTTCCTCCGCAAATACAGAAAGCACACCCAGTAAAAATTCTACAGACTTTTATTGGGTGAAATATATTGTGTTTTTCTATTTAGAAAGAATCAATTATTATTTTGCCTCTTTGCTTTCCACTACCAGGGTTTCGCAGTATGTAACAACCTGGAAATTTTATAAGCACATATAAGGCCAGTTAGCATAATGAGCTTGTTCCATGGTGTAATTATTTTTCTTAACCCAAGAGCCAGAAGCTTCAGAGTCTTCTGGACAGAAAACTAAGTTAATTACATAGTGCAGATTTAGGTGGAAGCTGATTGAGTCAATCATAAAACCCTCATCTCCCACTGCAATTTGAGAATCAATGTAATCCCTGTTTTAAATGCACGGAATAAACCCCAGATGTTTCTTTTAAAGTGAACACTTACTGCTGCAAAGGGTGAACATATGTTTGGAATAAAAGCTCATAATGCAGAGCCACAGGTCCAATTAGTACAGCACATGTTGAGTTGAATGTGCATTATTGTCTGTGTGATAGCACTGGAAACAGATTAATTGTTAAGGAATAGATTAATTATTTCACATGTTAACAAGGTGGTACTGTACGTAAACCTTGCTGCACATTCATAGCTGGGGATAAGCTCCAGAGTCACCATGAATAATGACAAATTATTAGTTCTGTGTAACACACTCTTAAAAAACAAATTTTTTTTTAATCTTTTCTTACACTCACCAAGCAAGGCCAGTAATTTAAGTGGGATGCTGAGGCAGACTGGCTTCACAATCATGCTACATGCTGACAGTAAATGCTAATCTTTCACATGGGTTTTGCAGATAACTGTCTTTACAGCCATTATCACTGAGTTTATATTGTCACATTTGAAAGGCAAAGGCAAGACCAGGCAAAGCAGAGCATACTGAGTCTAATCTTGTTGGCTGATGTGTTGAGAAGGCAGAGTTGTGATGTCGGTGCTAGTGTGAGAAATCATCCTAACACGTTAAACGTTACCATGGCAGCAAACATGTCCATCCTTGAGATGTCTTTGACCAAGATGCTAGATCTCTTCAAAGACATTAACAATATGTGCAGCAATGAGATGGTACATGACAACAATGCTGACAGTATCTAACCACCAAAATGAAAAGTGCTTTCACCCTCTATCTGAGTCCTCGGGAGACACTGCACAGCGCATTAACATATTTCATTAAGAGGTAGAATCAGGGCTATGAGGATACAATTTGGCCATTAAAGTGTTAGAAATGGAATACTGAAGGACGCATTCAACATGCCAAAAGCAATTACTATTGATTTAACAGCAGTACTTTAAAACAGAAAAGAAGAACAAGAAAAGAAGAAAAGAAAACAAGTACTGTTAGCTAAAAACGTGTTTTAAACACCCTTTACAAGTGTAATTATGTGCCCACCCAACACTGTTGGCTTACACACTTGAGAAGGCTTATGAAATCACAGCACTCTGTGTATAAGAGTTGCACAAGCCACTTCGAAATGCCCCAAACAGCTTTTTAATCTTTTAGATTCTTTCGTGTCTGGGTTTTGGGGAGTTTTGTCATGACTTTCTTCAGTCCATTATATTTCCTCTCCTCAACCTTTTACTCAGAGTCCCCCCTTCTCTCTGCTTATATTGATTAAATTGGTCAAAAGTCTGCAGCAATAACAATTTTTTCCAACAAAAACTTTGGATGGTGAAGTTAAGTAGATGTATACACTGTGTACTTACAGAAAAAGAATAGCTTTAGTCCAGTGATGGGCGGGGAGTTTTCAATGATACTTCAACAATGATGGCTACAGACCTGTAACTACAACAGACCACCCTGTCATCCATAATCTTACAATGTCAATTGCCACAAAGCTACTATCCTTTCCATCACACAGTCTGGATTTTATAAGAGTGGCCGTGAAATCATTCTAAAAGAAAACTGCTAAGAAAACAACAGCAGAACAAGTTACCACTGCATCATATTCAGGATGGAAAACAAACAAACTTCACATTTTACGGTCCTGGCTGCTAACCGAAGAACACCACATAATTTATATTTTTAAATTTACAACAACTTATATAATAAATAGATGATCTTATAATCAACAGTTGGCTCCAGTTTGGGTTTTCATTTTTCTTCTGAATGATCTCCCACAAAGGTTTTACCTTTCTTTATATGGCAAGGCTATGTACATCGTGATACAAGCAATTAACAGCTTCATTTTTAATTTACAGACATTCACAAAAACCATTTGTCCTTTAGTTGGATTATGGTTTCAAGTTGTTGAAGGCAATGATTCAGTTCACATACTTAAAAAAGAGCATGAGATGCCACCACTTCCATATTTACTCAGTTCAGAGTCACTCATATTCCATTTAGGCCTGAGAGAAGTTATTTAAAACTGAATACTAGCGATGAGAGTGTTTGTGACAGCCAAATGCAAGAGGTGACATGGTCATGCATCCACACGCTGGTTAGGTGATTTTCGATGTTTTCGGCAAAACAAATGTGCACCCACAGTAAAATCTGCTGGTTCTCATTAACAGTGCAATACAGAATGCTCTTGTTTCCCATTGCACAATATCCTCTTCTGGAAAACACGGAGAAAAATATCATCCCCATGTTTTTCAAAACAGAGCCAAGACAATAGTGTATTCATTTTCACATCCGTTCACTTGGTCCCGCCTTAAAAAGTCACAAGATAGCTTTTCCTGTCATTAACTTGACTTAGCCACTTTGTGGTTTATGAAGGTTGTTGTCATCATGATTCTTCTTGTTTAGAGCATCCAATGCTGTCTGGGTCTCCTTCCGATCCTCTATGGAGCAGTTGGACACTGCGTTAGCAACGATGCAGAATTTGCGCAGAAGGATCTCCCTGAGAAGCAGGTAGACCCACGGGTCCAGGATCTGATTGAGAGAGGCCAAGCGAATGGCGGTCAGGAAAAAGTTACAGTCTAAATGGACATCCCGTCCAGTGGTGTGATTCAAGGCCATTGCTGTTGAATTGCACTCATGGGAGGATACCTGGGTGGAGATCATCCTCAGCATCAGAACCTGAGGGAGAAGGCAGGAACATGCTGTTTTTACCGACACAGGAAAGTCACATGTTGTTTCATGAAACAATGTATTTATAGAACATTAAACACAGATCAACCAAAGAGAATGAGCTTTTCATAAATCTTCTATACTCTCCCATTTTAGATCAGCACACTTGTAGGTTGGGAGATAATAGCTTTCGACTCTGTGGGCAGTCTTGGTTTCACATATAATATTAATGTAACTGACACTAATCCCAAGACACTCCTGAACAGTGACAGTATCAAACCACCAGGAAAAAACATAATGTTCACACTCTAGGCACTCACTCTCTGCCATCAGTGATGTGGCTGCTATTAATATCCATGGTGGGACTATTAAATGTGTGACTGACAATGCATGACCTCATAGCACACTGAGCAGACCCCTCAAACAGGCCTGGCTAAGTAGATTGCTCCTGAATGGGAAATGGCAGCAGCATCTCAGAAGAATCATACATGACAGCATTTATGTGACTTGCCAAGTATTGATAGTGTGTGTGTGTGTGTGTGTGTGTGTGTGTGTGTGTGTGTGCGTGTGTGTGTGTGCGCGCGCGTGTGTGTGTGTGTGTGTGTGTGTGAGAGTTAAAGAGAGCATGTGGGGGGTTGGGTGACTGATTGAAGGAGAGATTGGGAAAAACAAGTCTATCTCCTGTCACTGTACGGCCTACAGATGAACTTAGACACACAGATACGGAGCTGTTTGTGATGGGCAGCAGACAATTCAGATACCCCAAACGTGGTTACGGCACTGGCTGCATAACAGTACTTTCACTGTATAAGAGTATATATATATATATATATATATAATATCATAATTGCATCACATCCTCACTTTAGTCATAAGGAGTATTAATTGTGCGTTGTAAGAAAATGTATAGGCTGCAGTCGCCTGTAAAAACACATACCAGCAATGGAGACCAGCATATGAGTAGGACGCACATGATTCCCAACAGCTGGATGACTGTCTCCGTGGTGAGCCGTTCCCATTGTTTTGAAGACTGAGACGTGCCAGACTTTGTTTTACATCGGATAATTAAGCCCCGGATGGTCACTACATTGCAGGAAAGTGTTACAAGCAAAGAGAAAATCCCAAGTACAGCGAAAGTGATGGCGAAGAACATGTTGCCCGGGACTTCTCTGTCCCCTGTGCTGATGAAGCACCAGGTGCCCGGCCACTGCCGTGTGTATTTCCCGACCCCTACAATTGGCAGCAACGCAAAGAGCAACACAAGGCACCATATGACAGCCAGAGTCTGCTTTGTCACACTTGTCTTCATGTTGTTGGAATACCAGTGAGGATTTGTTATCGCCATAGCCCTTTCGATTGCCATGGCACTGGCCAAGAAGAGAGCGCACAGGCCAAAAGTTGTCATGCACACACCGAAAAAAGCGCACAAATTACCAGATGAGTCTATACGATCCCATTTCAGATCAGCTCTGTAGACTGATATTACTATTGGACTTGTCAAAAGCTGTCCAAACAGGTCAGTTAACGCCAGCGATCCAATGCAAAGTAAGAACGACTTTTTCCTTTTGTTTTCCTTCTTTCTGTAGGAGATATACACCAGAATGAGAGCTAACGTGTTGCCCACCATGCCAGTGACCATCATGGTTATAGGAAAACCAACTGATACAGATCCACAACTGGAATTCTTGCTGACATTGCTTTCGCGCAATGACTTGGAAACGTTTGCGCCCAGCATTTCTCCGATAGCGCTATGCAAGCCCCTCAGATTATTACAACCGTCCCTTGTCATCCTTTAGGGAAGCTTGAGCGAATATGCAAAAGAAAACCAATGTGTGTGCTGAGCATCCTCCTGCGCTCCTAAATGCTCCAACTATAAATGAAACCAGTAAAAGCGCGTTGGGTGCTTTACGCGCAGGAGGCGGGACTACCCACAGGCTCCCAGAGGAAACATACAGCTGAGGCTGCATGTGGTTTTGCATTGAATTACTAAATCAGAAACCTGGATTCTGGAGACCTGTAGGCTATCTTCTTTATATTGATCTTAGTTCATTATATTTCTGTTTGCAAGCAAAGGCTACATAAGAAAATCGCGGACGCACCTGCTTTGGACCCCACACAAATAGAAATGCTCGCATATCCCCACATTTTGGTGAAGGAAGCGCACGAGTGGATTTATCTGACGGGATGGGGGATCAAACAAATCCGCTCTGCATCTTTTAAATGGGCAAAATACACTTAACCTTAAGCCTCCGGAAGCAGGTCAACTATAGCCTACAGCGATAGAATTTCAAATGGGAAATACAAAATTATTAGGCTACCTCCGGCTGGTAATCATCATGGGAAGTTTTGCTTTCAAAGTTGCTGAGATGTGCATTAATAAGTGATACGTACGCAGGCCTACGGATTCTAGTTTTGTCTTCCTTTTTGACATTTTGTGAGTGTTTTCGCTTTAGCAATTGGGGTGACATTTCAGGCATATGAAAAAAAGGCTAAATGGTGTATTTCATTAATGTTGTTGTACTGCCCATTTTCACTCACACGGACAGCACGTTTCGGGTTGGTCCTTTCCTGGCACAGCATCACCATCAACGTGGTCCCAACTTTTCATAATTTAATCACAGCTTTTGAGTAAACTCATGTATTCGATGTAGTTTTTTTGTTTGCTATCACACCTAAATTTATGTTTCATTTTGTCTCAATAGCCTGTCACTGAGGTCATCAATTAATCCAGCCCTCTCCGTTAGAGCCAGCAGACAGGCACAAGCAAGAAGTGACACCTGTTGACCAGAATGAGAACAACAAGACGCTGTGGAGTATGGGGCCTTTTTCAGTATTCAACTATGAATAATTGGAAATTTTTAAAAAGACAGGGATTTAAACTTCATTATATAATCGGATTTAATCTGGATCTCTTGAGGAGAAAGCAATTTGACAGTGGAAAAATGTTAAATCTAAGGCAAGGGCCGAATATTTAAATTTATAGCGATGACGTTTCTTCACACTTCACTGGACAACAGAAAAACAGTAACTAGCCCTATCCCGGGAAAATGTTCACAATAATGGGT
>JAQNCA010000025.1:13673937-13711389 GCA_029783725.1 Acanthurus tractus
TGTTATGTTATGTTATGTTGTGTTATGTTATGTTATGTTATGTTATGTTATGTTATGTTATGTTATGTTATGTTATGTTATGTAAAAATTAACTGGTTTGAGAAAAGAAAGGCTGATGTAAAAGAAGTGGATGGCCAGGTAAAAGTAGCAGTAGCTCATGACTTATAAAAATATATTAAATAATCAGAACAATTGACTCCACAGTGTCCTTTCTTTAGAGGTCCAGAGTACAAATTGAAGAGTTTGACTTCCTAATCTTGCCTGTTATTGCAAAGCCATAACTATCCACTAGATGTCAGTTAATGCTAGTGTTTAAGCACTGCACATGTCTACAGTCTCTCTAGTTTGTTTTGGTCTATGTTTTTTGCTCACAGGCTGCTAATCACTGTGCTTGTTCATCTAGACAAGGGTTTGTTTAAGATTCTGGCCTGAAAAAAAAAAAAAACTTTAAGAGGACAGTAGGAAGTTAAGGTATAACTCTCTGAGTTTCACATAAAATATATCTTATAATTATTTATTATAGTAGTCTTTGAAATAATGGCCACCAAAAGCAAAGCAAGAGCAGGGGACTTTGGATATGTGTACTCTGACACCGTCATAAAGAAGCAATTTTGGATTTACAAGGTACTTGTAGTATTTAAAGAAAATCAAATGTGCTAGTCATATATCAAGCTTAAGGACACTATTCAATACAGAATAGGTGATAGTAAGTAAATAGTGTAGTCCATAGTATGTCTGCATAAGCCCTGCTTGATTGCATTAGCAAAAAATGGGCAAATCATTTTAGATTAAAAATATGTTGATTACTTACATTTTAAAGATCCAATAAAAGATCTTTGATAGTATGTATCAGATGATAATTAAATGATATGCACTGTGACATGTTTGACAATATTTTTATACAGAGATAGATATCAGAGCCTTGTAACACTTAATTATAGTGACATCGTTATGCCCAAATTGAAGTGCTAGCTAAGTGTCCACTTGCAGGAAGTGTCTGTTATTAGCATAGATATTAGTAAGGGAAGCACTGATTTTTCACAGTGAAGCTTGAAATAGAGAACACTGAGAAAGTCCTCTTAAGGTTTTTCCAGTGGCTTGTACTGGAATAAAATAAATAAATAGATAAGGAGTTTAAATTAATACAAAAGACCATACCATACTGAATGACTCTACTTCAGGATGAAAAACCTTGGCAAAATTCTTGTTTCATGGTTTTGTTATAAATGTATGAGCTGTTCTCATTTGTGCTATGAATTATTAATTTATTTATATATTTGCAAGGGGCGACCCTACTTCTTTGCATTGGCTCTGACCCTTTAATTTGGGTGTTCAGTCAACAAACCAGTCGGGAGAGTCATTGAGATAGCTGTAACTACCTGACCCTGGCCTTAACCCCATCAATAAAAACTATCTGTAGTTGAGTCTCTCCTTAAAATGCTTTGAGATAGAGGTGGTTTGATCTGGGACTCAGCAGCACAGATGCCACTGTATGACCTAGAAATATTTTCAAGAATATTACACAGTACTATTGTCAGCAGTGTGCCTTCTCTCAAGCTTTGGCCACAGTGTGCTGCAGCTTGTCAGTTTGATAATGGAGATGACGCAGGGGATGACTGATATGTTTTTGAGTTAAGATTGTTTGATTGAAGATGAGTTGTAAAGCCTTCTTAGCATGGACAAGCAGTTAAGGTCTTTAAGTCATTATTCTCAAAGTCTGAGGTTAATTACTTTTTGTTTTATTTGTTTTAGGTAACTATAAAATTGCAAGCCAGCACTGTTTCAAAAAATAGACACCATTCACCTTCCTCCAGATGATGGCAGCCATCCAGAAATGAAGATTTTAATTCATCCAATACTAAATATTCACCTGATTGGGACCCTTTGATTATCATATCTTCTGCATAATTTAAAAGGAGCTCAGTGGACTCCATCTTGATTTTCCCTGACTTGGACCAATATCTGTAGGTCCAATATGCCATCTTATACAAAAAAAGGATCCATATGCCTCATGTCCCCTGCACTACATAGATTAATGTAGGAGAAAACTATGTTTAAAGATAAATGTTCTGGGTTTTCTAAAATAAACTTCCTTTCACCGTAGGTCATGAACTTATCAATCAAGCCTTATACTTGACCATAAAGGCTTCAATTTAATCTAGAACTGAACATTTATAGTAGGCTATACTGTTAAGAGAATATTGTAAACCAAAAACAAAACTGACAAAATGGTTGGGAATTTTGGAGAAAAGGATGTGAATTTATATTTGTCTGCTATTTCAGCACCATGGACAGCAACATGGATTTATCAATACACAGCACAGTTAGGATACTGATATTTCAGAGCATAATGGGGGCATAGATTTTAATATTCAAAAACGTCAGTGAGTTAGACAAACTAACATACAATGAAACTATTCCTTTACCCCTGTATTCTCTATGCTTGTAGAGATGGAGTGAAAGGATGGCAGGTAAACAATGTTGGTGCATTTTGGTCATTTTGCTAACAAGGCATTTGGTATCCTCCCTCAAACCACCTACTGTCCTTACCAATATAAGCACATGTATTTTATAAACCATTATTCAATGTGGGAGTAAAATCCAACTGAATTCAACTGAAGGTTATTATTTTTACTTCTTTAGTCACAAAGAATAAAACTATTAGTTAAACATTTTGTAGCAGGGTTGTCAATCAAATTGTCAGTCAAATTGACCTCTCTAAAACAGTGTCAGTCTAATGACCCTGGCACAAAACCTTTCATGTTTCCTTTATTAGGAGTTGAAGATGATTTACTGCTCTAAATAAGAGTGTAGTTAGGATGCAAAAAATAGGACACCATATGGTTGTTTGGATATAAATGTTATTAAATAGGAAGAGGCTTTAAGTTGTGGTTATTTCTCATATAATAGCACCTCACAACTGTTACAATTACACCAGACTTTAGGCTGCTCTAAATTGTCCTTGTCCACCCAATCTGCTGTCGGTCAAAGTCAAAGACCCTTGGAGGTCACTGTCACAGCTGGTCCACGACCCTGAGGCCACACCAGTAGCCATTTCAGTTTTACAACAGGGGTCTATTACTTTCTTTTCTCTGCCCTCTGTTCCTTTTGCCTATTTTTGACACGGCTGAAAAGACATTGCTGAGCCATGTCCCTTATGTCTTGGACAAGCTGGGTTTATATAATTGAGTATGCTCAAGATCAACTGAACAAGATTTTTTAATCATACACTGTTTTAATCATCATGTATCTGTTAAGGAGACATGCACTTGATTTATGAGCCCCACACAAGGTTTATTAGGACTCGAGACCCAGCAAAAAATTAGGTATCGAAGGCGAGAGAGACTCTTTTTATGGCTCAGCCTCTCCCTGTTAAAGGAAATGACTGTTGGACCTTCTTCAGTATAATTCATTATATCATACACTGAGGCCCGAAGTTTGATATTGCATGAAAACAACAGCCTCTACACACAGACTGTTATTGGTTCGTGATGAGGCGGAGTTTTCTTTACTTCATCGAAGTCATTTTTCATAAAGGAAGCTTCTTTTCTTTCCGCTGATAGCGCTGGAGTCATCTCTGCTAACAGGTTTCGGCTGAGAATATCCTTTTTTGCCAGCTTTCAGTGTTGCACACAAAGAATAAGGGGAGATATGAAGCAAATGAAGCCATGAATAACTAATGAGGAGACACTGCCAACACTGTGGTATGTTTGTTTGCAGCACAGAGTTGCATGAAAGATTCAGAGAGGAGTCAGGCAATTAAATAGCACTTAGGTAAACATTGTCCAATTACATTTAAGTGGTTTCATTGGCAGTAATGCTTTCTTAACTTTACTGTGTCCTTTTTCTGGCCAATGTACAGCTCATTATGTCCTGGGTCAATAATAAGAGATTTTTCATGGGTGTCAATGAGGCTTTGGCCGGGCTGGCACCGCTTTTCTAGCCCAGTGGCTGGTTACGGCTGAAGGTTCATGCACAGCAGAGTCTCTGACAGGAAAAGGCAGCCATGTATGTAGGTTTGGAAAACCTGCTGCAAGCCACCAGGGCTTTCCAATACTGACAGATGGCAGGGAGCTGTTCCCGAGAAAAGAGGTAGGGTGAGGCTGAAGAGTCGGAGGCTGGCAAATGTAAGTGTGCTCCACCCACCGCTCTTATCTCAATATCATGATTCAGCATTAATCAGACAAGTCACATGTGCTTTCAATGAACCAAACAAAAATCAGCTGTGTGGCTGTTTGTTAACTGGTTGTAATTTGATACACTGCACATATAAGGCATGTCTAAATGTCTGTTTCTGCACATTTATCAGAAGACAGTCTAACAGAGCCAGAATTGTGGCCTTTGTTAACACACAGTTACACACACACATACACTGCTAGGTGAACTGCAAACGGCTGGCGAACCCCATCAGAATTATATAACGCAGACTACTGCACAGTGAAACACCTCGTGCTGGAAGATGTGCCGCCGCATTGTGCCGTATCTCCTGTCCTCTCATCCAGGCCTTATCACCAAAGTACATTCATTTTGGGAGGCAGAGAGCATGCATTCTACAATCTAGTCTCACCACTTCTTGTAAAAGCAATCTACAAAGTATGATATGATGTGTAAAATTTGAAGGCAATAAATCCAATGTTTCGCAGTAATAGGATGCAAGATGGAACGAGTTCCACTGGATCATCAGTTTTGATTGTGTAAGTGCATTAAAGCACTTTACGTCATGCATTAATCTTACGGTGCTCATAGATTAAAGCCATTTATATTGATATGCTTTTAAAAACAAATTCCTGCTCCAATTGTATCATTTGCTTAGTAAACATTGGTATTACTTATGGTGTGAAGTCAAGGAAAGTTTCCCCACAAAGAAGAACTATTCAGACACATGTTTTGAGCAAAGGAAACCATAACACTTTGAGCTTACAGGTGATCTTAAGCATTCCTCTGGTAATGTCAGTGTGTCGAGTGAAGCCTGTCTTGACAGATCAGAGAATTGGAGGAGCGATGATGGCACAGACTCTGAGGCCAGACATTGTTCTTCAAAAGCAATCAGACAATTCCTCAGATATAGTGTTTACAGGGATCTTACATGATGAGTCAGATGTGTCTGTACGAAATGCAATATATAAAACCCCAGCTTTCATTAAGGCAAGGCCAGCAGGACGTTCCCCAATGGCATTTCTCAAATGGTTGTGTCAGGTTGGTAGTGGAGTATCTTCTTTAATTGCTGCACATCACTTTTGGGGCTCTCTTGAAGAGGAAAGAAATCAATGACCCTCCTGCTCCAACCCGAGGCGAAATAAAGTGAGTGTCTCTCACCCTGCACCCCTCGGTGCCTCTGTGGGACCTAAAACATAAATCTGTAAATCTAAAAAATTCTAAGTTCAACCAAATACTAGTAAACTTGTGAAATATCAGTTACAGCCTATTTGATTTTAATCAATGGTTTTGCAACATGCACATTTGTTTTGTGCCAAAGTTGTTTATTTTCATTTGATAATAAGGCTCCCTTCTGAACTAACCTTCAGTTAAATAATGAAACACAGTTCATGAAGCAATCTCTACAATTGCATATTTGATAGTGTTGCACTGTCCACATACAGCGTTTTGTTTTGTTGTCATAGCAGAGGAGAGAAAATGAAAATGAGATAGGTAGAGTGAAGGGAAATTGACAGATGGACAGAGAAAGAGGAAGGGGAGATGGGTTCACAGTAAACAATAGTCAGACTGTAATTAAGTGACCTGACTTCAATTAGAAGCATTATGTGCGGAAAATTGTTTTTGTGCTTTGACGCACTCAACCGTTGCATTTGATCCCGCAATTCTTCTCCCGTTATCTTTAACCCCCTCAATTCATTGCTCTTCATTCACTTCAAGTTTCCCGTCACCACCTCACTGCCAGGCTGACAGTTACTGAGGAGGTAATCTGATTGCCATGTAACAATGGCTAATGCGAGAAAATGGGAAGCAGCTTCAGCGCAGCCTTGGCCTATGCGTCATCTGGCTCTGCTGTTGGCAGTGACATAGTCCTGGCAGTGGGGTGATTAATGTGATAGGTGGAATTTGTCTCGTTATGTTGACACCGGCTAATAAATGCCTTGTAAACAGCCAGTCACAGCTGTTAATGCATCATCATAATCCAGGATTAGGAGGTGCCAGGCATGGCCAATAAATGCAATTAGGCACTGACAAAATTAATTCGCCCATACTCTGACTTTCCTGCACCCTGTCCATTGTGAGGGAAACTCAAGTGTGTCGTGTGATTCTTCGCAGGGTCGCAAGGGGATAAGCACGCCGAAAATCTCTCCATTAAATAAAGAATATCCAACTCAATTTGTGTTCACTACGAAGCATAATTTGTGAAATATCAGGTCGAAGATAGATTGAAATGAAAACAAATATCCCTGCTATGCTCTTTTAATCTATTTGGAATTATGGAATTATCAACAAGGGAGTCGGCTTGGAAAAAAACTGCAGCCGGAGTGAATTTATGTGTGAAAATGTTACTGAGTTGAAACTCATCATGCAAATGTTGTTCCTCAGTCTTACAACCCTTAAACTCTCAAAGGAAAGACAAGACAGGTGACTTTTAAATGTGAATGGTCGTTAAAGAGGTCACTAAGACAGCCATTAACTTCCTGTCACTCATTTCTGTCACGCCTCATTGGTTAAAGCTGTGATACACTTCTTCCTTTTTTTTTTTCTTTTTTTTTTTTACTCACCTTGCTTATTTTTTGCACCTGGGACTTTGGTCTGATGTTTTTCTAAAGATTTTAAAAGACAACCCCTGCACCCAGTCAGCCTGTCCTATTACCAAAGTGATGGTCAATTGAGATGATCAATTTGCATAATGGAGCATTACATTGGGCCCATCACACCCACCAGCTTGCTCCCATGGAGGGCTCACTGAGAGAAGCAATAGCTCTGAGGGAGTGACATGTATCCTCCTCGCTGAAGTATCCTTTCACCATGCAGGCTGAAGCATTTGGCTGGTGAATGTAGCACCAGTCACTGAATAATGCAGGCTCTTACTCATGAGCAATCTGTTGCAGGATTGAAAAATTCATGCTAAAGAAATACCTGATTAAAGGAGGGAGAATGTTTAAGCTAAAAAAATAAACCCAAAATGGAGTCAAAGATGTTTTTCTCACACTTTTCCCTTCGCCCTCTTGTTACAACTGCCCCACTTGAAAAGGAAAAAAACAGAGCTCGCATTAAATATTCCTCTGAGAAAAAAACCCTTAATGTTACTCCTTTTTAAAAAGAAGCATTTTGCTTCAAAGGGTCAAAAAATCCTCCCATCCTGTGCTCATCTGTTCCCATTTGCTTAATGATGTGTTTAATTGCAACGTCCATCCTCATAGCGACCAGTCCATTTGGTGGACATAGAGCAGATCATTTTGATTAACACCCACCAAGGAAATCTCAGACCGTTATCTTAGGCAGATTAGTTGAGCCTTTTAGAAGCATGTCAACGCCTAAGGACCTGTGACAAATCGCATTCAAGGAGCTGCCTGGATCTGAGGCCGGCCGGCCATGATTGATGTGTGTGCCGCATGAGTGGCAGGGAGGAAGGAGATAGAGCCATCATGGCCTTCTTCTTCACCATGTTGCCTTTGTTTGAGGGGTTTTCTCCGGGGACAGTGCTGTCCAGTGAACAATATGGCAGAAGCTCCTTGGTGTGCAGGTTTTGTTAACTGGCCATTTGTAAGTGCCCATTTGGCATAGTGAGAACTAGGCGGCTGCCAGCTAAAGCAGATTTCATGAAATTGAGTGCACCCCTAAGATAAACTAGAATGTTTCTACAACCACATACACATTTCAGATCATTTTTACATCAACATGATGTGAGAAAATGTTTTAACTTCAATTTACTACATTTTTACAACAGCCACTCTCCATTGAGAGGGTACTCTGTGTTTAAGTGATCTGCTCATGTCATGAATAGTGACGGGAAAACTTTAATTCCTATGAGAAACTGTTACCTTTTTCTGTCACAGGCAGCCTGCTGGGTTGCTGGCAGCTTATCAGCCGTGGCCTGACAGGTGATTGACATTAAAGAACTAAGGGATCCAAAGGCAGTTGTGAGGCAATGGTCTGATACGTTTTTATGAAGCTTTTGTCAGATACTTTTGTGACAGTGCAAGAAAGCGAATCTGTTTGGACCTGTCTTGTCTCTGTGAGTCTGTGTTTGGAGCCTCACACAGGCTGGTTGGCGGGGGGATTAATTGGTAAGGCTCTCTGCATGCATGAGTGCGATCTAATTTACTTCCATCAGTTGATACACAATAGTAAAGGTCCCTAAACAGTCAGCGGTGAAATACATCTGAAGGTTTCATTCCCGTTCTGTGTCTAGTCTGGTTAGTACAAGTGCAACCTGGTGCCTCTACTCAAGGCTGTCACTGAGGCCAGAGCAAAAACATCCGGCTATATGACTAGAATCTAACACTTTCTCCATTCCATTTTAAATGTCAAGCCCGAAAGACAACATGGCTGAGTATTTGCTCATCTACGCTCCAGATCCATACCATTAGCATAAATGGAGAATCAATTATTTCAGCCCTGATGGAGCTGATTATGCAGAGACAATAAAGGCAGAAGGAAAGAGTCATAATTACAAGATGACCTATGTCACTTTTCCACCATCGCCAGTGTACCAGCGCCATGTTGGTATTTCAAGGGTGAGCTGGTAATTACCTGATAAGAACTGCTGGAAAAGTTAGAAAGCAGATTGGCCTCCTTTTTTTTGCACATCTCTTTAAACACAGCACACACTTGCAATGCAACATGAATAAGCTCAACCACTCCTACAGCCGTGCCCCCTGCTGCCCACTCACATGCCCTCTCTCAACAAACAAACGAGACACGCTCATCATACACATCCACAGCAAAAATGTTGACTCTTCAATATACATTAGATGTCAGATTTAACTGATGTGTCAGACTCTTTTTGTACTGCTGCCCATTTGATGATAATATCCAGCATGGCGCTCTGTGGGCTGAAGAATACAATTCAAATGTCTCTATCTCCTGAGGCAGACGAGCTGTGATGCGCCAGCCACTCAGAAGCACAGCCCACAACCAGCAAGCGCATAGAAGTGGGGCTTACCAGTGCCATGTCGCGCCTGTCAGGGTAACAGAGAGGCAAATAGAGCGAGCAAGGGTGATATTTATGAAAGAGAAGGGGGTGTGGGGGTTTTGGGACCAACTACAAAGTTTATCTCTGGAGTGACTGCTGAAAAAAAAGGCCCAGCTCATAAAATTATCTCTGCTGGATGCCAGGGAAAATGTCACAGAGGTAATATTAAAGAGCCTCAAATGAGTATATGAGAATTGTGCCACATCTTTTATACCGATAAGGACCTCAAGCACCCTCTGAGCCATTAACCCTTTTACTAAAATCTGCCCTCAGTCTCATCCCTGGTCAATGAATCATGCATTTAAAGCAGTGCTATACTTTTTGCTTTGACTTAAAGAGACTTGCTGCTTGCTGGAGTCATAGTGGGAAAAACACGGGGGTAGCCCACTGAATTACCACCAAGTGTTATTAGCAGATGCATTGCAAGATGCTATGAATTATTTACATCGCTGGAAACACAGCATCCTCTTTTGAGCATGACTTTAAAGCCTCTTCTCTCCCTACCCTCGTAATATTGTTGACTATATTAGTGCGCGCAAGCAGCATGCGTGTATGTATCAATCAGAGCAGGAATCAGTGTGAGATCAGACACCACTTCGTCATTTCTGCTCTGCCATCCCACAGTTTGCTTTGAAGGGCCTGACTGCAAAGAATAATGAGGATGCAAGGGCATTTGGGATGGCTTGGGTACCAGCCCACACACGCAATCAAACACACACACACACACGCACTGACACAGAGAAACACCTCTGTTATCACCAGTGGGGATCTAGAGAAATAGTTGGAGGAGAAGAAAGTCTGAGGAAATCACACAGAGAAGTGTGTAAGTGTTTGGTGGTAGAGAATAGAGAGCAAGTTAGCTATAACATAGAGATTGATGTGAAGAGCAGACAAAGTCAAATAAAATGGATAGTATTATGACTGTTTTTTGACAAAGCCACAATTGTAGGCCAAGTACTTGAAATTTATAAAAACATGGTGATCTGACAGCTTAGCAACTGCTTATCACTTTTAACTGAAAGGTTGGATCCACACGCATAAATATAGCTGCAGAGTTACTGTCGGCAACTTGTTGGTTGCTACTGAATAAAAAACATACTGTAAGAGGAAGACATGGTAATACAGTATTCAATTCCTTTATAATTCAGCTGGTCCAGGCTGTGCAAAATGAAGGTGGCGTGCTTGTTTTGTTGACGGACGTATGAATAAATTTGACCTAATGGTGTACCATCCCATTGTCGAAAACTGCATTTTCTTTCTGCACATCTCCAAGACCAGAATTTCTTTCTCACTCATGCCACATTGCTGCCACCTTTCGAGACAGCTGGGCACAATTGTGTCTGGCAGATGTCAAGGCATCCTGGCAAAGCAACACAAATCAGTTGGACAGTTGGACTCGGGCAACAAACAGACGGGACTTCTTCTAAATCTGTGCCACCACAAGAGGACACTGTTGATGTATCGGCCCAGGGGCTTGTTTATTAATATTGATGTCCCCACCTTTTTTATAATTTCAAACTACTTGAGTTTAACATAACATGCTTTAGATGAAAAGGTAAGTGGGAATATGTTTTCATCATCATTGGTAAATTGGGTTATTAAATAGCTGAGAGGCCTCTTATTTCATACTCTATCTGAGAGCGGCTGTGTGCGTAGAATATAGTGAGGGGCTATATGACTGGCTATTTCACTCTCTAATAACCTCAGTTGAAATGAGAGTTTTGGGGATTGAGATAACAGCCGATTATCACTCTGTGTTATTGTGATAAGCATGCACAAAAAAAAAAAAAAAACTACACAGAGACACAGGGCATAGCCAATTATGAATATGAAAACCTATTCATTGAGTCTAGCTCTATTCTTTTCAGACAGTAACGGCCTGACACAATAGATATCCTCTGCTGATTCCCAAATGACTTCCTGTCATGTTGATACAGATACAGGTTTAGTTGAAGTCCATGGGTGGGGTGAATCATAAATATGGATGCCTAATCACTGAGAAAACACTATTAGGCTACATTGTTCTCTCATTCCCATAAACATCCAGTCATATTCATACTCTTTCATACTGCATGAATGTCTGTGAAGGTTTAGAATTATCAATAAGGACACCTAGTCACTGGGAAAAAGAAAGACAGAGATTTCTCTGTTGAAGCTTTCTTATATGCAGTGACACCTTGTCTTCCTGTATTCCAGTCACACAGATACAGATGTCAGTATAAAGTTTTTCACAGGTGTCACAATGGGCATGTGATAAATGAAAATTATGAAAAATAGCACCTCATTTGATATGTTTCTAGAAATATTCTATCATACTGATACAAGATGAGATATAGTTGGTTTCTGTGACTGAGTCATCTGTGTAGACACATGAATGTTAACGTTCATGAATGTTAACCAGTTAAGTGTCCAGTATGTAGAATTTGGAAGAATCTATTTGTAGAATATGGAAGGAATTGAATACAATATAAATACCTACATTTTCAATGGTGAATAATCACCTTGAAATGGGATTTGTTGTATTTTAATTACCTTATCTTAAGCCTTTTTTTATCTACAGGGGGAGTTTGTCGTTTTTAGTGGAGTCTGCTATGTTGCTTCTCCATGTTTTTCTACTGTAGCTCATAAGATTTTCCTGCAACTTTACAGCTTTATTCTACTTAATTCCACACAGTGGAATGATCAAAAGTAAAAGTATTTATTTTGCTGTAAAGCAGTCACTGTGAGAGTCTACTATTGATGAGTACAGTGTTTTCTGATCAATATTACTATCACATGAATGTGTATGTTATTGCTTGTTATTTTAACCTACACTGATTGCACCATACTCTGAAAGATCATATATTTGTGTCTCTGTCCTGTCAGAATCACCAGTAAAAGGATTTTTCAAAAACAGATTATTCAGCTGAAGAAGTAGAAGAATTTATTCAACCAAGAAAGACTTCATCCTTCAGTTTATCTTTTTTTTAAGAATTCAAAAAACACCCAATTTTAAGATACATGGTTTTCATTGAAAAGAAAGGATAAAAAGTTGTAAGCTGAAAATGAACTACTGAATGGTTGATTGAATGAACTGTTGAATGAAATCTTTATTCTTTGCCTCTAAAATGTTGTGAAGTTGAGTTATAAAGCTGCATATAATCGGAATGGTCAGGTGAAGTAAAAGTAGCTTTAATTCATACAGAAGTACAGTAAGTATTTGAGTAAATGCACTTACTTACATTCTACCACTGGGATCCAGCAGATATCTATTGCCATCTTTACTAAAAGGAGTGGTAAAATAGAAGAATGTGTTACACTGTTGCTCTTTAACCTCTGTATAATACTCCATATGCCTCCAATCCACTTTCCACTAGCGCTCCTAGCTTCTTTTTCTCTTCATCACAGAGCAGGTTCCCATGAATGCATGCTGACCCCGCGGGCCTCCTCAGTATGCAGGAGGTATATCTGTGTGTGTGTGTGTGTGTGTGTGGGTGTGTGTATGTGTGTGTAGGAGTGTTGGTGTGTGCACAGAAGTCAGGATGGCAAAGAATGTGATACATATCTATTTGGGTGTTGGGGTTTTTTTTTTTTTCAAGACTTTTTGAAGGCTGATTTATGACAGTGACATTTTCCAGCTGAAGATGCTGATAGCAGATATTTGTGCTCTTGTAATGCACATCTAAATGATCTATTTCATTGTTTTTTTTCCTTTTATTAGTCAATTTGCAAGAGAAAATTAAATCAGTGCGGTGTCAGTTGGAGTGGTTGCAGATGAAATGAAGCACTTATATTCTTTGGGCTGTTTTAAACATAACACGTGCCCCTCGTTACTGTCTCTTGACACTATAACAATTAAAGATACAGTTTTTTTTGTCCTTCCTCCAGACTTTTCTCAGGCAGCGTTGTCACCATGCTATGATAGGACACAAGAGCAATGTCCCGAATTAGCCCCTTGGTCACTCGTTCATCGTGCCAGATAACAGCAACTCCCAACCTTGGGGTCAGAGTTGGGACTCCCTGAAGGGGTCCCGAGATAAATCTGACAGGTCACAAGACTATTAAAGCCATGTGATGGGGGATAAAAAGCATACTGTATATTTTAACCTCCTGAGGCCTCAAAAAACCCTCAAGCTTGTTACTCAGGGTAAAGGAGCAGGGCAGAGATGCAGTAAACACTGTTGCCTCACAGCAGAAAGGTTCTGTGTCCAAACCCAGCCTTCCATGTGAAGTTTTCCCTGCGTCTCTGTGGGTTTCCGCCAGATACTCCAGCCTCATATATGGTCCAAGTAAGCTGTCTGCTTATGTATGTTGACATTGTCAATCAATTCTAAGGTGACCACACTCAAACTGTCCTAAAGAAGCAGTTGGGATTTAACCGAGGAGTCTTAATAAAAGAGTACAGAGAATGTCTTCTGGATTTGCATCCAAGTTCTTTGAGGTTATAGCAATGGTGTGACGTAAATGGGAAGTATATGTTGCTATATATGTATTTATACATGCAAAGCTTTAACTTTTTTGCAGCATATTTTTTGCAGCAAACTCAAACACATCCCCACCACCATAGTCTCATTATGTATTTTAACATGAACCACAGATTTGTATTGCTGTGTAACATCCTGTGTATGCGTGTGTGTGTGTGTATGTGATTCTGTGAGACGTCTAAGTGTTTGTGTTTCATCCTGCCTTATCATTCTGTGTGTGCAATTTCAAGTACTTGCATGTTTGGGTTTGTTTGTATGTGTGTGTGTGTGTGTGAGGGTGTATGTGTGAATGTGCAGCACAGAGCGACGTGGCTGTCAACTTGGCCCAGACCCAGGAAGCCACATCCAAACATTCACAGCTGTTGCGCCCGTCCTCTGTGGCAAACCTGACACACTTTCATTCCGAAATACACACTCACAATTAATTCACATTTCATTATGGGCTAACTCCATATCATGTTGGTTATATGAGGGAAGAGCAGGAAACACTGAATGTTACAGAGTGTTGGTTCCTCACATCTCCGTCTCATTACAATGCCTTTGATGAGTCCATCACATCAGGGTTGGCTAATGAGTTTGAAAGGAGAGTGTCTGCTGTGCTCAGGGCTTGCTGACAGCAATAAAAGCCTGTGAGCCCTCTGCGGTGAAGCCTTATATGTGGAGTGGCCTTGTCAGGGGTTGACAGCACTGCACGCTAGAAAAGCCACAACGACTACACTCTTTGTTATGAGCAAATCAATCTGAAACTAATCAATAATTTAGCTTCAATCATTTCATCTGGTCTGATGGCTCTTTTTTAGCCTTCTTTTTTGATTTGTGTGGGTGTCTGTGGATAGTTTTTATACATGTAACTTTCTCTTTATCTCTGCACCTGCTCTTTGTATCTTTGTATCTCTACTCTCTTCTTGCTTTTGTTTGTATCTTGTTTCTCTTTCTGCTTTTTGATGTTTGCCATGATGTGATGCTCTTGCATGTAAAATATCCTCCTTATCCTATATCACAGCTCGTCACATGTTATCCTACAAAAATTGCCATGTAACATATGCACCGATCTGACTACATTCTCATGTGACTAAAGCTGGGTGGTCCATGTTGCAAATCTTTCATCTAACATGTGTTAAGGGCATCATCTTTAAAAGAGAGGTTGGTCTTTGGTCGAGAGAGGTGGTGAGGTCACTCGACACTTTCCAATTTAGGGCACTTGATTGCAGTAAGCAATCCCCATGGAAATAATCTAGGATTATCCTTGTGCGATGCTTATCCTCCTCATCTCTGAAATGGATTTCCCCAAGACATCAACAAGCACATGGGCTGCAGTGCCTATCATCTGTGATTCCATTTTTGTCCATATGTGAGAGAGAGAGCTCTCAGAGGATTGATTTATACCAACACAGAACCTTCTCATTCCTAAGTCATTAAATAGTGATGTTTTCTCATGACCTTCTGTGTCTCATGTCGACACCCAAGGTATCCTTTAGCATCCATGAGACGCGCTGGGCTTTCAGCTAACTCTTATGTAAACCCGTCTGCAGCAATAATAGACGCTCAGAGAAAGGTGACTGTATAAAGAGCAAAAGTCAGTATAGGGAGGAAGTTGAGATAGACGGAAGGGTTTAATACAGGACTAACACCCAGGAGAAGGGGTTTGTGTCCCTCGAAACCAAGATTCAAAACTAACTTAGACTTATATTTTCTGAAGTAACATGTTCATGTAATGACATAAAAGAAAGGAACTGATTTTAGCTTTAACTATGATCTTTTTCTGAACCTAGTCTAGTAGCTTTAATGCCTTACCTTGACAAAATTAGGATTGTTTTAGATAAAAACACACAGGGGGAAGGTTTTTTGTGAGGTATCTCATGTGGATGATAAAGGGTACCTTGTGTGTCCGAATGAGACTTTTAGGGGTGTGACCAAACAATGTTGTTTTTGATGACCTGAGAATAAAAACAGTTTAGCAAATATGTCCCCCGATGACTTCCCCTGTCTTTCATGACCGGAGGCAATGAGCAGTGGCTCTGGGCCAATCATCATGGCATATCATTGCGTCCATGTGTGAGACCTCAGAGGATTCTCTGCCAAAGGGCACACACTGTGGGCACCGGGTGTCTTCATCACAAAGCCTTAATACAAATTTAACTTCTGCCAGCTTTCCCTTAGACACTGAACTACGCCAGACTTTACTGGTCAGTGCCGCTGTTGCTAGCCAGGGCTCAAGGAGTGCAACACTTTTCTCTTGCATTGTGTTGACATTGGCTCTGCATCCACATAGTTCAATGCTGTGTGTTTTGAAATAAAGTCATAACTGCAAAATCTAACGGTTTATGTTCTCAATTTTTCCTTCTCTTCTGAGTTAATTAAAATTCTAACACATAGAAAAGTGTTGAAGTGATACCCTTCTCATCTCTAGCATAATAAAACAAAAATCGAAGCAAACTTATCTAGAATTTGAAAGGCATGACAGACACAAAACACATAGGTATCTAAATTTATCTAAATTTACCCAAGTTTTACTGCAGGGCGGGGCTGGTGCATACATTTTTGTGGTGAGTTTCCAAAACATGCCATTTCAAAGAAGTGGAAGAGTTTCCAGAACCCCAACCAGAACCTCAAAGGTTTTGGCACTATGTTTCCTGGAGGTGTGGTTTAGGCAGGTGGAGAGAAAAGGGGTCATACTAATGTCACACAAAAGTGCCTCTGACTCATAAAACCAGCAGGAGCTTCACATGTAACAGAGAAATTTTTGGGGCATGCCATACAAAGAGTGAGATGCAAAAAAAGAGATGGAGAAAACAGAATTTATTTCACTCACAAATTTATCAGTAGATGATTTTAGAGGTTACAAACATGGAATTAAGACTGATGCATACACGTAAAGAGTGTGTGAGTTGTTAAATTTACTTTTATCCATACTATCTTATTCTTCTCTCAAAAGGCAATTTAACACAAGCATATTTGTCTGTCTATCTGTCCATCTATCTATAGAAGTGGCAGACGGTATGACCACACTGCCCCTTGAATGACAAGTCAAGTGACCAGTGGGAACAGATGGATCGGGTTTAGAGGGGGCCCTGATGAACTCTGCCAGAGTCTGCATCCCTCACGGTGTTACATTGTCTTGGCAGTTGCACGGGATTTGTTCAGCCTGCGTCATTGGTTCCGTGTGGAGTAAAGGCGTGTCGATGTGGATGTAAACTCACCTGATTTCTCTACAGTACTAAATGTCTGACCTGTATTGAATCTGTCAGAGTGATTGGTGCTGTCTGCTACCTCTCACAAGCCTGTTTGCAATGGGCCTTTTACAATCATGCTGAGAGTATCAGGCCTCTCTGCCTGACACAGATGAGCTCTGGAGCCCAGCCCAGGTAGAGGATGATGTAGGCTAGCCACAGGCCATCAATGAGCAGCTCTTGCTCCCAGGTCCCTCCCTCCAGGCTTTCCATTTTTTCACTCCCTCCCTCTCTCCTGCGCACTCCTCCCTCCAAGTCTCCTAGGCATGCTGCACCTGTCCCTGCACCAAAAATACCCAGGGATGCCAGCAACCCTGCAATTTGTCACCTCCAGGGCCTCACTGACATTTTTAATCAGAAAGTGATAGGATCACTGTTATATATGATATTTACCCCCTTAGCAAACACACTCCCAATACTCAAGGCTTACCTAGGAGTGTGATATGTGGGGATCATTGTCGTGAGAGTGGTACACACTGGTTTTGGAGAGAGGCAACAAAAACAGGACCGGTGTTTCCATCTGAAGGCTTTTTGTCTCTACACGGTCGGTGGGATGGACGCAGCATTGTTGTTGGCAAGAAAGAAATACATCAAAGGATGCATGTGATGGAGTCCAATTATTGGAGTGTCGGGATTAAAAGCCAATATGTAAAACACACTTTGCACTTTCCCACCCTTTCATGCTTTCTTAGTCTCACACCAAGGGGGATAATGATTTCTCCACAGCAAAGAGGAGAGGCTGTTTGTGAGTAATGCTTCAAAAGCAATGCAACAAACGGAGCATATTAGTGCATTTAATAAAGATACTAGATTTTATGCTTAATCAAGCACTGACATTGTTAAGGTGAGTGCTAAAGAGTGCCTGATGAAATCCGATGAGGAAAGCTTTGGTCTCACCTAGCACACTTTATATACCTATGCAAAAAAAAAGTTAGTCACATCTCATTGGCAGTTATACAGTTGTGTGCTCAAGGCAAACTTCTCTGGCCCTAACTTTACAACATTTCCCCTGTACCACAGGAAGCTGCAGCCTCGGGAAAAATAACAAAGAATCTCTTGAGCAAGACATTCTAAATAAATCCCAAATGGAAAATGCATTTTGTTTTTTTGTTTTTTTTCTCACCTCAGCAATGCTAATGGATAATTAATGCAAGAATGAACAGGAGAAATAGTCATTGTCAGGACCCTGCTGAGGAGAAGACTCACACACAGGCAGATGTTACCCTCAGGCAACTGATCTACAAAAGGATTTCTCCTTCCTCCCCATCTTACCGTGGACAATAGGAGGCAAAATTATAAAATCATCTCTGGATCTGTGAGAAAGAAGAGCGTGCACATTCATTAGTGCAGCTGTGGGCTGTTGAGGCAGACAGGTGAACAGGGCAAGTAATCAAATAAGAAGTTCACAAATCCACCAACCCCACCAGAGAGATAAGCTGTGCTCCTCAGTCAAACTTAGCTGCTGTATAATTAAGGGTTATGGGGTGTCTCTCGTCTCACTATTTTCTATTGTGCTTTGTTAGAGTCAGCCTACATAGTCTGCGGTGGCTGTGTCCCATTTCCTCGATAAAAAAATGTCTGCGTAAGGGAATGGCTGCCATACCCTCAATGGTTGAATAATGGCGTGATGCCCTTGCTGTGCAGCCCCTTGGGGATTATGTTTCAACAGTAACCTGCCAGAGTAAAGGTTGTGGCAGTAATTAAAACCAAATATTTAAGAGTTGGCCAGCAGTTGGACGCTGAATTTTCAGATCAATGTTGGCCGAGCCCAAGGACCCTGTTGCCTGCCCAGGGCTCCATGTGCACCACAGAGAAAGTCAAACAGATTGAGTCAGCTCAACTGCTGGCTAACTCACTGAGCTGTAAGGCTGCGTGCCTACTGGGACCTCTTGTTACAGAGCTAGATTCTTTTACTCAATGTTTACTAAGGAGAAGAATGGGATGCACTGCTGACAGCTCAAAGCACTGGGCATGTTCATTGCACTGTGCAGTGGGCATGTTCACTGTGCTGAGTTAAAAACAACCTTCAGCATGAGAGCATTCAACTTCACACAGGTTCTCCCCAACAAGGACAGCAGAATTTCTTTGTGCATCTCTTGACACACTGACTAAAAATACTCCGCATGTTGCACATAGCCCTAGGCTAACTGCAAAGGAGAGCTTTTAACCCTGACCCAACCTAGTCCAGACATCGGAAAAATGACATTTTACATACAAAAAATATGATACGCATGAATGTTTGATGCTGCAACATGTGCATTCTACCCACATTCATGACTTATTCACACCAGACAAAACACGATGAGTTCCAGGTCTGCATATATAGTTCTAAACATTGCTCACGCAACATGCTCACACATGTTTACATTTATTGAAACAGCAGATGGTGTAGAGGAAATGGTGTCAAAAATATGTTTTTTCTGGATACATTATGGAAACTTAATGCTGCAATCCACATGTCTTCTATAGGCTCATTCCATAAAATTGAATCAGCCTTTTATAGGCATAGAAAGCACTTAAGCATGGAGCTTGCCATAAAAGTCTTGTGATAATGTTAACCCACTTTTTTCCAGTTATTAATAGACTGATAGAGCATAGAACCCATCAAAGACAACATTAAAAAGCACTTTTACAAAAAATATCCCTTGGGAGCACCACAGTAGTCAAATAGTTGCAACACATGCCACATAAGCAGTTAGATTCCTCTTTCACACCCCATGTTTCCCATGTTTCCTGTTGTTGACTGTCTAATGAAAGCAAAAAATGCCAAAAATAATTATAAAAAAAAAACAACATCCCATGAAACTTCAATAGCTGTAGGGACACAATAATCCAAGTTTTGCAGTCCCTTTTGAATTGAATTGGTCTTTTGATTCACTCACCTTACAGTCAAAAATAATTCAGCAACCAAAATCACAGGACGACTGCCAACTCAACTCCCTGGCAGTCTTCTCCTGGAGGCAGTTAGCGGGCTGGCAGATAACATCCTTTGAGGATCATCACAACCTCTCTACCATTTCTTCAAGACACTTCCCTTAGGCCAAAAACTTTAGACTGCAACAACAGAAAATATATATATTTTTCAATCATTTATAGCCTCTGTTTCCACACATCTCAGCACCTGCAAGCAAAGAATAGTGTGTGTTAGAGCAAATCAGTGTTAAAGCACAGTTTTTCAGTATGTCTGCTGTACTAATTGTGTTTTGCCGCATCACATGTCCACTGGCTCTAAGCTGAGGTTTTGGATGCCAGTGAAATAAATCTTAGCATTTAAAAAGATTGCTAATGAAAAAATTTCTTTGTCTTATTTTTACAGGCTTATTTGCTTGCATTTAAGTGGCGTAAACAGGCTCTATGCTCTTAAGAAGAACAAATACTGCAGAATATACCATAAAAAAACATTGTCACTTTAAAGCTCAAGTATGGAAGCCGTGCGTAGGTGTGGATTTGTGGATAAAACGTAAACAATTACAAATTGTTTGTTGTGGAGGAGTGTTTGAGCCTTGTGTTCAAAGTATTTTAACCAAAGGAAATACACACACACACACACAAACACACACACACGCAGGAAGTTCAAACACAACAGCTTATGCCTACATTTAGTTCATAATTAATGTAAACAGCTGCAGCTACAATTATGGCCTTGTGATGTCGCAAAACAAGCGTTTTGATCACAATATTTTCTTAATAAGCTACAGTTACAATAACTGTTAGATCCTCATTCTCTTAAGCACAGTTACAAGTACTCTTAAATAAAAAATGGATCCATATTTAATATTAGTTGGTACATTTTTGTTCAGCACCAGTGAAAGGTATTTTGTGCGTCTTCTAATTTACATGTTTAGAGCTTAGAGGCTGAATCCTTTCCCTCTGATTGAAAATGCCAGTTTTTGCTTCAGTAGTGGATGGCTTGCCCTGATGTTCAATGTAATCAGCCTTATCTTGCCTGATTGGCTTCTATTTTCTCCACATGTCAAATGGCAGCTGTTTCGGTGTGTGTGTGAGAAGCAGCAGCATCATAACAGCATCTTTATTAATCTATTTTGCAGGAGAGAGCCAGCCTTGTTAGAAATTGGGTTTTTCAAAATGTTTTTGTGTATCTCGTCAAGGTCAGCTGTTTCCCTCTTTGCTCCACAAAGACTGGGCAAAGCACTGCTTTCCCCTGAGTCATCTAAGTGTTTGCCAAAAACTTTTGTGAGGGCAACCAAGGGGCTCTCTCTTTGGCTTCCTCCCACACCACAGCTTCTGCTTCTTCGACCATAAAGGCTGTCGTTCTTAGGACTGTGTGACACTTGGCCCATTTATAAAATTAAAAGCAGTCCTTTTTTAAAATGCATAAAAGGCACGATGTTAGAGCCAAACAGCAGTTATCAAATCAACAGCCAAGGAAGCACATGCAGCTTCTGTAGATTAGGACACACTGGGCATTTCTTGTAAAGTCAGTTCTGCGGTAACAGAATCAACAATCAATGACCAACTATGCTAGCCATGACACTGAGGGCAATTAAGTGGACAGAGAGCCGAAAGTAACACTGCTGCAACTAGCTAACAGCTGAGTTTTTCTTAAATCCACATTAAGAAATATGCAATAAATGCAACACAAGAAAGAGTATGTGCCTGTCCAGAAAAAAATGCACACTTTTTTTGCTGAACTGAACATTTCCAGTTTGATTTACCAAACTAGCGTTTTTCTATGCCATTATTCTGAACTTGCTCCTGTGAGACTAGCAACAATCTACTATTTACACACTGGCGCAGATGCATCATTGCAAGGACTCAGTTTGACCTGAATAAATTTGATCTAATGGGCACAGCGGTGTTGATTTTCTGAAGGACAGTGCCTAAAAACAGAAAGGGGAATCTTTTACACAGGTCTAGGGTTAGGGCTCATTTATTTTTGCCCTACAGTTATATGACAGCAGCAAAAGAGCTAACGAGAGAGATCAGCACGGCACCTGGACTGACCAGAGGGGCACTTAGTAGTGAAGGATGACTATACACAGAGGCATTTAAATTAATCTTTAAAAGGGCAAAAAATAATGCATACAAGTGTCCCATTAAGGCAAAGAAGCTGATCATGGGTAAATAATTTGCTTTCAGCCACATAAGCCACATAAATGTGTATTTCATAAATTATACTTGAAAAAAAAAGTTGTCAAAACATTGCTGCCATGAGAAGCTTTAATGTCAGGACTCAAGCATGTTTTCATTGTATTGTCTACTGTAGCAGCCCAGTTTTATTACATGACATTTTAAACATAAAATCTGGGTCATAAATATGGGGCAATTAATTAGTTTGATTGCAGTGCTCTAAAAGCAGGGACAGATCTGAAAAAAACAGGACAGGATGTATGGCTATTCCACTGGGGTGACACCGAAAAGCAATAAAATAACCACTGTAATTGTGCAATTACACAGTCTCATCATGGGACTTTCCTGCCACCTGGAGAAACTCTCCTCTTGTGCAAGTCTCAACACTTATTGTATAAAACCCAGCCCATGTTGTTGTGAAGCCTAATATAATTGGTGGGTCGACAGGTAACAAAATATCTGCCTGGGTCTGTGTCTTACTGGTTGCTATTACTGTTGTTTGCTTGTTTCAAAATTTTAAAATTATGAAGAGGAATTTTTGGCAACGTCTAATTACAAGCTAGTACTGCTACATATCCAACCAACTGCATGTAATTTAAAGCAAGTAATAAGCACTACAGCTTGTAATTGCAATATTGATTGATCATTTGGTAGTAGCATGTCAATAATTGTAATGGAGGTGTGATTAAAAGTAGCATGGCAGAGTTTTCGGATCATCTGCTTTAAACATTAGTTGGTAAAGGGGGCTGTGAAATTTTTACACATAATTTTTAAATTTTTATGACGACATATTTGATGGACTTGATGCAAACAGTTTTCTTCTTTTCATACATTCATTTTAGATTAGATTGTGCAGTAAAGTATTGATAGATTGAAAAGATTTAACGACTTCATCAGAAAAATCAGTCAATAGCAGATGAGCTTTAATTTAAGTAACAATACTCAGGTAGCATGTTGGATGTTTTGGAATTAATGTGATATTTTTGTCAAACCTGAGTATCATGTATTGGTAGAACATTACTTATTTGGTTTGTAACTCTTGGCTTTGTGTAATCATGTGGCCACAGTACATCCAGTTTCCTAGCAGAATATATGCTTCAACATTACAGAATGCAAATGAAGTGAAAGTTTTATTGCTAATTGCTAACTCTGTTTATGTTGATTATTTCCTTTCTCATTGAACTGATAACAGCTATCTTCTATTAGAAAAACAATAAGGGTCGTGAGTTGTGGGGTTGTTTGTAAGTGTATGTGTTGTGGCAGTGGTGGGGGTGTTGGAGTTGGAGGGGGATAAAGAAAAAAGGAAGATAATAAGCAAACTGTCTTGTGAATGCAAAGCCTGCACCAACCATACACGACACGTGAATGTAAGTCTATGGAGAGTTTATCAGCAGCTTATGTCACGCATGGACGGTAATGTGAACACAGCATCCTTCGAATGATGTTTTGGACAGGAGCACAGAGAGAACACAGCAGGCTAATAGCATAGATTTAAGCAAAAATGGCCCAGTATTACACCCTTTCAGCCTGAAAAGCTCTCCATAAAACTCCATGAGGATTCCAGCATTAATATAAGACATGACACCTAATTTTCCCCAAACCAAACACTTGGGCTAAAAGTGAAACCTTATTATATCTAATCAAATACTCACCTTACTGCAGATCTGGAAGGTGATAAATGTTCACAGTTTTCTCCTTCAGAGAGAAGAGCAGGTTTAAGTCATCTGGAATCAAGAATCAAGATTCAAAATTTATTTCACTGTTATTTTAGAACACAATGTTGCTGTTGTCTCCTTATGTTACAACTTAAACAGAGAGTTATGCAAATGCTTTGATATTACAAAGATTATAAAAATGTAAACTTTTTTTTTTTTTACATTTAATTGCAAAGGATATGTTCAGAAGCATCACAATTCAAGTATATTCCATTGGTGACAAGTTCGTACAGAAAAAATGTAACTACGGAGCATCATGGGGGTTCAGTAGCAGGATGCTTAAATTATAAATGTTTCCAATTCAATTCCCGCTGTGGACATTAGTTATATGTCATGCCTCTCTTTTCTCTCTCTCTCTCTCTCTTTCTCTCTCTCTCTCTCTTTTACCATTTCCTGTCTGCTGTGACCTAAAATATCTCATAAAGAAAAGTGTCAAAAATTGTCTTAAAATGGTAACAACAATCACCATAGAAACTACACATGACTTCTGCAGAACAGTCCACTTCACTGCTGTCCTTACATATTCTCAATTTCAAAACGCTCAAAAAAATTCATGAAAATGTGGCTGAATGCACTGTGTTTTATCTATGTGTACAAGTACAATAGGGAAAAGTCCATTTTAAGAGAAATAATTTAAATAAACTTGTCAAATAGGTTCTCTTTTGCCTTTGTCTGCACAGAAATATGACCAGAAACACAAAAACAGGGATTTCAATAGAAGCACTGCGAACCTAATTCTGTGCAGACACAATTGCTATAAAAATATCTGTATTGTTTGAGTTTTTTTTATCTGCAGCCCATTGTTAACATTAAGCAAACAGTAAAATACTTTTTCACATGGTGTTATCACTGCATGAAGGTGAGGCAAAATTTATGCTTGATTTTCAGTCAATCATTGTAAAAGCTGAGAGTTTGAGATGCTGCTCAGGTGAGAGCAAATTAGTCAGGAAAGTCTGTTCATTGACACAAACTCTGTGGAAGTGCAGATTTCTTGCAGAATGTGTAGAAGTGCAGTAGCTATTTGCCCTTAAGAACACTTTAACAGCATTTTCAGAGCAAAACATGTTTAAATCAATGCACTTCATAGTTAATCAGGCTTTGAGTTTTAAAATATTAAATGCTGTTGTCTTGATTATCCCTTTCCTATATAGTTTGTGAGGCGAATGGTCGAACAGAGGCAAGTTCATGTTAACACACTGATAAAACACAATCTGAGACCAAACTGTCCTAAGGCTATCGTCAAGGCAATGACCAGTTTCAAGTACTACAGCTCCCTCATAATCATGGGCCCAGCAGAAATAAACAGAAATCAAAATGCTTTTCTTTACAGTACATTTGATTATCTTGGCAAGACCTGCAATTATTATCACCTCGGGGGAGCACTATAGCTACTTGTCACACTGTTTGCTGCAGTGTGGTCACTGCATGACAGGTCTGGAGCAGTGAGGAAACAAGGGCAAATCAGCATCTCAGCTGATGACTCAACAGGAGGGGGTATCATGGCCTGATGAGAGCAGTTCCCTGGAAGTACCATTCATTGACCAGGCCATCACTGAGACTTTGTACCAGCCAGTGCTTCCTCCACATTATGCAGCAGGAAAACATCCTGAGTCTCTTTTCTTTTTATTTTTCCCCATTTTTTGTTGTGCACTTTTTCTGTGTGTCTCTTCTACAACAGATTTGATGGTTGGTAGATTGCAGTCTTGAAAGGAAGGGGCAGTGCTTTGAGGTCGACATCTTTTCAATAGAGAGCACACCAGGAGTATGTTGTGATTCATACTTGGAAATCATACTGGCTTTGTGCTGGAGCTTGGCAGATTGGTCTCCCATTGGTCCTTTTTGTCTGATAATATGCATGGCTGCTGGGATGAGAGATGGACCGCAGGAATGGTCTCCTAAAAGCAGTACAACAACATGAGGGCACGGACCAAACAATGTGTTAGGCTGCATTTTAGCCACTGATAAGATCCCCATATTTTCCCAGTTTTATCTCCATACATGTATCACTTCCTGTTGGGTTCAACAAGCTGAGCAAGGCACAAATACTGCTGGGGTGAGATTTATGACTTCTCCTCCTGTAGCTACCAAAATTATATTTTTTTTTTAGGCCAATGGGAGTTTTTTTAGTAGCATCATGGGCATCTGGTCATTTTTGTTGTTTGCATCATGCAAAAACATTTTATTGTTTTTCACTGGAGGAGATGGAAATACTGGGATGAAGCCGATATTTAGTAACTTTGTCACAGAGACAAGTCTGCAGCTTAAAGAGAGGTCATTTACTGCAGTCATTCATTTTTGGGCGTACATGGCAGCACAAAGCTGTAAAAACTTTTTGTCTGTCTGCTAAATAAATATAACTTATGATCCCCCCTTTTTAAAACTCATTTTTGGTCTTCACCAGCTCCTGAAGGTGATATCTGACTCTTAGCTAGCTAACATTGTGGAGCATTCATCAGCCAATAGTTATCTTAACTGCTGATTTGTGGCTAATATTTCATCACAGATGTAGTATAGTCTGGGGATGTATTTTCAGCAGCACAGACAATACTGAATAATTAGAAAAATATAATAGGGAATATATGACAATGCTTGTTACAAAAGAATTATTATACTGTATTAATGCATTGATCCTCTCTCTCTGCTGTGACTACATGTTGCTGATTGTCACTTCAAACATGAAGTTTACACTATAAAGAATGTAGACTACAATATAGTATAGGTGTAGATAATTATAGTTCCGTATATAGTTTATAAAGTATTATTGATCCAAGATGAAGCTGACAGACGGGCAGGACTGAGAGAAAAAGGAGCAGTTACAAAATCAGTCTGCTACCTCAGCACCATGGACAGCGTTATGGATTTATCAATACACAGCACAGTTTGACTACTGATAATTGAAAGCATGATTGAGGCCATAGATTGTAACATTCACAAAACCTTGGATAATGGATCAGTAGTCAGGCAAACCAGACTGAAATCCTCTTAACAATCCCTCTGCCCACGCACTCTCTCTGCTACTGGGAGATGGAGAGGGGAGGGGAGGCAGGTTAACCATGGGGATGCACTTTGGTAACTTTGCTAACAAAGGGGATGGAGTCCACCCTCATCCTTTAAATCACCCACTTGTGATTTAGGATTATAAAGTAGCATAAAGTTGCAAATGGAATAAACTAAAAATATTCTTAAAGGCACAAAATGTAATGTCTGCCACTAGAGGTCTCTATCAAGACAAAGAAAACAAAACAGCTGGATGACATGGAGAAATAGTGTGGAATCATGGCACTTGTTCATTACATTATTAAACAGGCACAATTGTAGATGGAAATCTCTGACAACTCAGGAAGAACTGTAAACAGATGAGACAACATATTAATGTTTTATCAAGTTACATTTTGTCAGGTTTTATCACCTAACTTACCCAGCTAACTGAAACCCGCTGTTACAAATGGCACTGATGAATTAGAATTCCCATGAATAAGCAACTGTTAGTCTCTCTCCTATTTAATCTAGTAAGGGATAATCAAGGAGTCAAGTTATTATTTGTTTTCATGACAACGTTAAACTCTTGCTTGATAATCTTTAGATTTTGAATTGCTACCCTTTGATTTAAACTTTGCCAATGCTTGTACTTTATATTGTTTATTTTATGTTTGAAAAAGACCATGACATAAACAGGATAAATAACCTGTAGGTGTGCATTACATGGTTTTCAGGCAACCACCCTCCGATCTTTTCCTCGCCGACGTGCCTTAAAACCATTTAACGCATACCTACTCCCTGATTATCCCTTGCTTATAGTACATGTCATCCTCTGTTTTTCAGTGAATCAAGATATCCTAAATTAGACCCTTATAAATTAATCCAAATGGAAATGGACCAAAGCTGAATCTGACCACTGTGTGTGACCGTGACAGGAGACAGTGGGGGTCCTATGCTCTCGCCTTTGCTCCCTGTCACCGACTCAACAGATAGAAGGGGGCCAGCGAGTCCTGTTGCTAGGATACGAAGCCTGGATCTTAAAAGGGAGCAAGAAGAAAACAGTGAAACAAATGATTCTCCCCACAAACAAACCTGACTTCTCAGGCATTGCAAATATGTCACTGATCAATGACACCATCCAGTTTAAAAATGTGTGTCATCAGTGTTGCTGTTAGCAACGGTGTGACTGGATTCGTCTTAGGCAAGAGGAGCAAATGATCCATAGAAATTAAGGAATTTGTTTATAATTCAGAAGGCATCAGTGATATTGACACATAGGGCCTATCACAGGCACAATCATTAATTCTCCATTTTGTATTCCTTCATTGAATGCATTAAAAAAGCATTAAAGCTTTGTCTCGGTGCATCAAGCAACACCCATTGTGCTGCAGCCAGGTGGCTGAAGTTCACGGCACTTTGTTAAAGTGACTTTTTCTTCCCATCAATCAACAGCACTACTGACCCTAAAACCCCACGCCGTAATTGCCTTCAGGATTAAAATGGATTGGAGCCTCCGCTGAAATCCTGCATGCATTTTCCATTAGTTTTTTGCAAGCAGGAAGTTTGCAGATGCACACTGAAAGTGGGGATGCAAGGAAAATCTTGTATTAGTTTTTGCTGCTTTTCATCTTTATGAATATTCAAAATAGTTGTCAGGGAGTGTAAATAAAGCATCACAAGCTCCTATAAGCTGTTTACCATGTAGATTATATAGGGCAGTTTTCTGCCTAGGTAAAAAGAAAAACATGGCTGTCAAAACCCAATGTAATATTTCACATGTATTTAATATTGAAAAAGGCCTCCATTAAGAGATATGATTGTTTTTTGCCTTGTGTTGTCTGAAGCAAGCAAGAGATGTAATTATATCAAACATTAGATTACATAACATTAGATTACAGCTTGGTCCCTACTATGAATACAGAGAAGGTCAAATGACTCACTAGACCGCCTGTAATATGATTACAGTTGAGTCAATGGAGGATAAGAATCCGTGAAAGAAAAATTATGTTATCAAATGCATGTCACAGAAGCACTGAGTTGTCGTTATGTATGCTGTGAAAGCCAATTTAAGAGATGCACTGTAAAAACAAGCTGTATCAAAAGACTGCCCATTTGCATATCCACCATGCAAAGAACTCCAAGAATATTGTTCACACAGTAATTGGGGCTGAGCTTGCTTCGCCATAAATAGTAACACGCAAATTACATGCAGCAACTAAACATGTTCCACCCTTACACTGATGAATGTTCATTCCCCTCCCACTGCCAACTGCATTGTTTATTTGTTTCCTGTCTCTCACACACAGTGTAAAGCGAGTCCTAGTGAGACGCTGGGGGAGGCAATGCAACCTGCTCCCATTAGCACACAATGATGTGCTGAGCCGTGTTCTTCTCCACTGAATGCTGCAGTTAACCTCATGTGTGCGTGCTCATTACAGTCACGCTTTACCATGTGCCCCTGAATCTATAGCTTGCCATGCATAGACCAGGCATCAGTGTACCTCTTGTACCCTTCCTCTCCCCTGTCCTCTCATTCTATTACCATCTCTTTGACCTGTCCTCTAGGTCTACCCCCTCTCTTCTCTTGAGGACTCCATCAGCCCCACAGGATCAATAGCTGTATGGGACCATGAGGCACCACGTTTCTGCGGAGACAACAGCAAAGTGCATTCAAAAACTGCTTGTTAGTCAAATGTTCCACTCTGCTGCCTTTTCAAGCTGATTCAGTCTTGTTTTCGTGTCTCCCTCTCCCTCTCTCTCTTCTGTCTTGCATTAATTTCAGCATGCCAAATCAATGTTTCTTTATCCCAGAAAGGGCAAGAAAAATCTCCCTAATACATCAGATAACTGTGTTTGAGAATGTTTAAACTCCACAAAGGGATAACTTGATGTCAATACTCTCAGTGGAGATGTAACTGAAATTGACTGATATTTGTTACTGAAATCAAATGATCACTTACTACGGCACGAGGCTTTCAAATACTCTGCTCTTTATAGGAGAGCGTTTCTCTTAATCCCTCTCACCAAGAAGAGAAGGTGTTTGATGTGGGCGTTGTGTCCAGTCAATCCTCACAGGGCCACTGAAGTTGTATCTGTAAAAGCTGCTTGATGAATAACGTTCATGTTTAAGTCTGCCTGCCAGGTTTTAAAACAGCCTGGTTTATTGACCCAAGCATCAGAGTCTCTGCTCCTCGTATTACTCCCCAGCCTGACAGGAAACATGAAAATACATTTTCCTGCTGTAATTACTATAGCTTGGTCTGATTGAACTGTGGTCTAATGGTGTGCCTTTGCTATCGTTTTGTGCGTGGTGAATGGGTGTGGTAAGGTGAAAGGAACAAGCTGAAAGAAGCAATTTGATCCCACTGTCAGTTTGTTTCATGCATATTGCTCCTGTGGGAAAAAAACCTGAAACAATTTGTTTTTGTGTTATTGAGCAGCGCCTGTAATGCCTCCATTACTCTGCTGGTTTGACACTGAAATTTTTGTGTGGCGGTTCAACAGCAAGATTGCTGATCCAAGTTGTTTTCAACCATGAAGCATAAAGCAAACTGCAGAGTTTTTTTGCTTCTGCTAACTCTTAAAGATTTCATAGTCAGCATTGTTTTGCACCAGTGTTGACCCTGGTCCAGAGTCTCGCAACCTTGGGGTCATGAGCCCACATGGGTTTGATTGTTATGCAGGTAGAGACCTGGAGGATTTCTCTTACATATTTATTGGTATGTGGTCAATGTATGTTTTTGCTTTAGGGATGACAGTGTTAGTAAGTGGGCCTGTCAGTCAGCTGCTTTAGTCCAGGCTGAAATATCTCTACATTTATTTGGTGGCTTGTCATGAGATTTTGTAAGACATTTGGATGAATTAGCGTGTAATCAGAAATGTCAAACATTTTCTGTAAAAAACTTACTTTTTAGCTCCAGTGTATAAGTTCAGTTTGTAAGTCTTAGTGGCTTCTAGTGACAAAGTTGCAGATTGCACTACAATTTCATCACAACTGAACTGAGCAACCGACAGCATTGTGATACAAACAATTATTTTGTCAAAATAACCACCATGTTTTATTGTCTGTCATGTAACGGCACTTATTTACCAGGAGAATTTTTTTTTTTTTTTTTAAAGTGTGTGTTGCGGTTTTCATTACACAACCTTTCACAGCTGAAGTGAGTGTCCGTATCAAGCACTTGTAAATGTCGAAGAATGTCCTTCAAAGAAACTCAAAGTAATGGGCTTTCCATTCACATTCTGTACAAACGGTAGTGAAAACAATGGCTGTGCTCACACCGGTCAATATATCATACAATGACACACAGGCCTACTGTATAGGACAGCGCACCTATTAGCGTGCACCTAATGTGTCTAATCGATCATATTGGACATTCAATCGTTTCTTCCATGGCTGAAGACAAAACATCACCTTAGTTAGCCATCTTTTTTTTTCCACCTCTTTTTTTTGTCTTCCAGTTTCGACAGTAGCCTCTGTTTTAGTCACATCTGATGACAGCAGAGTTAACGTGGCAGGTGCCAAATTCCCTCTTTCCTGGAAAACAGAAAGGCAGGCAGCCAGGCAGGCCACCGTGATTTAATTGGAATAATGTATGAAATGAGTCAGAGTCGCAGGCAGGGAGTGTTAACTCTCAGCTGTGCCAGCTTCGACAGAGATCAATGCACCTAACCTCAATTCAAGAAAACATTCTTTAATGGATCCCCCCGGGATCTGCGCAGAGCCTCTTCCCTTCTCCTCACTTATTTATTTATTATAATCTTTTTTTTTCCCCCTTTTCGACTGTGGCACACACTTTTTAATTATCCGCCTGAGGATTACCAGGCCAGTGGGAGAGGATGATTTTTTATCCTGTCACACCATACAATGCTGTTTCTATCACACTGCTTTCATTCAGGTTGTATACACTCTCCTCGTTTTTGTAAGGTTTGTATACTCATGAGTGTTTTACCTGACAGCACGTTATGGTAACTCTTTGATCTTCTGTTGCCTTAACGTCATGCTTTGCTTTAAAAGTAGCAGAAACGTAATAAGCCTTTAATGCAAGAGTTCTGAAGCAGTTCAAGTATTTTTATATGCATGGGTGTTAGCATTCAGAACGGGGTGATATTTGTAGTGCCAACATCGTTTTCTTCCTCTACTGTCTGTTGTCCACACTAACAATCACACACTTATGCAAACTAACTTAAAAATCTGTCAAATAAGGTCATTATGCAACAGTCTGATTCACCACAGCCAACATTTGCTTCATTCAACTGCAGCAGCTTTTCCTATAAAAGAAAAAAGCTGTCATATTATTAGGTCTGCTGTTAGTTTAATGCTCTTCTCTTGCACTAAACTTGATGTTTTTGTCTCAGTGTTGTTGGTTGCACAGGGAGGCACAAACAGAACATCAGAAAGCCACAAGAGTTAAGTGACAAAATATTTGCCAATGTGACACAATCTGATGTGCTGCCTGCTCACACAGAAACAAATATGAGATAGTCTTATAGTTTACATCTCTACTTTTTACTACTCCTGGGAGCTATTAATTATTCATTGGAGTGATTTACTTCCCAGTCAGGGAAAAGATCCCAAACAGTGTCTGGATTTGACAAACCTCCACTACTCAGTGACATAGTAGCAGTGATTATATTTCTTCTCTCAGGTGTACAGGACCAGAAACACATTTGAAGTGAAAAGCCACAAGCAACTGTCCATTCAGGAGCTCATGTGTCTCTTTTATGCCTTCATTCAAAATCAAAGACACCAAAATGCTTTAAAGAGAAGGAAAAAATTACAATATTTTTGACATTTACCACAATTACATGCCTGAGGCTGTCAGAGACGGAATGAAACTTACACTGTCGGGTTTTATGCATTTCTTTGCAGACATGCATACATTATGTTGTTGAGTTTGATCTACCCTATTTGAAATATCAGAATGGAACATTTCAAGTAATATAATTTGAATTCTTGTAGTGGAATGCTGGATGTTTCGTTTCTGTGCTTCCCAACAAAAAATAATATCTGTATCTGCCTAAAAAATATGTTAAAAACTGGCAAATGACTTTTTGCAATGCTTGCAGCATGCAGTGTTTCATCCATGTTTGCTTGCACTCACATTCTTTTCTTCTCCCCTGCTTTTTGCTGTGGCATTTCTACTTTTCTCCTTGTAGAGGTTTACTGGTTGTCATACTGTGTAAGTCCATGAAAAGCTTGGTCACAATGTGTTTTGGTTCATGTCACATGGTGCAATGAGTGCCTGGTGAATTGTATCACTATGGTGTAAATAAACAGAAAAACAGATTAAAGCAGCGCCGTGCCATGTTTGGATACCGACATTTATGTGTTTAAAATAAAAAAAAGGGAGGAGAAATGTGTGAGGCTGTAAACATCCAGGGTGAAAATAGCAACATGAAATGCTGATTTTGCAAAGTGAATTTTCTAGCATGTTCTGCATCATTTCTCCAAAGCACTCTTATGTACAGTATATGTCCACTAACATGTTTGTTTATATACGTTTTATGATTACGTTGTGTATGTTTGTTGTTTTTATTTATCTATGCCTCTGTACATTTTTATTAAAACTGTCAAAATACCTCAAAAGCAAGGCTCAAAGCTCATGTATTTATTATTTTATAACACAGGGTTGTACAATTATATCTAAGTTGCAGTCCTTTTGTGCTGCATACACACAGAAAAAAAATGCCATTTTCTTCTAGTTGAGTGTCAAATGACTGAGAGAGGAAGCTGCTCCATTGTTTAGTGGCACAGTAGTGGATATTTCTGTATCTCTTGTCAGACAGAAACAGGTGGGTATGGTGGGTATTTTCTCTTTATATCTGCACAGGCAAATCTCCCATGTCACTGTTGCTCTGTAAATGGATACCAGTAATTTTCTGGGTGGCTTTAATCACCCACTTCAGAGCCTTCCTGTCCTCACCAGCTTATTTTCACTCAGAATACTTTCTTTAGCTCCTTTGTGAATATTCACTTCAAAAATTTTGCCTACTTAAATTTCCTTTAGAATGAGTAATTATTTGAACTTTTCTGCAAAACTGTTATTTTCACCAGACATGAATTGACACATTTGTTTGAAATCTCGCTGATGATATTGTTGTTTATTATTTTCCAAAAGACTTCTCTCCAAGTTGGAGGTTGCATGTACAAAATGAGCAGAAGGGGACCAAGCACAGAACCCTGGGAGGCTCCAGTGTTGCTCTAAAGGGGAGTAGGTATGATTGCCAGTCAGTTTGTGAAGGAGTCCAGCATCTAGTTGCAGAGTGAAGAACTCAAGTGCTACATTTGCTAGTTAAACAGCATTAAAACTGGAGTCAGAGTCCTTATATGTGTTCCCAGGCTTGTCTGACAGAGCAGATGCTGATTCTGACTCTTGTCTTTAACGGTCCAAATTCTAGGCAGCCTCTAAAGATTTTGATGCTTTTCTCAAATGATTTTTTTTTTGGACAGCTTAAAATCCCACAGTGGCAAATGGCCTCTGCCCATTTTTGCCTACATGAGATATAAAGAAAATGGGGACCCATCCATCATAACCTTGCTTCAAAGCTGCACTGCTGGTCAAAATTCTTAGTAAACTGTTAACTGGAATTTATTTTTTATATATTTTTTTGAAAACTAACTGCTCTTTTTTCTCGAGTAAAATTTTCTTAATAAATAATAAATAAGTAATAAGTAAGTAATAACAAATAAGTAAAGCATGCCATCAGTGCCACAGCACACCATCTTTGTTTTTCTGCAGTTCTGATTGGCTGTCAGGGTAGATGGAGTGGACTTGTCAAATGACTCGAGGGTTGCTCATAGAAGTGACAGTGTGTCGAGCCTTTCCTGAGGAACATGTGTTTGTGACAGCAAAGGTTTTTCTTTCACACCAGCAGAAAACTTTGTTTACCTTCTGTTTTCCTGCCTGGACATGGTGGTCCAGCTTCAGCACCAAAACAGATGCACAAAGTTCAGACTAACTCTTTTACAGCTTTGCAGGTGAACACAAGGCATCAATACGTAAAACAAGATGCTCTAACAACAAGATCAGTCGTATTTCACATCATTTGTTTGCTTGGTTATTGCAACATTACAAATTATTTATCACAGTAAACACTCCCACATTTCTACTGTTTTTAATGCTGCTGCACAATACATAAATATATCAATAAACATGATGTGATGTTTTTCACTGTATTCATGCACCAGTGTACATCCTGACAGGAGGGCTGTGAGTAACAGATGTGACAAAGCCTCTTCTTGCTGCTCCTGCATGCATGGATTTCCTCCTGTCACTCCAGTCCCACATCATCGAGTGGCCACAACACGCCACAGTGAGACGCACTGATCAAAAGCCCAAGCTGTCACCATAACCTGACACTTGCTTTCCTGTTTCCTACTCCCATAGTGCCTCATGACAAAGACACTACCCTCAAATCACCCCCTCCTGTTGCTTCCTTCCAGTTATTATTTTTCTTATTCTTATTACAAAAACAAGACAAAGAGAGAAGAAAGAGTAATATAAAAAATTAAATTCTCCTAAATTTCCTCTGCTGCTAAGCTTTTTTAACTGATGGAAGACCAACAGCACAGTGGACTCCTTACATTAACTCTCCTTAGTATAACTTAATTCAAACTACAATACCCATAGTTCTTAACATGTAACATCGCCTTACTTAAGTCACATTCACCCTCCGTGGAACAAAGCAAAAATGACTGCTTTGTCCTGGAAAATTAAGGAGCTGAACTTCTCTCACATCAGCTGCTACACGTGGCTGACTCTATTGTTGCCCAATTGTGATTTTCTGAATGCCGTGATTACACCAATTTTGCCAGCAGAGGTATCTGCCCTTTGCGTATCCATACGGGACTTTTATTATAGTGTGACTGCACTTGCAGCTCAGCTTCCCTTTCTTCTTACATTTTCAACCATACAGTAGGGACAATAAAAGTGACATCACCGTGTGAAAACAGTGTAATTATCTCAACAAATTAAAGTGTCAAAAGGAGAAATAATTTTTAAATGTCTTCAAAATACTGATGCTTTTCCCTTGTGGCACAGCCCGTTATCTCGATGAATTATGTTCATAGCAGCTCATGATTTACAGCTGGTGCCGGCGGTGAGTGCCAACACACGGAGCAGTGTGTCCTTTATTGCAAGGTGGGAAATGAGGGTGTGGAGGTAACGGTGATTTTCTTTATTAGGACCAGCATCCCGTCGCAGACCTGCAATGAATGTTCACTCTTATAAACCTCTCCTTAACCCAGAACAAGTGTTTTAGTTGCCAACCATAGTTCCCTTTCGCAGGTGTTCAAAGAGGAAAAAACAAGAGACAGGAACCAAAATGCAGACACCAGAGGCAGAGCTGAGCCGGTTCAATAAATATTTAGTGAACACAAAAATCAAATGTACAAAAGGCTTACAGGATGGTGAGGCAGGCAGGAGTAAAATACAGAAAAAGGAAGTTCAAACAGGCAAAGAGTTCAGTAAAGAGTAGGAATGAAAAAAGGGCCAAACAAAATGCAATGACAGTGAAAAAATGACAAATATTTTAAAATACAATGTGAATGAAAGAGACAGAAAAAACACAACACAAATTACAAAAACTTTGTTCACTGAGAGAGGAACAGGGCTAATGAAGGTGAAACCAATCAGGGTCATTTACAGAGGGGAAACACATCTGGGTAGGATGGTAAGTGACTGGCTGAAACCGGAGGAGAGGTGAGTATTGTAAATAAAAAGAGAAGGAAAACAAAAAATTAATGCCATAAAAAAAGGAAAACTCTTACCCAAGAAGCAGGAAACTATGATACTGCCATGTATTATCCAGGGTTCTGCACTATCATCCAATTTTATCATTCTACTTGAGTGAGAGGTTTGCTTCAGTCAGGTCAAATGTATAGAGTTAAACGTTCCCTCCTGACAAATTTTCTGACAAATGCTGTTTGATTTCTTTGTCTTTTACAAAAAGAGTTCATCATCATAATATAAATCCTCTTGTGTTTAGAGGAACACAATCTATGAATATGCAAGTATTTTTCTTCACATTTGTTTGAGTTTAACACTGGACTGTGATTGGCTTTGATTCAACTACTTGTGATGTCACAAACTTATCCTCATCCTCACACACCTTAAACAGTGACATGTGAGCTATGTGAAACCTTCCCCTTCAGCAAATGAATATAAATATAAATGTTCATGGGATTTGTTTTTTTCACCGTCAGTCAAAATGCGACCAACTCAAACTTAAATGTTCCCACATGACTTAATGTGTTAAAGATTTATTCATGTTAGATTTTATTTTAGTCCTCTGACTGATGCTTCCCCGGAAGTTAGTTACAGGTCATTTTCAGACAACTTAATATGGAAATGTTGTATTGTGCCTTTAAGATTAAGAAGATTAGGATACACAAAAGTAATGGATTTTATTTTCAGGGTCATAGCACGTGTTGGGTGAGACAAGAAATGCATAGAATAAGTTTTCATTCTTTTTAAAAATGTAAATATTCAATTTATATATTAAAACTAAAAACAAAAACTGTAATACTGAGGTTTGTTGCAAACATTGTTGGCAAATGTCAAAACATCAGTGAATGTTCTTGGACTCCAACCTGCACATTCACAAATCATTAATCAAAAGGTTTGTATTAAAAAAAAGGCCAAAAGAGAAGTGCCTGAAACTGCAGCTTGTGCTTGTAATGGTCTGACAGACATGAAGCTCAAACTCTGCAAACGGTCCAATGATGCTGTCACAAATGGTTTGGCAAAGTTTTAAGAAAACTGTTCCAGTCTGAGTTAAACTGACTCCATGGGACACTGTATATGTTCCCAACATCACACACACACACACACACA
>JAQNCA010000025.1:13711489-13765660 GCA_029783725.1 Acanthurus tractus
CACACACACACACACACACAAACACACCACCTGTAAGCGTTAAAAAGTACATGCAACATACATGCTTTACATATTTCTTTATATACAGATGACATTGTTAATAATAAAGCAGATGCAGTGTCTCTGTGTTGGAATGACACACTTTCAGTATACTCAATGTATCATTTCAGTTACTTCAACACTTGACACATACAAAAGAAATATACAGTAGTCTTATGCATTCATGCACAGAGTAGAGAGATAGACAGCAGCATGTGCAAAGATACATTTCTATTTCTGTCAAACATCTATTGTATTGTTTGCCTCATTCATTAGGCTGCATTGTTTTGGCTCTCTGCATCCGCACTGCAAACCATTATGTATAACTCATTCTGCTTATTTACTGTCTGAGGCCCCATGGTGAACAAAGCAGCAGAAGCATAAGAAGCACCACGGGCCAAAGCAGATCATTTGTTGCTGACTCTCCTCCTCTAATTGAAAAGCAATGAGAAGCATGAGTAATATACACCCAGGACACTCAGGTACCTCCTGGAATAAATTCACTTTAAAGTGATTCACATTAGCAAGTTTAAACATAGTTTGCATTCTGTAACTGCAGATGGAGAGGGCTTGTGAATATTTTCATGGCAGCACAGGAGATAAATAAGATGGACGATGCTCCTACAAGAGTCAACCTAAATTAAGATTGAGCAGAGTGCCTGCTCTGTTTACTGTAGCAAGGTGAATTCATGTGGGAGGTCTCATCCAATAATGTGCCAAACAAGGGCTTGGGTCTGAAAAGCATAAAAACAGACAAACACAGAGATCTATGTGACTGTGCAGCCCTTGACGTGTTTGGCTTGTTAGCAACAGCAGCACGGTTTGACGCCTCTCATGAAAACATCTGGCAAACTTGTCTAGACAGGTGTGCAGGATGATGGAGGCAAAATGCCAGATCGTCTCTTCCATTTGTATGTGCACTGTTAGAGTTTTCAATGACACCTACAAATACTATCCATTGTCCTCTTTACGCCGGCCAGAGCTCTACCAATTATTAAAGGAAACTATGAATTATGCTGTCAGTCCGCAGCTCTCTGCAGGGCCCAGCAGGTCAGCCCTTCCTGCGGTTAAAATACAGTACAAGAGAGCCGATAAAAGAGAGTGGTGAATTGCGATCAACTGCTTATTATGTCAAAGCACAGTGGAGGAGCTGAGATGAGGAGCCAAGGCAAGGTCAAGAGGTCATTGCTTTTTTCTAAACATCAGCCCTAAAATCATTAACAAGCCTCCGACTCCACAGGCTGGGAAATAACAAACAAAACATAACACAGAGCATAAAATGAGGAGAGTAAACAACAAGCTTGGTGGTAACTGTCCATCAAGAGTCATTCTCCAAGAAGTCTCTTGTAAATGTTTCTGTCAGAGTGAAATGGCCTGTAAACAGATACTATGAGTGGTCACCATTAAGATACAAGCGGATCCACCATCAAATAACAGGGATTCATTGTTTTGTTTGCATCAGTCTGACGCAGCAACTTTGTCGGCCCAGAATTCTTAGCTTCATCCGTCCAGCTGTTTTCTCTCTGTCCAATAAATGTACTAACACCCAGCACCCAAACCCAAACACATGTGGGTCCCTGCAGTAAACGGACCTGTTTCCCGTAGGCAAATTTTAATATCTTCAATTGGGAAAAACAGCCTCTTTCTAATTTCAAAACACATCATTGAATTTAACCTATAACTTAGAACCCTATATACAGATTATGGAGGTTAATGCATTTATTACATTTTAAAATGTTAAAATGTATTTCTTCAATACAAACATTGCTTCAAAACTGTCACAGGAGCTCGAGGACGCTGGAAAATTGCACTTATTTTGAGAGGAAATGAAATACAGTCCTGATTATTTGATTGTGGCAGAGTCCAAAATTTATTAATCAAATTTAATGTAAAAAGCCAGTCTGCTCACTCAACTCAGACTGTTAGACAACTGTAAGGTCAATATACAAGAGCAAGCTGTTCCTTTAAAGGGCAAATTATATTAATGTTAAATCTATTTCGAAAACATAGCAACAAAGCTGAAAAATGAAAATTTTAGCCTTGAAAATAGCCTTGTTGTTGACAGGCGAGTTTTCTTTAGGACCAAAGGGGCTGCTGAGGGACTAAACAGGGCCGGTAACGCCTAACAATGTTTACTTACAATAAATTGTCTTGAATTAATTAGTATTTTAGTAATCCATGATAAACTATGATGTATTATTGTAGTAAACTATTGATCAGTCTGTTGTTTTTGATCATTACTTATTTTGTATTAATATTATACTGAATTTGCAGTTCAGTTCAGGCAACAAAAGGACTTTTTTATTACTACTTTTTAGTAAAAATATTTTGCAGACCTATTAGCTCAAAGCTTGAGAGAGAGAGTTCAATCTGAGGGACAAAGATCTCTTGAGACACGTTGAGGACCCATATTTTTCACTGAGGACTCTTGTGGTTTTGTGTCTTTAAAGTTTTGTCAGAACTGACAGGCAAGGCCTTACCATACAAATGCACTCTATTATGAGTCAATGAGGGCTTTAAATGAAAGTGTTCTTTGTTGGCCTTACTGCTGCCAAAAAAATTAAACCTCACTATTTTATTGTAGTGCCAGAAAATGGCAGACTTATTTTCATGACACTTTGTCCTATTTGAACAGTCTACTGCTCCACCGCTTTGGAGATTTTGTCCCGTGTATTGGTGCAAATAAGGAACAAGTTTTGTGGGTCATGAAGGCGGGAACAGGAGTCCTCATGGGATCCCAGAGGATGGCTGGGTGCAGGTGGTTTAAGAGGGACGCTGCATGTTGGGGGCCTTAGGGTGCAGGTGCAGAGTAGATATAGAGTATGTTAAAACCTATATGTGTTTTCGTGAAGTTCCACATGAACAAGCAAAGATTTATTCAGAAAAACTTATTAAATACTGAGTCAACCATCAATAAATAATATATATACACAAATTGTAATAAATGCATATAGCTATATATGACTACCATCATAGCATTCGTATTGCATAAATAACTTTGTTTAATTGTTTAATTAACAGCAATAATTATCACAATAACTGAAGAAAAAACACATTTCTCCCATGTCTCTGAACTTTAGAAAAACCAGACTGAAGATACTTTGGTTCTGATCATAAACGACCTGGAAAAGTGGACAGAAAACCACATTTACTATCTACTGTTTCATTTCCTGTGCAATTCATATCTTCAAAAGCAGAAGTGTCAAAACAATGCTTTTAAAATAAAAACAAAACCTGCGAGTGTGTAGGAGGAATGACCCTCTAATACAAACACAACCTCACTCTGATCATTTCGCTCCAGCAGTCGCTACAACCAGTCGCAGCCCCTGAAGGTAATTTCTCTGCTTTCGATATTATGCTGCAAATGGGTCAATTACATTTGAACCATGCCAAAGCTCATTCCCTTTTTTGTGGTGTTTGTGATGTTTACCAGTCAGATTGCTTTCCATCACATTAGGTTAACTTCCCTGCCAGCTGTTAACATTAACAAACTGGTGTGTGACGTGCACGGCCCAGTACAGGAAGGCTCTGATTAAAACTGTCCAGAACATCATCGTTCGCTATTTACAGAGCGTCGGTGATATCTGTGAGGTGCCTTCATAGAACCCAAAGGGAAAAAAAGAGTGCACAGCTACAGCCCGTTCACCCTGCTGCCGTCTGACAAGAGATACAGAAATATCTGCTGCTGTACTGGCAGACTAAAGGACAGCTTTCATCCTCAAGCTGTGAGACTAAAAAAGTCAAAAAAAAGGAGAAAATACTTGCACATAATTTATAACAGAATTTTCTGGTTAAAGCATAAAGCAGCTTTAAACTGCATTTTGTTGTAGAAACTCATGCTGTAAAATAACTGATGAATCTAATCTTTTTTATCAGCAGAGTTTAAAGATCATTTTCTCACAATTAAAAGGTTGTTTATTACAGTTTTTATTTACATTACATCACACTAAATCCCCAAAATGGAACCTCATATTCATCACCTGTCAGCAGTTTCTTCGTGGACTTTTAAACCTTAAAGTTTAACTGGCAACAGACAAGCTTTTTGCTTTTTCTTATCATTATCAAGAAAATGTCAATTGCAACACGTAATGACTACGGAGTAATGACACCGTCTGCATTTAGATTGGATACCTATTAGCCTTTCACTATGCAATTCTGTCTGCCACCAGGTACAATCTCCCAAGAAAATAATGGCTAGATTTATGGCACAAAGGAAGTGTGTCGGCCAAATTTAGTGGATGGATCCAGTCAGCCTGAGTGGATCCTTCTATAAACATTAACAGACAGAAGACAGGTTATCACTGACTCTGTGTTCAGTTTCTTTCATTTTGTTAAACCATTAAATAACACAACACCATCTAGTTTGTTTCTCTCAGTACACACTAAATGTTTTTTGCTTTCATTTTTGTGCTGTCGAGTAAATAAATGAATAATCTCATGCTTTTTTTCCTAATGTTTTCATCCAACGTACTGCAGCCCCTGCTGTAGTTACTTGACTGTGCCAAACAATGCTCAAACCGCTACCACTCCGTATAAAATTATGAAAAATTTCCCTTCACCTCCTCAGTGAACATGGTTATTCTTATATTTTATTTCCAAAATGGTGTTGATGGTTTTTTCACAGAAATTTGGGAACAAATGCAGTGTGTCCTCTGTCTCTGATAGTTTTTGAGGAAAAACAGGAAGTGATGCAGTTGTCGTAAAACAAATAATGCCACAGGGAAACACTAAAAGTGAGTAGAAAGTTGTCTGGATCCACTTTAATTTTCTCATTGTCCTTGTCCCATGTGTACAATGACTGATAAAGTAATTTTTTAATATGATCACCCCAGCAGAACCATTTTCGCTCACACACTGTGGCATTTTGCACTTTGCCGTTTCCCACGTGTGTTTCCTCAGGGAGCATTTGTCAAGACAGCCAATTTATCAGATAATAAAATAATGATAATGATAATTAGATTAATTCTCCTGATCATGACCCGTGCACTTTGAATGCCGATTACCATGTAAACACAATCTCAGTGTGATTTTCCAGGCCGATAGCTGTGTGCCCAAATCGGAGTGCCACACATGTACCCCAAAGTCTAATGAAATAATAACTTTGGCTGCTCAAGCATAGTCAAGTTTTACTTCTCCTTTTCATGCTACTGCACCACTAACAACAGCTCTCCTGCCTGCTACGAAACATTAGCCATCAATTATGTTGTAATTAAGAAATATCTAAGCTTTGGCACCTACGACCACATTACAAATTCTCCACAGCTGGCTGATTTCAGAGTATTGAAAAGCAAATGCAAATAGGTTTTTCAATTTGGAAATGGGATGTAGGCTAATTGAGTTGACCTTCAAATAGTCTTTTATTTAAAATTAACACCAGAGTGCGAAGCTGTGTCTGAGTTACATTTGCTAAATATGCAGCTGCACTTCACTATAACTCTGAGTTCTGCAATCAAGACTCAGCACAAACATTTTCATTTTCATTTCATGGCAAATAAAGCACATGAGTAGACTACAACTGACATAATATTTGTTGCTCTGTCAGTTTTTGTTTGTGTCGTACAGCAATGCCCTAATACAGGAAAATATCAACCTGAACAATTTCTTTATGCAAATGCACATTTGTATAACACAGATTTCAAGTGGTGTGTGCGTTATAAGAGCTGACAGCAGGTCCGAGGATGTGCTGCCAGCTTGAGGAGCAGGTTTATAACAAGTGGCTGCAGCAACGTCACAGCCTTGTATTGCCAGAGAGAGCTCTTCATCCAGTGGCTGGTGTCCGTAGTGACACCATGCAAAAAATTTCCATGGTGGCCCCTTTAAACAGCATATATCAATATTAAAATATCTATATAATATCAATCTGAAAATGTATGAACTCTAAATGTAGAATTTTGAGAATATAAAAAGTAGAAATACATTTTAGAGTTAAAATTACAATATAAAAATGTCAACAGTTCTTCTTAATAGGCTACTGTTGAAGTTTGGCAATTGGTCATCCTAATGTTAAAGCAGCGCAGTGGATCCATTGTCCAGCTTGCTAGCTAGCAACAGTTAACTAGTTTAAACAACTTCCCTAAAGAATAAAAGAGAATAAAACACCATTAGTCCAGCAGCCAGGCTAAATATGATTCAGTTGTTTACTGTTATACTAAATTGTGATTATCTGCTCCACTTACCACTGTCTTGCTTTCTTTTTCCCTCATTATTTTCTTCATCTTACTCTTTCATTTTCCAATTCAAGCGGAATAATTTCATTTTTTTCTACTTCTTCTGCTTTCAATCCAAACTACAAGAATCATACTTGTAGGACAATGGATGTTCATGGACACTGGGCCCTTTCAGGAAGCTTTCCCTCTGAGATGTAAACTGTCCATTGCTTGTTAAAGTGGTAGGGGGTTTGTGGTCATACGGTGGTTGCTACATGCTGAGACACTGCTGCAGAGTAAAGTCTGTCAGCCCTCAGAAGCTCCCTGTCCCCAAGCAGTAACGTGCTTTGCCTGTTCACAGGCTGCATCTCTGTCTTCGTCTGTCCAAGCAGGTGCACGCACACATGGCCTCACACTGAGCTGTTCCCGGGCTTAACCACATTAGCTCAGCTGTTTATGCATTTAACGCCAGCTACAGCTATACATCCGGCAAGCCATGAATCACAGAGAGGACATTTGGGTGGTATAAATCATTTATATTGTCAAGCTTTCAAGAGGACACAGTCGTTTATCCTCAGTTCAAGGAGACAAAGGCAGCTTAAGACACTTGTCAATGACGTGTTTGGAGAGAGCTCATAACAGGCTGTCAGGACGAGATGAGATGTACGCCACGTGCCAGGAAAGTGCTAAAACCAACATCCGCTTGCTTATCTGTGCCATATAGGGAGTCACACACACACAGATGTAATGGATGGAGATTGCTCCAACACTGCGCCCTGAAGCTGCCATTGTAAATTATCACCTGTCATATTTGTGACATTTTAGCAAAGACACTTGATGCGGTGATGCTGCAGATATGAACCCGTAGACCCATCAACAGTGTCTTCCATTTCAGATGCTTCTCACTGTTATCAGTCTATCTTAAGAGGATAGATCAAAACATGCAAACAGGGCCAGTGTGTTGCCTGAACAGAGATCAGAGTTAGGATAGACTGATCTGTAATTCACCGTACCTAATCTGCCCCTTTGCAATGTGTTTGCTGAAAAACAGTTTTTTTGTTGTTGTTGTTGTTGTGAGACATAAGTACTGTTAACTCTCCATACGTGCAGTACAGCTATCCATATGTCCTGGTGTAAAGTTAAAACACACGCATATCCACGCAGGCCTCACATGAAAGTCGCAAAGTAATTAAATGATGCTTTATCTTTAAACATATGCCAGTGTCAAGAGAAAATAGCCTCAATTCAGACAGCCAGTAATGAGAAACACCTGTAATTACTTGGAAATGTCAAGTTCTGTGACAAAGCGAGCTAGCGTCTGTGCTGGAGATGTAGGAATATTACAGCTGTTCGTATAAAAGCTCATGTCTGGAGGTAAACTGCTTGGTGAGTCATTTCATATTGCCAGTTGCTTCTCTAATCGCCTTGTTTTTCTGTTGAAGTTTTTCCTGAGGGAGCGGTGGCCGAGTTCCGAGATGGAAACGGCAGAGGGGGAGGACACACTTTTCCCATGTGGGATTGTTCTGCCTCTGAAATGGTAGCAGGGAACCTTTCAGCCCATCAGCTCCACACGTTTCCACTGGATCAAACGCTGCCCACAGAAAGCCAGTTTGCGTTCTGAGGAAAGCGTTTTGTTCAACAAAGAGTTACACAGATCATGTTTGTGTGTTTGAAAAAAAAAAAGGATTTAAGGCAACACTTGCATGAACATATAAAAGGACAACTGTCCTCAAACTTTAGATTCACCTTTGCATCGTCAGTACGGCAAGTTCTTATCCCACAAGGACGAAAACAGTCAGCTGCTTTGATTAAAACACCCCTCTGATCTGCCACCTCTATGGATGAGGTCTGACTAAAGGAACTAAAACTGCTTGGATAATGTGAAAACCATTACTAACGTGCTTTAATGAAACTGTTGCTCACTGTACAAGACGTGATGTAAGCTGTTGAAATAACAGGGTTGTTGAGCCAATTATTCACCCCAGCCACTTAGAAGATTCATACCACCCAAGCTTGTACAGTAGGAAAGGCTACAGCTAAAGCTGCTATGTTTAGCTTAGCATAAGGACTGGAAACAGAGGGAGACAGCTAGCCTGTACATGTCCAGTGATAACAAATTCGGCCTACCAAAACAGCTGAAGACTTCTGATTAACATGTTATTTCTTGTTTGTTTAAGTAATACAAAAACAGCTGTGCTAAAGCAGCATTTCAGCTGTGTCTTCATGGGGGCTGATGAGAAACAAATGAGGTTAAGTGTTAATATCTGAATCTATTGGTGGACATGTTGAAACAGTTTTTTAATTTTTTTCTAAGCTAAGCTAATTGGCTTCATACTCACTGTAAATTTACAATTTGTCAGTCAAAACTTGCTTGTCAGTCAAAAACCAAAAAACCAGTGTTGAGTGTTGGTATCAGATGGGGAATAAACTTTGAGAGTCACACTTTGTTGAGCCAAACATCCACCCCGACCACCTGACAAGGTTTTGTCACAATGTCACAACATCAGCTGCCTCCACCCTTTTTTAAGTGTTATGGTGTCTTCCCAAAGTGCCATCTGCTCCATCTTATCTGAGGATAAATGTCCCAAAGTGCACATAAAGCTGCAGTTTGCTCTAAGCTGCAAAATGCTGTATTTTAAATTTTTTGGACATGCTGAGTTGAGTTTTCTGAGAAAACTAATTGCAGTCAGATCAAACATTTCATTTGAACATCTCATAAATCCTTTTGCATCTTTTGTCAAATAGTTGAGCCAATGTTTGGATGTCACAAGGATAGATCTTATGTTGGAGGGGCCATTTAGGCTCTTTATCTGATAAAAGCGGGTAATGGATTTGTTCAGACGGTGCTGGTCTGTCTGATCTGTCAACAAACTGAGACAAACACAACAAGTTTTGAAGGTCAGCAGATTGATTTGATGTATTCTCATCAGTTTTGAAACAGAATAACATTATGGAGACTATCAATACTACTAAAAAAAAATTCATTATCAAAAATTAAAAGTCATGACAGTGGAGGGTTTCGGAAAACCTTTTTCTTATGCAATGCAGCATAAAGGTGGCAACTTGACAAGTGTCATCTCAAGCTGTCACAATATCAGAGCTTCAATACATGATTATAATAGCCAGAAGATTATGATAATGATATTATCAGAAAAATACCAAAATTTATCTTTAACTTTGTTTACTATGTGTTTTGTTTCTTTTCTTTTGAAATTATTCATTGTACAAGTGTAGGGAGGTGGAGAGAGAGTGTTACCATAACTGTAAAAGGCGCACAAATAAAAACAAACACTTTATGATAGTAAAAACTGCAACAATGTGAACATATAATTCAGGCCCAACGCCATGATAACTAAGCTTTAACAACACAGCTGAGACCATTTCTGTTGTAGAAGGTGGGTGAACAGGTTAGTTGTCTACCAACACACTGACTTTTGTGGAGAATAATGAAAAAAATACCCACTTGTTTTCTCTCTTTTTTCAGTCTCTTTGTCATTTTTAGCCTGATTTTTAGCAGCAGTTCATCCTCTGATGTCGGGTAGCTAACTACTCACAGTGTCCTCTTTTTGTTACTGTTTTTTACTGACAGGTGTCATAAAAGGTGCATCACCGCCATGTACTATGATGAGGCAAAACAAGAAGAAACAGAAATGAATAATGAGTATATAACACGGCCACTAACTTTATCACAGGCTGACTCTTTCAGGAGAAACCACTCATACTTCCTGGCATCAACACCACAGCAATTTCATGCCATTTCCTCTCTGGATCATAACATCCTGTCTTCTGCACCTTGACCATGTCTGTCTGTTTGTTGAGTGCTGCATTTCTTTTAATGTGCATCAGAAGACATGAGATATGTTGCACTTAAGGATGGATAGCAAAAGTATCATATGAATAAATTACCAAATCAATTGTTCATCACAAAAGGCCTGTTATACTCAAGCAGCATGATAAGAGCCTAAAAATAAATAAACTTCCAACTAATGCAACATTAGTTTGAAAAAATATCCACTGACTGCTGCATGCTGAGAAGATTGCAAATGCCAAACCATATCTCAAACCTTTACATGCTTTAACTCCCTTTGTTTTGCTATTTGAGGCTATTATTTCCCCTCTAATAGCATGCCATTCATTTGGGTGCCATTTTCTTGTATAAAGAGGTGCCTAGTTAACAAAAAGGAAAGAAAAACCATTAAAATGGACGGCTTTCTAATCATCAGGAAGCGACCAAGGCACAGAGGTACACAAGTTGTTCTCTGAAACCATCTTAATCATCCAACAAACACAATTATTGCTGTCACTTCCCTGCGCGCCGAGCTCGGTCCTTGTTGTTTGACTTCTGAAGTCACATTTTCCTTTTTACTAACTTTCATGAATTGATTTATAAGTAGGACGCAGAGAGATGAATCTAAACAAAAAAGCTTTCAAGATGTGGAACAGCTTAGTTTGATCAATGATAGGATTGTCTCATATGTTTACTTGCATTCATCTGTCTGAAGTACAGTCCTGTGGTTGTTTTGTTTTTGCCACTTTTGCTGTTATGAAAGCAGAAAAAAAAAAAACTCTTGACAGAGAGGCTTGTGTTATCTCAGCAGGACGTCGAGCTCCCTCTCTGTTGTATTTGTTTCCAGACCAATATGCTCTGTAGATTCCACTTAGCTCACCCTTATTCAGAAATCTAAAATCTTGTTGAAGACATTGTGTGTTTCTGAGCCACAGTGAGGGTGGTGCTTTTTTTTATTTTTAGTTCTTAGGTGTTAATGAGATATTATATTTCAAGCCAGCCAGAAGTCTATAGCAACATATAGTTTGATGCTGTTGCTAAGTAAATGCCTCCATATTCTCAACAAGTCCTAAGGGGAGGGATGTGCTATGAAAGTGCAACACATTTGAGATGATATGAGGCTCCAGCGGTGCTTTTACAATTCTGATCATATTATGGGTGTGCGTGTAGCACCAGGATTTGTCTAATTGCTCCCTCTCATGGGCTGCCAGTTCACAGAGATGTGTGACAGTGTCGACAGTTCTGAAGCTATTCGGTGAAGTCCAACTGCTGGCTGTTGAGGACCAAAACAAGACTTGATTAGCAATGCCTCTGTGGGGAGGCTGCCCTGTACAACCGTACAGTTGTACTGACAGCACACTATCAGCCAGATTCAAGCCGTCAAGGCAAAACAAAGAACTTGAGAGGGATGGGCATGGCAAGCAAACCAGCTCTGCTGCATTCTTTTGCAGACAACAGTCCTGCAGCTCTCTTGATGGCTTTATTAGTGGGGATGACAGGCTGTGTTACTGTACTGCACAGTTACACTTGAGCTGCAGGACTGAATCACTACTGGACCAGCCTTGAAACATGTCAACTCAAGGGGCAAGGATTTCTTTTATATGTGAATTATACAGCAAAAATACATCAAGTACAGAGTAAAACTTTTGTAAGGAAATAAGTTTTTGACAACATCTGCTTATGCTTAAGCATGTGCACAAGGACATACGTACACAAACGTTCTGTTTATTAACTGAGGAAAACCTGAACCTGTTTGTTTCATTGCCATACTACCGACCAAATGATGAGTCTGTGAGGGATCCAAACATTGAACTTTTTAATGTAAAAGCGACCAGTATCACAAGTTCTCCACTGGGCAACAGATATACTGTACCAGCGATGGCAGAAGAAGTGGACTGTTATTAAGTTAATGTGGATCTAAACTAGTCCGAATTTCAAATACTTTGAATTTTAATTAAAGTATTCAACTTTGCAAACAGCTCATGTGGAAAGAAATGTTTTAAAGGATGTATACATATGGGTTTTGCAGCGAATGTTAATAAGTAACAAATAACAAGTACAAAAGTTGAAATTAAAACTCAACTGTGCACCTTTAAGTTACCGCTGATGTGAACCAAACATCCGCTGCTGCTGCTGCTGCTGCTGCTGCTGCTGCTGCTGCTGCTGCTGCTTCTAATAAAAAAAATTCAACTTGTAAACCACCAGTTGACCTTCAGTTTTGAAGCAGTCAAAGGACACAAAAGGTGCGATTGTTCATTAAGTAGATATCAACAGTAAAAATGGACATTTTAAAATGTTTTTATTTTTGATGAATCATTTTTAAATAAGTTCTAAGTTAAAGTGAGATTAGTTAGTCATCTGCTGTTAGAAAGGTCACAAATGTTTGAGCACAGCTCCAAATGAAGACTCTTCAAATTCTTCCATCAGGTTTTCAACCTCAGGTGCTACATTTGTGCCAAGTATTTGATGCTAAATAAAAAGTGACATTAATACTTTTAGCATCTTCATATTACCTGTAAATGTATTTAATTAAACTCTAAATGTCACCAACCCAGCAAAACCAATAAAAAGCTGTCTTCAGGACCAAATACAAGCTCGATCCATGAAACACTTCATCATCTACTCTTACTCCAGAACAGATCTGATCATGTTGTTATGTTGGCTGTATTTGTATGATTAATGTGCATGATGAATTGGATGAAAATTCTTTCTATTCAAATTTTTTATAGAAATTAAAAAGTATTTTTGTTGGCATTGCAGATTATGGAGCATTCAGATCTCATGTTTTAGCTCAAAGTATAAACTTTGTGTATAGAGGAGCTCAAAAGAAAGAGTTTTGTATTTAAATTAGTTGATATGTTGGCAATTTAGAAAGGGACTTACATGTTTAGAGTTCTCAAGTCCTTTTGGTTTATAGTTAAAACAGGAATTTACATTGCTGTTTATTAATTTAGGGCCTACTGCCGGAGTGCACAGGCACCACTGACAAGAGACATTTGGGAAAAAATGAAAACATTTCTATGAATAAAACAATTTATTCCATGAATGATAGGCTGTGAAATATGGTGCACACCACTTCAGAACCATCAAAAGGAAGCTACGGGGAGAAACTGCATGAGGAGGCATTATCAGGCTTGTCAGCACGGCCTGTCTAAAATAAATACCATTTGCATCTTTCTTCTATTTATCATCTGTTGCATTATGCCTGCTGTCCTCTCTCGTTGCTGATTAAATTTCCATTAGCCATGCTTACTAGTTGTGCTGGGGAGGGAGCTTCTGAAAAATGCTCTTTGAATGTGATTGCTCTTAGAGAGTCGAGGTTGGGTAATGACATGGTGGCATGCTTTTTTGTTTTTTTGGGGAGGAGGTTATGCACCGTGTGACAGCGTGTCTTTTTCCAGTGAATTTTTGGCTTCTGTCTGTCTAGGAAGCTGGCAGGAGGAGAATGGAAAAGCAAATGAGACTCTGCAAGATTGAAGGGGTGGAATAGAGGGAAGATGGACGTTTCAATCGGAAGAAAACATCTTTTTGGGTACACCATTCAAGTATTAAGATGAAAACCACTGCTTGAGGGTGTTTTGGAAAAAATAATCTCTCAGGATGTGTGTAGCAACTAACGCTTAGCCCTGCATCTGCATTTAAATCATAACATTTAAATGTACCCAAAGAGCCTCTGTTCAGTTCATTTAATTATTGCGCCCAAAATCATGCATGTGTCTCACATCAGGTTGATTGTTATACAAAGTGCGGTCGAAAACTGAAACAGGGCTGTTTCCTCTGTGCAGTAATGTGCATGAAGCAGTTGCGAGCAACATCTTTATTGAGTCAGTATTCCAGCTTTCATCACTTGAGCCTTATCAGCACTGAAATAACACATGTTTTTGTGACCACTGGTCTGTGAGCACTTGTAACTTCCTGGTTCCTGAGCAGAAGCACAACTGTGTCAGAGTCTCTAAGAATCTCTGTCAGCAGGCCAAGATGACCCAAAACTTCATGTCAAGCATCATCACCAGTGACCAGAGTTGTGTCTACAACTATGACCCAGAGACCAAACAGCAGTTTTAGCAGCGGAGGCAAACCACAGTCTCCCTGAAGATTTTTCTGGCCAAGAACGTAACCGAAAGCATGCTTGTGGTTTTTTATGACATCTGGGGGATTATACATCAGCAATAACACAGTCATCACTCCCCGGCCCCTCCACTTGCTGGGTTTTGTTCTTTAAAATTAAGTTTAATCTCTGGGTTGAAGTCATAGCGACAAAGTTTAGGTCCAATGAAGATGCAAATGGGCACATACTAGTGGTATCATCTAACTCAGGTGGTCAAGTGATGCAACTTCTATTACTTGTGAAAATAGGCTACATGAATGTACAGCAAAGAGTCTCACAATTTTTCATTTTTTTAAATGCATCTTGTATTGCAAATAACTCCTAAAACCCTTGTTGTAAAGTCTCCTTTTGATCACCAGGAGTTTTATATTCATGCATTTGACTCTTGTTTGTTCCGACTAAAAGGAAGTCGAAAAAAAAAAAGTTAATTTTTGCTGACAAATAGTTTCAGACAGTCATATTTCTTTGACAGGATTCAACAAAGCTAGAGATGTGATTTATAATTGTCTAGTGTAGATACACAGAACCATTAACCATCATAGGCAAAGGATTATGAAGTTATGAAGCAGCAACTTTCTCTAACTAGCTGCGGCTCTCTTTGGTTCCCTTAATGGCTAGCTGGATTGATTAGTGCAGGGAGGATGGGCGGTCGTGCAGCCTGCTGCCTCATTACTCTCAGTTTGCAGGTGTTCTCGATGCTTCGGTGCCCCCGCTGCCTTGGCACAAAGAAGACAGAGGACAGAGACCAGACCCACATCGTTCATCTTGTGCGCTGTGATGGAGGTCACGCAGGAAAGCACTCTTGCTCAGAATAAGTCGCTGGGAGTGACAGATGGAGTTGCAGAACGGGAGGGGAATCAGCTCAGCCTCAAAGTGTTTCATTTGTTTTTCATCTCAGGAAGGCGGCTGCAGGCTCACTTCTGATGACAGCACCCGCCAGGCTGACTTTATGGTTATGTAAGGCACCCTGACTCTGTGTGTTTGAGATTTACTACATCTTGATGAAACTGTGAATATGTGCAATGATTTCGTGTTGATTTTAGGGTTGGAACAGCGCAATATGTTTACGCTTTGGCATGTTTACTTTGCAAGAGCATGGTGACAGAATGGCTGTGGTAGCCACATAATGAACTTAAAAATTAATGCACTCATGTAATTTTATCATGATGTATTGAAATGCAGAGGGGATTCAAAATGCACTCATGTACACATTATAGAGTGTAGAAATAAGGGTCCAGGAGGTGAAAGAGGATGGAGGAAAGTTACTTAACTATTCAAACCTGCCTTTTTTCAAAGTTTTGCTAGTTATGTTTTGATGGATTATGCAACTTTTGCCTGCATGATGTTCTCAGGTGTTTTAGAAGCCACAGCGTATACGTAAAGCACACAAAGAGCAGGACTTTGACATTGCAAACACATTTAGACAACAAAAACACTGTTACTGAAATATCAGTCTTCAGGTTGATGAAAAAAACTTTAATAATAAAACAGTAAACAATAAAAAGGTGAGCTTGTATCGAAAAGTGTACATGACCTGGTGTGAACCCTCTGACATTGGGGCTGCAAATCATACAAACACTTGCTAACATGTAGATTTTAACATGTTCATACATTTTGTACTTCATGCACACACATTAAAGTTGATTACAAAAAGGTACAACCTGTAGTCCTGCTGGCTGAACAGCATTAAAATAAGATGATCATCTCTCGGGGTGTTATTGAGACAGATGTCTCTTGGTGAGATATGTGATGAGTGCAGTCCATCTTTGCAGGAAATGGCTAATTTTCATTCGTAAGCTCGCTGTCATGTTTCACATTGCATACACTATACTTCTGTACTATAGTCTTCCTGCTGTCTGATTGTTGGCTGGTTTTGTGACAAACAGGGAGCAAAAACCTTCCTTGCAATTAATAAAATCCTTTAAATATTTTCTTTGTTACCACAGAAATCACCAGCTGGTACATTTTAGTGTAAAGTAGCCGCCCACTGTTTACAATGGCATTGATCTCAGCATGAATAGCTTCCTAGTATAAAAAAAACAAAACATGGGTGTGGCCACCAGTTTGCTTTCAATCTCTCCAGCAAAATGCTTCTCACTGATCTGAAAACACCCCTGCAACTCAGGTAGGAAAGTATCATGTTTTTAAAGCCGTTTTTGAAGAGAAAGATGAGTCGAGTTGGGTAACTACACTGTTTAAGAGTTAGAATTGAGGTTATTAACATTTTGGCACATAAGTTCATTAGCAATGCTACCTCATAATGAGATAAAAAAAACCTAATCCAGGCAGCATTAGCCTTCCATCAAAATGTATTCGCTGTTGCAAATTAGTAGCACATGCACATGTAATTTCCAGGCGACAGGGCTGTTAAAGTAGCTTTTTGAATGTCATCAGCAGAGATATTTAAAATCAATGCACAACAACACAGATTTGTCCTCACAAGCTGCCTCATCAGGTGACAAAATCTGAGGGCATAACGTCAGACGAACGGCCATCAAGCTTCATCCTAATTGCTGTGTTACAGCAGGGACACGCATGCGACACAGGTCTCATTATTCTGACTTTTCATTTCACAAATACTGTGCAAATTCTCTCCTCCTGACCGCAACTGCCGCCACTTTTTGTTCAATCTCTGAGCAGAGTAGTTCTGGATCATCAACTCCATCTCCTCACATTTGCATATTCTCTCTAGAGCCACAGATTCTGCTCTTGCCTCAGCTGAGAAGGGAGACCATCGCATTAAAAAAAAGAAATAAAAAGAGAGATGTTTCAGGCTTTGCAAATTGCAAGGACACTGCAAATTAAGCAACGTGACCACACCTGTTGTTTAAGTCGTCTGAATTTTACACAGCTTGTTGTTGTGCCGTGCATTATCTTGACAATCTCTGTGGGCTTTAATTATTGAAACACTCCAAAGTGTTTTGCAGAGTTCATCAGTGCTCTGTAACACTCGACACAGGACTGCCAAGAACCGAACGAGTAGGTAGGCGGCCGGGGGGGGGGGGCAATTAGAGTGTAGAGCAGCTTCCACTCAACTCTCGTCCCAGAGGAATTCTGTCCTCACACTGTGGTTCCAGTCAATAATTCAGCTTCTGGATTTAACTATTTGCCATCATATCAAACTGCCCATTGCCACTGTGACTTGTTTTTGGAGGAGCTGTAAAGGAGGGCAGTCATGGAGGAACGACGCGTTTAGATCAGCTCATAACTACAGAATGTCATGGCTTGATATTTGTTGAGTGACTGATCATTAAGTGAGAATACTGAAGACCACATGTCCTTCAAGTTTAACTGTATAAAACTGTATAAATGAAAGTTTTCTGATCTGAAGCTTCCAGTGGCAAATTACTAGTGAGTGTCTCCTAGAAAACCCACACGACTCACAAAAACAACTCATATTACAGTTTATGATCTGAATTAAAGTCTGTTTTAGGGTTTGATCACATTTACTCACAAAAACTATGTGGTAAAAATTGTGGTTCCGGCTTAAAATACAACTCTTATTAGGATTCTCTTATACTCTTATTTTGAATTTTTTATTCCTTTGAACAAAGAGCCTGTAAGATGTTGCTGTTTGGAAAACACTGCAGATGAGTTGACGTTGAAGCAAAAAATGGGCCTCTTGGGTTTTCAAAAGTAGTTGTGGAAATGTATTTCCATCAAAGGGACAGACAAACAATATTTAGACCCAAACTAAAGGAAAATAAAGTTGAGGATGACTGGGGAAGAGGGGCACAAAATGATAACAGAATAGATTCGGGCAGAGAAAGGAATCCCTCTGAACAGTTTTAAATAAATGACAGAAACAGTTTCAACACATATTCAAACCAAATACACAAACAGACACACAACCAGACTGAGCAGGGAAACATTAGCCTCCTTATATGAACCTCTCAGGCAGGCTGATTGCCATCAGCTGAGGAAACATCACAGCTGCGATGAATTAACTCCTGATGCTGAAGAGACGGAGGAGCCTGTGGCCTGGATGTTAGGATCTTCTGGCTGTGAGAAGGTTAACAAGTTAACTCACAACTTTTGACAAAGCTTTAGTACTAAACTGTCCTTTATTTATACTCATAGCTTTAAATAAAACACAGACAAAAAGTCCTAAACGTGCTGAGGATGGATCCTGTAGGTCCTAAACACTTAACATGGAGTCTTAATTTTTAACTGTTAACTTAAATCTTGTCAATTTGTTACTGTGAAAGTTCATTTTTGAGGCAGTGACACTGCAGGCAGATGGTCAGCCGTCAGGCAGTGTCAGGCCGTTGGTGAGTGTCTGTCGCCCTAATTTTCGCTGCGCTCTGGTTGGCTTTTGTTGGCTGCTCTTTGGCAAATTCAGTGTTATTATTCCACCAAACCACAATATCTCAGCTACAGAACCGGCCGCCACGAAAATCTGTACAGACATTCATGACCACCAGATGATGAATCCTCATGTCTGTGATCCTGCCTTCTCTGAAGCACCATGATGGGGTCAACATTTGTGGTTTTTAATGTAAAAAGTCTAAACAGCTTCCGAATCAACTGTCTTGAAAACATGCCATCAACAGTTTAACATTTTAATTTCTCCATAATTAACGACAAAAATACTGATGGCATCTTCATCAAATTCACTTGTGCTTTTTATTTACTGCTAATTAGGAAATGATAGCATGCTAACCTGCTATATATATAGTCATATATTTACTTATATAGTAAACATAGTAAATATTAGTATATCATCAGCTTACATTATTATTATGAGTGTCTGAAATGAGTATTTAGCTCAAAGTACCGTTATGAGCAGTTTCACGGAGCTTCTTCTCCTTGTCTTGTTATGATAACTTCAGTCCGACTGTTTTTTATCCTTTCCTTTTCCAAAATGTTGAATTGCTTGAACTGCTGCCAGTAAAAACTTTAAAATGCTGTCTTGTTTTTTTTTTTGTGGAAGTGTGTTTGGTGAAGTAACTTCATAGCTATGCAGCTTCATGCATTGTGAGGATAAAGGAGCAGCTGAGCTCACATTTCAACAATTAATCTGCAACTGAGCAAACCTCAACCATCCATACAGCTGAAAGCTCTGGAGGACACAGTGAGATGACCTTGAGTTGTGATCGTGCAGTTTGAGTTGAAGTGATAAAAAAAAAAAAAAAGTTGCAGTCCTGTGTAAAAGTAAAGTATGTGGGCAGATCAAATGAAACAGGAAAATAACTGTGGTCTCCCGGTTTTGTGGTGCTGATAATGTCATAATTCACACATCAGGTAAACATAAACACAGGCTGTTTTAGGCATCTGAACAAACAGTAATTTCCCTCTTTCTCTCCTGCAGCAGTCTCCGCTTTGCTCATATTGCCGTCCTGCCCCAAAGGGAAGAAGCAGTGGAATAATGTTTATATTATTGTTTCCCAAAGTCCATACATTTTTTTTATTACTGTTAGATGTATGAGAGAATTTACATAAATGATGCATAAAAAGAAAAAAATGTATTTAAATGCAATTTAAAAACTAATAAATCAAAAGTGTTTTAACAGACAAAGAACTACTTGCTTTTCATCAGCAGCCACGCAAAAAAAAAAAAAAAATCACAAAGTATTTGCTCATTATATGGATGACTTAGATATTTTTAGCCTGTAACATGTTGGTATGAATAAATTATTCTATTTCAGAGCGGCTGCAGCGTGAGTATGCTCAGTCAAACCATTTTCTTCTCGCACGCGTATAAAAGCATGAGTGTTGCTGAAAACATTCGCAAAGGTCACAACAGTTCAACACAAACACAATCTACAGTTCCATCGTCAACTTGCCATTTATTAGTATCAAACCACTGCTACAAAATTACATCAAACATGATGAAAATGGACTTGCATACGTGCTATACACAATGTCAGCGTCAAAGGAATTAAAGTACATGAGTTTTCTTGTTTTTGGACAAATATCAATATATATTTATATATATTTATATTTATTATATATAGATATATCAATGCCACTTAAAGCCATATATATCATTCCAGTGATCTAAAGCCTATAAATGTACAACTATTTCCCTGGTGGCTAAAAGACCGTCAGACACAGTTTGAGTGAACATTTCCGTTCCAGATTTCTCATTTCTCATCACATTATATTTCAGCATGGTGATTTCAAAAGTTAAATAAAAGAACACATTTTTAAAAAAAGAGAGAAATTGAAGCCAAAACAGAAGAATTTAGTATGCTGCCATCAGACCTGGTAATGACCGTTCCCATTTTTTTGTAAAATGAACAGAAATGCCATTTGTAAATATATTTAATTTTACAGAAACCAACAGAGGAAATGTGGTACCTCAAAACCTTGAACTCTCCTGGAGGCCACTGCATTTAAACAAACACAGCACTGAAGACACATGATGAACCAGAGCTACTAAGAACAGATTTATTCTGTCATTCAGTGTATGTGGAACAATGTGTAATCTGCCTTACGAGGCATGAAAACAAAAATGAAATAGGATTATATATACTGTCAGTCAAATGATGGTGTTTTCTCTATGGCAACCGCGTTCAATCCTTCATGAAAACTGACAACTGCCCAGGAGCTTCACGTGAAAACACTTCGCAATAAGTGATTTTGTCATCGGCACCATGGAGAGACCTGGCTTAGATAGCTTGCTTAAAAAGCCAGGCATTATCTCAGGCTCTGCATCATTGCCTGGCAACTTATTTTCCAGTTCAGTGGAAATAATGAGGGACAGGTTGACAAATACTTGGTGCAACCTCTTTTTAAAATAGCACGTCCCTTCCTACATTGGCAGCTGTAGCACTATCAGAGGGATTTCAAAGAAACTGGAGAGTCACACCAGTCAGAAATGTTTTTGTACCGATTGAAATGTTTCAGAGAAAAGAAAGAGGCCAATTTCAAAAAAACCCTGAACATTTTTTTTCTCTTTTTCCATTTAGAAGTGAATGAAACTTGCCCATAGACTGGTTATAGAGAAAGAAAATTCAATGCATTTTTTTTCCCTCTGTCTGCCTGTGTTTGACAGAGGGGTTGCTTTTGCCTGCTGTGCAACAAACATATCTACCAAACTGAATAGCAGCACTCAAGAAACAGAGGTTTTTTTGATAGTGACAACTCAGTATGCTGCTCAGGGAAGAAGGACGGTGACTGCAGGAGCCAGGCAGCATCTCCAGTGTGTAGTATGACACGATCTCCCAGTTAAAACTGACAAAGGCACAGGAAGGGTTTCATTAACCGCAGGGTCAGGAGGGATCTCTCTCTCTTGTGCAACTCCTCCACTCTCCACTCTGTTCATGTTGGCCACAGATGCCTTTGTGAAGAGTCAAAAAAACACAGTGTGCCACCACGCTAATCATTACCATAACCTACAGTACATGCTGCCTTTATGTTACTGCAGGGTACACGGAATAATTTGCAGCACAAGAAACTGCAAGAAGTCAAATCAGAATGAACTTTGATGCATAATAATGTGCTGAAAACAAGGTTGAATATTTGTAGCTGCGAAACAAAACAAATCTTTGTCAATATTTATTCAAGTTTGTCTTTTAAGACTGTAAATGCTACTTGCAGTATATTGTATTCCCTCCCTACATCAGCTGTCATTGGCAAACACAGTATTTGAGGGGTTTTTTTTGTCACTATGTTTCTTACGGTGACATCCAGAGTCCTACATAATCTGCAAAATATTTCCTGCTGTTTGTTTAAACTCAGATTTTCCAAGCTGTTTTTCTCACTGCAGCAGGAGCACTTTAGACGGAGTCGGGTACAGTATGTCAGTCACTAGAAAAGATGAACAAATGTGCCCATCATGCACGTCTCTGCCTGAAAACCAGCGAGCTAAGATTTTTTTTCTGTACAGTTTTGACCTGATAACACCCAGGATGAAGATAATTTGAACCCTGTGTCTGTTTCCCTGGAAGATAAATACACACAATTACACTGAACTTTCACTATGCATTAATCATAATTACTTTAATTATGATGACATTTAACTATGTTTTATTCATTTTTTATTTGCGTGCTTTGCTACTTGGGGGATACATGCATCAGAAATAGCTGCTGAACTGAAGTCTGTGTCATGAAATCACTCTATTCAATCATGTTCAAATACACAGTGCATGTAATTATATGTCATATTTGTGGACAGTTGCAGTTTTTCATGTTCATAATAAATGTTTTGATGATGTTATATATAGCTGTCAAAAAGGAAAATTGATAATTGAGCAATCATTTTTTAGGTTTTCAGTTAAAAAGATGTGTGCAGAAGCTTTAGCTTGTTGTGGCAGTAATGCTCTAAGCAGGAGTTATGATTTGTAAAATACTTTAAAGGCACATTCAGTACAGTACTTGTCCCCCTCTGGGAGTTTAATCATCTATTGTTTCATAATACAACAAATCCAAACTTTGTAATAAACATATTCAAACTGAACAGTGTGATTTTCATACAGCCCAGTGAGAGAAGGGGGATGCTTTAAAATGGGCAATTTAAAAATTCAGGGTGAGGATTGTGGAGCCGTAATAATACACACCAGCATGAATATTTAAAATCCTCTTATCTTAAATTTAAAAGTGGAGATTTTTTTTCCCCTCCGCTGTCAGCCGGGAGCGTGAGGTGAGGCAGCGATCTCTGCAGGTGGGTGGCGTGGCCTCTTTTCAGCTTGTACATCAACACCACTTTTTTAACTGAACTTTTAAGAGGTAGGTCACACAGCCATGGATGTTTTAGTCAAGAGTGTATTCAGGTCAGAGGATACTCGAAAGCCTTGTACTGGTAGGGGGAAAAAACAAAGCTGTGATAGACCCGAGATGCATTATGGGATGGAATGTGATTTATGTTTGTAAATATCTCTAGATGATATACATACTGAGTGACACACTGCAGTCGATGATGATGGTGCACTGCAAACTGTGGCTAATCCTATGTACTGTGGCATCTGGCCATCTGGGCTCAGGAGGATTTATAGAGTCTGAGGGCAGAGTGGAGGGGATCAAATATGCATGATACTGCAAAATTAAGATGACTTAATAACTCAAACCACTGTGTTCAAACAGAAAATAGTCCCAGCAGTGTCTGATCTGGAAGAGTCCAATATGGAGTTCAATAGGGCCCAGTGGCCCCTGTGAAGGGGAATCAACTATGGAAGCTTTAAACACAATATAGACTTTCTTAAATATTTATGAGAATTTATATTTTAGATTGTGACTTACGCCAAACAATCTATTTTAAGAATCATCGAATCATCATAACCTTTTGTGTCACCAGGGTTTCACTGAGCCACTTGGAATAATATTGCAATCAGTTATTTGCTTGAATTTAACTTTAAAGACCTAATTTGTTTTTGATTATAATTTCCTGTGAATCCACATTAGTTTTGTGATTTAGATCAATGACCGTAAATACTGACGACATGACGGCTCCTCAAAACTGATCTTCAAACATCTTGATCACCACATATTGGCTGGCTGCAATAAGGTCATAAATGAAATAAAAATAAAGCAAAAAGACAACAACAACAACAAACGTCAAAATGGTTTCTGTCATTTTAGGTAGTTCTTGTAACACTGATGTCCGTTCAAGTGCTATTTTTTCTGATAAATTTGGTTTCACATAGTATTTGACGCTAAAAAAAAGGGTTGTTAAGTCATGTTTAGACTGACCTAGCCCAGTAGTTGAGTGGGTGTGCAGGTAATATTTTGACCTCACTTGTGCACAGTTGTCCATCAATGACTGCAATACTAACATAAAAATGGGCCTTATATTTATTACTTTTTAATTATTTGTCATTATTTATTAATACTGACTGCTTGTAGTCTGATTCAGATAAAAATCTAGTAAATCAGGTCTTCAAAGCTGAAGGTATCATATATCATGTAATGCTTTTTCACACTGATCTAACTTAAAAGTATGCTAACTTTAGTTGTAACACTGGCTAATTTAAGCTAAAGTTACAATTCCACAGACTGAAGCTGTTGCACAATTTGTTAAATTTTCACTCATGTTCAAACATCCTGAATAAAATGATCAAAACAGAGTGTAATATTCTGAAAAGGATAATTAAGGAATTCTGACTATTATTTGCTATCAGCTAGCTTCAGCTGTCGGCATCATTAACCACATTAAAAAAGGTCTATTTTTCAAAACACATATTACTCTGCTCTTTTTTTAATAACAGCAAAAAGACGGGATCCTTGCTAAATTTTAAAAATACAAAACAGTCAGAGTAGAATTCTTTCTCCTCTGAAAAAAAATATCTTTGGATGAATGTACAGGCACCAGCTTGCAATGCATCTTGTAGATTACTTGAATCACAGAATAAGTGTTGATGTAGCTTATAAAATCTAAAAATAACTCTTTAAGGGGGGACAATAAGGGTGTAAGGAGAATGTGGTGAAGACACATTTTGGAGGAGGATGTTGTTGTAATGGCGCTCAAACCCAGTGACACTGCCAACCCCATTGAGTGCTCATTAACTCAGATATGGGTTAACATTGTAACATGAAGACTTTTATTGCAAATAATAGTGACTCGATAAAAGGGACTTGTTAATACCATTTTTCAAAGTAATAAACATCCAGTACATTTCATATGGAATACTAGCATGGTATTAACTGCTTAGACAAGCAACCAACAGAACTCCAGACTGTCACCAATGTGCCACAATAATTATCATGACTCTGAATAGCAGTTTTTTTTGTTTATCAGCAAAGTTGATTCAAATAAATCACAAACAAACATAGCCTGGTGGTCTGCAGGAGGTATGTGTATTTTTAGACCAGATTTAAGAACCAAAGGTCTGAAAAAAAAAAAAAAAAATTGGTTCCATTCATAAAAAGTATGAATATCTGTAAAATGGCCACCTCAAAAACACAGGTTAACTTTGACATGCAGCACAACCATACTCTCTGCACATCGTCAAACACGCGAGTGTGTGAAAACTATGACTACACACTGGCTCTAAAGATCAAAAGGTATCCTATTTTCTCCAAATATACACACATTGATTCTGTTCTATAGTACTGTTATATTTGTTCACACCCGCTCTCTTTCAAAAAGTAGGTAATTTGATTGCAAACCTTGTTCATTTTAATGTACTCATCCGACAAAAAAATCAACAGCAGTTATGGCATCTAAATGAACCTGACAACATTATAAACTATGCCATACTGGGCCTCATTCAAATAATGTCACATATCCAGTTTTACATGTTCAAATCTATTTTTTATACATTGTTTTCATAAAGGAAGAGAATAAATATATTTCTGACGCATTTTCTTTATACCTTAACATTTAAACAAGTTCATATGGTGCAGTATTTTCATAATTTGTAAAACAAGCTGAGAACAATTTCAGTACAAACAATAAAAGAAAACAAATGTTTAGCAAACTTCAAAACAAAACCCAAAACTTAAAAATAATAACAGTGTTTGTGCTTTAAGTCTTTTAACTGCGATGGCTATTTCTCTATAAGTTTGCAGTTACAAGTTCAGGTGAAAATACTGTGTGAACTCAGGAACTGTTAGTCCCTCGATCGTGGGCAAAATACAACCCAATCCAAATCGAAAACAAGACCCGCAAACATGTTTACCTGTAGGACAAATACTGCATTTTTATCAGATGCAACTGGCTTTACTTGAAAATACCTGTCACCTGTTGATAATTGTTGGTTTTCACTGAATATAATGCCTAATTTGAAAGATAAGTCAGCTATAGGTTTATGAGAATTAAATAATCAGTAATGTGTCAAACAATGAGTCGCATCTTATTTAGAGCTCCTGGAAGTTTCCTTTAAAAGGAGGTTCATTTAATGGTGATGGTTCTATTAAGGCATTACAGTGCAGTATCTCTGTTTACACCATGAGTTGAAGATACTTGAAGATGAATATGCCATGACTGTCTTGTCAAAAAGTTAACTCCTTGCAATAACATGGTTTTTGAGCCTCATTGTGGCGAACAAAAAGCCACATTTTCTCCTTTTAAACAACCTCATGGTTTAATTTATTCTGAACTCGGCTGGATGTTACCCTGCATGTGGACACTGTTGGGGTTTTTAATAAAAGTGACACTAATATCGGAGGAGCTGTTAGCACCTTAGGCCATGTTTGCAGTGATGAGCATGTTCATAGGCTTTATTTTGTGTTTTGTTGCTGTTAATGAACATGAGAAAGACTCAGACTGGAACCAAAGGAACGTTTCATTATTGTACTCTCTTTGTGGTTAGTCAATTTGCTGATTAAACTTAAGTTACATAGAATTTTACTCTCCTGACTTATTTTATTTGTTAACTGGTTCAATTTAGTAGATATACTGGAGAGTGTAAAATATTCAAGTATAGTATTACCTGTAAAGAAAAATGAAGGAATAAAATACCACAGTGCAGAATGTTGCCCTCCCAGTATACATAATCTAAGTACCATGCTAAAAATTGAAGCCAAACACCTCAAATGACCTGCAGTTTGCAGCTGTGGCTTATCAACCAGCAGATGATCAGAAGGTACACAGCAAATCCAGAGACAAAACACTTTGCTCAGATGCCAACTGGAAAGTGGCACGTTTTTAAAGAAGTGCATCTTTTAAGAGAAAATTTTAAAACAGCTGAATTTGGGCTTTGCTTTTTTTCTCCCAACTGCAACACTTTGTTGCAACATTCACACTTGAACTTAATTTAAAAAAAAAAGAAAAAAAAAGAGTAATGGAGTATATACTGTCATATTTATATTTTCCAGAAAAATGTAAACATAGGGCAGCAATGTTCCTCCCTTCGAACTGTACAAAGTCATGAACTGTGTTAATGTTCTTGGTCGAATGAGAAAAGCTGGTCCCACTTGAAAACAAAAGCCTACACTATATTAAAATATAAAGTTACAATACAGTATATTTTGCTACTTTTACGGCTGCCTGTCTTTCAGGCAGGCATAGTAACCGAAGGACCCATTTCAGAATACAACAAAGCACACCTTCAACACTGTTCATCCATCTATTGAGTTATCATGACAACACAGGTCCTGAAAAAGCCCTGCCTTTTTTGTTCTTTTGTTTTTTTTTCTTTTTTTTCAGTGTTTTTTTTAAGCACACTCCATCACCTTAATTTTTATCATTATGAATCTAAAAGTCTTTCCTTTGTTCAACAAACCCAGAATACATTCAATACAACATTGGTATGGTAATTCTTTGTACTGAGAGACTTGGCACGATTGTGTCTTTTTAGCCACTTACAAAAACGGATGAACATGTCAATTTTGCGCCATGGCGCCCCCCCCCCCCAGAGAAAGAGGCGTGAAAGTAACTCATTTGGGAAGTTTGGGGGCTTTTGATATGATCGGAGGTGGAGTGGGCCTGGGTCTGAGCACTGATTCACAAAGTGGTCAATCAACTGGAAAGGAAAAGAGGAAATAATAATGATAATAAAAAAAACATCATCAGTATTTACATGACAGAAATTTCACCAAAAAGCAAAAAGAAAAAAAAAAAAAAAATCCCCCACACAAAGTAACGCTGATTATTTTCCCCTCACTGCTTTTCAACAAACTGTACCAGATTGGATTCCAGCCATCAGCAATGTCAAAAAGGATTCATAAATGCTCTCGACAGTCATTGTGTCTGGGCTGGCCTCTGCTAGTACACGCTGATGAAGGAGGAGAGAGCCAGGACCAGGTATCGGCAGGCCAGCGGGACATACGCGCTTCCTGTGCTCCCATAGGGTGCAGTGTTGGGCGCTGTGGGCAAGGAAACAAGAGAGGCTCTGATTAGTTGTGATTGCACTTTCACTCAGCAGCACCAGACATTTGAAAACCCCAGTCGGCTTGGCATGGTGCTTCCAAATGAGACTGTAAAAACTGCAATTACTGTACTGCCGCCGCCGTTTGGAGTCGGCTTCTCCATTTGTAAGAGAAACTCATGCTTCACCACTCTACATTCTGCACTAAGATCTAAGATGCTGGACTTCAGAGTAAAAAAACAACTCAAACAGATGCACTTTCAGAAAATGGTACCTTAAGTATCAACCACAATTACAGTCTCATTATTAAAAAAAAATACTTTTGTGACAATAACTACATATAGAATTTAGACAAAATTATACAAACTCAGGGGTCAGAGAGAAGGAGTTAAACATAAATTCTGCTATACAAATTTGTATTATTTTTGGCCTTAAAACTTGTATAAATAAAACCCTCAGGAAAGGAGTTTTGGTTGAATTGCTAACAAACAGACAGAACATTTTTGTAATGAGACACAAGCCAAAATGATTAGGAACCACTATTTCACCATGAAAATATTTTCACAGGGTATTTCTTTGTCATGAAAGGTTTGCAAAACAAAATGAGAGCTGTATTATGTCATTTTACAAAAATATAAAATATATACACAGAATGGAGCAAATTATGGTTATTCATATAAAGAAAACTGCAAACATATACATACCCAGGAAATGATTCTGTTGTAAATTTTATTAGTATGTGTAAGATAGAATGTTAACAGCGGCAACAAGACAGAGAAAATAAAAGAATTGAAATCTTCACATTAAAAATTCGACACTTGAGAAGCATCATCCTTTGACTGTGTTTCAGCACTGAGCATTACTGACGTAAAACACAGTCAGCTTATGTTTTAGCATCTCATCTACGTCTTTAATACAAAACCTTAAAGTCCCCACACACTCACAGTGCATTAACACAGGTGTTGTCTGATTAGACCTCCTCTCAAAACTCATCCTGAAGCTAATTGACAGCTCTCTTACTTTGCTGTGATGAAAGGAGTCTAATCAGACTGTGTCATTGAAAACACCTGTAAAGGCAGGGCCCCAAATCTGCAAAATAACTCAAATGGCAAGTAACTATGAATAAAATGGGCATGAAAAGCTGCACTATTTCCCTCTGAAAAGTTACAGAGTAGAAACAAAGAAGTGTTAAATGTAATATTTTTAAGTTTGGTGTCAAAACACTTACTCCCCTTTTGTTCTCTTTTATATTAGTCATATAAAAAAAGCCATCAGTGGAGAAGAGGAGAATAAATGGCTACATGAGGTCTTTTCTTCACTTTCCTATTGAAGGGGGCTTTGTTTTGTGCTGTTTGTGCTTCCCTGACCAGCAGACAGCCACAGTAATATGAACGGGTCTCTCTGGAGAGCCGCGTCAGGCGGGCAGAGAGGGAGAGGGCAGCCTTTCATTTGGAGGGGCTACTCTGCCTCCTCAACACAGACACACTCTTTTAGCTTGTAGCTCAATAAAGCACACCTCACAGGTTACAACACATGCTCGCTCTAAGCACTCACACACATGCATGTACACACATAGACATATACCTGCATGTACAGGTCACATGCATGCCTGCGCACACAGTCACAGTCATACACACATACACACACACACACACACACACACACACAGAACAGCGATGCAGTGCAAACAGGCTCTGTTCTACCAGGGGAAATCATGTGGTGCACAGCCCATATCAGCAGGGTGCTTCTATTTACACGGCCACGTAATTAGTTCACAATGTAACTCCTATGATGTGGACCTCACGTTGCACAAACACACCGACCAAAGTGAACAACTACACAACCGTGCATGCTGCACATACATACAAACGCATACACACACACACACACGTCCATTTCTTCATGTATTTCTGAGATGAGTAGTTTTGCAGAAGAGGATTGTTAGAGAAGGGGATCGTTATCCAACTGCACTGTTGTTATTGTGGAAGCAAGTTTATTCAATAAGAACCTGAGCTGGCTGTCATTTGTGTTGTATGTTATGTACTGTTGGTGTGATAAAAGAAATACAATGGTGCAGAGATTGATCTTTTTTACCAACATAATAGCTTGTTGGTGACAATTTTAACAGGAGATGCCAGAAAACAACAACAAAAAAAAAAAAAAAAACAGCGTACATCTCATTATCACCTGACAAGGCTCTGCTTTTACCTGATATTTTCAAGCATTATCTGTCACCACTGAAGTTGTTTACTTATTAGAGTGAAAACTGTAGCTCTGCTGACAGATGGAAAAAAAGGGGGAAAAGGGAAAAGTAGTGAACAGAGGGGTACAAATTTTGATGATGTGTGTGTTAGGTGCATGGCTGGCCTGTGTGAACTGCAGCCCCTCCCCTTCTTTCTCCTTGTCTCTGTCTTTCTATCTTTGTCCCCCCTTTCTACCTCATTCTCTCTCTTTGTATCCCTCCCCCTGCTCTCTTTCTCTCACTCCCATCCAAAGTACAGGATAATGACACAGTTTTCCTGGGCTGTGAGAGCGAGCAGAGAAATGGTAACCATAGCAACAGCTCCTGTCCTGCTCAGCCGGCCCACTGCTGCCGGAGCCTGAGTGCGTTGCATTGTGCTAGCCACGCTAGCAGGATCATTTGGGTGCGTATGTGTTTGTGTGTGTGTGTGTGTGTGTTTGTTTGTGACGGCGGGTGGGGAATAGGCAGATGTCACCATTTCCCTTCTTTAGTTTCCCATCTGATCAGTGTCAGTATAGTTTCTGGCTCAATAAATGCTGCAGTAATCACATTAATATCTTGTACACAACTGCTTTTCATGCAGTAGTTCAGGGAGTTCACAGGGTAATTACTGGATCTCTGCTATGACTAATGTTGACTGGACTGAAGAGTGTAGCAATACACCCCTCGTGCTTCTGGAGGGGTGTATTGCTACTGTGTATTGCTAAGTGTTAAGTGGGGGTGGGGGATAGTCGGTGCTGCTGGGTTCCTGCCTCTTTACAATGTTTGATTTTGGGTTTGTTTAATATCTCCCCTTGTAACGGCAAAAAAAAAAGCAGGGGCCTCCATTGTTTTGACTGTGTGGGTTGTAACTTGCTGCTTTAATTAACTCCCCAACCAGAACCTGCCAGCAACACCATTACTCTGCTTATTAGCATGAAGGGAACAGAAGGGGAAAGAGACAGACAGAAAGTAAGTGCAAAAGAAAGACGGATACGGGGGAGAAAGCGCAGGAATCAAAGGAAGAGAGAGCTGAGGAAAAAAAAGAGACAGTGATTGAAAGGGGTGCGAGAGTGAGGCTGCAGAAGCAGCGGCGGACAGGGGAGGGAGGAGGGCTGGTGGGGTGGTGGTGGGGTTTTAACTGAGCTCTGCCTCCTTGGGGTTTGAATTTAATTGCCATGTACATCAGCGCCAAGCTACAATGAAGTACCAGAATCCCCGACAATATATCATAGAGAAACCAACAGTGTCAAGATGCGCAAATGCTAGGAAGACAAGAAGCGCTCCAAAGGGAGAGGAGCAGAGGAGATAAGTGGAGATGAAAGCGATACGCTTCAATTACTGTTTTGCAACCGAATTGAAATGAAAAACTAGAGCCTCCCCAGCTCAAGCCAGAGTCATATGAAAATATCAATCCCTGGTTCTCTCTTCTGAATCTGGACCTGAGCCATCAGCTTTAAATAGTGTGCTGGGAGTATGAGCCACTCTCTCTATCTCTTTCTTTCATCCTTCCCTCCCCCACTTCCCTCCCAAATCTCCACCGACAGCAGTTTTGTCATCCACATATCATATGTACATCAAATGTTAAGGCCCTGACCCTCAGTCACTGTTGACATAGATAATGAATCATGGAACAGTGACACTTGATATGAGGTTTGCGTTGAGCACCATCTCGAGTGTTTTGCGCTGCACTGTGATTCACTACAACATCATCATTCATTAAGTACTCGCATGTGCTTCTTTTCCCTTCCTCTTTTCAGCCCCGTATCAGTCACACACACACACTGATTTTGTCAGGTTTGTGCAAATCCATTCAGATTTCCTTAATCCTGTGTTTGCTTGCCTTGAGTTTCACACATGTTCCATAACGCACACGTTAAAATGCAGGAGGCAAGAAGAAAAGATGAAAATTTCCCGCTGTTTTTTGTGTTGGGTCTCCAATTCATTTGTCGTTTAGCGAGTGATTCATCCCTTGAGTTTGTTGTATCCTCCGAGCAGACTGTCATGAGCCTCACACAGACGGCAGCCAGCCAGGCATCATTCCAATCCCCCTGAGGGCACAGCTTCAGAGATGGGCTCTTCTGAGCAGGGGGCTGGGGGAGGGGTTCAGTGTCCTTGACCATCAATCAGTGGCCTCTGGTCCTCCCCCCACCTCTCACCCGAAAGAGCCCACATGAGACACTCCTGAGCCAGAACTGATCCTGTATACACCATGCTGTAAATCGGGCTAAATCCCTCTACATGCAAGGTTCACAGCAACCACCAAGGGTGTCTTTAACACAGTACAGTACACACTAAAAGCAGGGTTGTGTTTTTTCAGGGCATGATGCTGGTGTCCAGTTAAGACTCCCAGTGGAATATCATGCAATGCTTCCGACTTTAGATGAGGAGATGCCACGCCTTTAAAGACTGCTGTGCTCCGTTTTCTCACAAGTGCTTACACACCTAGATTGTGCAAACGCTTCACAGAGGGCGATGAAGACATTCTCCACGCTTTCCCTCGCGTCAGTCCACTGACAGTGAAATACACCCGTCTCTCCCATCATTCATCTTGTGCCCTCTTGCCTGTAGCAGCCTGCCATATTGAGTTGGCGCACAATTGACTTGCCAACCCATCAGCTCATTCATCCATTTCTCCCTTCATTCCTCCGGTTCTTGTACAAGCAGAATGTTCATCATGGCCAGGTATCATGTTCAGAACTCATCACCCTCATCTCTCGCTATGATCATCACACACTTCTGCTCCACGGAGTCTTCATTCGCACGAACCTTCGAGCTCATTAGCTCCACCAATCGTTTGCATTAGCGCTGGTAATGAAAAGCCTCCATTAATAAGATGGCCTTCAGAGATCATTTACCCTCCTCCACCTCCCAGTACTGCCATATCCTCACCCCAACCCTCCCTCCCTCCCACTCTTCTTGCTTCCACATCTTTGCTCTTGCCGGTTATCAACACCCAGCAGTATGCTTTTTGGGGCTGGAGCCTGAGCTCTAATAGCTCCTCTCAGCATCAGTATCTAACTGGAGAATGAATGAGAGCGAGAGACGGGTCACCTGATAGCTTACTGAGTGAGCTGGGGGCTCTCGATTGCAGGCAGACTTTGGCCTTCAGCTTGACTTAATCAACGCCTCTGCAGGGTATCTGGACACATAAGAGAGCCCTCAGCACAGTGTGAGATGGAGGAAGGAATCCTGACAGAGAAGACATTTCCGGCATTCTCCACACAGATACTGTTCCTTTTTATTATTGTTCGACATCTCACTTTTTCACTCCGCCACCCCTTGCTTAAACAGAGAGCGTCTGTGTGCTCCTTTTATTTGACTTGAATAGCAAGGTTATGAGTCTGGCTTTCTGGAGAATCCAAAATTTAGAGTGACCTGCACGGATGTTTATTGCACCTATCAATTCAAGGACATGCTTTATGCAGGAAATCAATGAGCTTGCAAATGATGTACTTTATATGCACGCCTGATGGATAAATCTCCATTTTTAAAATGTTTTATGAATTTTCCCTTGTAGGTTTTTCCCCTTTTTTTTTTCTAAATTTAGAGGGTAAATCCACATCAGTGCCTTCTGGGAATAAACAACAAAAAATTGCAGTACAGTGTGGACTGATACTTTAAGTGAGCGTTTTTAATCACAGCATTTCCAAAAGCATAATTACTCCATGACTTTGGCTGCTCCTGCTAAATCTGTTTAATGTTAGAGGCTTAATAAAATGCGCAGGGACGCAAACAAATTGCGTCAGCATGTAGCAAGTTCATGCAGCCCTAATTTTCCCTTCTCTCCTCCCTCTCTCTTCCTCTCACTGTCTCTGTAATACTCTACCTCCCATATTTAAATCTCTCACTCCCACTGTCTCTGATAATTCTCCATGCCCCTCTGTCTCTCCCTCACTTTTTTATGCTTATCAGGATTTTATTTCTGCTGCAGGCCCAAGGATTTCGCTGAGTCAGCTGCTGCTTGGCTACTGCGCCCCTGTGATGACGGCGACAATCTGGCTGGTTATGAGAAATGTTGACGACAAGCCGGCACTACTTGCATCTCCATGAGCTGCTTCATCAATACAGCCCCGATAACATCTGATCTCAAACCAGGGAGGCAACCCTCTCTTCCTGCCCTCTCTATTTCGCCCATCTCTTTCCCCTGTAGCCTCCTAAAATAGCAATTCCCTGCTGTTATGTATGTAGGATTATGATAAGACAGCTCTCTTTTATCAATTTCCATTATGGTGCTGATAACACAGCAGGCCTGAATGTGGAGGGTTAAGTGCATTTTCTTCTTGATGGATATAAGATAACTTTATCATTGCAGACGGCCTGGTTATCACAGTTCACCTGGGGCTAGTCGTACCTGACTGGAATTTGCTCACGCTGAGCGTTTCTGCACAAGAGCACACAAACTGCAGCCAGAATTTGCTCAGATGGACATACTGTATGCAGAGCAATCCATATTTTCTGTTCATATTTACCTAGTCTGAGCTGTTAATTGATTTCTCTCAGATCAATTCTGTGGTTTACAGGAATTGTTGGACCAAAAAGGGCCAAATCAATTGCCAAGTGATTAGCATGTGCAGTGGATTATTTCTAGCTGAGGCGCTGCATAAGACTTGAAGCTGCATGGAGGAAAGGCGCGATCCAACGGAGGCACACACCATATGTTTACGTTAATTATTGCTAGCTCAAAGTCTGCTTTAGATAGTGCACGCCCATAGGCTGTGTGAGTGTCACACATGAAATATTCCTTTATTTTGCCAAGAAGAACCGGAGGCAGTGAGTGCACTCCAGTCTCTACTCCCCACCTTGTTGCTGACTGCCTGCGGGAGGTTCAGATAAAAGCCATAGTGTCCTGAAGTGAGCACCATTGATTCAGAGGGGTATTTTTATAAAGGAGCTTATGACAAAACAGGAACTGCCTCTCATATAAACACACGATACCAAACTCAGTCTGGTCTGCTTGAATACGTTCCTTTTTTTAATTTACACACTGAGGGATAAGCTAAGTATTTAACAGTTCAAGGTCTCCGAGGTGGATATAAACATATATAACCTTCCAGCTTCTCCTGCCTCTTTGTCTGCTGCAACTTTATGCAAAGTAAAAAAACAACAAAAACAAAACTAATAATGACGCTCATGTGCTAAGAAAATGACCCTCTTGACACATGTAGCTTTGGGAGTTTGCAGTGGTGGAATGAGAATGAACTCCTTTTTCTACTAAAACTAGAAAACTAATTGTGCTGCTGTTAATTAATTCTTAATAGCCTCCGTCTGCTGTCCTGGAGATGGGCTGTACTAAAAGGGCTAAAGAGTAAATCACAGATGTCAGATGCAGTTAATCAGGAGAACATATTTAAGGCAGAAACTCAGAGTGAATCTGACGTGTGTTACATCAATGCTCTTTGTGTGACATTTATGTGAGCTCACTGCTGAAACACAAAAGAGGCAGATTACTGAAATTCCGATTCAAATTATAATTGTTAGACCATCTTTATAGGTTCTCCCAACACAGACAAAGAGTACATACATATTTTTTTCTACTTTGACAGGTGATTTTTTCTGTTACAAAGCCTTAAGTTATGTGGAAAGTAATTAAAATAAAAAAGTAAAAGTAATTAAAAAGGAAATTATTTTATTTTATGCGACTTTCATTTTTTTATCTGAAATAATATTCCACAGCCGTACACTATTGCTTTTTATAGAAAAATCATAAACAAGGAGCCTGAACCAGACATTGTAAAGAGGGATTTAGTGAAAGGTTAAGTAAAAAGTTTTATTCTGATTTATGCTTTTTGTGTAAATATTAATCTGGAAAGTAACAAGGAACTACAGCTGTCAGGTACGCCTACTGGAGTACAAAATACAATCTTCCCCAGTGACATAAAATAGAAATACTTAAAGTATATGAACCTCAAAACCTTAGTAAAATAACTCATTTTTACTGCAGTGCTGAAGCAGCACATTATGTGGTTGAGCTTAGCTGTTTAGGTCTGGCTGCTTTTCTGAAAGCTTGAGAAAATCAAAGCAGTCTAAGAGTAGACAAGTCAAGGTGGTGTGATGCACCGCAAAATGCTGCCAAAGAGAAACAATGGGTGCATTTGAAAGTTAAGTGCAACGCACATCCAATTTGAGTGAGCTCCAGGCGTTGGACTGTTTGAAGGTGCTATGTTGTGTACACTCTGTTCAATGACAATAACAGTGGAGCAACTGGATGTTATAGCTGTATGAATAAAAGACAGGCAATATCACTTCATACTGTGTCACATTCCGGAAAAAAAGGCCCTTAACTCTTATCTCCTCCCCCTCACACCCCCCTCCTCTCAACTCCAAATCCACTTTAGCCTTTTCTCTGCGGGTTTATCCTCTCTGCCGCACTGACACTATCAATATGCAACTTTCATGGCTGCATAAATACCATAACTGATGATGGTGACACATGCTCTTTCCCTTTGATGTGGGACTGCGCTTGGTGACTGCAGTTCTCAAGTATGTGAGTACCACTCTCTCAGCCTTTGTGTTCCTGTTTTTCACACGAGGTCAAACATTATTGACTGGAATCACTGAGGGGAATAAGTCTGCGTTTACCGACAAATTGGACGGTGGATTGACCCCTGGATCAACTCAGCTGGGTACGGGGAACGGCAAATATCAATACATTCGGTAAAATGTACACATCTCCCTTTGCAGCTAAAACAGGGCAGCTGGATTCACATTTACATACAGCATTCATCAGTAAATTGACTCACTGGTACATTGTGACATTGTGTCACTGGTACTTGTGACAGTGACTGCGAACACTGGAAATTTCACATCTATTACATTGCAATCAAACCACTAAAGCCAACAGTGCGAAAATATAAAGGGTCACAAAGTAGCCATATAAAAGCTGCTAATGCTTTCTATGCGGAAAATAACAATCAACGTTCCATCAGCATGCTGGTTTACCATTTTACAAGACCCAGAATTCTATTACTGAGCTCCTAAATCAATTTCAATGTGACGTCAAAACAATCACACCCCTAACAAAAGTTACTCTGCTTAATTGCAGCTTTTTAAAAAGAAAAAACAACAACCTACAGCTAGAATTTGACAACAAATTCTGAATGGTAACAAATAACTATTAATTTCAACAAGCTCCTCTTGTGTGATTCATGACAACTGTCTTGCTTCAGTCCAACAGCATTCAGCAACATGTACACTGTAATTGAATAATGCTTAACCTTAAAAGAGAATTAGTCACTGTGGAGCCTGTGACACATACAGCATCTCCAAAAGACTCAGATGTCATCTCCCTCTGGTATAAAATAACTAGAAATACAAGAGACAGTGGGCAATGTTCTGTATTATCATCACTGTCAACAAATCCTCTAAAAAGATCAAAACCAATAATGTGTTGCTGTATCTCTCAATCTTCGCCCTGTCTGAGTCACTACCCATGATGTGTATCCGTTAAAAAACTAAAAATATAAAGCTTAATTTTCAAAAATGTTAAATAGGTTCACAAAACAGTTGGGCACAGTAGTTTTTTATCCATTGTTACTCAAACAGGAGCAAACACATTCAGTGCTCTAATGAGCATTGTATGTGGGACTGACTCAAAATAAACTGCAGTGCTCATGTTTATTGTAATGAAAGAGCACATCAGGCGCAGCACAGACTTGGCTCATTAATGTGTTTTTATTTGTTTTTAGATGACAACAAAGCTCTGCAGAGGAGAAAGCTATGTCAGATTCTAAAAACACTGAAAATACTTAATTAGTAATCAATTAACAGTTGAGTTTGGTCTTTTAATCAAATTTGTTGACTAATTTAATATGGAATAATGTAACCAGAATAATTTTTTAAATCTAATACTCAACCTGTGGAACAAGACTTATCAACAATGACACGTCCTTCTCTGTATGATGGTTTCATATGTTGTTGAACTGTTTAACAATCCCATATTGCCTAGTTAAGACTAACCCACATCAATCAATCAAACATCACCTACGAAACAAATTTGCACAAAAATCCCATTCAGTGGCAGACACACAAAAGCAATGGAAATGAACAATCATTGGAAGAAGTGAATATCCCTCTGATTCAGATCTCTGCTAGGATTGCTTACTGTTCTGGTGAAAGGCACATTAGCCCTTTTCCAGTCAGTTCTTGCTGCTTCATGTTAGGATGTAGATCTGTGCCTGGAGGCCCACTGGGAGCCACCCACCATCACTAAGATCTCCCCATGCAAGAAAGCATTAGGAATAACAATTGTAAAGCAAAATGGTCTAATCCACTGTTCTCCTTTTAAATGTGCTCAGACAAAGGCGCCTGGGATTCTTCAGTGTTAATTAACAGTGTCAATGGTGACAGGACTCTGGCTGGTGAGTAGCTCAGCCCATTGATTGCTTAAAACACGTTATAGTGATTCAGCAGGAAGGAGGGACTTGGGGGGAAATAGAGGGAGTTTATCACTTCAGAGGCTGATACAGCCTTGGTGTATTGAGCCTGCTATTATTTTGCCAAAGGCATCTCAGCGTGTTCACTGACCTTTCTTTATCATTAGTGAATGTAAAGAGGGTGGATCTTGTCAAAAGCCTTGAATAACTCATCAGCTGCGAGGCCAAGGGAATACTAAAGGGTTAATGGTTTCTGTTTAGTGCCTTCAAGGTTTTACCCTTTCGCTCTTGCATTTCAATTCCTCAGTTGCGAGAGAAGAACCAAGATGGAGGAGCAGGGAACAATGACAACCCCCCCCCCCATTCATGCACACATACGTGCGCATGCATCACCACCACCACCACCAAGTGCTTATACACTATCCATGTCTTTGAGCCTGTCTTTATTAGACTCTTGGGGAGTGTATCAGACATGGCGACACCACTTCAACTCACACCAAGAGCCTTTAGTATAAACGTAGGGCCGTCGATACTGAAGATGCCGAACTGCTCGGAAATCGAGCCGATAGAACTAACCTTATTTAACGGCCAGACATCCAAGCCATTTCCCCCAAAGAGAATGCCATTTCTGAATGTCATGACCTTTTCTAACAGCGTTTAAAAACCTCCAAGGTCTTCAAGGTGTGGTTTGTCAATAAAAAGATTTTGAAGACGTGAGGAGTGGTAAACAGAGAGAGAGAGAGAGAGGCCGTGCATATGCTCAGCTTTTAATGGGTGGTCCGTTGCAGATACTGTCATCTGCTGTTGAGCTGATTGAGAGGTTTTTCCTGAGGCTTGTGACAGTGATTGAAGCGGTAAGTGAGTGTGTGTGTGTGTGCAAGATGAACTTTAGTGCACACGCTTTTAATAGAATAAATACAAGAGAAATGAAAAGATAGAGAACGCTTTAGGGGTATCTGTGTGTGTGTGTCTGCATGATTCAGTGTGTGTGTTTGTGCATGGAAAAGTGTATGTGCAATTTAATGGGTGATGGGCAGTGTGGACTGATTTAAGGGTAGGGGGAAATTGTCGTGAAGAGCAGCTCTGTCTGTTCAGGCATCTCAGAGATAATGGTCTGCCAGAGTAAAACAACACTGTGCAGCAGCACCGCCGCACTGAGCACAGAGTTCATCTTGAGAGGGCAGAGGGGCGACACTGAAGACATCAAACTTGACAAAAGAAGTAAAGAAGCAATTAAAGTAAAGACGAGGGGGAGGTGTCCGGGGTGTGATTTGAGAAGATGGCAGACAAAAATCTTTCACCGCGCCATAAGAACAGCGAGTATGGATCCAAATAATCAATGGCACAATGGTTTTGAAGGTGAAACAAGTGCTGGAAGTCAACAGGATTCATTTAGAAATCTCTCTCTGTGGACAGAAATGGGAAAGTGTGGAAAACCCCACTTAAATATAGCAATAGTGAGACTTCCTTTCACATATCCTTCAACATGGTCTTGCATACTGAGCTGGAACAAAATTGCAGTAAAACTGGGGATGTTTGTGTCCAGGCTGTTGTAGACAAACCTGGATTAAATGCAAATAGGCAGAAGCTACAATCACATCTCTGATGACTGACGGATATTTTTTATGCAAGTGTTGTAAGCAGGAATTAAAGTTTAATTGATGGAGCAAACTGGGAACATAGTCACTGAATTCAGGTGGGTTCCAAACGAACCTGTAATGCCTACAAGTTTTTTTAATGCATGCTTTCTTGCATGTCATCAAGCTAACTTGTCTCTGTTTGACACATCATTAGTTTATTAAAATGCATTGCCTGTTTACAGAATTTCCAACAATTAAAGTTTCTCATATGAGGACATTTTTTATGTTACTACTCCTGTTTCAATATATTGCCTTTTAATATCTGATTTTGCAGGTCATTGGCCTCAAGTATTACAAAAACATTAACGAGCACTTACATTTACCAACAGCTAAACAACAACCACATCATCTATCAGCTTTATATGCGGCTTACAAATGTGTAATGGGGCAACTTGTTCAAAGAAAAAAATTGCAATGTGTATGTTTGATTTTGGTTAATCAAATACTTAAAAAATGTTTTTTTTACTGTGGTTTTATTTACTGTTATTACTTACAGCACAATTGAACAACTGCATAAAGACAGTCCACCTCTGAAGTCTCACTAATCTTGTTGCAGAATTAAGAGGAGAGGAAAATGAGCAACAGACTTAAACAATAAGAAAGCCGCTTAAATATATCTCCATATTATTATGTCTGTCTGTTTGATTTATACAAGTGAAACAAATCCTAGAATAATAATTTCTGTTCAAATTTGGGAGGCAAGGGTTTAGCGGAGGTTGCTTTTGGAAGCAGTGGGCACAGTATCTTTCCTCCTCAGGCGTCTTCCACTGACAGTGTTAGTCAGGGTTTGTTTAGAATGGGCAAACCAATTACTGTGTAATTCCCAACACTTATCATGGAGTGACATATAGGCACCCTGTCCCCCTAAGATTCACAAACATGGGAAGAAGACATGTCACTGGTGGGCAGAATTCCTGTGGTTTGAGTATTATCACAATAGTTTGCCAACAAAGACTCGACCTCCTGGCACAATCATATGAAAGGCCAGTAATCTGCTGGCAGCCAGCTGTCATAAATGAATATATATGAAGCCTCACAACAAGCTGCCCAGGCCTGACACTTGAATCCACAACCAAAGCTCACAGGATTTGGTTGATGCAAAATATTCATCGACAGTTTTGTTTCCCAGATCAAAAACAAGACAAAAATCAAAGAGAAACCAAACTATAAGAATAGAAACCTTAACCAGATTTTTATAATATAAATTAAAAGTGGTTAATTTAAAACTTAATTATTTTCTGAAGCAAGGACAATTGGACAAGGAACTGTTTTTAAGCTATGTGACGATATGGTTACCTATTAAGAGCTAAAAATAAAATGTTAAGAACAAAACAGATTCTGGAGCCGCAAAAACATGCAGATCAGCTCAACAATGTATGTTAATGTCAGTGTGATATTTCCCAGAGCTATAGATGTGGATGTTATGCTCAGTGAGTATTTTTCTTGATTATAAACTGTTCTCTCTAGGAATGACTGCATCATCTATTTTGGCAGTCAACCATCAAAACTGCAGAGATGTTTTCTAAATGAAGTGGCGAGCTCAGGTAGCAGCACTGAGTGAGTGAAATCTGCTTTAGATTCCGTGACAGGAGGTCAGAAAGATGAGTGTTTGAACTGCCAGAGTTTGAGAATGGCGACTGTGTTTACTAAGGAAACTGACTGTGTTGTTTTTCTGCACAGTGACCTGGTTACAGTGCCCATTACATTCAGGTAATTGGTGCCTTCTCTGCTCATTTACTGACAGCACAACACATGGTAACTGTCCACATCAAAGACAGGTGAAGGTGAAAGGTGTAGCCTCAGACTTCTCAAAAGACATTTTTAAAATGTGCAATGACTGACTAAACTAAACTGAAACATCTAAAATATCTGTTGAGTAAATTGACCCTGATAATAACTATCAAACTAAAGCACTAAAACATAACTTTTTAAATGAAACCAAACCCCAAACAAAATGAATACCAATGTGAGGCTCTGTTAATTCTGGCTGTATGAAGCAAGTCGATCCTGCAGTGTTGTGATTATGCACAGTCCAGCTGATGTCTTAATGAATGCTACTCCCTCAGCTCCTCATCCTTCATGAGTTAAATACAAAATCTGAGTGTGTTGCAGAGAAGAGCCTGCTAACAACTGAGCCAGGTCTGAAGAGGGCTTTTACTGTATTTCCAAGGGCAATGACAACATGTCCAAAGCCTTCTCTCCATTACTGCTAAAAGTGTTCTCTCTTTTACCTCAAAATTACACCCATTTAACTCTACTGAAGAGTGCTCTCACCAGAGATGAGAGAGAGGGAAGACCTAAAGCACTGCACAGTGTGAACCCCCTGCAATCTACAAGTTGGCCAAAAAGCCATCTTTTCTGATTTACCGCGGCCTCTACTGTAAGTGTGTGGCTTTCTTCAATCATCCTCCTTAATGCACTAACCATTAGAGTCTGTCCAGAAAGAGAATATACCCTGGTGTCTCAATTATAGTCCAAGACTGAATCTCTACAGCAGTCTTTCGCAGCCATAAAAGGAAATGACTATCCATTTTCTGCTCCAGCTCTCACACAGCAACGGCAGAGTCCTGTCTGTTGTTTGGAGCACCAAAATTCATCTTTCCAAGTGAATCGTCTTTTTAATCACCCTGACTGCTGTGGCGAGAGGGCCAATTAAAGTTGGAAAAAGATGTGAATTGACAAAAAACACTTTTCTTTCTCCTTTAACAGTGATTTCCCTTTTAAGGTCTTTTCTACATATTTGCCCAAACTTACAATTCAAGAGTAAGATTGCAGGTTTTGAGAAACAGTTGTAAATACAACATCAAAAAAAAGGGGAAAGGATGCAGAGACGTCAAAGCGCTACAATGCATAATGTGCTTTGATCTTCTGGGTTCAGCGGAAGATGTGTGAGATTTGATGATCTGCAAACTCTGAAAAGTTGTGTTGAAGAAAAAATATAAGTGACAGTGACAGGGATGAAAGCACCGCCTGCAACAAGAGCTCAAATAAGAGAGTGGGAATAAACACATAAAAGGAGGCAGATTTTTCAGCACAATTTAAAAACTGGAAAGACTCTGACAGGTCTCTGTTTTTAAAACCCACCACCAATATTATTCTCCCATATTCAGAGAAATAATCCATGGAAGATGAACACAGCTAAAAAGTGAAGTCTGTGATATAGTTTTTCTGTTGTTTTAAGAAAGGTATAATGGTATTTTCATGTGCGCCGTTGTGTTTCTTCTGTGTGTGCGTGGGACTGACAGCGCGACCAGGTTTGCATTTAATGGACGACACTCCTGAGGAGATGCAAAGTGGGAGAGATAATCAGTGGTAGAGAGAGAAGAGTGGTACATGTGGGAGCAAGGGAATGATAGAGCTGAAAAGAGAGGCGGAGAGACTCAGTGAGAGAGAAGTGGGGTAAGTAGAATAATCTGCTGACGGAGGGGGAAGGACAGCACGGTCATTTACATCAGAGACTGACAAAAACAGGTGAAAAGCAGCCCTGAAAATGAGTCTTTGCAGGGAGCAGAGAGGAACAGTGCAGGCCGAGGCCCATGAAATATGGATAATAATCTGTTTATATAGTTAGGATTGGAGGGAAGAGTGTTAAGTGGGCCTTTGTGTGAGTCCAAAATGTGTTCTGAATGCTTTATGAGTCTGGAGTCAGAGAAATGATGACATATACTGTGTTAGTGCTAAAGTATTATCCAGCTACCACCTCGATGTATGAGATGACATGATTTTAGAGTTAGATAAAACCATATCAACTATCAAGAATGTCATCATTTGACAGTTTTGCAAACCTTCTGTAATTACATAACATTTTTATACTCTATGATACCAACATCCTTAAAAGTCCTTGTTTTCCTCCCCCTCTATTTATTTGTGAAGTGGTGGCTGTTACCTTTTAGTGATCATTTATGGTGCTGAACTAAAAATATCTGCCTCAGATCTAAACCAAAATGTAGGCTGGTTAAATGTGTATGACGTGGCAGAGTAAGACATGTCGGCAATGAGGAAAACAAAACAAAACAAAACAAAAAAACCCCAAAACAATCCACTGCAATCCTTTCATTTAAAACCTCTGAAGAAATCAACTTCAAGTGGATTATGTTGTTTACGTTTATGGCTTATTCTCTATTGGAGACTATGTGCCACTTCTTAACTATGAGGGGCGACTGATGTGTCGGTGGCCTAAGGCAGGAAGTTTGAGGTTGATGACTTTTGTGGTATTTCTGTTTGGGATATAGAAAATTGCAAGTCAGCTCTGAGTGAGAAAATGGACAACATCGACCTTCCAGCAGTCATCCAGGAATGCGGACATTAACTCATCCAACAAAAGCCTCATTCACCTCATTCTGCACCCTAAGACCTCTTCCAAAAGATAAAAAGGAGCTCTGTGGTCACCATTTTAACATTGCGGATGATGTCATCGCTGCTGTGGAGCTTTTCTTGAGGTCCACAATGTCAACATGACAATGAAGAGATCTGTATGCGCCAAGATCCCTGGACTAAAGAGTAGGGGTACTACACTGAAAAAACAAATGTGCCAGGTTTTCTAAAATTAACAGCTTTTAGGCCAAGAACGTATCAATCATAAGACAACTCAATCAAGTAACAGTTTTGTACATATGCACAGATTTTTTCTTTGTGTTTCACTCCACATTCATTCAAACTTAAATTATATTGTAGGATGTACTCATTTTATATCAAAATCCAACAGGATAGATTGTTTAACTAATATCTAAAGATATCTATATATTTAAGCTTTGGATAGTCATGGTCTGAATTTTTCCTGGCTTCCTCCATGTTTGTTACTATTTTCCATACTGCACCTTGGTCCTGTTATTGGACTATAACTGTATGGTGTCTTATGAGCAGATGTGGACAGAGCATATAGTCTATATGCAATACACAATTATAAAACAAATCATTCATTCATTCATTCATTCATTCATGAGGCTTGGGTTTTATTTCCTGACTCCAGTGTCTTTCTGAGTAGAGTAAATCTGGTTGTTTGTTTAGTCAATGCCTGGACACACAGCATGACATACACTGCATCCTGATATGCTATGTACAGCTTTCACTGATGACTCCACTGATCTGGGAGCAATATTTCTCACTGGCACTGAACGCTGCATTCAGACGTAAATTGTCAGGTGTAAATCTTCTGATATGGACGTAATTTCTGGGGATGATGAGCCGTCTGTCCTTGTATCATCCTTTATGTTGTATACAGCCAGAATTGCATAATCAATATTCCTCTGTCTTCACTTGGCTTTTAAAAAGTTTCCTATTTTGAAGCATATCTTAAGTGTTTCACAATTAATTAACCAAACTAAACACAGAGAGAGAGACATCACTTTGATTTACAGCACCATTCTCAACACAGTAGAACACAAAATCAATTTCATTGTCGGTACTTCCAACATTTAACTAATCAGTATTAGCACTCAGAATGTGTTTTAGGGCACTATAATAAAAGCCCAGGCAGCCACAGCAAAACAAAACCTAACCCATAATGACTAATATCACACAAACAACTGAGTACCAATTAGCCAAATAGCAAAAATAACACTTCCCTTGATTCATACTCATTAAAATAAATTACAGGCAGGAAACAGAAGATCATAAGGCAATCATATTGTATGCTTTTATAATATAAGAAGTAATAGCCTCCGTTTCAAGACAACATATGTTGTCACAGTATGATAATGCAAATATTATAATTAGGCATAGGAACTGTTGATCAGTTACATAAACTCTTACAGTACTGGCACACTCGGATGTTTCACAGGATCATGCTGTAAGCTCAGGAGCTTTGTAAAATGACATGACTAGTGGTTTTATTAAGTGCTGGATTTATCCTGTGTAATTTATGCCTCTATGAGGGAGCTAGGATTTGTGGTCACTTGAAGCTTTTGTTTACTTGTTTACTTTTTATGACATATACAGTATATAATTGAGCTTAAGAAAAAAAATATTCTGTGTGCCTTTAAAACAGGTTTTTGAGCAGAGGAACTTACATGCTTCCAGTTTCGCAGGACAAAATCTGTCATCTATATACATTGTCCAAGGATCTAGAGGTCAAGTATGATAGATGACATGCCATTTGCTTATCAGTTCCTTCCAGAGATGATTGGAAAAGTTAGCAGCAGGTAAAAATGAAGGTCAGCATATCACCTCAAAACAAAACATACTGGACAGGAGTCGGGGTGGTGGTGGTGCAGTGGCGTGAGGAGGATGCAGAAGTGGTTTGCAAGGCTCTTGATCTTGCCACCATATAAGTGATAAGGCTGGTAGAAAATGCACTGCCAAAAAGGATTATCTGTGCGTAGCTCAGTGTGTCTGACACCGGACATGCTGGGTTAAGAGAGGCAGGGCTGTTTACTGGAGAGGTTTCCTCAAGCAGTTTAATAAAGTAATCCAGTCGTCTAGTATTTACGGTATGGTCTACAAACAGACAAGACCCCAACAGGAGCTTATCAGTGGGAGATGTTCTGTCCTTTTGAATATTTCATAAGTGCAGTGTATTTATACTGCCATTAGCTGAATATGACTCACAAAGCGTTAGTCAGTGGTAACGTTACTAACTATATTGCATTTGCCACTGTATGCAACTGTGTGCTTCTGTGACAGACATATAAAGGAATGCTACATGTTAGCACTGTTAACACCAGGGTCTTTTTTTAAGCTGCTGTTTGGCGAAACATGGCTTCTATCGGCTTCCCATATCAGGAGTCCTGTGGGGTTCACCTCATGAGGGAGACTTTATCAATAACGCCAGAGCTACAGCAAAGAACACACATCGCCTTTTTAAGGTTTGAGTTTACTGCAAGGATTTTTAGAGATGTAGGAGGGAAAGGTGGCAGAGCCTATGCAGTGTGTGAAGCTAGAGCCGAAGAAATGGAAGAAAAACCCTTTTAAAAATCTGGTACCTGCTTTTATATGACTCTCCTAGACTTCAGACTGCTTATCTGTTAAGCTGGAAATGTCTGAAAAAAAAACAACATATCCAATGTGAACCAAGTTTGGTTTGGAAAGGAAAGGACTGTGGAACGGATGGAGTTATGTTATTGTATATGTCTACTGATTTGTGATATTGATTGTGCCTGGGGTCAAACAAAGGACAGCCAGACCTACTCAGCTCTGTCAGTGACATCCAATATCAATCTCCAAGTATCAGTGTTCTCCTGCACAATGTCAGAAATAATCCAGGTGGAAATTAGGGACATGCTGTGGCAGCAAAAACTTCTTAATGTCTAAAAGACAAGGAACCTTTAAAGCTCTTCTAGTTTTTCCTGCATGGACTCTGGTGAATGTATTACTTTTCCTGGGGAAGGCCAAATATTTAGGTTATCGATAAAAACAATATTCGAGTGGTCCACATAGAAATGAAGCATATGCTGAAGCACATGTTTTAGAATATACTGTAAGCCCTCAGTATGCACTGTTGCAGAGCCCAAGAGCAGGGCCACTCTGCTTGATAATGATAAGTATTTTCAGGGACAAAAATTGTAATTTATACATGCTTTTCTGTTTTCAGAGCAACAAGCTTTGAGTTCAACATGTAAAATATTTTGCAGTGAATTAGTGAATCTGGGCAGCAGTTTCTCCATTTCAATGGCTCTGATGTTTGAGCTTTCATGCTGAAATACGACTAGAATACAACTTTTGTTTGATGTGACACCATATTGACAATACCCCCACAGACAAAGTAACAGCACAGTTTCAAACAGAAAGAAATACAGTGTATCTCAAAGTCACTTTGCCTTCATTACAAGCCTACAGCTGATAGCAGCCAACGCTCAAGCTCAGCAGAGAGACTGCTCGTCATCCACAATGCTGTACTTCAGTTGAACCGGGAGAACATCTGAAAACTTTTAATTTGAAACGTTATTTCAAACTGTTATTCTTTTATCACCATTATGTATCAAGGCTAAAGTTAGAATGTGTTGCAACAGTATTTTGAAAAACAGTCAGCTGTAGATTTAATCACCAAAGTAACGCATTACATGGTTTCAAAGACTAAATGTGCTTATGAGCTTTTCCAGTAATAGTTAGTCTAATATTTACAAAGTGATGGCCAAGAGAGAATATTAATTTAGAACTTAAGAGAAAAATGCCATGTTATTTATTTATTGAGAAAGCCTTGCACAGTGTAATATCAACAAAATGTGCCTTAGGGTCCAACTTGTACCAACGTTAGATAAAGAATTGAGAGGAAATCACAACCTAACCTTGTTTAAAGTCATCTTCCAAAGAAGACATTACCCTACTTTCAGACATAAATTAGCCAGCTACCCTTTGATTTAAAAAGTTTTACATGCCCACTAAAATAATTTGATGAACACAGCTCCTTGAGCCTTTGGGAGCTTAGAGAGTGACTTTTAAAATTTTGGAGGACTTTGTAAGAATACTTAATAAGGTAGATTATCTCTTTTGATGTTGTTCTCTGGACCTTGAATAAAGGAAGACATTCTCGAAATCAATCAGAAAATCATCTTCATTAAGCTGGTGAGATGCTCAGTTTTAAACACCTATATCCAGAGACTAATTTGATTATTTTGTCTTTTTAAACATGCAGGGCAATATTCTGGATCAAAAGTGAAGAATTCTTAAAGGTTGCTCCATCGTGGATCTTATTTTGACCTACTTCATGGTATTAACAAGACACATAAACCTTTATGGAGTCATTAATCTCTTCTTCCTATCTCCTACTGCTTCATGCTGGGTTGGGAGGAAGGGTCAAATAAATGCTTCTCAGGCCTCCAAGATGACAGCATTGAAGTTACCTCCTCAGTAATTACCTCTGATTATACCAGAAATGGGACAAAAAATAATCACACACTATGAAAAATAAGGGCTAAGAACAGGCTTAATTGGGGACTGATCCTCTTCACTTAGCTACACTCTGGCTTCCTGAATTTTGTTTATTTGGGAGTTAACATGACACATGGGAATCAGAGAGTCACATACTTTATGTATTATGCATGTAATATTCCTTGATCCACTAGCACTGTACACTGTGCCTCGCAAAGACAAGAAATAGGGCTCAGAACAGTGTGAAGAACATTGTTTTTTTACTGTCAAGTGATTTGCGGGAATAAACAGAAGTGAAAGCCTGTGGGAGCATATGCTATTATCACAGATCCACATTTCATTGGGATGACAGGATGGCACCGTGCCAGCTGCTTTGGAGTATCGGAGCACTGCTTTATGTTTAGGTAAATACATACAAATCCATATGCTAAAGATAAAATGAGCTTAACACCTCTATTGTCAACAGAATGTGGTATATTTCCATCTTTAAACAGAGGCAGTGCAAACTTTCACGGTGCAGCAGATAAGAAATTGTTTTAAGGAGGAACAACTGATGGCTTCTACTTCTGTCTGTGATTCCCTGACAAGTATGAACATTTCTGTTTACCATGTATGAGATAAGTTGAGTTAAAAGAGGACAACACAATATTAACTGACCCCCAAAAGGTGAAAATTCAGGTGCCGGTGGTAAAAAATACAGACACCATAAATATAGAAAAAAAGAGGTCAATTTAAACTTTAATAATATATAGGCCCATATTGCAGTATCTGCCAGGGAATGTTTGTTTTTATCAAGTACTAACAGCGTGTGCTGAAACAGCTATATCCTTATGATGCATAACAGAGACATGCTTAATTTCATTTGAGCATAATATAAATGTGAAAATAATAAGTATCTTAATGAGTATCTTACAAAGGGTACATTATAACATTTACATTATTAAGCAAAGTATAAAAATAATACAATACAGTAAAATAAATAAATACACCAAACTCTACTGTAAAGTGGGAGTTTAAAGTATTTGATACTTGCTTTTCCGTTAACCTGCCATGTATCACTCAATATACTTGCAATTTTTGCTAAGCTAAGTTGCTGACTGTAGCTTAACATTCATGTACATGCATTAGAGTGGCTTCGGTCTTCACGTACAATCCCTCATATGAACGCAAATAACTGCATTTTGTAAAACGTTGCACTATCCCTTGAATACTATGACTTCTAACAGTAATAACAATAATGACAAATGGGTATAGCAATGGATGGATCAGTGTGCAGCAGAGGTAGAAAAGGTAAATTTTTAACAGTCTGAGTGTTGGAACAGTCAGAGATGAGAGCAGTGAGTGTGACAGGTCTGGCTGAATGGGAGTGGGTTGGATGTGGGGGTGGGGGGGTCACAGCTGGTTTAGGCTGTGGTCACAGCCGTTGCTGTGGTGTCTGATGGAAGTGGGCACAAGTGAATGCCTGAAGCGTACTGTCCTCCTCTGCAGTGGGATGAGCCGGTGTGCTGTCCATCTGCCACAGTTCATCATGGAGCGGGTGGGAGGGGTTATTCAGGACGGTGTTCATCATGTCCATCATCCTCCTCCTCCGCCACTGCCTCCAAACAGTGCAGTTCCAGCCCGACCACAGAGCTGGACCAAATTTACTGGCATCACCAGTCTCAATGCCTCCTCCCTAACACATGACAGCCAAGAACAGCGCACTTGCTGCAGCTGACTCTTAGCATGTTTCTTCACAGGAGCTTTCTATTATGGTCTATTCAGTCCAACTTTTTGTTTGTTTGGACCACGAGGTACCTTTGTGAGTCAACCATCTCCACTTCCCCCATTTTGCAAACATTAATTTTTTAGTACTTGCTAGCGACGACTCAAGACAAACAACTTGATGTATTGTGGTCAGCAATGTAGAGTAGTCAGGGGTTTAGACTATAAAGTCACAGTTTTGGGGCAGATGTAGGTTTTTACAACTATTTTAGGGCATTAAGAGCATTACAATTACAATCAATACACAAATTCATGCTGTGATTGCCCTAGTTCTAGTATAGCTTAATCGTTAGCAAACCTTCTATTTAGCAACATACATCTACTGTAATCCCTTTATCAGATTAATTTAGAGGGCTATGCCGCTGGTTTGCATACATTTTCTATTACTGCAGATTTCCACATCGTTTTAATTAAATTTTCCTACCTTTCAGGCAACAACAAGTTACAATATTTATGTATGCTATTTCCACAGAAACTTAGGTATGTTATCCATCAACTTTTTAATATTTAAATGTTGCCCCCGGTGATAATACAGTGGAAAGTTGGGATCATTGTGAAAAATATCCTTCAGGCACAAGTATGTCCGCAGTTGTGTATTTAAAGGATCAGAGTATACAAACTCTGAGTCAAAACAATCTAATATCTGGCATGCAAATAGGTTGTAATTAACCCACACATTAACATTTTGTCCCATCTGAACTGACTCTTATTAGAGTAGTATTGGCACAGCAAGGTTAGTTATAAAAGCACAATGATGGCAACGATGACTGATGTTGCCTATTAACATTGTTTTCTCTTGTAATTTAAATTTTTGTTGTCATTTGCCCTTGATGAATGGGCTGAAATGTGCACTGCAAGCACTATGGGGGATGAACAGTTCTTCCACTTAATATCTCCTGACTCAAGCACCTTGCAGACTCCTTGTTTTTGGAGCCCATCCTCCCAAACTCATTCATAGGAAGAAGACAAACAGACACACTGTTAAAATTAATTATTAAACTTGATTAAACAATGGTTGGGACAAAGAACCATTTGCAGGGATCTGAAATAATTCCTTTTGCCAAGCCACTTAGTAGGGGAGCCATCAAAAAATTACCTTTAAATACAACTTGGAACAAAACAAGAACAGTGGGTCGCTGAGTGAGTTTATCTCCACGATTGAAACCACTGGTGTTCCTTTGGACCATGAAATTGTCATTTGTTCTGCAAGCGTTACATCAAATGAGAGTTCAGGGCCATGCCAGGACTGCTGGTTGCTGCTGAGCTTATTTCAACTTGTTATCTGACAGAATCTCCATGGATAATTATATCTGGCTCTGATAGACAGGTAGAGAATACAGGCAAGCATGTGCTAATCCAGATCTGTATTGCCATTGCCATACAGTGAGGGAGAAAAATGATGGCACCTATCCACAGAGGCAGATGAAAAGTCACAAAAACACTAGGAAGATTCACCGTGTAATATGAATCCTCACATGCGATTACGTTTGCGCTGTAAGTGCAGGTGCATTTGAGCATGTTTGACTATTTGAGCATGTTTTCATTTCAGTGTCTTTTGTGTTTGTGACTGTGCCAGTGAAAGCCTTTTCTAGAGTGAGTGCAATTCTGCATGTTTCTGTGCGCATGAACAGTATTAAGCAAAAATAATGTAACCAGCATGAGAGATTACATTCTGTGACTTGCTTAAAACCATTAGAGAGGGAGAAAAGACGACCAGCCAGAGGGGATTATTCTGGGCTGGAATGTGGAAGCAGCAGAATACAGTGAGGAGAGGGGTGGGGGTGGGCGCAAGGGCGACATTGACAGTGTAGCACAGACAACAGCTCTAGCAGGAGATCAGGTTAAAGAGGGAGGCAGACTGCCAACTGATTGTTCTAGAAAGGGGAAAGAACTGAGAGAGAAAAAAGAGAGAGGGATATAGGGAGATTAAGACACAGAAAAGGAGCAGGAGACCAAAAAGGAGTTTTGAAAGTACAAAGACAGCAGAGATTCCATCTTGCAAACAACAAATAACAACCAAAGGGCCTTTGCCACCAACAGCTTCCTGTCTTTGATGTATACTGCATTTAGGTAGTACTGGAGAGCAGGAGAGAGGTGCTGTGGGTGATGAGAAAGCCAGAAAGGGACGGAGAAGAAGAAGCCATCAGCATTATGAAAAGCATCAGAACCAGAGGCCTATGGAAGAGCCACTTTGATGACACTGCTGTTTGCTCCACATGGGGGGTGGTGGTGGCGGAGGCAGGGTTGTAATGAAAGGAAAGTAGGGGGAAGGGACGGGGAAATGACACAGGCTGCAGGAAGTATATGTAGCCAGTCTTTAGAGAAGCCAACCCAAAATTAATTAAAAAAAATTAAAAATGAAAAAAAAAAAAGCAAACCAAGGACATACAATGAAGCTGTACACCCAGCAGGCATTCCAGCCAGCCAGTTGAAAACAAATCAAGATGGAGGAGAGGATTTCAGCTCAGGTTAGTATGTGGCAGCGGACCTCTTTGCTGATTTGGTGTACAGCATGGTGACATATACTGACCTGGGCTTGAGACAGCACTAGTGGTGGTGGGTTCAATAATTGCTACAGGGGAGGAGAGGGGGGGGGAGAGGGAGGGGGAGGGAAAGAGGACATTCATGTATTATTAACAGAATGGAGACGTAAAATAAAAGAAAAATGCATGCAAGGACAAAAGGACAGGGAATGGAGACAAATCCTCTCCATGCATTAAGGACTGGTGTCCCTGTGGCAAGATGCAACCTCCACATGCTAATAAGCAACATGTTTTATCCCCCCACTTGCCTTGGATTTGCATGGGTTACTGCTTAGATGAAAAATGAGGGAAACCTGGAAGCTGGGGCAGCTCCAAAGCCCCAAAGCGGCTTTTGTGATTGGGTGACAAACTCTCATCAGACTTCTGTTTTGCTAAACAACTGGCTCAATTTCATGTCCTCCTTTTAGGTTATATGAACCGAATGAATGAGGAAATTAAAAACATAAAAAAGAATAAGCTTTTAGCCTGCCTTTGATCCCTCTGAGGAGGGAACTCAGAGTCCCAATCTGATTACCTTATGAACTCATTTCAGGCTGAGCCACTAGTGACATTTGGGAGATGGAATAATGTGACATCCACAAATGTTCAGTCCAGCGTGTCAAACTACTGAAGCTGAGTGAGTTGATGGAAGGACACATCTTCCTCACTTTTGAAGTGAGTGTTTAAAATGTCAACCAAGTAGATCTTATGCTGTGTTGAATGTGGTGAGATGTTTCTTTGAGATTTCGTTGCTGCTGAACAAAACATGTTTAAATATGTTTCTCAGTAATTGATACTCTGATAAGAGACACAAATTGACTTGTTTATATAATAGCCAAAAAATTAACCTTAGACATTAAGGTGCTGATATATTACTGACCATGTTTCTTAATTTCCAACTTAGAAAACAGCTAAACCCTTGTGCTACTGTACAGCATTATTTTTTTAATACTACTTTTGTATACAAACATCACCCTGATGTAAACATTACAGCACATCTGGGGTCCGTTTCACAAAGCAGGTTTAGTGAAAACTCTGAGTTTGTTAACCCTGAAATGAGGGAAACTCTGAGT
>JAQNCA010000025.1:13765760-13793082 GCA_029783725.1 Acanthurus tractus
CGTATCTCAGAGTAGATCAACTCAGAGTTCAGGGTTAGACTCAGAGTTTGTTGAACCTGCTTCGTGAAACGGACCCCTGATCAGGAGCTGGAGAGAAATAACTAGCATGGCTTTCTGTTTGGTAAACAAGCACTTAATCAAGATAAGCTGTGACCAGCTTTATGCAGTGACTCATTTGGGGATCAGAATCTGGGGTGTATGGCAGGGTTTTTTTTTTCCAGCATCGCATTTTTGATGCACGAACAATGCGACTCACACTTGCAGCTAAAAAACTATTTATACTCCTCAAAAGGTATAAACCACCTTCTTCCACAGGGCCTCGCAGTGAAGGAGGAGCTTATCCGTCACAAGGGAAACCATGGCAGCCATGATTACACCTTGCAGTATTCACACAAACAAAAAAAGAATACTTCTTTATGTTGTTGCAGAGAGCTGCAGAATCTAGGCCATGCTATAATGCAGAAGCCTACTTAAAATCCCCATTTTAATCTTTTCACATAGAAACTCTGTATTGTATGGTCATTTCCACTGCGGGGCCAAAGGGCACATGTTGGTGCACACTGTGCTCCCAATCGTTGGTCTCTGTGTTGCTTTCCTAAAGTGCTCCTTCAACTATATAATGACTGTGTTTCTGTTAACAGGGTGTGTCAACAACAATAAAACACTTGCTCTCATTTGATTTTATCACTCTTTTTGATGGGAAAATTGTGTTGGAATCAGTATTCATGCACAAAGTGGTATGCTTTTCCCTTCAGAATATTGGTGGGGAAATGGCCGAATTCATCTTTTCTTCCACAAATGTTTCCACTTTAAGTACTCCTGAGGGAGCCGATATGTGAAGAGTTCCTTTTAAGTTCTTTCTTCAAACAGGCAGGCGGGTGCTATCTGATTAATACTTGAGCATGAATTCACCAGTGAATCATTTCATGAGCTCTCAGACACTCGTCCGTTACTGTGGAACATATCTTTTGACATGCAATCTCTCCCTCACAGCACCGCACTGACTCAGGCTCTTTCTCTCATTCAGCAGAGCAGCGCATCATTTCACGCACTGTATATGGCAGTCAACCTCTTGCACAGCCAGCTCACTTGCAAGATAAAACACATTAGTTTTCACAGCTATTTCATTTCATGGATTGCTATTCTCTTTCTTCTATGTGGACTGGATAATGCAAGAGATTTAAAGGACATGATTTGTTGGAAGCAGGGTTCATGTGGGGCCTTTTTCAGAGTTAAGCTCATCACAAGCTTAATGAGGACTTAATATTACAGATGCACTCAATAGGACTCTGGACTCAGACAGCTACTTTACAGTATATGAACCTGACGGAGAAGCCCTCAACATAATGTGTGTTTGAAGTTGCATTTAAATAGAGATGAGGCAGCCAGCTAGCAGCAAACATGCACCAAAATGAATTCAAAATTTTCAAGTTTCTGCCAAATATAGGTTTTAAATTCTGGCCACTGCATGCAAAACAATACTGATAAACAATTCTAATAAACCCTCACATATAGAATATAGAATTTTTAAACGCTACATTGCAGTAGAAATCTTATGTAGCCCCTAAAAGATATGAAAGGTAGGTGGCTGAAGGTGTCCATCTCGTTCACTGCTCCATTTAAGTGCATTATCATGTTATTGCTAAGACAAGAACACATTTCTCTTGTTAACCGTTCAGCTATTATGAAACATTTTCTTCACTGATTCCTCCATGGTCATTTAATAGCGTTTAAATCTGTGATCATTTGTGAGCCAGCGACTTATTTATTCATCCTATGTCATTTTTTAATGCTGCCCAAAAGTGTGTATGCTGCCCGAAAGTGTATCATCCTGTGGGCATCAGCTCAGCTCAGTCACCTTGGGATGAACATTCCTAGCAATGCATCTGGCCTCCTACAGGAATTGGTGAGGGTGGGTAGGAATAAAGTCCATTGCCCGCTGGGCTGCAGGATGAACACTCTGCCACAGCACCAAACATTTCCTCATCATGGTGCGCCTCGAAAATGTTAATGGCTTTTCTGATTGCCTAAATATGGAAATGCAGGCACTCAAATCGCAGGTAAATGGTGCAACACTGTAAGGGTGCTTTTGGGGGAAAATAAAGGACACTGCTACCTCACCATGCTAATTTTTTTCAGCATAGTCTGATATGTGAGTACTTGAAAATTAAAACATCTAAAATATCTGCTTAAGCACTTGTGTTTGACTTAAAGGTTTATATATGAAAAACAATCAGCAAACAACTGAATCTTGGCATGTTCCATCTGGTTTAATAACCAGTTTAGAAAAAAGGAGGTAGATATTTGGCACAAGGTAAATACAACTTGCTAAAATGTGATACATTGCTTTCCATTGCCAACATGGCTTCAACGTTATTTCCCTTAATTTCAAGCTGTTATCACACACCCACATTTCAGGTTTTACCTTTAGCTCCCATTTTCCTGCATTTATACTCCATGACTCAGGTACAATGACAGTGTGAGAACAAACAACATCGTCAACATCAATGGCAGATGAGGAGAGATGTTGAAATGACACCTACACACGCAGTGATTGATAAGCAAGTTTGCAAAACGAGTGCGGATTGGCCAATGGGATTTTTGCAACACGGCTCCTGATCGTCCAATGGAAGTTTTGCGAAACAAATGCTGATTGGCTGATAGGAATTTTGTGAGACAAATGCTGATTGGCCGATGGAAATTTTGCAACACGGCTCCTGATTGGCCGATGGGATATTTGCAAAACGGATCCTGATTGGCTGCTGGGAATTTTGCAACATGGCTCCCGGTTGGCCAATGGGAATTTTGCAAAATGGCCCCAGATTGGCTGATGGGAATTTTGCAAAACGAATGCAAACAAGGATGATTAACCAACTAGCTAGCATTGTCTCTCTTGCCGGAGGGAGGCTGAGCAGTGACGGAGGGAGACTGAGAGAGAAAGCGAGAAAGAGAGAGTTACTCTTTTTCTCCCACATCAGTCTCTTCCGATTACTTCTCAAGGGATGAGGATGGGGGGGGGGTTGATGAAGGCAGAGGTATGGGCAGAGTAAATCTCCTCCTGGGCTAAGCCGAGGTGGGCTGGGGGATAAGAGCTTGACCAATTAAGCTGGAGGACTCCTCAGAAAATTGGAGAGAACAGCCTCAGTCTTTTCATCGAAGTTCACTTCCATCTAGCACATGAAATGGGAAGTCGAAATAGGAATTGCCGGTTTGGTGATTGTTATACCTCAGCTAAAATCACAAGGTGTGTGTGTAAGTGTGTGTGTGGTGTACATATAGTATATACTGTATGTGTGTGTACAAGGAGAAAAATGTAACTTGCAATGATGGAACATATGTGGTAAATTAAATACCACATGGTGTAAGAATTCTCCATAATCTTTCGTTGAAGATTATCTGTAGTATGACATAAAACAGTTTGTTGGTCTGAAACAGTCTATAAGGAATTACAGGAATGTATGATTTGCTAATGGCTCAGCTGTAGTGTCAGTTTGTAAATCACTGGCTATCCCTGCATTCAGTCACAAAGTTAAGCATTCAGCTTAATGAAAACTGAATTCTATCTAGCAGCAGTGTGGTACCAAACTACTGCAGAAGCAATTTTGAATACTTGCCTGGCATTTATATGTTTGAGGACAGATTTAGTACATGTAACGATTGAACGATCATACAAAATGTAGCCATGAAATTATACAGCTGGGTAGCTGTTAAAACAATGAAGACTGAGTTTGAAGCTGAGGGAGTGTGGGGTGTCGCAGGAATAACACAGCTACTACCTTCCCACCCTCCAACATGTAGCCGAGACCACCTGCAATAGAACATACAGAAGGGAGTAGGAAGAGAGATAGGTGACACTGTCCATCCATGTTACAAACAGGCTGAATGGTGGACGACATGCTTATGTGATGATGGATTTGGAGTGTTTGTGTTTTAGCTGAGATAGACAGAGTATTTAGTTACGTATGATGTGTGATGATTCCCCCACATTTTTTTCTGTCAAGTTTACAATAAAAGATGCCATGTGACCTAAATGATACACAGTTATTCCGCAACTGATCCTATGGACATTTAGGGGAAGATTGTGTGCATGGACCAGTGAACAAGCTTTGTGAAGTGTTTTCTTTTTAAATTGAAATTTAAAAATACTGTGCATTAATGTAAAACTTGCTAATGTTAACTTTCTTTCCTTCCTCCAACAGCTCTCCTGTGTGCCAGACTTGCACATACTTAAGAGCAAATTTCATCTTTGGCTTGTTTACACAGATGCTTATGTTTAACTACAGTCACTTGTCAGTTTTTAAAAGCACATCCAACTAAAATCCTGTTGAGCCAGCTGTAGTTATTCACACATAAACATTTGAAAAGCCAGAAATAATGATACATTAACTTGTAAACTTGCACCACACGAACAAACCTGTCTTGTACATGGTAAAACTCGTGCAGACTAATTTCATTACTGGTCTGTCAAATGTATGGCAAGATGAACTGTAAATTGTACATAATTTCGCACACAACCTACTTTAGATGATACCTGCTTCAGCTCTCTCCTGCTTTTCCATGAAACTGGCATCTTTCTGAATGTAATTGATTGAGTTACACACTCTGCAGGTTCTGTTCCAATCTTACTGCTTTGATTTGGTGTAAAACTGTTAGCATAAAACTAACACACATACACACACACACACACACACAAAAACAATTTTCCCTTTAATTTTCTCTGAAAGCTGATAGCTTATTAATGTTGATTACTTTTCTGCTGTTACAGTGAAGCTATTGAGAGAATTCTTTTTTGTGATTAAATCTGACTGATAATAAATTAGAACTCAAGCTACACCTGTGTATGCTCAATTATATAAAAAATTTCCATCTGCGAACATTTATAGAAGCACAAAAAGCCTCAGTTTTTCCTGCATATTTTCTGCCATTATTCAAATCTATTATCTAATTCAATATCACACCTTTGCAAGTGAACAATTGTTTAGAAGTACTAACAATTGTGACAAGTAGGTTGTTCATTCACTGATGACACTGAGTATTGTGTTAATCAAAAGATCAGGTATAAAAAGCGTTAACACACACGCGCACACACACACACACACACACACACACACACACACACACACACACACACACACACACCTGCTTACACACACAGGGTACTTCAACAAGTAGTGACAAAGAGGTTGTATGCCTCCTTTGTGCTACAAAGAACTGCTTTAAACACACAGCTTAAAGTGATACTTAGCTGAAAGAGATCACAATCCCTGACTAATGGTTTAACGGCACAAAAAAACCTACAAGGTCTAACACAACTGGCAGAACTAAATCCCAACATCCACAACAGCATACAGTGAGGACTCAGCCTTCCAGTTCATTTTATAAGCAGAGAAAACAGTCAGAATATACGATGTCAGCATGAGCACAAAGCCAGGATGCAAATTCTGATTTTATCTTTGTTTTATTTGAAACAGAAACCAAACTAGCTCTCTTCCAGAGGATGCTTTGGATGGCAGGCAAATGTGTTTACTTTCCTGGGGAGAAGTCACAGTTCATCTCATCAGAGATAATGGCTAGTCTTTTCCTGGACTTATTTAAAGGGACTGTTAAGACAAATAGGGATGTTCACAGCTGAAAGATAAAGATCCTTCGACCTCAGAATCTTGACAAGGAACCAGTGAAACCGAGTCCCGGATGCTTAATGTTTCAGTTTATATTTATGTGTAATTGTGTTGCCCACTGTCTTTTAGAATGGATGCGACCTCATTTGACCTCATCAATTTCTACATAGCTACTAAGCCTCACAGTGTAATGGAAACAACCAAAGATAATATAATATAGTACGAACAATCCTTCACTATAAACCACCCACATTGTGTTGCCACTTAAAATTCACCTCAGTGTATGATGCTCGTTCAAATATGCATGCCCCTTTCCCCTCTCTGCATCTTTCTCATCAATAGCTATCGACTGATTCTAAAATAGCATTCCAAAGTCACCTGTGGTGAAATTTAACCTCTGGGTTTTGTTATTTGCGTGAATCTACCTGTGAGAGTGTGCTGCCGTTGCGATTGCTTGCCATTTCTCACTAAGAACAACAGTGGAAATTTTCTCTCTTTCATTAGTAGAGATCATGAGAGAGAGAGAGGAGGGGGAAAATACATGACATGTATGTAAGTGTGTGTTTGTGTAAGAGAAAGAGAGTGATAGAGAGGAACGATGAAAGAATGAGGGGCAAAAAAGGAGAAAAGAGAATTAGAGCAGCTATTCATATCTGGTATTAATATGTGTCTTGAGTGATCTGATCACCAGTGGACAGCTCTATGTACATGTTTGGCACTTGGCATGAGAGAGCATCCTCACATGCATGTCAAGTGACCACTTGTGATCGGATCTCCCTTCCCTGCTGTTTATGCAAATAAACACCCACATCTTTCCATTTGCAAAGATCAAATGTGTTGTATTTAGCAGCAGTCCGATAGGAGCAGGCAACATCTAGGCAACAAACAGATACTTTTTTTCCACAAAGAAAGAAACAAGTTTATTTAGAAAATGTGTTGAATTTACGAGGAGGCCCTAGAAAAGAAAAATTCATTAGATAGAGTTCCAAAATGTTTGTTATGCTTTCCAAACACATTTGCTCGCTAAACTGCCATATTGTCGAGTCAGAAGAAAACAAGTAACCTATATAGATAACGGTTTACTGTATTTGTTAAATTTGTTTACCATAACAACAGAATATTGTCCTGCCATTAGATTAGTTGAAATGGGAAAATAAGTTGAAAATGTTTTTTAGCAGCTGCTAAATGTCGGCAGTTGAGACAAACTTTAAGACATGGCATATCTCACATTATTGTAACTCTCTCTCTAGTGCTGAGTAAAGCAGCTGACAGGTCAGTATAGCAACAAACTGACTTTTTAGGAGTGAAGAAATGCAAGTACTGCATTTAATGTTGGATCATAAGGAGGTATGTCCTTTTGCAAAGTGTACTAAATTTCTCTTCACTCAAAAACATTGTAACCCATTTTTCAGGCAGATATTATACGATGTTTTTGCAATCAGATGAAGCAGACAATGAATCACAAACAGCCTGTTTGGTTACTACTTGCAGAAGATGTCTGTTGAGTAGGGGTTCTTTAACGCAGCAAGGACACATTTGCATACACATCGCTTAAAGGATGTGGCCATAAGTATCTTTTACCACCCATAATATGAACTGAGCATATCTCGAAATGCATGGAGGACAAACTGGGTGAACAACTGCACTTAGAGCTGTGCACTTGTGATCAGATAACCCAGGATGCGGCAGTTAATACCAGGTATGCACAGGTTCAGAAAAACACAGAAACAATGGAAAGCAAGACAAAGAGATAAAGTGATGGAATGTAAGAGAGAGGAGTTGGGGGTGGCAGCACAGGAAGCTGCCTCCTCTTGACTATTCTGGGGGTTTCTTTGCTGCGCTGCCTTTGAGGCCTCGCTAGTGTCACATTAAGATCATCCATTTGAAGATCTGAGACAAGCCTTTGATGTTCTTGGTGCATACACAAACAGGAGAGTAGAGTGCTCCTTTGACAATTGCCAACTGTACAGAAATATCTTTTGTATTCTGAGTCTCTGGCCTGCTAGGGACAATGTTATCATCAGAGGGTGCAGCGTAAAATGGTGAATAATTTAATTCACCTGTTCATATTTCATCACTGAATACATTAAATGGATTTTTTCCCCCCATACTTGCTCAAAAACATTGAGGGAAATATGTTCAAGCCCTTTTTTGTCAGTATTTTTTTGCTGTCTGGCAGGTACAGCAGCTGGACAAAATTAATAAAAAGCCTAACAGTGTAGGGACATCAAACACCTTCCAAGAACTTCAGTCAAGCCCTCAGAAAAAGTGGAGTGCCTTGAACAAGTTTGTGAATGTATGCAGACGAACATTCTTCAAGAGAGAGAAGTGTCTTGTTCTCTTAGAGAATAAAGTGTCTGGAAGCTGTTTCCCACAGGGACTCAAAGATGTATAAATCCAGTAAGAGGGGTGGATGTGGTCACCAGTCCCATTCAACCAATGGAAATTTTGTCAAAACTTTGTGAATTACTTTCATTATATGCATGACTATACTGTAACCAGGATCCAAAAAGCCTTACTACCTATCTATTAGGTTGACTGTTAATAGACAACTTGGCTATTGAGCATTCTAATGTACCTTAGGGCATTTTTAAGGTACTTTCATCTTTTTTGTATTTGTACTCTGATCATCCCTGACCCAATGGACCAATTATACTAAGTGATCAATTAAAAACAAACTTCAATCAGCCACTGACATCACCAATTAGCCTGACTTGTTCTAGCCAATGGGAACCCTGTCTCCTGCTAGCCTTGGCCTTAGTCAGTACACTTACATGCATGATAGAATGTCTGTCTGCGAGTGAATGAACTGATTGCAGTATGTATGCAGGCACCGTGGATAATCCACAGATCTGATTAATTGTGGCTGGGTTGCTGGTGGGAGAAATAATACATCATTAATGTGTTGAGTTTACTAAATACCTGTGGTAATCTCCAGGCAGCAGAAACGATAATGCCTATTCCTATTCCTATTAGGAGAGACGCCATACGCGTTTACACACAAGGCACAGCAGCCTAACTTCATCCATTGAGGGTTCTTTTACACCTGTAGTCTGATTCATTTAGTCTACATACAGAAAACAAAAAATGTTGCATTTCAGTTCTAGTCCAGACCCTGTCAAGACTGTAATTTAACAAGAATAATTATCCAAGCATCCAAGAGCCATTGCTGTTTTCACGTAACCCATGACAAAACCCTCTTCGAGTTTCAAAGACAACCTCTAAACGTGTAAATCTACCCACACACTGACATAATCAGTTATGATCAAATAATAATTAATAATCTGTTAAAGGTCACACACACACAGTCCAGCTTCACACAGTGAAATTGTTAGGCATAAAAAAATCTAATAAATCCTGAGTTTCTTTGGAGCTGTATTACAAAATCTTTTCAGAAGCGAAAAATTTTTTTTTTTCCTCTGAAGAGATTCTCTGTCCTGTTAAGTGAAAAATTACACTTTTTAGGTGTGCTGCCTATGATATTTGCTGTAATGAACAGTGCAGTACAGTGCATGTGGCAACATTAAAAATGACTAAAAGCAAATGCTGTTCATACAATTAAAGTAAGTCATAAAAAAACATTTCTAAATCATTACAACACATAAAAAAGAGCTGCTCAACCTGACGTGGCAAATGAAGTGTTTAAAATATCCATAAGGATACATTTCATATGGGCATCTGGGAAACAGCCCATACACAGAATTTCCAGCGACTTTTTTGAATGAACAGGTCCTTTAAAAATAAATAAAGAAAATAAAATAAAATAATAAACAAATTGGAAGGGGTGATTGGATGAATGTCCTATCTGTCAGATTCATTTCTCCTGCCATAGCTAGTTGGGAGAAGAATGATAACATCTTGTTCATTTTTGTATCACAAAAAGCCTTCAGTGCTGTTTTTTACTCCACTTTTAATGAGGAAAAAAAAACTGCTGCCATTGCAGCATCCACACTAACATCTTCCACGGCTGCCATGTTTACAAGCTTGTAGCTGCTTCCCACTTTTATCAAAAATTAACCATGCTCACAGCTACCACCTCTTTCTCCTTGAAAGACGCTGATTGGTGCGGTCATATTTGAACTGGACACAAACAAATCCGGTTGGAGCTTTACAAGATGGACCTGAGAGATTTCAGACTTGAAATCTCAGCAGTTCAGCAGCCTTGCAAGGTCATGAGCTGCTGGACATTATTTCTAATGCAATATAGCTTCCAGGGTTAATTAGAGGTAAAGTGAAAAGTCCATGCGGGTGCATTACTCTAAACATGAGGAAAGAATTCCGTTTGAGTGGGTGGCAGGTGGAGATTTACAGCATGTGTAAATGCAAATATGGATGATGTGAGAGCCGATCCATGCATTGCTCCTGCCTGTGGTATATAAAGCAAATCTTCCACTGCAGTGTTTACAAAAGTTGATGTCATATAGTATTTTTTTACAGGCTTTAAAAACCTAAACCTAACTGTAAAGATTGAAAGATGTTTCTATTGTAACACACCTTTCCTTTGGCTCATGGATCAATGATCTAAGCTCCATTTCTAAGGGCATCTGCATTTGTGTGTTGGCTTTGATCAAGTTTTGCATTTTTCTTTAATATTTTGCTCCACAATGGCCAATTCCTATTGCACTGCAGTCGTTGTGAGTCCACCAGTCCTCACCAGTGGGGAATAATGCAGCCAGGTTCACACCATCTCTCCAAGTTTTTGTGCCCTCTGTGCACACACTCTAATAAACTATAAAAAAGTTGATAGTGAAGTGAAATGGAGATGATTCTTCGCTAGCTTCTCACCAATAAACACTACTTTTGTATGCTGGAATGCACAATGCTAAAGATCTTGATCTCTGTCGACTGAATCTGGTTTTCTGCCATCATGTGTCTGCCCCTGTTTTGTGGAAACTTTTCTTGTCTTAGTTGTGTGGTGTTTATAAAATATTTTATTTTGTTTTTTAGTATCCTAATTACTTCCTTAAACATATTAATAATTCTGCAGTCTTTGACTGACACACCGGCAGTTTGACCTCTGATTATTTGGCCTTGTTAGATCTTTACTGGATGCCTCATGGTGCTGTGTAAACTATGAAATGGCTGACAATCACACCTCTTTAAAATATGAGTCACAGTGCTACTTGGCATTCAACTTAGCACAGCTGACCTGTGTTGCTGCCTTTGTAATTGTGATGCTGTAACCACCCCCAAGCTTAATTTCTTTTTTTTAACTGGTGTTTTTTGTCCAGTTCACATGCAAATGTAGAATTAAAATGTAGATACAAACCAACAACACCCACTCAAATACATTCCGTCCTCGGAACTATAATAAACAATTGATATTCACAAAACTGATGACTAGGAAGTAAACGACCACCTCAATTAGAGATATCAGGCATCCAGTTGCAGCAGTGGGCTTAACTTTAGCTTTTATCCCATATCAAGAATGCTGTAGCAAAAATGAAAACACTTGTAAGGGCACAAACCCTCACCGACATCCACAAAGCTCGGCCCTCTGACTCTTCAACACTCAAGTTAGCCACAAGCAGGAAGAATGGCAACTTACGAATGAGAGGCACACTGGCATTAGCCGTCCCTAGCTGGTTGGAGGCGACACATGTGTAGTTCCCGTAACGATCCTCTGTCATGTTGGTCACTGTGAGAACTGATCTGGAGCTGAGGCTCTTGATGTCGATGCCTTGACCCTTGATAATCCTGAAAACAGAAGGCAATCACAACCAATGAAGATTTTATTTGTTTGCCCACACACACAATAGTGTAAGGGGCTGGGGGTTTGAGGGAGCGGCACGAGTCAAGGACGATACAAATGTTTGTCACCCGTTAGTGGATCTTCAGATTGTACAGTACTTCATCACCCTCTTCAACAGATCTATTTATCCTTTTGTCTGTCGCGGCTGCCTTGAAGAGACACTTTGAAGGACTGAGAGGAGAGAGAAATATCCCAGAGGTGAACCAGCTGGGTGCCACTTGACATGTTGTTCATCGTTTTGTTGCAGGTGCAAGGGGATTACAATAAATCCTATTCCAGTTGTGCCTGGCATCTGTGCAGTGAAATTGACAAATGTTTAATTGTTTACTGTGGTGGTGGTGATGATCTTTAGCAGCCTGTAGAGATTAAAATTCACTCTGTAACGGCATATGCTGTGCATCCTGATCGCAAGATGATTGCAGATATAACAGTCGTGTGTTTTTTTCATTAGTGTGGTATCATATTTGGCATTATAAACCATAAAACCCTCCGGAGAGCACACATGTTTCCATCTTGGCCTTGCTGTGCCCCCCCATAATCTCTAACTTGGCTTGAGCTGATCTGGAGGCATTCTGGGTTGAAACAGTATGTGTGACCTTATGTCCAGCAAACACTCGCAAATCTGTTGTTCTCTCTCCCATGGCGACCTCCTCAAATGTTAGCTGAACATTCACTGATAATCTCGGCGGGTGTGTTGCCTTTTCACTACTTCGACATCAAACCAGTCAATGCTCCCTTCTGTCATAACGGAAGAACCCCTCCCCCTGTCCCTGCATAAACATACATAAACACTCACCCACTTCCATTCAAAAATGAAAGGAGTGACACATCAAAAGAATTATTTGCCTGTCAGAACTGTGACACTAATTACGAGACAGACAAACTGGCAGCTGCACTGCAATGGCTGCATGGCTGCATCAACACTGAGCCAAAATATTAAGTCGCCTTGATTTTCAGAATACAGTAAATGGGCAGTAGGGTATTTAAAGTCAGTGTTAATGTTGTACAGATGCTACACATGTTTTGCGTTTAAGTCTTTAAACTAATGTCCTTTTCATAATGAGGAGTAAATGAAGAAATCACCATTTAGCCATGTAAAAAAAAGTCACAGAAAGAACAAGTCCTTGAATTAAATAAAGACTAGAATCATGCCAACTTGCCTCCTTAGCAATTTGAATAAATTGAATCCATCCCATAATTACAATTAGCACAGTGTGAGCTGATGATTGAGATTGTGCTCACCGGGAGTGGGTAATGGGGGTAATTTGGTTTTTAAATTCAAGAACTGACACTTGAATCTAAACTGATTGATGTATGTGCTGCCGATGATTTAAGCCATTTGCCAGCAAACATTCTTTGTTAGTATGCAAGGTGAAGCACAAATGAATCTTTCTGGAGATTTCATGTAGGCTCTTCTCTGAAGCTGGACAGATGCATTGTCTCTTGGACAAAAAATCACACTCTTCCGATCACACATTCATGCTTTCTTGTTCACAAACATTGATGGCTTTAAAAAGTGGCTGTGGAATTGCCTGTTAGTTTGTAAACTGCTGTTTTGAAGTCACAAGTCTGGCATTGTAGAGGTCGCCATCTTGTTTCTTTGGATCCAAATTGACTACATTTGGAGGAGAGGGTGGATCTGAAATGGATCCATATTATCTGCCTCTGTCTTAACAGTTGTTTGTTGAATTCTTCCAATATATTGTTCAATATACCAATGTCCAAAACATGTTGGAAGTTAACATGGCTGCGCCTCATCCTTTTCATATACTTCATCAAATGGACAGGTCATATCTATTGTAAGCACCAGCTAGCTTTAATGTTTTATTGCCAGTTGGTTGGAGCTCCATGTCGGTTGTCATCGGGTGCTTACCTCTGAAGAGAGAATGGACATTACCACACAAGAAGCCAGCCTTATTTCTTTAGAGGCTGTGTTTTCCTTTGTGCTGAGTTACTACACGCTTTGCAGGGGAAGTATAATTATGTGATGCAATGTGATGTGATGTACATCTGTGGTTTTAATTTGACAGACCAGTCCAACTGAGTTTTAGCCCTATAACACTTAGCTTTTTTTGCTCTATGGCTAAATACATACTGCCTGTTCTGTCATCAGGGCTGGCTTTTATTTAAAAATGACTAATTACCAGTGATCTTAAAGTGATACTGTTTTTCTACATCATTCAACACAGTGATAGAATAGAAGTGTCTAGTAACAACCATAATTATGAATGTTTAGGCAGCATCTCTGCAGGCTGAACTGCCAGCTCCTTCAAATACATTGCGTTTGACTTCACTGCACCACAAACTGAATGGGTTAATTCCACTAATTACATGCCACATTAAATTGAAAGACTTGTGGTGGTTGGCTGCAAGCAAACCATAACAGCAGTAATAAATGAGGTAGTATTAGTAAAAATGGAATAAATGTAGGTAATGATAGACTGAGGATGTTCAATACTACTTAGAAATGGTTTATTTCAGAAAAACTCTTGTCAAATCAAAACTGATAAAATATAATTTAAAGGTGATGCAGAAGCATTAAGTGGAAAGCTGGGTGATGCTTTTAAAACCCTCTATCAGAGACAAGTCATACAAAAAAAAAACTGAGCTTACCTTTTCTCACCCTTGTACCACTCGAACGTCGGAGAAGGCACAGCAGCTGCCTCACACCTTAGCAGAGCTGTGCGTCCCAAACCAACTCCGTGGCTTTTCATCTCATTGATAGATGGGGCAACTGGAAAAAAAAAAACAGATGTATAAAAAAGTTGGCGGGTTACACTTGCCAGTCAAAAGAAGCATCTCTGTCGTTTGTAGCATAAAGAACAAACGGAATAAAAAACATTTAATGACAGGGAGCACTGATAAAGGAGGGTTGTTGAACTTGAAAATGACAACCTCCGACATCCTGGTCAGTGCACATATTACATAGTGTAAACTCAACACTCAAAGCCTACAGAGGCGGAGTTGGGGAGGGGAGAGGGCATCCATCCCCAACGTTAGGAAAATGAAATGAATTGCGCTGCATGGTGATAAATGGCTTAATGGAAGTTCAAAGACTCAATGGCACAGGCAGGTTCTGTGAATGCAAAATGAGGCTCCTTTCATGTGCAGAAATGTGGTGTGAATCTCTTTGCCAGTGTCACTAAGGCAGTTTTACATATGGACAGTTTCTAAAGAAGCCCAGTCCTTTTGTACTTCAAATATTTACCCTGCTTATAGTAACTCAACCTTGAAAGAAATGAAATTAATGAACTGAAGTCATAAAGACCTACAACAATGGTATTTTGTGTGGTTTGACAAAACTAACATTCTAACCATTCTGTTTGTCACATAATGGGAATTAAAATGTTTCATTTGTAGTATGTGTAATTATTGGCCATTGTCAGAGTAATGCTGAATTTAGAAACTTTAGAGGGTATAGAAGAGATTGTGGCTAAGAAGTCCTTGGGCTCTATTTTCGCGGCGCAGCACAAGGCGGTGCAGGGCGGCGAAGCGTGGCAAACCCCACGCAGTGGTAATTTCGTCAGGCGCACCACGGTGCGCAGCCAGTTTGGCAATTTGGTAGACCGGGGTGCGCCGAGATGGGCATGGGCACTGACAATTTTGTGCCAAAATACTGCGTGGAAGGTGCGCTGAAAGCTCGCCAGCTCCGACCTGGTCTATTCTCGGCGCAAGCAAAGCGCACCAGGCGTAGTGGTAATTTGGTTGACAGGTGCGCAGTGCGCACACGTCACCAAAACCTCACAGGCAGGTTTCCAGAGTGTCAGGCACATTTCAATGCAATAAACAATCACAGCAATCACTATTTAATGTAACCGTCTTAACCAGCATATACATTTATATCTATATTAATTGTCCTGTCACATCTGATGTCAGATCAAAGACGTTTGTCACGTAATGGAAACTCAACCTGACGGCAGCTGGAAGTGTGATAACTAATGAATTCACATTTCTCAGCCAACCACAAACAGCCACGGCATCCTATACGGAGTATATATTCAGCTTCTCTCATCTAATGAAATTAAAGAAAAGAAAAAAGAGAGAGACGCTCGCTGAATAATTGTAAGTCAGTCGGTGTCTTAAGGATTTACCAGTTATTGCCCATATTTCTCTGTTTTAATCTTTATTTTTAACGTGATCTAAAAAGATGGAGTACATTATTGCAAGAAGGATGAGGAGGAGATACCAGGAGAGAATATAAGGTTCTCCTATTTGGCGATGACAGAGCAGGAATGCAGGTGGATCACAAGCATGATGCCTGGATAAGCCTGCTGCTGTGTTTAATGTTACTGTCACTTAATTTTGTACTCCTATTCATGACACAGGAACAGATTACATCTGTCCTGCGAGTTGATCCACACGGTGACGCGCATGATGGCCTCTGATGCGCAGCCCCGTGCCCCCTACGCTCTCCTGGTTGCTGTAAAGGTGACAGCGGCTCTGACCATCTCACCGGGTCTTTCCAACACACCTTGGCCACGGTGGCAGGGATCAGTCAGCCCGCTATCAGTTCGCGCACATGTGCAGCTGCGCGCACCAAATACCCAAGCCATCACTTATGTGAACCACAAGGGATACACTCCATTAATATCCAGGTGATCTGTGACTCAAATTACCTGGTGACACATGTGTATGCTAATTTCCCTGGGTCTGCTCATGACTCATATATCCTGGCGAATTCTGTCATCCCTACAGTCATTCAGGCGGACACCCCACTGGATGGGTGGCTGCTAGGTGCCAATGGAAATCAACTTAAAACGTGGTTGATAACGTTGATAATGATAACATCACACCAACAACAAGAAGGCAGCGTGTTTTAACCGTGTTTTCAGCAGTGCCGGGTCAGTCATTGAACGTACTTTTGGAGTGCTTAAAATGTATTTCAGATGTCTGGACCGTACGAGTGGTTCATTATCATGCAGCTCTCAGAGTGTCAGTGCATTTTTTGTCGCATGTTGCGTGATACACAACATAGCCTTACCCCGTGGATGCCACTTTGACCTTACGGAGGAGACCTTACAGGACTTAAGACGGAGAGAGGCCGAAATGCATGTGCCGTATCAGCAGGGAGAACCGTTTTTTACATTGGGCAGGGGTTCTTAGAATATCTGGGCAAACTTTATTGACGATATTAGTAAATTCCTCCCAGGCTGTTTTCGCATCATCAGCCCGTGGAGGTCTGTTCGCGTACCATTCTGGTACTGTGAGCTTGGACCTCCCGGACCAGCATATCAGTTTCCTCCTGGGAGGAGTTTGACCGCCTGGGGCCGCTGCTGCTGTCTTCCTCTTTGATGGTAGCCAGGTGAAATTGGCACTACGCCTTGCACGCCAGCGCATTTAAAGGCAATGAGAGGCGTCCATTTGATTGGTGAAGATTAAATTCGGCTGTGTTATACCCGCTCAGGCCTTCTCCCCTCCCTCCTTGCCACTTGCGCCGGTGGGAGGGACGGAGGCGTGGGTGCGCCGCGATGCGCCGGACTGCACCGGACTGCACCGTTCACGAAAATTGCAAAATGCGCTGGCCACACTCCGTTGGCGCGGCGTAGGCGCGGCGTACCTGCCCTGTGCTGTGCCTGGTCTACGAAAATAGAACCCCTTGTTGTTAAATAGCACTGAACTGAATGCATACAGGGTTTGACTCCCACTGCTATCACGACTGGTTTGTTGCTTCCTCTAATCAACAGTGTCAAGAAAACAGGAATACCAATCACAATAAGGCACATTGCTCAATCTGACATTGTGTATTGTGTAAACTTGGCTTGACTCCTCGAAGGCTGACAAATAATGTAACTGTTCCAAACATACAATCAGATGCACAGCCATCTGAGATAAAATTCAAGCAAAATTGCTTTGTGTCATTCATGTAGATTCTGATTAAGAGCCCATGATACATGGAATATGCCCACAGTCTTGGGGTCAATCCTGCAGCTGGAAGTAAATTGCTCCACCATGTCTGAGAGGGAGATGTGGACTATTTATATCCCTGACAATGAGCCTTTAAGAACGAGCTGTCAGTCAGAGCCATAGCTGTAACAACGCTGTAGCTGAATGCAGTGGACAGCTTGGGCAGGCCTCCAAACCTTAGCCTACAATCAAATTTGGAGATGTTTCTCACAGATGACCTTAGAATGGACCGATGCAGCTTTGGATGACATCAGAAACTGCCAAGAGTGGGACAATTAATCCAATAAGCATGTGTGAATAGTTTATTCCAACTGAAAAAGATAGTGATAATCTGCATTACAATGAACTAGCAGCATGCTTCATTAAGGCACGTGTTTTTGTTCCTTTTTTTAAAAAGAGATACTGCTGAGATACTGATGTCTATACTTCATTTAAATGGAGAGGAAACTGTATGGGCTGAGCGTGTGCACATTCTCTCTGCCAACCTGTAAGAAGCTACATAGATAGATGAGGTGGGATGCAACAGATTTGTGCAAGGTGAAAAAGATACATGTGTGCATTTGTACATTTGGCGTATGATCATGTAGGAGAGGTACACTGAGGTGACAGTGTGCTCAGTGATGATGGATGCCCTTCCACCAACCTTTTTCCCAATCCTAATGAGCACATTTGTATGACCAGTGGGTGTAGATTTACTGTCCTTCCACATACATGCTAAATATACTGTCATTTTCCCTTTTTTGTGGCTGGACTGAATAAACTGAAGGACTTGAGACAGCGAATCAAGCGATGGGTTATGCTAGGGCTTTTCCTGTTCATATATCACTGTATGAAATGTTGGATGTCATGCTGGGGGGTATTAGTAGACCTTGACCAGATATCTGTGCTTGCTGTGTTTGTGTGTATGTTGTGTGTGTGCATGCTTTTGGTGTGTGTTCTCCTGCAGTTAGGAAGTAACACTTTTCAGACCCACTCGGCTTCGGATACTTTACAAGTCTCTTTAACTTTATAGATAGATGGTAGGTAAAGATGGTAACTAAAGCTTGCATTTGACAAAGTGTATCAGAAAGAGGCCTGTACAAATCTTTCAAAAAAGACAGGAAACATGGAGAGAAAATTGTAACAGTGCCCTACAGCATAGAAATATAAGCCAATAACAAGTATGACAAAATCAATGCAGCATGCAGACCGACAGAGACTTAGCGAATCCTCAATTGATGTCTTTGTGCAAGACCATTGATTATCTGAATCCTCCGAAAGCGTCAGGGTGACCCGGCTGATGTGCTATACAGATGCAAGGACAGGAGACATGGTGGTCCAGTCAGGTTGGTCAATACTTGTAACCTCACACGTAGAAGCTCAGTCTTTTAAGTTAAAAAACCAAGAGCAGCACAAAAACACTGTGCAAATTGTCTGTCAAAATAAGTTCCTTTCATGTAGCTGTTGTATTTCCTTTTTGGAAGAGAAACCATTTTGATGTGCTCCATTTTTATTTATTACTTACTGGATCAACTATTTGCCAGAAAGAACACTGTGCTTTCTTCGATAGACTTAAAGGATTTACTCTTATGGTTAACATGGATTACTGATTTCTATTAGAATTTAGTTCAAATCCTGGCAAGCGAAATAAAATTAATACAAGAAATGGGTTAAATAAATCTTCATATTTTATACGTAAATATTCATCATCATATAGTATGAGAAGTATGAGTTGTGGTTTAACTATGGATATAAACACAGATGTCTCCTTAGGTGAGCACGTCTCTGACCAAGTATATGGATAATATGTCATCATCGATCATGAAAGTTTACTGTCCTCAGTTTCTATCAAATGAGCTGGTTTTTAAGGTTTTTAATAGGTTCAAGTTATTGTCTGTCCTACCATTTAAATAATACAACTGTTGTAACACTTTGGAACGGAGAAGTTTCCCAGATAATTTTGTGGGTGGTCCAGAATGCCCTGATTTTATATGCATATCGATAATATAAAATATTTCCAATTTAAATCCTGGCAATGAGTTCTGTTAAGACAGATCACACCCATAAAATCCAGACCAATCCAATAATTCCAATTTCAACTTGCTGGCATGTCCTATATCATCATATATTGTGCATTACACCATCGGGTTTGGAGGATAATGCAAAGTAGTGCACTAAAAATCATGAAGGCCCAATAATCCAGGTAATTTAGTGTCTGGAGAACACTGTGGTGGTGCTGTAAATCATGCCCAGAGTCATGGTGACTCCACCAGATGGGGGTGGAAGGTTGGGTCTCAGAATAGCACAAGCATGACAGAAAAATGGGGGGTTGCAAGGCCCTGCAGGGTGACAAATGACCAGTTGTGGGTCGATCACAAACTGATGTCCATTACATCTGCATTAACCAGAGCTCGTCATCAAAACAAAGATAAAGTCTCTGAGTGTATGTCAGCGCAAATACAAGCATGTTAAACGAGGAATAAAATGTTTGACCTCTCCATCTAATATTAATGGACAGGGTTTGTTCAGAAATCATTGCACCTTAATGTACAGGGCTTCACTGAGTCGCATGCCTTAAGCAATCCTCATGTGACTATTAATGATTAATTGGTGTGCTTCAAGACTGAATATGATTTATTTAGCTACACACTATTGTTTGCCAAGAGAACCCAGAGAACGCAGGCTTTTTAATTAAAAGATCAATTAATAACCTTACCTCTTCAGCCAGATTTGAAAATGAGTTTTCATTGCAATTAAGAAATGGACTCATCAGTGCATGACTTATCAGCTTACACACAGAGGCACTGTTCCCCACTGCCATCTGTGGGCTTCATTGTCCCGTTTTTGTCGGTCAGGAATGGTTCTGCTGCCAAGATTTATTAATTAATTAAGATTTTCTATTCAGAACAGCTAGAGAACATTGTGTTCCTTCTTTTTAAACAATGCAAGGCATATAAATAACCAGCTTAGTGTGCAGGACTGGGTGGTTTGACAGCACCAGGAATTCTATCCATTGTGGATATTACACTAAATGGTTTAAGGTATACAAATAACAACTGATCCTAAAACTTTCACTAATTCATGTATGAGCTGTTGGGTTTCCTCTGGCGTAGATCACAACACTCCTAGGTCACATGGGAACATCATTAATGCTTCAAGACAGTTTAACAAACCCCTGGAATGTGAAGGCAATTGTCAACATTTTGTCAAGTTAAATTGATCAGTTGCAGAAAATGCAGATGAAGTGTAAAGATGAAGTCGCTGCGTATGTCAACTATGTCAGCCTGTTTTGAAGTGGTACAAGCAAGAACATTTATTCCGTAGAAGATCAAGATTCTGCTCACTTATTCATGCCCCACATGCAGCAGGGAATCCAAATAGCAATCAAGACGAGAGCTTTGGAGAGATGTAGAGAGATGGATTTACATCCAAACAGCTTGAGGGTACTGGCTTTAACTCTACTTAGGATTGGATCAGAATCCTATTCTAGGAAGCCTTCTCTTCTGAATTGTAAGTCAAAGTATTTCAACTGATACTGCAAACTGCCGACAAATGCGCAACCGAGACTCTGTGCCTGATGTTAAAATACTTCCAATAATAGATTTCACTGAACTGTGGGATGGACATTCATTCTTTCTTTGATCCACAAGGGAATCTCCAACACTGCACTGAGAAAGATCTGGACATACACACACACACAAAGTCCAAATGTTATAGTCTACAATGGTTCCTAATTAAAACAAAAGATAATGCTGTGCAAACAAGCCATCCACTAATAGTTGTTTACTTTCTTGTCGTTACTTGACATTGCAGTGTTGAGTGGTCATGAAGGTGTGGCTCCTGACCACAAGTAAACAAGTTTAGCCTCTTATTTATCTGTGATGGTCGTGACTCCCTGGATCAGCTCTGTCAGGGCAGTGAGAGGAGGATGTTGTGGGTGTATCTAGCAGGGCAGGGACTGAATCCCAAACAGGCCCCAGATGACGGGGGTCGGGGGCTTTGGAGAGGAAGGCAGAGCTGGAGCAAACAAAAGACAAGTGACATAAAGAATTTGAAGTATTCACAGTGTGCTCCTGCATTTCAATTATCCCCAGTATTCTGTCAATACTATGGCTTTAATTGCTTACAGCAGCTCCAATGTGCATGCTCATAATTAATTAAAAACTATCACAGTTTTGTTGGCCAATTACTGTAAGCAGGAGAGAAAGTGAGGTCCTCTTCTTTTTATAAACACAGCCATGGTGAATATGTGAGCAGAATTCATAGCTGCAGGGTGTTGGAGGAGGAGGAAGGCGTACAAATGGCTGGCAAACTCGGAAGCACATAGGGCACAGCTTCCCTCTGCGAAGCAAGTAAAACCTTGCCACGAAGGAAAACAAGTAAGTTGATGAGGGAGAGACGCTTGCAATGGTTTCAACCTAAACTCTGCATAAGGGCAGAGAGGAAAAGGATCATGCACTCTCCGAGGTCTGAGTGAAACAGCATGAGAAAACACCATATAACAAAGTTGAAAATTAGGGTGTAAGCTAATTAAAACTCCAGATGTTTGCAGACATTTCCACATAGCTTTTTCAAGAGAGGTGCTTTTTTAATCTAACTTAGATGTTACATAACTAGTGACTTCATTAAAAAAAAAATTCAAAAATCAGAGAAAGAGACCCCAAAACAGCACCATATCAATAATTTACACATCTGTGGTGCTAACATTAAATCAACTGTGTCTCCCTTACTCATTTATATCCCACAAACCGCCTTGCGGCAGCTTTGTAATTATTACATAAAAAGAGTGAAACTGAAACATCTGGCTTGGTTACAAATGGCTTTATTTGAAGCATCTAAAACTGTGACCTGCAAATAAAATGTAACCCAACAAAACAGTTGGCTGTCTCTGTGTTCTATATTTAACTTAAGTTTGCACAAAGTGTCAAATCCGAATCTTGCACCATGATCGCTTTCAAACTCTGAAGTGTCACTAACTCACTGAGTGGTGATAGCAAACAGCTCTCTGTGGATGGAGACTACAGAGGAGGGCCAGCACTTTGATTTCTCAACTTGAAAAATAAAACAGATTTTTGTTATTGTTTTATCTGTATTTCATTTGTAATTATTATGCAACATGGTGGCTTCATTAATTAATCAAACACCAGCTTTTTATCTCAGGCGGAGGTTTTTCACGGTTGTTTCCTTCTCATTCATCCCTCCGATTTAGCCGGCTAGATGTGGTATTTATGCCTTTGAGTCACACTGTGCAGTGAGGATTTCAGCCAATAACGGCACCCACCTGCAGTGAAGATGAATATGTAAATTTGAAAAGTGGGTCAGAGATCAAATTTCATCAGGTAAAAATCACTGCTGAAATATCCTTTCTCCGAGCAGGGCTTTTCAGCCAATCTGATTCTTGCATGACCTTCTGGATGACTGCCATCGTTCCGCATTAACTGAAATATTCAGTTGCCACTTATTCATCACCAGAAATATAAAGACAAGAGACACAGGAGGCCAGTGATCTAATTACTACTATCTTATCATGGTAGTATTTTGAGCCTTAGAGAAATTTAAGCAGAGGATACATGTACTGAACTTGATTTTCTGAAATAGTGGCAAAGTGACAATACCTCAACCCTTTTGCCTCTGACTTGTCATATCATAGAAAGCCAAATGGCAGGCTTAGTGTTAAGGAAGGCCTGGTGTTATTATGCTAGAGCTTAATTTTGTTTTCATTACTTTGGTTTGCTTATTTTAATTAGTGGCTTTAATCTGCAATTAGCCCAGAGGTCAACTATACTCTAAGTTTAAAAAAAAAAAAGAAAGTTAAATTGTTTGAACATGTATTTAATTAGACTGTTAACCCACAAAATGTCAGTGTCACTCTCTCCTGTGCTGTCTTATTAGAATGATGAAAGAGAAATAGTGCAGCCATGAATGATTGATGTTTATGACTAAATGTAACGCAACTGCTGCTGGCAAGAAGGATACTATGAGAGGAATAATGCTCATATTTTGATGGAGTCAACACACGCCATCACGGCTTCCTCTTTAATTGAGCTGCATCTAATGAAACTGAAACACAGCTGACTCTCTGGAAGATGACCTGATCCCTCTATAGATACAAACACCTCATTCTAAGATAATGAAAACACATTCTCATTTTCTGGTGATTAAATGCTAATAAAAACATACTAACAATCGCTACATGCTATTTCTGTCATATTCTACGAAGATCCCCTGATAACCTACACACTGGACCTCTAAATGGCACGTTTCATGTTGTTGACTGACAGAACAATGCTGACACCTGCAGAATCTCTCAGGAGAGCCTTTACAAAGTTAAATGATTGATTTTGTCAGCCAAGTGAAACAGCTGTACGAACATGTGTCCATGCAGATATTATTTTCAATAAAGTTCATTTATTGCTTCTTGCTATGTAATTATCCTCTCTTGTTTGAGTTTCTGTGTCGGCTAATGTCTTTATCTTGATTCAGAGTCAGGCGTACTGAGCCTTCATCAATATGCCGCGCTCCTGGGCACTCTGTGAATATAGCTTGATGTGTGACAGTGGAGCGTGAATGATACAGCACATTGGGATATGGTCCAAATGCCACTCTTTTTCCTTCACACAGGGAGAATCACACCCGGGTGGAGAGGAGGCAGTGAAGAGTGGCCACCAGCTGGCTCAGGTTATGTCTGGTGTGGTCACATGAGTCGCTTCAAAAGACAACTCTAAATCATTTATTGAGACCTCTTTTCTTTGTAAATGAGCACATCTGACTCATGTGGGAAGACGATGCTAAAGGCAACACTTTTTAAAAACTACACACAAAAAAAAGTTTTCAGAGCTTAAATTCAGACTTTAGAGACTACATGACAAAAGCTTCTGAGGTTAAGATTTCTTTTAACACCTACCTCTCTTTGCTGTTTGAAGATATTGACTTTGTGCTGCTTCAGTTTCAGCGACATGTTTTGTTTATGTCGGACTCAAAGCTGTACAGCACTTTGAATTCTAAACTGCTGCAATAAAACATGGGACCTTTCATGTTCATAGTGCTTGTGAGGCCAGAAAAGTGTAACTCCATGGAGCCACGCATTGGTCATAGCTCAAATAGGGTGTCAGACATTATGAAATATTTATGAATTAAGTGGGCGGGAGCTCTGTGATTTACACTTTGTGCAGACACAGGCTGCCCCATCAGCTCAGTAAAACTAATTACTGCAGATAAATTTTGAATAAAGACTTGTCAGAGGGACATGGCAAATGTGTCACAGAACTGCTACGAGAGAGACTTTAATGGCCACTGGAGCTACCGTTCAAGACTGCCTGATAAAACATGTCCAGCATCTTTCATGATAATTTTTTCAGATAAATCAGGTAATAAATGCTTCTTTACGAATTGCAATATTTCTTCCCAACTCAGGTTCATGAATCCTTTGCAAATACATTGGGTTGTTTAAAAAATCTGTGGTTCTACAGTAGATTTTTCAACATGCTTTGTAGTAAGTGGTTTTCTGTGGACATTGACTCTTACAGTCTAACGTATGTTCACTCAGGATCTTGCTGCTGCCTCTGATAAATATATTCTATTCTAGATTAATTCATAACACTTCCATAAAAGGATTTTTTAAGTGTTGCAATAAAGTTAGGTGCAACACAGAACCTCTATTATTCAGTCCAGAAGGCAGTTGCAATGTGTGAGTTTACAGCCTATACAGCAACTTCCTTTGTATTAAAGAAAATTTTTCTATGTCCGAAGTGAAGCAACCTAATATCTATGATACCGAAAAGGATTATGTAAAATATAACATTTACAGAAATCATAAATAGATTTCTAAACCAATTTATAGACCATTCAAATTTATTAAAGGCTCTTCAAATGATACCTCAACAGTTCTCCTGGTGGAACATGTCTGTAATGAAGAATGAGTTTGACTGGAGAAGCTCTGTAGTTCTGTCAGCTTCTCTCTGCTTCTTCTCTCAACACATCCTTCCTTAACGAACTACAGCATACTCCCACCTAAAATATCGCTTCAGTGCTCAAGCTGTGGCGACTTTCTCTGACAGCAAAAGGAAAAGACCTCCTAATCAATTCACTCTGTTACGACACTGAATGCACGTAGCCCTGCTGTCTCACTTTAAACTTCACCGTCTGACTGTACCATGCCTTATCAATCATTGTGAACATCTCCTTTGTTCTGAAACTTAAAGACGGTGCCGGTTGTCAAAGCACTTTTTACTCTTGAACCTTCGTCTCAGTGGTACTATAAATAACTGGCCTCCAAAACTCCACTCAGACCCAGCTCATTAGAGCCAGGCATTAGACAGAAATAATGGCCTGAAGACTTTGTTTTTTTTAACGAAGCCAGAAAGAAAGCTGTCTGACCACAGTGAGATGAAAACACAATAAATCATTACTGGACTACAAGTTTGCTGAAAAATATCAAATTGTTAAAAATGTGTTTGAAATAAAATAACTCTATTTCTTAAAACTTGCGTTGGAAGGCTTTCATGATTAGTTTTTCCTGTATGACTCAGGTACTGGACCAGGAGGAGCCTTTTATCCTCCCCCACCCTCGTCTTTGAGGCAGACTGCTGGATCAGATTTGCCATAAGTGAGATTTAGCACAGGGCATCTACGCAGAAAACCTCCATGAATAACAGTGAAGTAAAAGAGCACTTTTAAAAAGAGGGAATGGCAGTAATTGTCAAGCACCCATTTCTGCTCATACCTATGAGTGGTGATTTCCATGCGATCGCAACAGCTAAAGCCCAGTATCATTCATTAATGCCCTGGCTCCTCATTACTGTCTCCTCACACTTTTTGAAAGACTCATTACCTGCATAATGGAATAGTGCTTGGAACAGTCAGACCTTTCCTTAGTGTGAATTAATCACCTACATGCACAGACAAAAAGGGAATTCTCACATTAAATATTTAGAAACTTCAAGCTCTAGCTCTCGACTTTTTCAAACTTCTAAAAGGTGTACTTTCTTGAGGTGCACTGGCATTACTGAAGACTGCCCCAATGTCTTTCATTTATCCGCAAGGCCAGTGAGGGAAGGAAAAAGAGAAGCAAGGGGGAACAGAGATATACTTACAGTTGACTATGACTTTTACTGTTTTGGTGTCGGGAGAGGCGATGTCATTTAAAGCGCTGCATTCGTAGTCTCCAGCCTGGTCCCTTGTGATGCCGGTGATGTTAAGGTATTCACCACTGTCATACTTCCTGGCTGAAAATAGAAAAATGGAGGCAAAGTACTTATGCTATGTGTACATAGACTACAAACAATGCACACAAACACATACACACACACATTCAGTATATGCATGTATAGCTCTAGGCTTTCTGTAGCTTATGGTTAGCATGCGGAAAAACCCTCAATCGTAATAAATAGCTTTCAGGCTTAAGCCTGAGGAGAAGATGCTATGAGATTAGGTATTGTGCTGAACTCCTGATTACCTTCCTTGCTTCCTAAAGTAGCAGTGGATTAGCAGTACATTGATTTATTTATAATAACATGGTGGCAGAAAATGAAATAATGGTGTTTTCCCACTCATTATTTGCTCAACTCCACACTCTGCAGTTAGAGCTACTTCCTGAAAGACAGACAAATTCAAAGGTTCAATGCACATGTCAGTGCTTTATAGTTAGCTAAAAGTGCCAAAGGCAGTAGCAGCAAAGCTCCATGACTGACATATTAGCAGGGGCGGAGTGGATCCAGAGGGCTGCAGGGAGCACAAATCCAAACAAACATGTCCAGTTCAATCAGCAAAAGAAACATTAAAATACTGCATATGCACATAGTTAGATGTGACAGATAAGGCATTTTTTGATGTTAGTAAAAATGGTTACTCAAAAAAAAAAAACAATGATGAGATACAATAAGTTGTCAAGTATAATCGAGTTAGAATAAGCAGAAAGAAACACATAATTATATCTAGAACAAAAGAAAAACCACGTTGGTTTCTATCAACAGTGCCAGGAGTTTTAGCATGGATACGTTCCCCTTTATATTTGGACATTGGAGCTGAAATGTATAGTCAAGTGATTAATTATATGTTTGATAGAAAATTA
>JAQNCA010000025.1:13794117-13843489 GCA_029783725.1 Acanthurus tractus
GCTCTTCCGATCTAACTGCCTACCTTCATAATCAACTAATTGTTCAAACAGTTTTCTCAATAGATATGTTGAAAATTTCCTTCTCCCAGCTTCTGAGACTGTGATTCTTTGTCATATATCACCATAAACCTATTATTTTAATATAAAGTTCTTCAGCTTTTGTGGTCTCTGTATGTTTTTAAACATCTCTGTATGATTTGCATTGGCCAGACTTGCATAATTGCAAGACTGCCTGACATCACGTTATTGTTAGACACAAAATAAGAGACATTTTATTTTCTAAGACAAGATAATAGTTGCATTAAAATCTGTTAATTGTAAAATCAACTATTAAAAATCATGACCCATCCCTCCTGCAAATTGAATAAGGCACTTTCTAAACTGACAGCCATTAGAGGGAGTGTGAGATGATTTGGCTATATTTTTGGGGGTCACTTTGTGTACATGCAACCTTTGGCAAAGCAGAGGATATGCAAAACACAAACCAAAAAGCGAGTGAAGAGGGCAAATTCATCTGTTGTTCCGAAGTATTTACGATTTGAGCAATTTTAAGCAGAACAAATCAGACTCAAAGGGTGCATGACACCTCAAGACTCATTCTGTCCCTAAAATCAATGTGATAAACAGTTGTGAGCACATTATTAACATATATTATTATATTATTTGGGTACAATTGTGCAGTTCAACCTTATCTTTTATTCATAATTTATTACTAAGACAGACAGACAGACAGACAGTTAGCTAGATAGACAGATATATATATATATAAAGTAACAATGAAAGCAATTTGACTGGGTGTGCCTCAGTAATAAATAGCTATAGAATCTCAGCAGGCATCACTGTGTATGTGTATCAGGGTGACTGTGGCAGATTCTCCCCTGACCAGAATTAATTTCCAACTCGGTAAAGCTCAGTATGAATTCTATTTCTGGTATATACATTTTTCAGGTTGGTAATGGTGGTTTGGAATGGAATGCGTGTGAATTTATTTGGAAGGCGTGGGGATCAAAAAGGGAGAACAATCAAACAAAACTTAGCTCAACATACTGTTCAGAACACCACAGAGACCCGACACTGACTCAGCAATATCTTATAAAAGAGGAGCCGGAATCAAGACAATCCACGCATCGGGAGTGGAAATACTGCCATTCTTAGCTGCCAATTTCCCCTGCAAGTGAGATGAATACTTATATAATGTCACTTCTTATTTTGTAGCCCTGGTGGCTTTATATGTGTGAGCTTCTCTGTCACAAATCTAAAAACTGAAGGCATTTTCGATAATGAGCTTCCCCGTCTCTTCTCAAACTGTTGTGGTGGCAACAATGGAGTCTTGGCAAAGATACTGGTGGCTACACAAACAACAGCAAAGGAAAGAAAAATGTTTGAAAAACCGATCCATAAACAAGCAGTAGATGTGTTGAAAAAACAGGGCTGTTGACATGCCAAGAGAGCACAGAGATGGACACATACCACAAAAGACTGTTTTCATGGTGGTCCATGGCCATAGCAGGGCTTTGCAACACTAGGAAGCTTTTTGTTGTTGTTGAGGAGGTTGATTGTTAATTTAATCCCACAGTGGTAGGGGATGTGCATTATAGAGAGAGTCAGTATAGTGTCTAATGGTGCAGTGCAAGTTTAACACCAAAGGGAAAATTTGTGAAGACTAGTTAAATGTTTGTCTTATTTCCTACCTTACATCAAGGACTTTCCCAAGGCTAAACTTGTACAAAATAGCCATTGTGTTAAGTCCCAGTATGTTTAGGGTCCTACTTAGTTGGGCAAACAATTCTGGTTTCATTTTGTTGCCTGTTACTGCATTACAGCATTTGTATATTGAATGCAACAATGAATTGGGTAAGGGATGAAATCAAATATTATTTCATGCTTGATACTGCCTTACTACTTTTACTGATAACTCTAAATATCTAACTGTTTCAAAGCAGTGCTTTGCGCCTGTAGTCACAAAATTACTATTTTTTTTCTTATGGCTGTGTGTATTCTGCACCTCATGGTGATATGCCAAAAGTCATTTTTTTCAAATTTGAACCCTCTATAGAGGTTGTCTAATGGAGTTTTAAATAACTGTCTTCTTATTCTATGAGGTCATCACCCTTAAAGAATAGCAAAGTCCTCAAACAAAACCGATAATTTGCAGAAATTAATTAATTAATTTCAGTTTTGTCATCATTATTACATAAAGCTCTAACATAAAAACACCTTCTACTGTCTGTGGTTTCTAATCTGCAGCCATTCCGCCTGAGGATGGCTAAAAATCTGATTGGAGTTTCCGACTTTTAACATTGAGGGCTACTGCACCACAGAACATGCAGGCTGAAGCATCCTTGATGAGTGAGCTGTTTTTTTCAAGTAGGTGACTATCTTCAAAGCAGGAAAATAAAGCCAACATGGAACTACCAAAAACTGCAGTTCTTCTAAAGGCCGCTTGAGGCCGACTCAAAGAGCAAGTTCATTCATACACAGCTTGATAATATGACATCCAACTACAGCAGACAAAAATATGCAGTAATTGGTGGTTGGTAGTGAATTCTACTCACTCTTGAAATAAACATATAATTAAGTAATTAAGTAATGCATAATTAAAGGTATGGCTGTGTTAAGTAACAAAAGTGGCTCCAAAAATAAAAAACAAGGTGGCTGCAGTTGTAATAACATACTCTTGGCTTCAAAATGATACACAAACCAAAGCGTGATCACGGTGGCTTTGTCCACAATATGATATACTCTATGTTTTGATTGTTAGGTACGTTATTTAGACAAGTGTGTGTACATGTGGACTGATATGTATGTCTCACCTGTCCAGCATACATGACAAAGCTAAAATCTGATATTTTTTATTCCTAGTAAATGAGCACATTGCAAACACAGCTCTAATGGATTTTTTTAATCATCAGTTGTTGCCCTGTGTCTAACTTGTTTGGTGCATAAAATGATCAATGACTCACATCACAGGACCTCACAGCTTTTTTTTTCTGTTTTATGATAGAAAACTTTAAAGTGCCTGCTTTAGAAAGGTGATACATAAAAAAACCTTATTTCCCATAGGGCTTTATATCTGACTGTCCTATGTAGGTTTCTCCTCCAACACTTAAATGGCTGACCTACTGACTGCCCTAAATGTACAGTTAAATTGTATTTTTACTGTAATGGGGAATTATGATGCGCAAGATGTGGAAATCCACTGTGTGCATTTGTAACTTTTACCAAGGCAATGAAATCAAAAGCACTGACCCATGAGGCCAAGTACGCTTGATGCTTCCAATACCATTTTCTAAATGGCTGAATCAAATACAGTTGTTTCCACTGGTAAGCACAGCAACTTTTTTGCCACATTGTGGGGAAGGTTGGCTGCAAAGGGCATGTTCAAAATAAAAGTTAGATTATTCATTAAATTTGATTGATGCAGTAAGACATGAAAGTGTAAGCATAGTCAATGTAGACCTGGGCAATATATCAACTACTATATGAACTACATATTATTCTCTGTTACTAATTCTTGTCATAAAATGTTTTGGTGTTTTTATATATTGTGTTATTGCATACGTGTTTTTCCAGGCTTTAAACACTGCGCCACAGTAAAGTGACATATTTTCTAAGATCACTAGAATGCTATTCTAACAAATGCCATCACTAACTTAGTCCTTACATAAACATTACTGATATTATTTATCAAAAATATACCGTAAAAGCAGCAGTTGTCATTCCTGCAATATTGATGCAATATGGATAGGGTTAGGGTTAAAAAAAAATATTGTGTTATTGTCCATATTGTTTATATCCATCCATATCCATTCCTGCTTTTGCATCCAAAACAACAAATAACTACAAAGGAGCCTGGATGCCACTGATTATGATTTTCAAAACCACTTGTATAGTTTCAAAGCCTTTACTTTCCTGTTCAATTTATGTACTTTAATAACTATACTTTAAAATCAGAGTAGTGTTTCCGCCTGTCTCACAACAAAATACTAAGACTTACCAGCCTTTTATACATTTCCATCATTAAAAAAACAGATAAATATAACAATCTAAATAGATTGTAACCATAATCAAATCTTCCACTGGCTTATTAAAATTCAAAACATTTGATGTAGAAAGGCCTGCATAGTGTCTTGCAAATACAATATATATGCAAGGATCCATTTAAGTGGAGCAATCATGAGAAACTAAGAAGATAATTATGACTCCCTAATAAAGAGAAGCTTTTAGTGGTATACAGAAGACATCTATGGTTCCAATTTAACTGATACAGCTGAATTTTGCGGAAATTGGGAATTTATTTGGAAATTGTGGATTCTTGTGATGTAAAAAAGCCTTATAATAACATCTTTCAGATGGTCAAACATTAGTTGAGCCTCTAAGATTAATCCAAATGAAGTAGGGTGGGATATATAACATCATCTTCATGATTAGGCCTGTATTAATTTTGCCAAGCCCACACAATGCCACTGAGCATTATTAGACTTATGCTCTTATATCCCACATCTCTGCCTGTTCTCACTTTGTTAGATTAAAGCCAACCCACTTTTCTCGGAGCCCTGTTGAAGTACATCCCTCCCTTACAACAAGTTTGTTCTTAACTTCTAAATAAACAAAAGCAATCAGCACATTCGGGCAATCAACATAGTCATGCATGCAACATGCCTGAATCACAGAGAGAGCCATAGCCTGCTAATAATTATACAGCTCAAATCACTCTGTAAAATTTCTTGACTAATTATAGTTTATACAAGCTGGTGAGTGCAGCGAGGTTGAAGAGGTAAGTGATAATTACAGTGAGACATTGTGCATAAGTGCACATGAGAAGTGACTGAAAAATATATTTTTAGATGCTAACATAAATGTCTAGCATAAGTAAGTCATAAGAACATAACTAAATCCCACAGAGAACATTGCTGGCAAGTACAGCAAGGACTTATATTTCTATGAAATTTTTTTTTGTTATAATTGGAGAGAAAACAAAAATGAATGATTTACGCTAATATTTTTGCCTTTGTAGTTAAATTTAATCCTCACTCCACATCTAATTCTAATTCAGCAAAGATGTAACAAAGACATTCAAGATGAAGTTTACATTGTATGAAGATTTGATTCAATAATTTGAGAAAACAGGAAGCAAAAAATAATAACATTTGGAAAAATATATTTTGTGTGTGTGTGTGTGAGCACATGCTGCAAAACAGCCAGTTTACATTCATGTCTGTCAGGACTTAAATATATATTTTGTTAACTAATTTCTGTACAGTTAGTTTTATGCTGTCTTACATATATAGCAAGAAGAAGAAGAATAAATTTGGCTGGCGATGATGACTACTATAAGTCTAATACCATAAGGCCTTATAGTAAAAGGATCTTAAATAGATGTTTTGAGTTTATCTTAATGCATCTAATTTATAAACATATTTAGGTACTGGAAGACTGCTTTTGCAAAAATGCTGCTTAACCATAGAACAATATTTTGAGCCCATATTATCCACAGCTAAACTGACGTATGCAGAATGGCTTAATTATGAGAAATAAGGCAAGACGTATTCCCTTGCAAGTTCTACCTTTATACATATTAAATGATGGAGTATTTTTCTTAAGCAGATATGGTCCTGCATGTAAGCAAACACACAACTGCAGATACTCTGAAATAAATGGAAAAATTTCCATTTGAAATATTTAATCTAATTAGGTTGCAGTCTTTCTTGATAAATGAAAGCCAATATATTTTTTTCATGGAGGATCTAGTTACATTATCCTGCCCTGGTTGCAAATGGTATTCCTATCGATTACAGCAGGAGGAAAAGGTCATAGAAGCCATTAAACAAGAAACGCATCCTTGATATATGCTTTGAAGAACCTTATATGTTCAGTGCTCAGTCTTGAAATTACAGTGAACAAAAGCAGACGCAGTACTGCCACCTGAAAAATGTGAAAATAAGAGATTGAAGAAATAACTTTTGCTGTTGGTGTTGCTAGTGATGTAATACCACCAAGGGACCTAACACGAATTGTGTGCGAGTGCTTGCTGAGAGATATGAGAGATTGACAAAAGCCCCTCTCACCTGAGGGAGATGTCAGTCCAAGCAAATTAAAGAAATCATAGCAAGGTTAATTTCACATTCACTGCCAATGCTGGCTAAGTCCCGTTGCAGTAAGCAATTTCCCACATTGTGTAGGGGAGCTGTGAGTACGCTTCCTTCAGGGCTGCAACACACAGATAGGGCAGGCATCGCTGAAGAATCCATTATAGCATAGAGCAGCATTTTCTACATCAATTTATCCTTTTAACTCCTGAAAATGGAGAACAACCCACGCTGCTACATTGTGTGCTGCTGCCTTCTGGCCCCAACTCAAGGTGTGGGCCTGAACTAGGGGTAGAATCACACCATGTGCAGGGGCTGCCAGAAAAACAGGCTGTTAGTCTGCCTTGATACATAACCTCTACCCTGCTCCCTGGCTGTCAATCAGAGGCAGCTAAAATCCAGACACTGGAACTGGGCCAAAGGATCCGTAAGTCATGTCTGATTGCATGTGCTGCCACCTCAGCGACCTGTAGAATTACCTCACTGCTACTTTCTGTGTGGACACATTTAGCCAAATGCACTGTAGGCAGGAATCATAATTTTAGGTGCTGGACCTGGGTGGGCTTAGAGATAAATGCGACTCTGTGACTGAGAGTAACATACTTCATATTGTAAGTAAACATACTGAGGAACAAGTTCATTACTGTCAAGAAAATATTTGATCAGTGTCTTTTAATTTGTTTAGTGATTAACAATCAGGTAATTAATTCCAGGTTCACTTTTACCACAGCAGTCAACCCCACCACATTTTTTAAAAAGCTATTCTAATGGTAAGAATAGTCTGTGACTGAGGTGACATTAGTACCAGTGATTAGGTTACATTTCTAAAGCTTTTTACATGGATTTAAGAAGAGAAGACAAAAATGATGAGTGGCTGGTAAATGTTTTTTGACCTACCACAGTGGCAGTTGAGGGGAAAATGGGAAATTTTTAGACTGTGTTTAGAATTTATCTTTGAAACATTTTGTTAATTCAAGTTAAAATAAATCATATGTCAATACTATTGAAAGTAAAAATCTGTTTACTCAAAAGCTGTTTGGTAAATTTCCCAAATAAGTGGTGGGCAAGGAAAGATGTAGTTTCTAAGAACTTAATAACACAGGTGGAGGCAGATGAGTATCTATACTTCTGGGTATTTAAGTTAATAATGTGAAACACATTTCTTGCCTTTTTTTAAACCATTAAATGTAAAATACTGTAATATGTAACAACTGAACAGAAAGTTGACTCCATACCCCAGCTCAACTGTTCTTATTGTTTAATTAACTGTCTTGGCAGCCACAGTGTGTGGAATTAAATCAATCTGTCGAGCTTGGCCAATGCATGAATGCCTAACACACTGCAGTAAGTGTGTGAATACAAGAACAAAAAAGCAGAGCTTATAATTAACCATCTTCAACCAGTGTATTCACGGTGAACGGCAAAAAAAGGAGCCAAATACATTATACATATCACCAAGGTTGTGTTATAATGATTTATTGATTCAATTCAGACAAATATCAGGAAGTTAAAGCAAACACTATCACCAACCTTTTACCACCCACTTTTTTGCATGGAGAGCATTGAGTGCCAAAACTGCAAAACAAATAATAAATTAGTTTTTCTTAATAATGTCAAAATTCTCCTATTTGCAAAAACCCTCGGTAGATTCAGCAGTACTGGAAGTAATAAAAATCCTGAAAAAGTGACACCAACTTTCAAATAAGAATATGACCATTAAAAATATGCATTTTAATGGAATTTAGAGAAAAGATAGGTCAGGGTTAATAGCTTAAAAAAATTCTTGCTGAAAAGACATAATCTTCAGCTGCCAATATTATTAAATTTTTGTATTGTGACAGTTACTTAATATCATATGGAAGAAAAAAAAAGGTCTACTATTTATCATTTTACAGACTCTCCAATAGAGCAATGTGTCCACTGAGCACCTCTTTAGTTTGACAAATACTCAACTCAACAGCGAAATGGGGAAGTGTTAGACACGGCAGCAGCTATTGATATCCGAAATTTGTAATGTGTTGCCTAACTCTTTATCCTTCACCTCCCATAGTACTTAAAGCACGCTCAAGTGTCAGCCCCTGAACTGTGCATCAGTTCATTGCAAACTATAAGAAAAGGAGCCTGCTGGTGAATGAGAAATCCCTGGTGAGCATGCCACCAAAAACGTCCTTAACATCTCTTAAAAAGCTGCCATATTCCAGTGCGACATAGCAGGCACAACTCAAGGTATGTAGCGGTAATATAAAGTAAAGTTTGAATAATTCATTGAACTGTTCACATAGAAGCCAACTAAGCTACTGTACTTATGCACTTGCTGTTGCCACTTAGTTCAGGCCCAAGTTAAGTTCTGTTGGATCTACCTTTAAGTAGAAGTGCACACACTGTAGTGAGATGTCAGTGTAGAGGACGCTGCTTTTCCCTCAGGGGTCGGGGTGGGGTAGTTTGGGAGAGATATGCTTCATTCACTTAAGTAAAAAGTCAAAATGAAACATTTACAGTATGCAGTTGATATATGTAGAGTAGCTGCTTGGAAAGAGAGAGAAATAGTGTCCCAGCTGAGCCCTATCACAGGAAACAATCAAATTTGTATTCTAGTCAGCCTTTTCAAAGGTCACACTTCTATCCCATGGATTCAAATCTCAATGGAAAAAGCTTATCAAAGCAATTTTGCTCAGCCATCCAGCCATTCACCCAACCAAACCAGAATGAAACAGACTATGTTAAAGGCTATTTTACCCCTCCTCTTTCTGACCTATGAAAGAATAAGGGACCACAGCCTCATATACCACGAGTAGGCAATACCCTGAGAGCCCAACGCGTCACTCAAGCTATTGTCAGCTTCAGGAGTAAAGTTAGAAACAATGTCAAGAGCTAAACTGATAACAAGAGTGAATTCCGACAGTATTTCTAATGTGCTTTTTCTAATGGTGTTTCCTGTTTAAATTAAGCATTAACTTAACTAAACAATTTGACTGAGAAAATGTTTTAATTGCATTAAAAGCCTGGGGCATGGGGCCTTAGGGTCAGAAAGGACTGCATTGATAGATAACAGCAATGCAGTTTTCCATTTATTTTTTTGAAGAGTGACAGAGCTCCGTTAATCGAACAGCTGGGGGTAGAATCTTTGCTTAAGGGTAAGGACAGCGTTAAACACACACTGCACAACCAGATTTCACCAGATGACAAGAGATTTAAGTGAGGTTTCCAGTCCTAAGTGCTCTTATCATGCAGCAATCAACCCAAACTTCTGAGAACTTCACCGCCAGGAATATTTTTACATGGGTAATTAAACCATTACACAAAACCAGTTATGATTATGTGAGAACATTAAATTGCGGACATATGCGGGCAACACTTCTTCTCTTGGTAACATATCAACAAAGATGATCTGTTGTTTTAAAAGTCATTGCTTCTGTATGCATCTATCTAATTGAGAAATATGCATGGACTTTATGTGCACACATACTGAGCCAAATTATCGTCTCTATAAACAGTTTATGGCCACACTTCACTGAATACACAAAGTTTATTATTAGCTGGCAGTTTGCTGGTTGGCAGAAAGGGGAAAGACGGAAAAAATGCAAACACAAAACAGTCAGAGTGGGAATAGGAACTTGACAGTCAGTCAGGGCAATTTATCATTCTGTCAAACTTCACTGACTGCTGCAGCAGAACTATCTACAGTGCAAAAATCTTCACCCCAAACCCAAAATGGCTGAGTGCTGGAGAGAATACCGGCAGCAAATAGAACTTTCCATGTAGACATGTTTATCATTTTGCAACCATTTTAACAGCTTGGCCTCACATCAATAAATGTTACTATGCCTACTAAATATAAACAGCCAACATATTGTGCGGAAGGTTTAATGATACAGTCAGGCAAAATTGGTGTTAGTATGATTCATGATGCAAAATTCATGATTGATGCCCTCACAATACAATCAGTTTACCAGGAAATAAATAATGAAAGTTGTAAATAAAATATTACAATATGAAGAATTTAAAGCAAATGACTTGGATAGTAGATTGCAAGACATTTCAGCTCTCCCACCTGTGCTTTAATGAGTTACTAGTTACTCTGTTATGTTAACACTTCTGGTTTGGACTGTCTTGAGAGAGAGAGAGAACTGATCCAAGGAGATGCTGAAACGGCTCAAAGTTGTACAATTAAATAAGATTTGATCAATTTAATACACACAAACACAAAAAAAAACCTTGGGCCGTCAAACTACACTTAACATTTTTTGGAAGAGTATTATTTTATTTACTCACCGCAATTAATAACCTGTTTTCATTTTGTAAATCCTTGAAATGTTACATTGTTAATCTGTTTTTTTCAGTGTCTGTGTTAATAGTAATCCAAGCGCAGTAGTTCAGCTGCTGTTCTCTTTTCATTCCATAACCAAGATATTCTGTATGCTGAGACTGCACACTGAAGTTGCCTGTGCACTGGCTGAAGCAGGCTGCTCTGCATATCCAAAAGATTTAATGGATATCCATCGATAGGTAATTAGCCTATTACAACCTTTTAGTTGTACCATGTCCTTTAGACAAATCGCCCTTACTACAATAACTGACCGAAAGATTCCATAGAAAATGGCTTCTTTTCTGATGTGCTAGGAGACAGTCTGTGATTACATTTAGTCCCGGGCCCTTTCATTTGACCAGCATATCATTTCTTCCCTGGCATACTTCAAAGTGTGGACACTTCAAAGAAGAATGAGTGACTGCCACTCGGACTCTGAGGATGGCTCTTTTGATCATCTTCTGAAAACTCCCCTAATGCAATCAGGGCAAGCACCAGAGAGGAGGATTTGACAGCCATAAGATAAATGCAGTCATCCTCACAGCTATCAGATAAGCACAGCAGGCTCTAATCCATTAATATGAAAATGAGGGAGGACTGGAAGTGGTTGGGTGGGGGCTTTGCAGCAACAGTTAAATGCTTTGGAACAAGTTTTTATAGGGAAAATTCAGTATTCAAAGCACTTTAAGATGTGGGTGTGCTCTGACAAGAAGCCAGCTAAATGCATTTTAATGATAATAATAAGTAAATTCCTTGTAAATGCTCCTTTAATGACTGCTTACAAACTGACAAAGCAAAACAGAGGCCCTCCCTGCAGTGATGAGTGGTCCTAAATACTCCTCAGCATTTTCATTTTGTGGCAAGATGTGCATTGCCAATATCTTTACTGAGCAAATAACAAAATCTATTGTTAGGAGGCTTTTATGTGATTTATTTATTTATTCCTTTATTGTGTTGAACTGTCTTATTTTTAAATCGAGGTGTAAAAGTACCGTAATTATACGAGATGTTTAAGATCAGATATTTATTTTTAGTATACTAATAACCAACTGCAAATAGATATTTTTTCTTGGTTGGTTGTTGTTTTGAAGTTTTTTTCCTGCTTATTTCTATTAAGTTTTGCTTTCATTTCAGTTACTTAAAATTATGAATTTCATGAGCTATACAGGCCTTTTGATACAATATGGACAAGTCAATAGCTGAATCGGAACTCAGGGTATATTTTATCAATACAGTTGTGGTTACCATCTACACATCAGTAACCATTCTAGTTATATATGAATCTTTTTTTAATTTCTTTTTGGATATATACACCCTCATATTTAAACTGAGAAAGACTGGGTATACATGTCATTTACATAAACAATAAATTCCTTTTTCTCACAATTATATCTCTTAAGCTATTGAGAGCTAAGATGCGACATCCATCCCTCTTTTCTCTTTGTTATGAATCCATCCAACCTCATTTATTTTTCACTCCACCACCACCCCCACCACCAGCTCTTCATCTGCAATATAACTACCAGTCCTTTCTCCTCTTCAGTTTATCACCTATTGATCCTGTCCATGCTTCCTCGTTTCCTCTCGATATTCATCCATCCCTCTGTCCATTTATCCATTCACCCATTCATTAGCATGGGCATGTGAGAGGTGAAGTGAACTCACCTAATGGGGTTATGTGTCTCCAGGAAATGGTTGGCTCAGGTTTCCCACTGGCTGTACAGATGAGCGACACGTTGCTGCCCTCATTTACCGTGATGTCAGAGGAAATGTCATATATCTTGGGTGGAACTGGAAAAAAAGAATTTAAAAAATACAGAGACAGGATTAGCATTTCAAATTTGCAACCTCTGGCTCATTCACTAATATAATATACATATAACATTACATTAGAGAGTAAAGGAAGGTATGGTGGATGTATCAGTGGTGAGAACTGGCCTGTGCTTCAGTTTCATGCGAGTAGGCACATTACATACTGTTGAGTAATGAACCGACCCCTCACTTTAGGTAAAATCATTCAGGGAGCTTATGTTTAGAGCACCTGATTAGTCTGACACTGCCATCTTTTTAAATGTTCTCAGGACTGGGGTGATATGAATCCCCCCTCCACAATCACAAGTTTCAAGCCTCTCCTATTAAATACTATTATGGCATGAATACTTCAAAAATTTACAGACATAGGTTTTAATTAAGCCAAAGCAGAGGGAAGCATACTGGTTAGGCTGGCAAGCTTACTCACCTAATGAGCAACTTAATCAACAATACAGTCTTGGTACCAGTCTCATAGTTAGTCATAAGGAGCCAACACTTTACTTAAAAACTTCCATTATAATACGAAGAAAAATAGAGTAAATTGGAGAAAAGCAGAGTCTTATTAGTGGCTGAGATGTCAGCTAACTCACCATGCTGCCAAGTAAAGCCAGATACATGTGTTCAGTTAATCCTGTCTGCTTACATAAACTCACCTGTCTTTGAACACAATGAAATCAACATGGGCATGATTAATATGCACTGACAGTTACTTTTAGACACAGATAAATATATCATGAGCAGTGGTTGAGCTGTTGACTGTGACTATGTTTAATATTTTCTGACAAAATTTGGCATGCTTAGTCAGTCCCACCCACAAACGCTTTAATTGGCTCAGTTATTTTTTTTTTAAACAGCTATTCACAAGAACAAAACCCAAACCTTTTTAAATCGTTCTACAAAAATTGAGATGTGGGCAGTGATTCATAGGTCTGGAGCCAGGCTCTATACTTAAGGCAGTTTGGAAGCTGCACATCATAAATCCAAGTAAGTCCCCAAAAAGCATATTTTCGAAAAAGAAAAGTTTTTTTCTGTTGAGGGCATCTTATCAACAGTCCCTGCTGGACATCACTTACCATCGTAATTTACAAGTTTCTGGCCACTTAGATCCTCTCAGAGCTTTGATGTTAAAAGCTTCGGTATTTAGACTGCTCAAAACACACACAGACACACATGCAGCCACCCACAAAGGCATTTAAATACATTCAACTTAGCACACATGCAGGCACACAAACACATCCACACACACGCACACACACACTGACACAGCAGCTTATAAGACACTATTTTATTGGTAAGATTTGAATCTCTGAGGGGGCTTTTCTGCAGTGGACTGTGCCTTATAGTAATGACTTCTCAGTCGTCTGAGGCTTCAAACTATTCTACCCTCTGATCCCTCCTGATGCCTGCTAAAAAATCTAACAAAAGAAAAGTTGATTCAACAATTTCCCGAGACCCACTTTAGACCTGCGAACACTTTTTTGGGAGTCACATGGTCTCTTTTGTTCACTTTGAGCTGAAGCTGCCTTCACTTGCTCCTCTGCACTCTTTTATGAGCAATAATACAGGGTGTAAAATGACAAAATCCACATGCTTAGCTTTAGATACACTAACATGTACCTTACGCTCTTGTCTTCCCTCTACAAATATTTTACAACCGAGTAAAAATGTAAAATTTAACTTTTTTTTTTTACTGAAAAAAAAAGATATGTGGAGTTCAGCACATCAAAAATGCATCACTACAAAACACTGATCATGTGTTATCAACATTAAACCCATGAACACATTAGCATAGCCATGAGCACTTATTGTGTAATAGGAGCAAATAGGCTGCAATCAAATACAGGATGGTGCATCATTAGAAGCATCAATACTCATATAAGTGGAGCCTTTATAGATCAAGGGAAACAAAACATCTATGATTCACAAATGGCCCTATCAAAGCCTGCACTGACCCAGCCTCACACAGGCCCAACCCTCAATGATATGAGAGACTGCCCAAGAAAACATTCCCATTGCTGTCGTTTTTCTGTTTTGTGGCAGGGTGCGCGTCATTTTTGATCAACAGATCTGGATCTAAATGAGATGAAAGTGGCGGACCTTCAGTGGGAGAGGACCGGAGGCGATGTTGAATCTAGGTTATTACTTGTCAGACTCCTATGTTTACTTGCTGTAGGACCCCACTGTTGACACATCTCTTCAGTGTCTGATAGCACAAAATTGAAAATGTTGGGGTTGTCTACTGATCCTATCTCTCTTTGGCAGGGACTGAGAGGTTTTCAAAGGTTCAGATGAAGAGCCCTCAGTTTTTCAGCTCAGAGCCACTACGGCTGAGCTCTTTTACTGTATAACACTGTTTGCTCCAACAGAGAACCTAGTGCTGCAAACAGAATAAAAGATCAATAGACAACAGTCAAACTTTAGACAATAAGATATAGCAAACTTTTATCATCTATTGAATATGGATATCCGTGAAATACTGAACTGTAATTTTATGCACCAAACAATAACCCACGATTTTGCTCCATTTTTAAAGAACTACTTTATTAGTCACCATCAAACAAGACCGATTTTTGGCACGACTTGGTAAACACTGAACTTTGTGTCCAGTTTAAGAAACTCCAACAAATGTTCACAATGTTTCACTGAAATAACACAGTATAAACTTTTGCAGCAACGCTACAGTCCAACTGTCAACTACAGTGCTAAATTATAAAGATGACTAAATCTCAATTTACTGCTCAGTGTTAGCTATGAAGCACTCATGTTTTTCCTCAGAGGAATAGTGAAGGACTTCATAAAAGGGTAATGCATAAACAAAATAATTCTGCCATCTGTAGTTCCTTATTTAAAAAAAGCTTTCTAAACAAGATGTTATATAAGTGGGGTCTCGTTGCTAGGTTACAGTGCTCAGACATTGCAAGCATTGATGCTGAGAGGCTATAGAACGGACACTTGATATCGAGGACTGAAGGGGGTTTCCATTTGGCAAACAACAGCATAAATTTACTTAAATTTCCACACCCACTAATGAGAAAATCAAGTTACAAAGGGGGCTGCAAAAGTTTAAGTGTTCAGGTTGTGCCTACTTCTCAGAGCTGGCTCCTAATGGTGAAACTGATTACTAGGTAATTTCATACTCAATTATAATTGTTGTTGTCAGACATTAATTATTCATATGTATGTGCGTCTGAGTGTTCGTGTGAACAGCATTGTTCAGTTCAGTTTACATACTATGAACAATGGCATTGTTGAAAGCTAATACAGCAGAAAGGACACAATTTTAACCTTGTACTGAGGATAACGACAGTGAACAGGGTTTAAGGTGGCTCTGCCATCATCTTACTTGGCAACATTAAAGCTCTTTCACTGTCGTCTGGTGAAAAAATGCATTGCAAATATGTGAAAAAATTGGTATACAGAAAACAGCACTGAACCTTTGGCCATACCGGCTTTGTTTGTTTTCTGCATTTTTGTGCTGAATTTCACACAGGAACAAAAAAAAAAAAAAAACCAGAAAACAAAAAAAAAAAAGTGCATTGGATGAAAGGAACAGAAAGTAGATAGTGCCAGGGACAACACTGTTTTTCCCTCTTGCTGAAATGATAACATGTATTCTTTAGGCAGTATATTTAAATGTCAGTAGCAGGTTAAGGCCTTTGTGGAAATGTTGTTAATCAATGTTTGTCCACAACATACGATGGTATTTGCAAAAAACCCGAAAACACTGAAATTCTGCTGTGCTGGCACCTTGTTAAGCAATGTGATAAGCAACCCAAATCTCTCTCATCTGAATAAAGTGCTAAGTTTAATTAAATAAATTTGTTAAAAAAAAGTAAAAAATCTTAAAGTCACAGTTTCTTCATTAAAGGAAGTTTTTTATTTTTCTTTTGACAGATTTAAACATAAACATCAACATTTCCTCTGTCCATTAAATATGTAACTAAATCTAGCAGCAGTTAAGCCTTAGCGAAAAAATTCAAAGTGTACAAATGACTTTTTTCCACTGTATAGGGATATGACGTACTACTTCTTGGCTCTAAGCGGATGCTGGGCAAGCAGTGAAGGTTCAAGTAAGTTTATGCCAAAAAATATATGAGAGTTTGCACTTAATAAACAATTGAAATACAAAGTTTACATTAGTGAGTTTAAGAAGTGCTGGGCTGAATAGTTGTTTATGTTACTATTGGACAGTTGCAAAATTAACTATTTTGTTTATTAGCATAAACTAAGCTGATGTAATTTTATATTAAACTGACAATGTCCTCCTATAAAACAGGTGGAGCAGTTTACAAGTCGCTGATCAGTTCTTGTTTCCGAGTTAAAGCAACTAAACTGCTTAGTGGATGTAAGTGTTGGGGGTCACTTAGAGAGACTGAAAGGGATGTGGTCACATCTAAGGGGAAATTTATCTGTATTCAACAGCCTTTTAGACATTGTTTAGGAATCACATGCAAATAGTCTTGGCTGACACATTATTTCGAAAAGCTGCAGAGTTAATTATTATCTCTTTTTTTTGGCTGCTTCGTTCTGAGTGTCCTATATTATCCCTTTCATACCTCCTTCACCTCTGAAAACATCAGAGTCAGTGGTGATTGTGCTGTCCCTTCAGCAACACAACACTATAACCCATCTCTCAATACCTACACACCCCTTGTTGTTTTCTTTACGTGCTAATTTGGTAACGACGCTATGATTGTCATGTTTGCCCATTCCTCTCTAATTTCCCCTTCTCCAGCCCTGCAGGAGGTGCTGCAAGTGAGCTGCCACAGCTGATCTGGGCGGCGTCATCTCTCCTGGCAGACGCCTCGGGTGAATAAATAAGCCTCTAATGACGCCACCTTGAATTACAGAAATGCTTACAGCTGCACTATTAAAATGCTGGGGTTTTTCTTACGGAGCTGCAAAGTGGGATGCACACAACTGGGTTCTTCTACGGATTCTGACAGGCTCTCTCAAGGATGACTTCTGCTACCAAATTGCAGGACCCCATTACTGGCTAAACCTACTGCCATCCAGCTTTCCAATTAGAGCACAGAGGGGAAGCCCGGCCACTTGTTGTAATAGACAGCAGTATGGGCAGAGGTAAAGAGAGTCAGTGAGAGCTTAGAGGGAGGGATGCAGGAGAGGAGAGGAAAGAGAGAGAAACAGAGAGAAACTTTTGATTTCATATCCTGTACTTAATTGCCTTCATTTGTCCACCATCATCCTACAAACACTTCAGTGATTGACAAGGGTGTTGCAACAAGCTATTTCCTGCACATTTTCTGTTTAAACACAGTAAGATGTGTTGGTCTTAAAACACAGATGCTATGTGATTGAGGACAGATCATCCTTAATCACTGACATGCAGCACTTTGAAATTGGATTAGGGGCAGATTTTGGTTTTCCTTGTTTGTTTGCTTGATGCAGTTAAGACATCCTTTGAATAGCTCTTTAAATTTCTCAGTCACCTGCTTCAAAGCTTTTCCCAAACTGCAGGTTGTTAGAAATGACATAATAAAGATGAAGTTCAGATATATCTGTAATATACTTGATATACTTGTAAACCTGTGTTTGTAGGATGTAACATATACTAGCATATAAGGGATAGTTCCCACAAAGCTATTCCTAAAGGTTTTAAATTATCTTTTCTCACTGCAGGCAGCAAAAAAAATGAACCAACTTCTAGTCCGTTAATTAGGTGTCAGACACAGAACCTAAACATAAACAGTGACAGATTGCATTACTCAAAGGGATTACTTCCATTTGCAGTGTCATAAAGTAGGCACAGACAATTTGGAGTACTTAACTTTAGGGAAAAGTTCATCCAAGTAGAGAGAGAAATCTGTCACTGTTGGTAAGGTGTTTTTTTTTTACTGCAAATGACAAAATCTCTAAACCTGAGTGCTTGGCTCCTCAATTTAGTCATTTATATATATTTTTTTACTGCAAAGATGGCTGACTATGTATTATCGATTTATGATGAACTGAACAAAACTCTTCAGAAATATGTCGTGATTGAAAACAAAAAATAATAATCTAACACTCATTGGAAAATGTGTTCCAGAAACAATGACAGTATAGTTGGTGTTTGTGTCATTATCTGTGCATTGGTGCATGCTAATGTGCCTGCAGTGTGTACTTAAAAAGTATTAACATAGCACATAAACTTCAAAATCCACTGCAACTTTGCCTTCTCTTATGGCATAGCACTCTGCTATTCTCTTATGGCATTATTAAACATATCAGTCTCAATCATTTTCAACAGGAAAACACGCACACAACCATACAGCAATAATAAAAGCAATAAAAAAAAAAATCTGAAAAAGGGGATGTTTTGTTTTTCCTTCACTTTATTTGAGCCCAGCAGCAATACAGGAGGTGAACTAAGTGCTGGAATTGCAGGGCCAAGACATAAAACCTCATCAGGTCTTATTGCTTGTCTGTGTTTGGCATCTCTTTATACTCGAAGATCTCCTTGTGGCTTATATGTTAGGGTTAATAAAGAATTGAGAAGTGAGGGGTTGTAGCAGACAGCAAACAGCTGAAGACGCAAATAGATTCCCTGCAAGTGTGCATTAGCCGATGAACATTACTGTATAATGGTATCATTATGTATGATGAATTTAGAATTTACCCTAATGATGTAGAGGGAATTCACCTTAGGGTCTAAGGATAGAGTTGGATAGTGTGGGAACGGTACAGTATGACGTTATAGCTTACTGTATGTCAGCAGCTGCCCCAGTTTAAACTGCATATCTGAGATTTGTGTTGTTGATAGAAACTGCAAATCTGAGATTTGTGTTGTTGATAAAAGAATGTGTATAATATGTTATTATCTATTGTCTTTGACATGGGATTTCTCAGTTATAGTTATTTTCTGTGTAGGTGTGACCTAGTTGTTATTTTCTTTGCTGTGTCTTAATAAGCACCAAGTGCACCTGGCAAACATTCTTCCTGTGAAACCTATGCCCATTACTGCAGCTCTAACCCTGAAGTTGTGTTCTTCTCTTCATTTCGATTTATTTCAATGCCCCACTTTTTTGGCTTCAAGGCAGCATTCTTGCCTGACTGAAACAAAAATGACCCAAATACTGTAGCAACAATAATACACCAGCGAAGCGGTGATAGCCTTGGAGAAAGAGCAAACTTTGTACATTTTTACCCTGAGCCTCTAAAATGTCCCTGCAATGTACAAGCATTGTCAGAGAGTTTCCAATGTGTTTTTAAGTGTTGAGTGAGCTGATCACACTGCTAAATAATAAAAAAAAGCTTCTGATTACTGCCACACTGGACACAAGTTTTGCTTGCAGAAATCTGAGGAAACCATGAAAACCAGTTTTGTTCAATTTGTAATTAACTATTAGTTTATGATAATACTCCTGTCATGACCTAATGGTGCAAAAATAACATGCTTCCGCAAATGTCACAACCGATACATATGATGAGTAATTGCCAATGAGGTTAAACGATGCAGAAAGTGTGATTATGGAGAGCTTGTTACCAATTTCATGCACTTCTAGGGAATTCATGAATTAAGGGAAATCAATTGATGAAAATGAACTTTTCGAAATACCTTGTGAGAGGCAATTAATCTTCAATGGGAGAGCTGCACTGGGCATGTAATTCAAAGATAAGCTATCACCCACTTATTGAAACAGTTTCTAATTTATTCATGCTAATCAGTGTCTTTCAGCCTCACCATCTTGCTTATGATAAACAAAATTCCTTTGCATAGGCCATTCAGCTTTCACTCTCCAGGATGATCATTTGTTTATTCAATTAGCTGCATGGCTACAAAGTGTCTTTGATAGACTTATTTCAAATGGTATGTTGTCAAAATGAGGCACTGAGACTGTCAGAGGGCATGTTGCTTTCCAACAATCAAATATCTGCTGGTGACCAATTGACCGCTGCTATGGGTGACCTTCTGTGCATCTCAGTTCTAAGCCCTTGTGTGAGGAGAGAGTTTCTGTGCGTGTGTGTGAAATGGATGATCTGACGTGAGTATACAAAGCTCTGTCTCCATCTGTCACTAAGCCTTGATGCAGCGCTAAAGGTCAAAGTTCAAACTTTAGAACCTGGGTCGTGATTACTGTGGAGAGAGCAGTTGGCAGCAAGCTGACACATGCTACACACAGTCATAGGGAAGGTGCCTGTATCAGCGGGCGGTACGATCTGCTCTGTACTGGTTCTTTGGTCATCACTTTGGATATGTGCTGAGTAAATACGGAAGATAGGCTTCTGGTGCCACTTTTTACATATCATAATTTTTAGGGTCAAATTTAAGATTGAAAATAAGAAAGATATGAAAATTTGACGTCCTCCTCTCCTCTGTATTGACTTGTATCTGCCCATAACTGTCACTATAAAGGGGTTTTCACATTCCTTTAAGGCCATGTCTGTATGCTTTCCTACAATCTGACATTCACATTCACCACAGTCAAGCAAAATCTGCTACGTCACTCATTCAAAAGGCTTTCACAGTTAAATAAACCTGAAACCCCAAACACGCCATACTTATCAGTACAGAGTGAGATTTTGCACTCACACAGCTGCTAATGGTGTGTCAGCCACTGTTGGCTACAAGCACATAAACAATAAATAAAAGATTTTGACTACATTTACCACTCTGATTGCAAAAAAAGCTGATTTTGTATACAACAGATTTTATCATTTGAGACTGGGACTGAGACTCAAACATATATGGTTAAACATCTGTTGTATTTCTCTAGACCGACTGCCAGCAATCTTGATGCACACTTGTTCTCTCTTTAAGTGTCCTTGGTAGTTATGACGAGTGTCTTTTAAAATATCCTAGCAGAGCTTGTGGAGGACCCATCATCATCAGGACAATCTGCAATGCCCTGTCTTTGTTCATCCATTTGTAATGACATAAAGCTATTACCTTGAAATATTAATATGTATCTCTGATTGTGTCATCCGGTAAAACATAAAGCCTTTTCTGGAAGAGTGGTGAACTCTTGTGAACAAAGAACTTTCACGAGAGAGAGTCTGAACACATTCATGCATTGTTGGTCAAACTCTCTTCTCTTCTTGGTCCTGATTTATTAAGATTGTTGGTGAGTCATCAAAGTATGTGATAAATAGCACTGGCGGCAAAACAATTCATGATTCTGGTGCAAAAGAGGTTTGGTGATCATCCTTGAGCCTGTGTGTGGTATGTGAATGTGAGCACACCCACAAACACTGAAGGCATGTGCATACAGCATTTGCATTGTTGTTTGTGTGTGTCAGCTGCCACATCCACTGCGGTTGACCAGTATCGACTGCTTCTTCTTCACAATCTGCCCCCAGGGCTGGTCGGAGAAGATTTGGACTGAACAACACGTAGGTAATACAGGGCAATTTGTATCCACTGAGGGCTTTTGAAAGGCCAAAGTCATGACTATTCAATAAGTTGCTCATTATTAAAAACCCTGAGCTTGTACTTTGCAGAATACAGATGTCAGTTCTGGCTATTTGTTTACAGTGATAACTCTAGAGCACTGTTTGTACAAACGGGAAAGTTTGTAAAGAACATCAATGACTTGTTGCTGCTCTGATTTGCCTTGTTTTGTGTCTTTGACAATATATTTGCCATATAAAAGATGCACAGTGGTATAAAGATGACAAGAAGATTCTCTAACGAAGCAGGAGGGCATCTGCAACTGGACCCTAATACAAAGTCAAGGAAGCAGACTGGTGGAGGAAATCTCTCACTGCTCTTTAATTGCCCTGTGGGTAACAGATGGGTTCCAGGGATGAGACAGGAGGGCGGCACCCCACTGGTGGTGGTCAGTCTGCATTCAGGGTGATGTATGCAACAGTGCTGTAGGGCCAGGGAGCGCAGCCTGTGATATTTATCTGCCCAATTAAGGCCAGTGTATCTCTGAGATGCCTGCCAATGCCTCACCCCCAGCAAATCTGTTCCAAAGCTACCCCACTGTTGATGAAGGATGTATTGTATGAAAAATGCTGCCGAGAGGAAGAGTGTGTGAACCCGTGTCTTTGTTGTGATTCACACTTCCGAGAACCAACTGTTTAGCACCAGAGAAGCCATAACACCTAACACCACTGGTGACAGGAAATTCTGATTTTAGATTGTTCTGATGCTCAGTTTCACTGCCTCGTCTTCCATTGTGAGTCACCTGCAAGTCCTGAATTTCACAAAAACTGTCCTTGAAAGTCAATAGAACTGATTACATTTTCTTCTGCAAAACACATAGCTGTTAACAAAAGAAGAGGGCCAATGAAAGATTTTGTTCATGTCCTCATGCCTTCTCCTGTGCTTCTGAAATTCACTGACACTTTCCAATTGACTGACTGACCTGAAAATTACCAATCTAACACCCACACACGCTACATTCATATATTTCTATAACAAGACAGAGATGAGAAAGATTAAATGTGGGTGGCTTATGCATGCATTTTCTGTAATAAATGTTTTGACACGAACAAAACCCTTATGACACTGACATAGATATAAATAAAAGCAATAGGCAGCAACTAGAAAACATTTGCCTTATTGATACATGCAAAAATTATTAATTTGCTATATTAGTTTGTTGCAAGGACAAAATAGGGCCAAAATAAATGGAGAAGAAAGAATGACCAGTTTTGTTTATCTGTCTAAAAAGTATCTGTGGTATTTTGTTGAATACTACAAAAACTGGCCTTTTTTAAACAGAATGAAATCTAAAAGGGTCTTGAGGTCTTTTTTTTATAAATTTGATTTAAAAATGGCCTAAATCATTGATTATAAAAGAGCTCTTTATGAGACACCTTCACACTGTCAGTCAACAAAGGGAGAATTTCTCATGTGTCTCCTAAACCTCCGTGATCTGCCCCTCTGATATCCTTTCACCAGCTTCTGTGTCTGTATAGAAAAGCGGTCCACACAGTTACAGTGTAAACACATACACACTATGAAGTAGAAGAGGGCATGAAGTTTGCAAAAAGATGGTTGAAGGATTGCCAAGCTGAACAGTGAGAAAAAACAGGGCCATGTGATATGAACTCATACCGGTTTGGTAGTATTGTGGTCTGTGCAGACTGTACAAACATTTCAAATGGTAAAATATGTGCAGAAAGTGTTGAATTTTTTTCAGTATGAGCAAAAAGAGAAACAAGAGAAGAACCATGACTTATTTTTAATTAATTTTTGGTTTAAAAAACAGTAATTCCTGTTAAAAAACACAACCGGCTTGATGAGAATAGCATTAGCAACTCTCAGACTCGAAGACTAGAAATATTGGTATTTGGTTTTAATTAACTGAACTTTTGCTCATTTGACACCTGCCCTGCTATCTCTGATACGGCGCTAACACTCTCATCTGGGTTGAGTTCATTTTTACTGGTATAGTCTGATAATCAGGCTGGTATAACACTTTCATGTTGTTCAAATGATGGCTTTGTGCTGCAGGAATGTGCATACTGCTGAATATGAAAAAAAGGAGTCAACATAAAATTATGGCCTCATAGCAGTCTTCAAATAATAGTCAGACTCACTCCATACCTGAGTTAAACAAAGCCACTATTGGAGAAGTCACAATAATCAATGATTCTTGATTACTGAATAACACCTTCTTTTGACAACAGTAAGGTTTTCACAGAGAGATGTTTTCTTCTTTTCTTTTTTGTAATTAGACAGCTGTGCATGCATTCTTGTGCACCATGACAACTGTTGCAACGTTTCATTAAATATTTACTGCTGTAAGCAACTGTGAGTCATCAACAAGGACAGGCATGTTAGGAGAATGCAGAAAAAAAGGGATAATTGAAGTGAGGCAAATGAACAAACAAAAAAACATTCTTAGGCAGCATGTCTGCATTTTTTTGCTTTGGAACAGCCCCTTCACTATAATCGGAAGCTCATTTTGATGCACTATTGTAAACATGCCTTTCAAAGTACAAAAACATCAATGTGCTAGTTATTGAGTGAAGAAGGTCCAGAACTGTCAGGCAAAGAGAACCATACTTCCTATAATAGATTGTTCTGAATGTAAGAACTCAGAAAACTGTGACATTTTGAACAATGCTGGTTAAAGAAAATGAAGTTGAATAAATGTCCAGCAGTAATATTTCTATTAAGCTGTTATACCTGCAAAGACCATTCCAAGTGCTCATATAAAAATGCCTAAGTTGCCCTCCACTTGTGTTGTATCTATTTCCTCTCTAGAGAAGAGAGAGACGTGAGAGCTGAGTGGCTGACCTTTGTCCTTACTCATTTTAATTAACCATGGCTAATATCAGCTATTTCCATGATGAGGACCCACATTAGTGCACAAATACACAATCACCTACACACGCGAGCATGGAGACACACACTTAAAATGCTTCATGCACATGCAAACACATAATAGACAACATAAATTTACAGAGGCTAAGGCAGGGACCTCACAAACTCACTCACACACACTCACACACACATACAAATGACAATGATTAGTGGCTAACTAAATGTCAGGGGCCATAATGGCAAATCTGTTTCTTTAGACACACTCATATTCTCTCTACACTCTCTGTGCAATATCAATAGCAGGCCGTGTTGTTTTATGCATTATTATTCCTCTGAGACTCTTGCTGCACAGTCATTTCAGCTGGGGACACGGATTCTCTATCCCCCTCTCACAGCACTCAAACATGTCCTTACCCATACAATTGTAAGGAACTACTGCATTAGTGTTGTCTGCTTTTATTCATTTGCATCAATACCAACTCCAGTTTACTACATCAAAGACAGCTTATCTTTATTTAATCTAAAACTAGGGGATAGCTCCATAACTTTAACATCATTATCTCTATTCACTGATATTTATTTTTAAATTGAAAGCTGATAATTTTGATCAAAATTTTCGAATGTTTCAGTAAATGTTATTGAAATAATGTCACATACAACGTTGGCAACATTCTGGCTCTACATTATGAGGACGGTATGAAGGCATAAAGACATTTCAGCCTTTGACATACAACTGATTTAGATTAAGTTCAAACATTTCATACTTTCTTTCAAATTGTTATCAAAGGACTGTATGAATTATTACATCTTGTCTACACTGCTTTTGATATCACGCTATTAGACCACACACAATACTGTCCACCTGAGCCATTTGCAAAAGGTGGTCGACCAGAGGAGGTTATTCATTACCTGCACTCAGCAGTTATTAACACTTAAAATGCTCAAACTGCCGATAAGTTATATAAGAACAAGGTGCTGGATAAATTTCCAGATAATAGTCCCATATTTGAACACTCCAGTAGTTTTTATTTGTACCATGTACGTATATTTAATAAAAAAAACCCTCTGTAACGTCGTTTTAGCAAAAAGGGTGGTTGTTTCAATTTTCCCCCCCCCTTTTTTCGGTCTCTATCACACACAGTCCGATTATGCTTTTAAGTGTAGAAACTGCAAGGGCAGCTTAATTGTGGGAAAAATCATAATTAGAATTTTTCAGTTGATTTGGACGATTTTACTTGAACTATTAAATCTTTTGTTCCAGAAACAGTAAATTCCTTGGCATATAAATATGATTTAAATGGAAGAACAGCCAAAAATATATATTTTTACTGAGAAAAGTAAAAATGCATCACTGGCTTCATTGTGTCCTTGTATTTGGTTCTCTCTGTGTGATATTTATGAAGTTTTTTCTAAGTCATTCGGCACTGGACATGACTGGCAACCTGGGACATACTGTCAGCTCTGGCCATAACAGCCGGGTGATTAAATGCATTTTAATTTTAATTACGATTTTGGCCTCCAACGATTATGAAAACAAGATATCAAGATAAAATCGTCACACTCATTTTGTCTTGTGCTATCAATCAGTATCTTCCGAACAGTTAAATCCGTTATTTTACGGTTGACCAAAGGCTCTCTTCCTGTCATCATGTTGATCTAAGCCAGTGATTCTTAACCACAGGGCCGCGGCCCAAACTTGGGCCTCAAGCGCCACCTATAAGGCCGCAAAAAACTTTGACTGCGTAGTAGGTTATCAACTGAAGACACCAGAGATAGGCTATGCTACTGTATGCTATCCATGAGACACTCAGCTACAGTGCAGCTTCCGACCAGATGGTGGCGGTAATGTGTCACTCAGTTGTATAACAAGCTCACAGAAGATCAGAAGAAGACATTCAGCTACAACTATTAAAATCTATACAGTGTTAATATTTAATGGGCCCCAGGCCACTCTACACTGAAAAAATCAGGCCTTAACGTCAAAAAGGTTAAGAACCCCTGATCTAAGCAACCAAACATTCCCATGTCCGGCTGAGAGTGGAGATATGTAGGGATAAAGGATTCTCTTGATTTATAACACAAGACAAAACCTATGCATCATTGTGAAACAAATGTGGCACAATATTCGTTTTACTTTAATTATCTTTTTTTCACAATTTTTCGAAATTAAATTCTGAACAGAAATTTACCCAGAACTAGTAACCACCCAGGATTCATTTACAAAGATCTTACTGGCTAAGCCCAATTGGATGGAAGTACGAATGCGGCAATACAGGTATTTGAATGGGAAAACAAGACACAACTGAAAAGCATTATCGCAACAGGAGTGTTATGTGAATTACCCAAAAAACTCCCTTAGTTAACTCAACACTTTACACTTGTGTTATGAAATAAAGTCTCAACACTTGTCGGTTGCACCCTAATTAACTAAAATGACTACTCAAGTAGAATTACTTTCTTACTTCATTTTTTTTTTTCAGTACTTACAGGCTATTATAGTAAACTGCCAGTCTTATGGCAGCTTTCAATTTCATCTCTGGGAGAGTCAGAGAGAGGATTGACAAAATGTCCTGCTGTGTCTCAGTTCCACTAAAATATAGAGAACTTAACATTAAGACTGTTAAAGCTACTCGACATCAAGTTTAAATGGGAAATTGTTTAACCAATATGTTCACACAGCGCAATCTATTTTTAATTGAATAAAAAGCAAGGCAGAGCTTGGCTGCAATTATGCTTAAACTTTATAGTATTGATATGGCTAATCCTCAAGAGGAATCGACACCGGTGAATGGGGAAGAAATGGCATGGAGAAGGTGTTCATTCTGTGGACTAATTCAGAGAGTTGTGCACAAGTGTAGATGACAGGACTCTATTTTGTGGACTCAGGGAAATGAAATCTATTTTAAATGTGTCCAGCAATTAATGAGAGGGACAGAATCGGAGCATATTTCGAATAAACTGCAATTTGCTGGGCCTTTTAATGCTGTGCTCTGTGATTATACTCTATCTCCATCCTGACATCAAAGAGAGAAGCGGCGACCTGGAGATTTAACCCAACAATTCTCTTCTTGCTGAGAAAATCTCTTCCTGGACTGACTCACTCCACGGGCGTGGGCAATGAGTTTGTAGATCTGCTCTGATCCATATTAATGTCCAAAGCATTTTTCATCACACACAGGATTATGCCTCACATGTTTGAAAGTGTTAACCCTACGAAGTTCTACATCACACCGCGGCTTCATGAAAAGTCTTACATAAAATCCTTTCGAGATATAGTACATGGCATCTTCTGTAAGCTGTTATGTTTCTAAAGTGCTTGATCCTGTGATAGTTTGGAATTAGATGCATGCTGGTAACTGGCAACATGTATTTACAAAAACAGTTTTATGTGACAATATGTCAGCGAGATTCCTCTAAATGAATGTTTCAGCTCAAAAACCTCATCCTGCAGTTCTGTGTTTCCTCTCTGATGAAAGCTGGAAACACATTACGGATGCCCATGTAGGCAGCTACTAGTGAAGGGAAGTATGCCTCTTCCCCCCTCATGGCTGTGACAAGATATTCTTAGATGAGAGGTGCTGTGCATATTTAATACATTATCACATCTACAATCTTAATTAACAGAGAGGGCGAAAAAAAAGGAATTGCAGCTGAGAAGGTGGGGAGTCATGTGATGTGCAGAGGGGCGGGTTGGGTCTGATACCAATCTCTCATTCCTCTGTATCCTACATGAGATAATGGTCAGACAGACTGTAAATAGGTCAATGTACGCTGGAGATGAGGATGTGCAGATTAAACCCAGGGCTGTAACAGAGGAGGAAAAGACCTGGACCGATCAAGACCAAGAGTCTGCAGTGGTCATCGTTTACAGGGTTATTAGTGGTATCACTGATATCACACTTTTGCTCAATGATCACTGCACTGCCACGAGGCAGAGCCCATTCAGGATAATCTTGTTAAGTCAAGTATTTAAAGGGAGGGTTTAACTGATCAGCAAAGTGCCAAACATACCTGGCAGAAAACATGGACCCTTTTAGTAAATCAGCAGACCCTGATGACCCTGATGATTGTGGCTATCGGCTGAGATTATGTGAGAGACCCGTAGGCACTGATAGATCTGGAAATATTAGCTCAACTCCATCTTTGCATCACTATACAGAACAATAATATTCTCACAAGTTTCTCTTTATCTGATGGTGTATCATAGTGACAGTGCTCTCACCCATTGTATTACTTTGACTTATATTTTCCCATAAGCAAATGGAGCTCCAGTTTTCCTTTCAATTACAACGAAAATAAAGAGCAAAAATATTTCCAGGCTTTGCCCTTTACTTCAAGTGACTCCGAGCTGTAATACCAGTGCAATAATGCATTTTGAATTCAACAATTTTCTCATTTCTCATGGGTGCTGCTTAATGGCAAGTGAGCCATGAGGGGAGAGGCGCAGATGCAAACGTCTAATTTGTTGAAGTGACACAAGATCTCTGCGGGGGTAAATGTCACGCAGAGATTAAATGATTCTGTTGAGATGAGTGAGGAGGCACAGCCATATCTAACCTCCTGCCCCTAATGCAGCAACATGTGATTCATATGTTAAGAAGGGGATTGTTAACTAGAGATTCTTTTTTGCTGTAAAACTGTTATAATGTTGGGGTAAGGAAAGACCTCATGTGAGGGCTTTGATTAGAAAGAAAAGCAATATTTATTTGTGGCTCTTATGGCAAAAAGTAATGGCTGTTTCTCATGCATTCATTCATTAATGGTTTACAAGGTCTTTGCTGATAAGGAGAGGGGGACAAAATAAAGAAATCCAGACACCGGGAATGACTTGAACAATGACATAATGCAATTACAAGAAAGCAACCCATTTCTCGGGAAAGAACTTTTACTGGGTTCCTGAATCACTGAGTCCTCACCGAAAAGGAATTTATGAATTTAGGGATTTATGAGGCATAGTGCTCAGAGTATTTCCATCTCCATCATCTGTTAAAGAAATGATGGCTTACTCAGAATAATCATCCTGTTTCCAGCTACAGCAGACCGTACGGTAGTTCAGCATTCCCTCATTCTGTCTATGGTAAAAAATATTAGAATATTTGTGTCAAAAGAACTGAAATGGCCTGACCAAAACAGAAGAAAGTCACCCAGCACTCCCGACAGAGATATATTTTCCAGATAGGCATAATTGCTTGGAGGATCAGCTGGTCAAGGACCCTACCATACACCTCAAATGGGTTGAGACCACTGCATATTTTCATACATATACAGTAATCCCTTTTTGCTCTCATTTTCCGTGTTACTCCTCATGGTGCACTGTCAAGCAAAGCAAAAGTGCCAAAAAATCCAACGCCATGAAATCCTTTTACTTCAACTGTAACATTCGTGTCGCAGCATTAATAAATGTTGTATGCTTGGACTGAAAAGCCCAGATTAAAGTGTCTGTTTTTTTCCTTTGCAAGTCTTCCCTCTCCTTTCACCGGATGAAAAAAAATACAGCATGCTCCCAGACGCCTCGGCAACATGACAGAGCTGCTCCCCTGCCGCATCTCATCTGTAACGAAATCCCTCTGTTTTCCATGAGTGGGCTTAAGCATGGGTACACAAGTATCACACAGTGACAGGTAATGATTCACAACAATGAGAGTTTTGACAAAGCAAACAAACACAAGAACAATATGATGTGAAGTTATGAGGGTGCCATTACAGCAGATATATGCTGTAACTGTAAATGAATACACAGATGCCAGAGTGGCTGGCAACATAATGAACCAAATTTTTAACTACCTTGAGCGACCTGTTAGGGATGGGACTGCAGAAATGTATCAGCTGAAATGACTCATCTGTATTTTGACATTCTCCCACAACACATATACAGACACACAGTCCTGAAGACCCATTTGCCTGATGGCTCAGACAGCAGATTTACATAACATTAGAGGTGTACTTGTAGCCAATGACAGTAAAAGCAACAACACACATTAAAGTATACACATATTCACTTTTTTCATACAGTTACATTGTTTATCACCATCTAAACTAGAACTTTTATAGAACGGTGAATTGGTCAGCCAGTCGACTATTAAACCACTTTTCTTTACCGTGCTTTTTGTACATCAACCATTCATTAGTTGTTTCAGCACATTGCAGTAATACAGCAAGAGCAGTGCATCTAAAGATGATATGCAGCTGCAGGCACTGTGAGTAGCTGTTCCTGCATTTGTGTTGTTACAATCATACAGAATCTAAAGCTCAGACAAACTTGCGAAGGGTGTAGTCTAATCAGATCACAGCACACTTGGAAACATACTCTTGCAGCCAATGGAGGACTCTGTTTTTTCACCTTTCCTGAGGCTGGACGTGCTTTATTTGTTCAATCTTTACAGGTTGTATTTGAGACCTTTTTGGGAAGAAATAATCATGGCTGTTGGGTAAAAATATATACATCTCCTGTAATTAATCAGTTTATCTGTTGTTTTCTAGGGTAGTTGATGATAGCTAAAATGCAGTAGTTTTTTTTATTTCCTCATCTCAATCAAAGTGACTGACATCACAAATTTTTCTGATGTTGTCGTTCAATGACATTTTTTGTTTTCTTGAATTAAGAATTGTTCATGTGGCTAAAACACTTGAATGTAAATGTGCATTGAAGTTGTAGGCTTGCCATTGATCAAGCATTTAAAGTAAAGTATTATTTTTATGCTTTTTTTAATCAAACTAAGCTTTTTCTGTGGCAAAAAATGCCTATTTTAACACTTAAATGATAGACATCTCTGACTGAAATTACCAACATATTACATTTTTGAACTGTAGAACAACATTGGTATTTGTATGTCAAAGGGCTGCCAAATCTTGGCTGCTGGGTCACATCCATCAGGAATTCTGGGCATTGCAAAACATATTATACAGCTGACAGCTGGCACATTAGCTTCGGTTTGATTGTGGCCATATGGTTAGTGGTGAAAGGCTGCCATGACCCGAAACACTCCTGGTAAGTTTTCTGTTACAGAATGCGCTTCTGAAAAACATAATGGTCCTGTAGCGACCATTAATGCCTGCCAAGCAGCTGACTACAGTTTATCACATGTGTATTTACAGAGACAGTCCACCTGTAAATTGTTGCTGAAGCAGGCAAAGCAAAAAGCAAAGCAGCTCTGCTCTCCATCGGTGTGAATGTCATTAACCGTAACTCAGCGGCTTTGCAGTTCACTCACTCTCAGGACAGTACATCAGGACCAATGGGGCGATTTTGACAGCTGGAGAGCAATACATTAGAATGAACTTACAAGTAGACATGGAGGAGGCTTTCCATAGTCAGGACGCTAAATTATCTATCCTTGCAGTCTCTTGTTCTGAATTTGCAAGTCACCTAACATATTATGCACAATATTTGTGGTATGATTTTCAACATGATAAAAAAATGTCATATCTTGATAGGGGGATTAACTTGACTTGATGACAAAGTGACATATTTTATCATTACACTCAGCAGGAAGGGAAAGTTACATTTCTACTGACTTCAAGTAGAAAAGTAAGATCTGAAAATGGCAGCAACTTCAGTAGTGCAGAATTTTTTATTTTTTTAAACAAAAGATCAAATGTACAACAAACCATGGCAATTTGTAAGAAGTGCAAAAAGGCTGTAACAACAAAGGGAACACTACAACAAACGTATTTCACCACCTCAAGGGGTTGAGCTAAAATAAAACAATATCTATTGTGAGTTTTAAACCCAAAAAATATCTTTATATTTTTCCTTTTTTTCAATTATGTCAATTGCAGAAATACCCTTAAATATTAGGACATTAATATTATTATTAAAGGCCCACCCTAAAGTCCACTACACTTGCAGCTAGACCTTATTTTATCTACCTCAGGGCATTTCGTCATAAGTGGCACTACCATGTGGAAATACTGCAGCATGACCTTTTCTTTCCTGATTCCAATGGTCATAGAATCTGTTTTAACCAAATACTGATCTGATAAACATACTCCCATTTTTCTTAGGTCCTCTATTGCAATGATTTTTCTTAAATTTATTACAAAATCCAGGACCTTACTTAATGTAACTTGTTACTTAGGCCAATATGGGATGGATCTGTTGGGAGGATAGGTTCTGGGAGACTCACCACTCGCAAATAGGAAACAAAGACTAAAGAAAAAGTAAGATATGAATGACAGGCTGCTTGCTGAAGGAACTTAAACAAGACATAAAGCTGTTGATGGACATAATGGCAGTGGCAGAGTTTACCTTTCTAATCTTTTAGCTTTGGGGCATTTGCTGTAACTGCAAAGCATTGTGGTGCTCTGACAGTGCTGATAAAACACTGCATTTGTATTAAGGAACTGAGGTGGTGTGTATCTACAAACAGTAAAAGAGTTATGACAGTGGGTGCTGTGTGTCTTAAATGAGTGTACTTACAAATTACAAAGGGGTTTAATTCTGTTACCCTCAGGTAATGGGACAGCCTGTTAGCTATATCTTGGGTGAGTAAGGTGAGCTGCCCTCCACTGATCAGCCATGCCTATGCCAGTTCCATGGACAACCTCATAAACAACCAGAGTAATTCAAAAGGCATGCAGGGCAAGTTTTAACCAACCAATGCCGTGCCCAACGCTCACTCAGCAAGTACAATGCCAGAAGATAGATGTTGGCATGTAGCAGCCGTTTAGGTAATCTAAAATTTAAAAAAATGAGCAAAGGGCACCTGCTCTCTCGATAATTGCCTGGGTGAGTCATTTTTCCATGTTTTCTTAACAAGTATGAACACATAAGAGAGTGAATGTTGTTTTATTTGGCCTTTTCTGTTGATTTTTCTGTTCTCATTGACAAACTCCAGTGTTGTTTTACCAGAGTAGTTAAAAAAAAGAAGCTTTCTTTGATGTTTGAGACCAAACTAAACACAGCGCAGGTATAATCCGAACCCTAAAATATTTTTTACTAAGCTCACACCATATGTCATAGCAGCAATGCCAGCTGGAGAGCTGTTTAAACCTTCCCACTCCACATATCACAGCTCACACTTCTACAAGCAGTGTGTCTGACCCTTAACTCTTCTTTTCATACTATGCAGCCTGTGTAGAAGCACACATATTCCAACATTACATGCCTTTGAAATTAAACTTGACCATGTCTTTAAAATAGAATGGTTTGGTATGCACTTGTGATAAACCTAATTCCTGCACTGACATACAACAAGGGATTTAAATAGTGGGCAATGAATGTAAGCCTATCGCATTATGTTGTGAGATAAATAATTGTAGACAGACTGTTAAAAAATGGGTGGATTTATAATGTCTAATAACATCAAATCCTTATTAATACTCCAACCTGAACACATGCAAAGTCAATGTCAGCAAATCCCTTGTAACAATTTTGAAACCAGCTGTTGCAGCTAAGTAGTTAGTAGTTGAACTCATGCAAGTTTTAGCATGAATTCATGAATTTTATAATCAGCTAGTGCTTTTCTTTCAGAATCTGACATAAATGCCAATTAGGTCAGTTTATTAATCAAAATCTTTAAGTGCATGATTTAACATTTTAATACATAAAACTATTCCTACTGCCTTTCATGTGCGCAGTGTGTCTGTGGCCTGCAATTAGTCAAGTAAATTTCAGTAACAGAAAGTAAAAATAGCAAAAAAGATGAATTAGTAATAGTTTTAGTGTGGTTTCGCTTCCCTTATTTGAAAGGCCACCAACAAAATGCTAAAAAAAATGTGTTGTGTTTTGATACCATTTTGTTCTGCATCAAGTTTACAAAGGGAAAAAAACGGAAGAAGCTACTATAAATATGCAGTTTTAGACATGTATGCACACATAGACATAGATGTATGAATATATGTCCAAAACCAGTTTGGAGCTGCTTTGTCTAAAACTAGAGGAATCTGCAAAAAGAAATCTGCAAAAAGCCCAAAAAAAAGATTAACTATCAGAATGATTAAAACTTGTGCCATTGTAGTTTCATGACCTATTAGTCATGATTTTGTCTCTTTCAGAACTGTAGCTTTGACCCCCTGACCTTGTACTAACCCCCTAACACTACCTTTGGTTATGTTAAAAGCTGCAACTGGCAGTTTTATCTCTGCAATCCAATGCAGCGGCAGACAAAGGGCTTATGAACTAAGTAGACAAAATTAAATTCAATAGTCCTAAAAATTACATTTTATTTAGTAGCCCACTTTAACAAAACCCACGGTGGTTTGATTAAAGATACATGTATAGTCTGCCTCACACCAACAAGTGTGAGGCAGAAACCAACAAGCTTCTACTTTTTGTTGTATCGCCTGCAGGCACAAAATGTACCTTACAATGTCATGCGTGCCTGCACAGCAGAGCTTCTCCACTGAAAAGATTTTGCTGTATTCTTTTATACAAAACTGATTTAAGTTTTTGGTCTTACTCAGATAATGACATTTTTTAAGCACAGACTGTTCCAGATCCACGTTACCGTTTGGTATATAAACAGATCAAGAACACTGTCAGAGTTGCTATGACTATGATGAAAGGATGATCAGTGTAATAAGTAAAATGCAGGATGTAAGATTAAACAAGTTTAAGGACAGGACAAAAATAAAGACGCAAAACTGGTCTCCTTCAAAACATCACACCCACTTGACTCAGAGGTCAATCTGCATACACATGTGAAAACTAAAGTCTATTTGTAACTCCTGATGGAAATGGTGTAAATCATCGCCAGTTCTTACACACAAAGGAAAAGCCATGCAAACAGTCAAGTGTCTGTACAGAACAACAAGGGCTACTTATACGCACCTTTTACAATTAGGTTGAGGAGTTTTGGCTGGCGGTTGCGCTCGCTCTGAATGGAGCACGTGTACTGGCCATCATCACTTACATCCACTTTCTGTATCTGAAGGCTGTACTCATGCTTGTCCCCGACGCTGGACACTATGGACACGCGTGGGTCCACAGACCACTTGTCGTTCCCTGCAAATATGATGCTTGAGCGGTTCAGCCAGGCTCCTTTAGAGATCCCATCCAACAGGTAGCACCTACAATGACAAGAGATACTTCAGTTAGATCCTGAAGACATGCTTGTTGTTTGACTCTGAGAAACAGGAAGTCATGTTGTTTCAAGACTTAGTAATATTTTACACCATAGACAACACATCATCTTTCTAAAGTAAAATTAATAATGGATGAACAATCTCCCCCTCTCTAGCAGGAAATTGTAGCTGTTAGTGTAGGAATGTCTACAGTTCCTTTAAAAAAAAGTGTTGGGAAGTTTTAGTATATATAAACAGACGTAGCAAAAATATGTGTCAATATTGATTTTTTTAAACATTTCAAAGCTGTATCAACATTTCACTTTTGGACACAAATGGATAATGCAACACAGTGAATCATAAAGGACAGAAAACTCTGGTGAGTGTGACTCAACATGTTAAAGCTGCTATAAGAGTGAATTTGACTCCAGACCAGAATAGCCAGAGCTGTGAGTAATAGTTTTGAATAAGGCTGGCTGGCTTGTTTTTGTTGTAACATCTAAATGGGACAGAGACATTTGATGAATGTGTATTTTCTGTGGTATTTTTCATTAACAAGTCAAATGTGTGGTCAAGCAGAGAAAAAAATTTACATTTAAGCATTTGATTAAAGGTCTGTCTATGTGCATTTATGGCTTTAAATGTTTGAGATTTATTTCAAAATTTTCGGCCTTTAAAAACTGACCTGAGACAATGCAAATGTAAAAAACATTGAAAGAAAATTTCTACCAGCTCTACCCTCATAAATGAATAAATAAAGGAGGGATTGTTTTTTTTAGTTTTTGAGTGTAAAGACCTTTAACAAAACACCATTTTACAAAACACCAATCTGTTCACAGGTAAGGAATGCAGTGAGTACAGAGTCCACTTACAAATACTCATTCAGTGTATTGGGTTGATAGAAAAATAACATAAAAGGAAGGATACATCAGATCCACAGTGAACAAAATCTAAATAAATCCTGCAAAACATGCTACAAATAGTAAAATGTGTGTCGGGGGAAGGGTTCTTTCACAAGTACTTGCACAACTCCTGGCTTTATCTGCACATTGCTTTTCGATGAGATCACCAATTGAAAACCAGACATCTGTTGAACAAAGTATAGGCCTTCAACCCAGTCACAAATAATCATACATTCTAGGCTCTGAATAGACTGCATTATCTGAGTGTACTCTGATTATCAGGGCCAACGCTGTTTACTATTGAAAGCTCATTGTACATAGACAAAGGGGCAGTAAATTCTCCACAATGATAAGGTTGCTGTTACCACTAGCTGAAGGCTGTTGTTTTACTCATCCCTTCCAGCTCTGTTCGGAGTTACAAAATCGCTTCATATTCTGTGACAAATACTGAAATAATGAGAAGGGAAGGAGGCAGTCCAGTCTGTCCCTTTAGTTGCTGTCAACGCGCCATGTAGACTCCCAGCAACAGTACTAAAAAGACCGAGAAAATCAGTTTGGCACTAGCCACAAAGCTCTTTACTTTCGATGCCAAGTCAGTGTCTGTCAGGAAAACAGGTAGAGGACAATGGTCTAGTCCAGCCTGTTGTTCCCCCTACAGAAGCCACTGCCCCAGAGGTATTGTGACAAATAAAGTAGTAGACAATAAAGAATGGTTAGTAATTAAAACAACAGCGGAGAAGAGTTTAGATTTCTTTTGACAGTCCGCACAGACTGGTCTGTTAGCAAGCTCATTGACCACCTGAGCTGTAATGCTCCGAGCCCTTCGGCAAGTTTTATTAAAGGAGCCTAAAGGCACGTTTTACTCTCTTTTTGTATGTTAGATCTATTATATAGATCTATTTTTAAATGCAGTTACTACTTGAGTTAGTTACTTGAGTTAGGTAGAGTTACAAAAACTGCTTTGAAGCATAGCAAGGCTGACTACTCAACTTAATGATCACAGTTTGTCAGTGACTAATGATTTCACACACTTCTGTGGGAATGCTGAGAGTGTGGGCTTAAGGACTGAACATTAATGCACAACACACCTGTTTGTAGCCCACAACCATTGTGGTCAGCAATTTGTAAACAACTTGCAGGGCTTTCATCATTAAATTCGTGTAAAATAGGGTAAGTACAAAATGTTGTCTTCAGTGTATTTGTTATTGATTTTCCTGTTTTCTGACCCAAATATGTCCTTTTCAAAATCAAATAATCACTTCACATAGCCTTGAAAGGTGACTGTTAAAAAATATACCCTTTCAAAAGAGATCAGAAGCTGTGGCCAGCTTGAATATAAATGAGTCACAGTGGACTACAATGATGAATAGGTCTTAGGGCTTGAGAATCATCAAAAGGCTCTCTGCTGTCCATTTGTATGATTGCTTTGTTTAAAACGTGCACAGTTTTGCTGTAATATATTTTTATAACCTGCTGAGCACAGCTGCTGATCTCTGTGAAGAAGGAAATAACAAACGTTTAAAAGCCACCTTTCAAGGATAGATTTGGGATGAAGTGGCACTTTGACTAAGCGTGGTGTCAGATGCATTGCTGGAGGGCAGTTCACCTAGACAGGATCTCTACTTGAAGTTTTGACTTTTTTCTTAACCTTGATGAAACAGTCCTCGATTTTTTCTCACAGATTTTTGCAGTTTACTTATCATTGTTTTTCCAGTTATTACCAGTGTAATATCACTGTCTCTGTTATCTCACACCAGTGAGTCATACATATACCAGTATCTATTAGGGCTTCAGTCAACCAAGGAAATACCTGCCCGACTGAAATTTCACCCACTCTTGAACCATTTGACTGGTTGCTTGAGAAAGATGTCTGCAAGTTATCTCTGAATTAACTGAAGTGCAAACACCCGGTAGCTTAAATGTGTGTTAATCAAAGTATCACAGCATTATCTAGCAAAAAAAAAATTCTGTTTGTCCCATTTATTCAAGGCTTATCTTTTAAGTCCATTTACAAACAGTAGGAACAGAAACACACACAGACACAAGTTCACTGGTAAGCATCACTGCAGTATAATGTTTCAAAAAACAACAAAAAAAGTTAATGGAGTTCAACAAAACTACTGTTGTTGTAGGTTTTTGAGTGGCTTCACAAGATGCTTAATGTTTGTGCAATTATGCCTTTCAGGGAATTTAGAAAAAGCGAAGGGTTTTAGGGATTACCACCCATTGATTTTTTAAGGAAGTTAGCCTCATTAGATCAGTCTTGTCTTTGGTTTTTAAGAGATTTTTTATTTTGTTCAGTCTGTCATTCATTCCTTCCTCAAGTCATTTTGAAATATACCATAAAAACAAACAAACACTGAAAAACAACATGCCACATTGCATACCCAAACGTGGAAACAGCATCACACTCAGGTTATCAGCTATGTCTTTCTTCTACCACATTCCCCTTATTCCTCCCCTCAATCAGGTGTAGCTGCACAAAACTTTCATCAAGCTCCCTTTGTCTAGGATCCTTCTAGGATACAGACTTCTTGTGGTTTATACAAAGCTCAGGTAATTATTCCATAGACCTCAGAGCATTGACTCTGAAGCAGCTCTGACACCTGAAACATGCACTAATTGATACTTTTATTTATCCCCACTTCTGAGGAGCGACTGCAAAGGAACAAGTCTCATTGTAAGCCTATTTTTTTTGTTTTTGGCTCACGAATAACAGAGTTCAATTCAAACCCCAGTGATTGTGTGTGCACAATGTGCAAAAAAGCAAAGTGATAAGCTGTTTTTTGAGCACCTCACATGAATGAAGAGTGATGACAAACCACTAATTACGGTATGGGAGATCGTAGGAGAAGCAGATTTTAATCCGTTTAGCCAAACTCATTTAGGCACTTTGATCAGATGCCATAATTAACGCTGGGGCACCAATCTGACCCAGATTCTTATTTGCTTTATAAAATTGTTTTCTAGGTTTCTCAACTGTAAATTTTTTTGCTGGCACCAACCCTGCAGATCTTGTCTTGCAAACATATTTCAGAGTTTCACAGTCTAGTAGTTCACATTTAGCAGTTTTTTCTCTACATTTGGCAAAAGAAAATAATACACTTCTGGTTAGTTCCCTCTGTAGTCAGAGATTTGTTGTTATGTAACAGTTACATAATAAACACAGAGGATGTTTAAACTTTAAGCCATGCAGACCCCATTTAAGCTCACTATTTTCAGATTCAAATCAAAAGAAAAACCATTCATTCCCATTTTCTCACAAAAATATAAAGGATGAGTTAAGTCTTTCCATTAGGTCATGGGGTTCCTCTGTGTTTCGCCTTTTGTATCTAAGATTTTGCCTTTTTTTTGAGACAGACATTTCTTTTACAAAATTGTTGTGATAATGACATGGAGCAGTTGCCTCTTTACACACACTGCTTATATGAGGCAAAATTACTGGTCTAAAACCAAAACATTTCATAGAGTGACAATGGCAGTAAAACAGAAACAGTGAGCTGAAAGGTGCTGAAATGTTTTGCAGGAACTGCAGTTAAGTGATATTATTATGAAGTTGTTTTCTTTTTTAATTAAATCTTTATAAAATTAGACTTGGGATTAAGATCCTGAGAGAGACTTGAGAACAAGAAACATACACATTCAATCAGCTAACAGAACAACACTGCTGCATAATGAAACTGGGGTTAATAAAAAACATTACGAGACTCACAATAAACATCAGATAATAAAACTTTAAAATCTCCAAGGGGAGTGTTAGACTCTAGTTTGAGTGCTCTATGCAGTTTATTCCATTTACAAGGTCCATTAGACCTGAACCTAGATAAGCCAATATCAGTGTGTATATGAGGGATATCCGAGGTTAGGTAGATACTAGATGTTGTATTACAGCTACCTGATCAAAATGAGAGGGGAGATGTGTGGTATTTGGACACTTCAACAGCAGAACTTCGTAAATAAATAACATGAGATGACTGTTTCTTTCTGACTGTAAGGACATCCAACCAAATGTGTGATACAGAATATAAGAGTTGTAATTTCAGTAATGTGCTATGACACATACCATTACACTGACATGAAAGTCAGAAAAAGACAGATATTTTTATTAACTGATCAAAAAGACAATTTTATTTTACTGTTTTGAATTGAATGCTGAATTTGAAACTTGAAAGACAGTAAGCTGTCAGGCCAAATTCTGAAAGTATTTTACATTTGTTTTATTCAGCTGAAATATGAGCCCTATTTTAAGTTTCATTGGCAGGATAGTCTGAATAACTGTTAGAGGTCAAAAATACAACGTATTTGGTCTTTTGTATTCAAACCCAGTTTTTGACTGAGGAGTGCTGATTGGAAAGCATTTAAGGCAAACTAAAGACAAGTTGGAGCTTGAGCTGGGGTGGAGCCTTAAACTTATAAAAATGTATCATCTGCAAATAGAATGGACATGTATGACACAAACAATACTGGAGCAATGATTTGGCCCTGTGGTAACCATGTCCAGTGATTAGTGAGGCTGACTTAATATCATCAGCAACAAAGTTCTCTTCGTAAGGTAAGAGTGGAGGCAATTCACTGTAGATTTACCTAGACCTACAGACTGTAGTTTGTGGAGTAGAATTTTCTGATCGACATCATAAAATGCTTTGTGAGGTCAATAAAGAGAGAAGTACAAAATTGATTTTTCATCCAAGGAGAAGATGATGTTGTCAGTGACAGAAACTGCAGCTGTAATTGGTAAATAGACTGCATTTTAAAGTACTTTTCACTTTTTTTGATTAGTCACCACAATTCAGCACAAGACAGCTTACACCTGGTCAGTGATACACATAGGTTCTTACACTAATGACATGGGATTCTATCTTCATGCCAACTTGTTAATTGGGAACACAGTCACTACTCACACATGAATGGAAGAGCCATTGGGGCAATTTACAGTTCAGTAGAGGCAGGATACCCAGTACACCTCTTGTACTAATTTTTGTGGATTAGCTCCAATTTGTCCACAATTATGGATTTTTGCCAAGAAAAAAAGTTTGAACTATAAGACAGTAGGTCCTTGGATCCAATAAAGCTTTGTTTATTAGGGATACAACTGAACTGCTCTTCCATTAAGGTGGAATTGAACCTGTTTAATTAAAAATATGTGCTGAATGTTGACATGTTGAGTGGTAATGTAGATGTCGCAGATGTAGATCGAAATCGAGAAATCAAAATCAATCGAAATTACAAGCAACATTGTTTTTGAATGAACTACCAAACAAAACGCCAATTTACAATCACAGGAAATGGATGTCTACGGGTCACTTTAATTAAAAAACATTATACATTTGATTGGTTTCTTGAGCATACTAAAGGTCAATTTATTCCTAGTACAAAGTATCAAATGGCGGTTGTTACCACAGACACAGAGGTGTTCGTGTTACAACATGCATCTCGTTTTTATAATGGGACAAATCAGAAAAGCTCCACTTTCCTGTTTGACATGTGGTTTTATCTGTGATCATTCTAAAAATAAAGCAAAACTTGATACTCAACATATCAAAAAATCAGTCTTGAACCATTTCTGTCTTGTGGTATGTTGAATGGCTTCATCACTCAAATATAAACCAAGCCGGTAAGGAACCACCCAATGTTTCATTTTGTACATGGTAAACTGGAATAAGTCAGAAAATTTGTGGTGAACAATATCATTGCAGTTGAGCATCTGCTTGTTAAAGACAATGCTTTTGTTTTTCCATTAATAGCAGCACCCACTTCACTGGCTTGAATGAAATAAGTGTTTTGAAGAGTTTAATGAGAGAGTGTGATATAGTCATAAAAATGTATGAGGAAAAAAAACCCTTTAATCATGAAGTCAGGGGCAGATGTTTCATTCCATTTTAGCAGTTTCACACATACAGAGAGAGATGCTGTGATGACTGAACCTGCACTGTACGCGCTACAACCCCTCTAACGACTCGCTGCCCTCAACAGGGCTCAATTGTCCCATGAATCCTCAAATGAGAAAATGCATTTCACACTGACTGTCTGGATGTTGAAGCAGTAGTGAGAGGAGGCTAGGTGTGACTGGTGTGTGAAAATTTGAGGTCTTATTTTCTTGTAAAGTCCTTTTTTAGATTGCTGAGGTATTTTTAATGTATTCATCACATTAAAGAATGGAGGGATGACAGAGCCAAGAAGGGTGCTAAAATTTTTTTGAAAAGGTAATATGTATGCCAGCAATTAAAAAAATGTCATTATTAATTTATCTGAAAAGGTTTCCTCGATTAAGTGTTATTACAAAGGTCAATAAAAATGCCAGAAAGCTCAAAACTAGTGAAAACTAAGAGAAGACCAGCAGAATCAGAATATCTTTATCATCAGCATCAAGCTATAATCAGCCATTTTTCTTTACAAAATACTTAAGTAATCAATTGATTCTCAAAATGGTTTTTACTGTGCCTTAATAGCTTTGTTACTGATTACTAATGCTAGCTGTCACATTTGCTATACATAATTTAAGACACAAACAAGACACCACATGCCCCTTCAGGTTGAAGAACATAGTCATGGCTATCTTAAAATCACATACTGGGTCAATGTTATGCTAATATTGTTTGTTTCAGGGTAAAAAACAGACTTTGTTAAAAAGGGTCTTTGTTGCATTAGTTTGAGCGATCTTTTAGTGCCTGGCCGTGACAGACATAAATCAAATTAGCTACTGTGCTTGTAGGCAACAATATATTCCACGCAATTTCAAACACAAAGCAGTTGGTCTGACTACCAATGCATGAATTTTTCTGTGTTGGTCAAAAAACAAAGGCAAACAAGTGTTTAAAAGACTTTTGGGAGAGCCAGTTTATGCTATTTTCAATGAACGATGGCCAGTTATTTAAGAAAGTAGTTGGCAGGTTAGTTTAATAAAAAAGAATAATTGTATATTTAATGAATGTCCAATTTATCCAGTGTTTGTGTGTGTGTGTGTGTGTGTGTGTGTGTAGTGGTGGTGTCTTTTGTCCTTTGAGTGTAGGTGCTGGCTTGTGTCTGGTTGCTGGCAGTTGGCAGTTTAAAGGGCGGGGTGTTTAGTTGTTGCAGAGAATAAGGGAGAATGAGGACATACACTAGTTCTGCGCAACCAAGGTACAGAGCACCAGGCTCTTAATCCCTAAAATAATCCTGTCGACTGTGGCCGGTGGGACACATCTGAAGCCTTCCAGCTATAATCCACACAGACCCACTGCTGAAACCAACACCTAACATCACAGACACAGAGTACAGAATAAAAGCTGTCCCATAGCCATTAGAAACTCCAAAATCTCATTTCAAGTGTGGAGACTTTGAAGTTGATCTATTCTGATTTTTTTTTTTTTTTCCATTTCAGTATCTTTTTGCACTGACTCTGAGATGGAGCCTTTGACTAAGGGACCAGCAAGAAATTGTCAGACCCCTGACTGCATATAAAATTAATGGCCAAACTCTGTTGTAACCAGTGCATTTTTTTCCCCTAAAATCCTGTACAGCATCACCTTATCCCCTGCGGCTTTGGGTGCCCTGGATGCACCTGCCCTCCTCCCTGCTAGTGCATACAAATGAAGAGACACATGCTTGAATGGATTTAGTTGAATGGTTTTCATGCGTGGACGCAGCTGAGTCAAAGCCATCCACTCTATGTAACTACAAAACATACATCTCTCACATGTGAACGATAGTAAAAGGCGATAATTGTCTTGCACACTCCTTTTACCTTGTTTCCACCTCTCATATGTGCAAGAATTCACAAGCCATTTATTTCTAAGTGAGCATGAGTTCAACATTGGTCTTTTGCAAGAACAAATCCATTTACAGATAATCATTCAGAGCTCTACATGAGTAATCTGTGGATTAATTCTTTTTATTAAACCTTTTTTTTTTAATTGACATTGACAGAATGAATTCCACTTTAGTGAATAAAAAAAATGAATGGCCCGTACAAAAAAAAACTAGTGGTTGAATAAAATTCTAAGAGAATAAAGCATAGCCTTTGCTGAGGCATAATAGGCGAGCATTTTTCCACAGACAATTCCTCCTTATAAAAATGTGAATGAGCTTTGTGTAATATATTCACATCAATACTGGGTCCGCTGCACACGCAGATACTGTTAAATGTCAATTTCAAAACCCAACTAGACAAAGCAAGATCAAACATTTAAGCAGTCAACTGCGTCTTTATCTGTTTGACAAATAGTATATTGTCTGGAAAACTATTACCTCAGGCAAACTCTAAATTTATTCAATATTACTGTCTGACTTTTGCAAATCCTCCATATTGACCACCGAGACTCTATTTGAATCACAACCACTACTGGCTAAAGATGAGCATATAGTGAGTAGTGTTACTACACACCGTGTAGTGCAGTTTCTGTGCTTAAACAGCATTTCTTTTACTTAAGTGCAGCCATTTTAAGAAGGATACAAGAAAAGGCCAGGAGCGCACTGCCTGAACAGATTTACTGGTAAACAGTTTTCATTTGAACTTCCAGCAGCAATGACTCACAGTGATAAACACTTAGAAGATGAATGAGTCTCTATTTCTTTCATGAAACTAAAGCATGCTGCAGGCTTAAGACACATTTCAAATCACCTCACTTATTTAAGTGTGCTCTGGGCCTCCTGCAGTGCAAAGAATGTGCTATTTGACGTCTTGGACGAAACATTTCATCTTAGAAAACATTTTTAATGTCAGGAAGGAACTCAAAAAGGAACCTGACCTACAGTATCTAAGCTAAATGATGCACTTTGTGTCCAAGTAGCATTACAGTGTTTATCAATGGCTTTCAATAGTGTTTTTTTCAGGTCAACTTTCTTTCACTATAAATATTCAACTTCCATCACTTACAGAGGCTAACACTAGCTCAAAGCAAAAAATGTAAAGGAAAGCTGTTATTGAAAATAGTGTAAACAGGCCTTAACCCCTGAGACTGACAGGACTTCAACCTTCGGTTTTACTTTTATCACAGCTTTAAGGACTCCAGCTGGATCTCAGCATGATGTATGACTATTATGAGAGAGTGCTATAGAATATCTAATGGAAAAGCACACTGCATTGTCCCTTTAGATAGCTGTTAGGCAACTCTAATTACTCATGGCTGTAGAGACCACTGACAATGAATCTCCCAAATCAAATTACTCTGTCCTTTAAAACCAACGGTTCGACGCTACATACCAACACCTTAGGAAAAAAAGAAAGTTGGAAAATATGTCTCACAAAGAGGCACATTTGAGTCATCTTCCAAACTCTAAAGTATCCCCCTCAAAAAACAGTGAGTGGCATTCACAGTTTCACATTTCCGGAATATCTTATTAATGCAGCAATTGTGAGCTTGTAATGACCGACTGGTATTTGACATTCACAATGAATGCATCTTTGCGTAATTCCCCTCCTATACAGAGAAGGGTGGAGAGGTTAGATGTAATAGTCAGGAAGGAAAGAATCACATAAATAATGTAGATAACTGCAATTATGTATAATGTTGAAAACCCAGAGATCACACTCGGGTAAGACATAGGTATTGAAAAAACAAAAAGACAAGTAACCATTAGTGCTTTAATAATATCTGGGCCCTGAATGGATTTTTTTCTCTGTCACTACCAGGGCCTTTCATCTCAAAACTCTAAGCTAATGATCATATTCCTTATCAATCTGTTTATTAGTTTCTCAGTCACTTTGAGTTATTTCTTTATTAGTCAAAAAAATGTAATAAAATTGAAAACAGTCACACATTTTCAAAAGCCTGTTCTCTAATGTTCAACTTGGCATCTTTAACTGTTGTTTTGCTAACTAAATGCTCAGTATTCAGTTTAATACAACAAACAACAGAATATTACAAAAAAGTTGACGATTTTTTAAATGTTTACTTTAGCTGTATCATATATTTGCAAAAAAAGAGTGACAACAACCGCTAATTTATCCCTAGAAGGAGCAGTGTAACAGTCGGAAGTGAGAGTGAAGGGTTGGAAGATAATGAAGGCCACTGTATTGCTTTGAAATTTCAAAATTTGAAATATGTCTTTGACGTTCTACTGTGCCATTATATGTATTAGCTGCCAATATTTTTACTGCATTTATTTGCATTTGCTGCATTTTTTATAATTACATAATGCCAAAATGTCCACAGTAATGTCCTGTTGAAAAAAGTTCAAAGACAGTTTCTGGTATTTTTGTAACTGAAATTTTTATTGCTCAAAAGAAAGACAAGATGATTGTATCAAAAATGTTTTTCCCCTTTTTTTCATGAATGATTTGGTGAAAATACCCACAATTCTTGAGAGGATTGCTGTTTTCCTGCATTGTGATTGTTCTACTGACATTTCTGAGCAAGGAACGCATTTTTTAGCATCTGCTTTCCCAAATCTAGCCACCCGTTCTGAGGTAGCCTGTTTGCTCTGCGTACTTCTGTTACCGTTTCTGAGCTGGCAGGGGCTACCCTGAACAGCTCAGCAGGGACATCTGCCTCCCACAGCCATCTGTGCCCAGGTCCTCCTTATCCGCCTCTCTCTGTCAACTTTTCTCTCTCTCTTCCCTCAGTCCTTTCTCTTCAACTCCTTTAATTACTTCAAACACATACATACATACACATGTAAAGCGTGTACAGCCACTACCCAGTGGAAAGTCTCATTAAAGTTCTAAATCTATGACATCTAAAAAGTTTCACATTCGTTAGAAGGAAGAGCTTTGCATCATAACAAAAGTAGATCAACATGGTCTGGCTTTCTGTGAGTGTGATTTTGTAAATAAAAAAATTAAAAAAAAATCTTGATATATGTGACACTTTAAACTTATTTTTCTAACTGGTTGGATCCTCATTCAAGTCCACTCCTCTGCCTCATTTGTTGTGCTTTGAAGTGTGTCTGTGAGGTGATTCCTTTCATCAGTATGTGCCTGGTAGGGTATTCTGCTGCCGAACAGTTTACCCACACTCAGCGCCCAAGTGACAGGTCAGGCTTGGCAGTGCGCCAGGGAGAGCGAGGGAAGTGGAGTCAGAGGGATAGGTCAAGGCTGGATGTGGGGTAGAGTCACTCACCGCCTGTTTGCCTGGGACTGCTATGGTTTACAGATGAGTTTACAGTCCTCAAAACAAAGCTTAAACCCCAAGTTAAATCAGACAAACCCCAAACAAGTGTGTTTGTGTGTTGTCTAGACGGCGAGGACTCTTGGGATGAAGAGGAAGGCTCAGCTTGCCGGCTTTTAAAATGTCACTGCAGATGACTGCAATAAAAGGAAAGGGGAGGGGAGGGGGGTGTCTTGTTAGCTTACAATTATTTTAACTCCAAACTTTAATGACCTGATATCTCATGGGTAACTTAACTACAAATGCAACATTTTTTGACATGGAATAAGTATTAGTGTGAGAAAAATCAGAGCTTGTCTTTTTCTTCATTATCCTGGAGTGAAATGTTTTTGCAACAGGATGAAGAAGTCAAAACAAATAAAACAATCTAAAATATAATACTTATTCTGTTCTTAAAAAGAGCAGAAAAGAAATCATACTGGGTGTGCACTTTGTAGACCAGTGTAAAGTAACAAATGGTGTAGCACTGATTCATATTTGTATTTTTCTGTTCCTAAAGTGATGGGCTGATGCACAAAGGTATAAAAATGGTCAGAGCTCAACCTGCTCCACAAATTCTTCTTGCCACATTTCTGACATTTCTGCTTCCTCAATTGTGCTTGTTCACTGCTCAACAGCAAAGATGGCAATGGAAGAAACGGGCAATTTAGAAAGAGACCAGAGGAATGTGAATAACACTGCTATTAGTTTTTGTAGAGGCCATGGCAGACATGTGTCAATGTTCTGACCCCACTACATTCTACTCCACATTTTTTATTTTAACTCTGACTTCATACTTTGGAGACACCAGTTGACAAGGCTGTGTTTGTTACCTACATGAGATATTGTGGTATCTACAGCATGTTTATTGATCCCTTTCGCCAAAAACGTCTTTATTTTCATGGCTCCTTTCTTACCGAGACATCTGTTTGACATAACATCTTTCAACTAAGTGTTTGCTTTCTCTGCCTTGTTCTCAAAGTATATTTTTGTGATCAAAAAGTAAAATAAAAATCCACAGAATTCTTGACTGATCTTGACTTGCTGTCTAGAAATCTGTAGACTCTTGACTATGATCAATCAGTTTTGTATGCTTCTATTGTATGTTCCCACACAGAATCTGAACTGAACTGAACAGACCAGAAAGGGAGAAAAACAAAACAAAACAAAACAAAACAAAACAAAAAATGCTCTTCTTCCAATTGAGGACCAAATAAAAAGGAGTCTCTGATCCACTTTTGGTCCAAAAACTAAGTCAAAGAAACATTAATCTATGGTCCTAACAAGACAAATCAATGCCATAAGCCCCTAGACAGCATACACATTTTGGATGACATTAAAATTAAATGAAGTTAGGAAACATTTCGCTCAGTGATTGACAAAATTCTTCCTAATTGTGAAGACAACAGGGGTCATGGCTAATATAATATCTTATTTAACAGATTTTTCAATGTTGCATAAATTGTAACTGACGAATTTAGATAATTCAATTATAATTTCCACACTGAAATATAATGGTCAATATACTGTCTACATAAGGAGTGATTTCTGACACAGCCACGTTCATTGTGAATTTCATGTGAAATCAACTCTAATGTAAAAATTGGTCAATTGTGTGGTTCTTAAGAAAGCCATTGAGTAACACTGCATAGACATTGGTGCAATCAACAAGCCAATCAAGACATATTTACAGACGACAACAGCTGAAGCACAACAGTGTCTAAGCCTTGTTAATAAACAGGCAAACATCTCCATTTGCCATAATTTGAATGGCAAACAGCTCACCACTAGCAAAAAGCTTAACCGAATGCAGAGTTCAAATGCCGACAGGAAGGGGAGGAAATTGATTTTTTCTTTTTTTTTCTGTTCTCCAAACAAAATATGACGATGCTGTATTGAGTCCCTGATTGTGTTGACAATATCAAAACTTGATTTTTGGATCCCATGAGATCATGATGACATTAGTGAGATTT
>JAQNCA010000025.1:13843589-13864424 GCA_029783725.1 Acanthurus tractus
TATATATATATATATATATATGTGTGTATATATGTGTGTGTGTGTGTGTGTGTATATATATATATATATATATATAAAAAAAAAAAAAGGTTTTGGATCCAGCCTTTCTGTTTGGCACTTGTATGTTCTCCCCTCATCTGCAGGTCTTGTCTTGAATAACTCCCTGGTCATTCTTGGTGTATGTGAAATGTTCCCACACTCACGACTTAAGGCGTTCAAGCAGCTTTGCTGCTTGGTCCCTACCTCCCTCCCTCTAATGCAGCGTAGCCTCCATGTCTCTCTCTCTCTCTCTCTCTCTCTCTCTCTCCCTCAAATACTTTGCTATTTTAATAAGCACGGCACTTTAAGCTTGTGCACCGCTATAATAAAAAATTATATTTTTCAGCATTATGCCCTTTTTTGAAAGAGAACAGAAACTCACTCGGTGTAGCTGAGCCTTCATGATTGCATCACCATGTCTTTTTAAAATGTGGTTAATAGTGAAACCAGTTAATCGCCCGATCCCTGGTGCCTATCAGGACAAATTTCAGGCGTAAAGGCTTCAGTGAAAGCACATGACATGGAAAATGCCATGATTTAAAATTCCTCTGTCATAAACAAAGACAGCAACAAGGGAGTGTTTGTTATTGCTTTCCTGCAGGGCTTTATCCACCCTTTTTGATGTGCTCTGTCCATGGCACAAATGGACAATCCTTCATTGTCAGAGGACATTGGAACCCCTGCACAGTGCGATAGGTGCGACCACATTCATCATTCTGACAAAGGGAAATAAGCAATTGCCACAGCACTTAACTGCTTTCAGTCATCTGCAAATATTGAAATAAATACATTGAGCAGAGGAGAGGCCCCTGTGGGCTCAGTCATATTTTACATGCCCTATTTGTGCTTACTTGCCTGTTTTAGTGACAGTCCTTTTTCTGTCTGTCTTGTGGTGTACATGAATACATGCAGAACAAGATCAGTTCTCTCTCTTAGTTTAGAGTGTGGGTGTAAAAACTGGGTTGTTGAGCATGAACAGTTTCAGCATTTTGCTTTCACCATTAAGCATTAGGAAACACTTCACCCAAAAAACCCTACTAATATCAGAGCTATGGGGCATAGACTGAGAGGTTTGAGGGAATGCCTGAAGCCTGTAGCGTTAAGTCTGCACTTTAATTATCATAATAGAATTCAGCAGATTTCTTAATACCAGGCAAGATTACTGCATTGTGTCAGACGTACGTTTATATTATTAAAAAGCTGTATGGTGAATATTGAAAAAATGTCAAGAAATTTGCAACATTCATATTTTCATTGTGTTTATATATACGCATGCATGTTAGCCTGTTTGTATGGGAGGAGGCAGTAGGTGGCTGGATGAATACAAAAATTCAATGAATGCTCGCTGCTTAAAATGCAGAGCCTGTGTGTTGGCAGAGACCAAAAAGTCCTTAGTTAAGCTAATCGCCAGTCCATTTGGCAAGGATTATGCTCAGCTTAGGGATCGTCCCACGAACAGGGTCTCTGATTCATAACAGTGATTCAAGTAAGTAATTTTACTGATAGAGCAAATACTCCATTCTGAGGTTGTCCAAATTACTGTAAGGTATCTACAAGAATATATCAGTAAGAATACAATACTATTACAGCAATTAAAGATATTAGTGTGCCACTTCAGTGTGTGTGGGTTGACTTAGGGACACAGTGAAAGGAGTGAGGGAGAAAGGAGTCAGCAAACCTTGAGGCCACACATTACTTCCTGATGATAGCCAACAGGGGGCACAACATGGGTTGGTGAGGCACTTATTTACCTCACTCTATCTAGGCTCTGAGCCTGTTGCACTTAACTCACTGAAGTGGTGGTCAGCAGGGTGAAAAACAATCCAATTCCTCCAGGAGTGTCAGCACTGGTATACAGTTCTAAAGAGGCAGCTAAACAACTCTTGCCGGTGTGTGCAAGGTAAGCTGAACCAAACCATTTGAGTTAAATGATGAAGAGAGAATGGTTTTCTAAGTTTTCCTCTTCCTTGTCCAGTTTTTCCTCCTGTGGAATTGCCAACTAAACTAACTATCAAAGAGCATGGTGGGCCACCATCTGCTGTGTACACCCAAAATCTGCAGGTTTTTCTGAAAAAAAAATTGCAATTTTGTATTCCTAAATGTTCTATCTGGTTGATTCTCCTCAAACAGAAAATTATCATGTAATGCATCCGTATTATATATTTATCATATGCTTGCTTATGAGTGGTCAATTTAAAAAATACTCTTTTCAGGCATTTAACCCAAAATATTTTAGTAAACACATGGTCATTAAATATAGATATCAAAATAGAAATCAATTATATCTCGACTGAAGTTTTTATTTCCGGAATGGAAATATTTAAGTTATCTTTGCCCCATGTCGACTGTGATCGATGCAAATCTCTGTACATCTAAGGTAGTCCGATTACATTTTGTATTAGGTGACACTGTAAGCTGGTCGATAAAGAAAAAAGTAGTATGATGGTTAGTTAGATAAAATTAACTAACACATTTGGCAGTGTGGACATGTTTTGTAAGAAATTTGAAAATGCCTTGCAGAGGAGCCATTTTAATTCATTTTTAGGTTATTTCTATGGGATGTGTATTTCATTATTACCTGGGACCACCAGTAGTACAGCTGAGTCAGAAAATGATAGAAGGAGCACAGTGAAGGAAAAAAAAAATACACAGTCTAAGTCTAAATTACATTAAGGCATTTTGCATGAGGGTGCTGACTTATCCCAAAACATTTTTTTTGTGACTTGCCAGTTTCAAAATGACCTTGTTAAGCAAAATTACTTGGCACTAAATAAAAGTAATGTCGTGTTGAGCAAGAAATTGCTCTTATTGTCTAAATATATTCTACAAACAAGTCTCAGCGTCTGGATTGAGAACTGAAAAGTTTTTTTTAGCAGTGATTGGGAAACCAAATTCTATAATTCATTTTTAATTTATATTTTAATTTCATTCAATAACCTACCAGAGTCATGATCAATTGTCATTCTTCCCCGTAATTTCCTTGATGACAAAAACCAATCTAGACACCTAAAGAAAATTGTTCATCTTCCGTAGCACATCCAATCAGTTGCATTAAATCATTGAAACATGTGCAAGAGGCTGCGGCACTGCTCCAAAAGCAGCACTAGATTGGCACAAAACCATATTAACCATCATCATGTCATCTAAAGCCTATTAAATGATGGATTTGGGCCTGATTCTTTTCCCTCCATGTGCCAGTAGTGAGGGGAAATAGCAGGAGAATGCATGTCTAAGTGAACAGGTTCATTAAGCCCATGCTGCAGCATCCGGGACTTTAGCATCTTGGCAACCAGGATAATAATGGTAAAAGAGAAACACCCAGCAGAGAATCCATCTCATCCCTTCCTTGGGCATTATTATGCCTCACCAGTTCTGGCTGCTCATTACCGACATCGCACACATTCAGATGAGCCAATGGCAAATGACAATGCACGTACACACAATATTGTACTCAGCAGGGTTTGAGGGGATGAGCTGATGATTCTGCACAGGATACAACAAACTCACCTCATCAAACAGTGACAAGAAACACAACCTTAAACTAATTCTGTGATTCAAACTCATTCCTTTAAATCACACATTTGACTGGTACCACAGCATTAAAGTGTCTTGTATACACCAAATCTAGCCCTCCTAAACACAGTTTATAGAATTTCTAATTTCAGCTGAAGGTAAAATGGCTGATAAGAAGTAAAGTCAGCTAAGCTCCTAAATTGGATGGTTACAGGAGTGCAGAAAGCTAAAAAAGATGTATGGGCTGCAGCCTGTGATTTTTTTTTCTTATCAGTTTATGAAACATGCAATTGCAATTAGTTGAAGATGGCTGCAAGGTTTCCTGAATAACCCCATTAAAGAGAACAGTGTTAAATAGGAAAGTGCCTTAAGGCAAAGGTAATGTTTTTTTTTTCACTGACATGTTTTCTTTTTTGATCAGACAGAATGCTTTCCTTGCTCTCGTTTCTAGCCTTGGACACCTTGAGATGGAAATTAGGCATTTATTTCATCATTAATGAATATGATACTGACAACATAAATGCTAAAACACAAACCAACTACTTTACAGTGTTCATTGAACTATAGATATCAGACAGAAATTGTTTCTTAAGAGTCTGAAGATAATTTCCTTTTTAGGGAGTAATTAGAGATTTTTTTTAGCGAGAGTTATTGCAAGCACTCACCCTATACATTGGAAAGCAAATCATATCAACACTGTGAAAATCAAGGCTTAATGGAATCTATTTTTAAATACAGCTTAGCATTGCATGGCTGAACAGAGCTCTGGTTGCCTTTTGCTTCCATCATCCAGGGGTTTGGTTACGTTGAGACTGAGCCAAGTCCTTCACAGCAGATGGCTTTTCAGTGACTGTTTTTAGAGGTGCACTGATTGTTGACACTGTTGATATATATGCTGCAGAACATAGAAGACAACAATTCTGTATATCTAACCCATGTATTGTATTTTCACCATCCACTTCCCAGTTAAACAAGGCAATACATCCCACCTACACACTTGTGTTCCAAAAGTAGTCCACACATCTTCAAGAACACACTCAATGATTGCATTAGCACCCTGCAGGAACCCCTGTTTTTGCACCAGCTCGATCTGCAAAACAAATAAATACTTAAGTCGAAAAGGTTACCACACTTCTTTAACACCACATCACATAATGCACACTGTGTAGTTGAACTCATTACAGCTATTCTCTGGGAGTTAGCTGTTGCTGTAAACATTACACTTCCTGCTACTGTCTAATAGTTCAAAACTTTCTTCTGAGTAATTGGGTTTTTTCAGATGTTTTTTCAGAAGGTATAAAGATTGTAGAAATACTGAAAGAATCGAAGAAAAACAAACAAGGATGTAAACAATGACGTAAACTGTGGTTGACAGTATAATCAGTGGTGTACACTCATGTCAAGAGAGCTAGGTATGATGCAGGGAGTCCATCTTGCTCCTATTTAGCCCCAGTGACCAACTGTAGCACTGCAGCAAAAATCCTAACCCTAACCCTCGAAAACACATTAAACACATCAACACCACGTAAAAGTGACGTCTGTACAACTGTGACAGAACATCTCAAAGAGAAAAATGGTCCAAAAGCTGGAATATTTACATTGATTATACTCTCTTAGAGCTTTGACAACAAGGTCTGAGATGAACTGTGCAGGTGCAGCCAGTGGGCCACACCACACAGACTTAAACAGGAAGCAAGGAAACTTTTTTGGCTTATGAGCACAGTCAGCATAGTCACTGGACCTAATAGGTTCCATCTTGAATTCCTCTGCAAGTCCCAACATCATTGCAAATCCTTGGGTGTACTGTTGTACCACCATGAAGAGAAGAAAAAAATCAATGCCGCTACAATCTTTATACTCACATTCCTTTGCCTAAGTCGTAGTCAGTATTATTAGGTGCCTGTTGAAAAGATGTCCATTCTGGACCTAGATGAGAAAACCCAGAGGAGGGTGGACACACAAGTGTAGGACAGGTGACCTGAGAATTTCAAGTTCATATGATCTCTCAATTTCCTGTTGATGCAACACAAAAAACAGGTTTAAAATATTGCACCTGAGCAAGATTGCTAAGGGCACACCTGTTTTGCATAGGGGAGCCATTACTTAGAGAGTCTGGAGGTGAAAATAATAAAAAACAATGAGTTATGGACAGTAATTCTACAGGCCCGTGAGTTTTAAAGTAGCTACAACAGCTCTGCTGGAATGCAATTAACCACCATTGTAATGATCAAGTCAGCTGAGAAAATTCTTACTTTGCAGACCTATGTAAAAAGAAAACATAAGCTGGTCTGTGAGAACAAGCCCAGAGCTATATTAAAAAGAAAAGTAAGGAAAACTATACTTTTATTGTTTTTTTTATTTTCAATGTACTATTTAAAAGGCCAGACCTTTTTGTTTACCACCAACAGTAGTGTAACCACATTATAGAACCACTTTGTCCAACAAAAGCATGAGCAAAGTTTAGAGAGAACAGCATTTCTTCATAACTATCAGTGTACGACTAAATACAGGGTGATGTCTTGATGCTGCTTTTGATCTCAAAACTGAGTGATTAGAGTAGTAGGTTTTGAGGTTTGTGGTTTTAGCCATGGTATATTCTCTTTTCAGGTTAGGCTGTTTTTAGAATTAAAGTCTGCTGTCTGTTATCAATACCCACTGGACTACTCGGAGAGGCTAAAGGCCTGGCTCAACATTAGTCCCAATCAAGCCACAACCAAGCTACCGTTTGACTGGCACACACGTATGCCCACACACACACACACACCCATACACGCGCAAGCTTGTCTTTTGGAACAGCGCACTCACAGGGCTGCAATATTTATGAATAAATAAACAAATCTATTCATCATCATAACAGGCAGCTAATGTTGGCCACAAATACCCCCATACTTCTGTAATTAAATTGATAGCTTCCTCTTCCTCTGTTCTGAGACAACAGCCTTTCTGAGTCTGACATTTGATATGATAGATGTTTTGATGGAATGTAGGGTGTGTTTCAGTGAGCTCACTAGGTTGCCACTCTGTTATAAGCCCAGTAACCATTGACCTTGACAGCAGGATAGGACAGCCCCCATCCAGAAGGCTAGATTTTGATAACCATGTCATCCATCATAGTGGCACTGAACCAAACACATAGGTCAGAAACCTCAAGTTGGTAGTGAATCCTCACCTGCACTTACACACACACAAACACACATACAGGCTTACAAAAGGGAAAAGCTAGCAGTATGGTCTTTAAGCTCTCAAAGGATACAGCACATTTTTGTCAGCAATTAATGATGTATGGAGCCCAGTGGTCTTGTTGAAGATGGGGTTGTCAGTCAGCCCCCTCCTACAGTTTATCTCTCATGTAGCCACACAAACATATAAACACTTGTGCACACATATCCACAAACAAACTGCACATCCATGTACACACTTAACCCACAAACACATAAAACAGTCATACATATATACTCCTCACAGAGCTTGCTCTCTCTGTCTCGCTCTCATATATTTTTTTCTCAGGCTTTGCTGAGATAGTCTGCAGCTTCAACGTATCACCTTCTGACAGAAAAGACCTCAATTCGCTACCAGAACACTAACAAGAGAACGAGAAACCTCCTTATAGCATGTAGGTCATCCCTGCCTTTCATGGCAGTTGGTTAAAAGAAGAGGTTATTACCAGTAGATCCGAGCTCTGCTCACCCACAGACGCTTTGTGTCTAAAACCGAATGCTTCTCCCACCTGAGTATGATGGTTTATGAAGAGCACATGCTGCTATGTAGTCATGCTCACTGAACACAGCCAAAGAAACCGAACTCTGACCTCGAATACATAAAAAAAAACCTGGCTAGTCTCTGTCATATCATGGTGTCATATCATTTGCTTTCCCTCTAATCAAGAGGAATCTCCATTGGTGCAATAACTTTTTATATTCCTGCTAGTGAAAGTGGTACAGTGTTCACAAAATGCCATATGGACATTAACATCAAGATAATGCTGTTGAGGGTAATTTGTGAGTGATGAAATATTGCTCTAATGGAGGGACAAAAACTTAATTACACATTTCAGCTAATGTTGATGACTGTTTTATGAAGGGTGGATGTCAGACAGTTGGACAGTAAGCCACAGGCCATATCATGTTTGCAAACCTGGCCCTGATATTACAGCCCAAAATTACCAATTTGAGCATGCAGATATAGTTGGAGGTTGAATTAGGCCATAACTACGAATATATTATCATCCAGCCAAATTCTCTTTATCACAGCCCTTGTCTCAGTGCTCCATGTGAGGGCAGCTTTTGTTATATTCTGTATTATATTACTGTACATCTCCCTAGGGAGAGATTATCTTAAAGCATTTTCCACATGGACATTTTCTGCTATAGAAGAGGGCACTAAATGAACAAAAGAACTCACGCTAGGAAATTTAACCATAATGTTAAATTGAAAGAATGTGGATTTTAAAAGTTTTATACATGATAAAATACCTCAAAGATTATGTTCTGGGGTGATTTTTTTAACTTTCATTAGCTGGTGCTGACAATGTCAAGACAGATACAAAGTATTGAAAGACTTAGTAAATGAGAGCCATTTTGCAGGATGATGCACTGTCATTATCATTAGACTTCATACAGCGCTAAGTATCCATTTTTTGGAAAATGCTACAAATTTCTGTGCCAGTGCCTCACAATGTGTCAGTATTAAAGCCAGGGAGGAACACTCAGTTTGTTCATGGCTGACACAAGAGGAAAGGGAGGCAGAGTAAACATTTGACAGGTCGAATGTACAATATTTGTCAGAGGTCAGGAGGCATGATGTTGCATACTGGCAGTGTTCAAACATTAAACAGCTATGGTAGTCCTGTAAATCATAATCGACTCACAAACTTGCATTTATTTATTTATTTTTAATAAATAGGTTCATTTTAAAACTATTTATTTCTTATGTATGTTCAAGTAGAACTTGGAGGAAACCTGTTTTTTTCTTATAACTGTCTACCATTTCTATCTAGGTTTTATCTCTAGATTTATAGCTCTCTCAGCCCATTTATGAATATTAGCCCTAAGCCCCATAATTTTCACTCAAGAATGAATCTTTAAAAATAGGTGACAAAAACTGAAAACTGACATGGGTTGAAACTAATATTAACTGCATTCACATATTCCTTTTACTCCAAATCCAGACAACAGTATGTACAGTTTTGAGTAACAATGCTTTAACTGAAGCAGTGCAGTTGCAAATTTGTTGGGTCTGTCTTCAGCAATGGATTTGGTGAGCAAATGAGTGTATACAACAGTGTGACAATATGTATGAGATTGAACACTTCATCCAGTGCAATGATGTGACTCATAAATTTTATAATGGAGGTTAATGGCACAGATGAATAAGCTATTTTAGGCTTGTACAATAAAGTCAATACTTTGCTCTTTTCATGAAATCCATCTAGAATAAAAACACACTTATCTTTTAAAAAAACGCAAGTGAATACAAAAAAAAAAACATATCAAAAGGTATAATTGCCCTTTATTGATACCCAAAGCTAGGCCTTAATGCAGTCAGTTCCAGAGAAATCTCGTCATTCCTGAAATTGGCTGGCTACTGACATTCTCTCCTCTCCTCCTTTCTCCTTCTGCCAGATAGGGAAAAGGGTTGGAACAAGCCTGGAGCTGGAGTGATGATTGATGAGACGCCTCCTCTGGTGCACACTTCCCTGCTGACGCACTGCTACACTTTTCAGCACTAATTGGGCAACCCTGCAAACTCCCCTCCCGGTGTATAGTATGTGGGGTCCGGGTCCAAGCAAACCACCCACTCAGAGAAGTATGTGGGCTTTACTGTTCTGATTAAGGACTGCCCACAAGCCCCCCACCATGTCAACAACATACCATGGTCCTGTTTTCTGTGTAGTGCATATTTGCTTGACACTAAGTAGGGCATCGCAAGCCATAAATATTGACAAAAGATGAGAACCTATGATCTCTTTTGAACAGTGGAATTATTTATATCTTCCTGCAAAAAACTGACCTCTATGCACGTACAGAATACATTATGATAGGGACGGTAAACAATGACAAAACAATGCAATCCAGACAACAGCCACTTGATATTCACCAGGCCTGTGTTGTGGACCATGGTGCTATCTGGGGCTTGCATTGTTTGTTCTCCTGACTTCATCGAGGTGACTTACATAACCTATGATATGTGTATAATGCATTTATGAAGATGGATATTAACTGGCACAATTTAGATTAAGTACCCCGCTCAAGGACACATCAGCAGTATCCTCTGCGCCTGCGTAGGAACTGACAACTTCAGGACCATTAATCCATTTAGGGCTGGAGGGTTACAGCAGAGTAAACAGAAGGCCAATGTCCTTTAGAAAGGTTTGCTAAATAGCACAGCATGTTCAGATCATGAATTTATCCACAATGTTCTGTAATGCAGGTGCAGGCAATTACTAAGCTTGCAAACCATATGGTTGGGAAGACATCTAATAACAGTCTGCTGGATGTTCTCTGGTTTTCAATGAAGGACAAAGGTTCAGCTTATGGGTTGAGAATTGTTGGTGCGCACTGAGGCATGACTGATCTGTGCAATTGGTGAGCACAAAGAGCATTATGTAAAAAACCTTCCTGAATAAATATACATGACATACCTCTAAATCTGATTACTATTTCGAAACAAGTGGAGAGACCCATTACTGTCATTTTGCCTGCTACAATCTCAATCTCTTGTCTGCTTTATCAGCAAACCTTACGAAATGTTATTTCTTATTGATGAAATCTCTTTCCTGTTTAATTTTCTCTCTTGCCCCTTTTCATTGCTCTCCTCCTTTTATTTGCTGCTTTTATCCCTACGTAATTGTTCATGTTAAAGTGTCTCTGGGCCCCAAGACTGTATAATTAGGACCTGTCACTTCCTTAGAGGCAGAGTAAACCAGGAGAGGCTACAGTGTGTCACATTTAGGAGAAAAATCATAAGAATTTAGAAAGAGGAGGTGGAGATGATATGAACAGAATCCTTTAAATGTATTCACTGGTTGGCTTCTAAGTAGGCACTTCTGAGTACAAACTCCTCAACTCTAGGTAGCCGCCTTGTCTTGGACAGGCATGCTAGTTGATGAGGTGTTTCTAAGATCATTTATGTAAGCTTAAAACGTGAATTATTCCTATTCTGTTTTTAATCTACACAAAAGAATGCCTGAATGAATTATTCATTCATCTATATACGGTATCCCTCCTATTATTAACTGTGAGATAAAAAATGTATCTAAGTGTGGAATAATTAAGCCGGCAAAGCAGCAGCTGAGTTGATTCAACAGAAGTGCATGTTTGAGATGATCGCAGGAAAATAAAAATCAATTTGGAGGAACTGGCAAGTGTTCATCACTCACAGTGAAGGTTTCCTTGCTGGCAGATGTAGCATGGTTAAATGTCTACATCAGCCATGCCTACAGTGTGTCCCAATATCACGACAGTGAAAACTGCTACAACTATACTGTACAAACCAAAGCAAACAAGATTATTCTTACACATAAGTCAAATACAGTATTCAAGGCTTACATACAGCATTTTTCCATGACTCAAAGCTGTTTTACACTGTCATCCAATTCATCTGATATTTTTGTAAAAGCTTTCATTATATTGACAACTGGAAAACTGATTCTGACATTAAGCATGTAGAATTACAGCTCCTGCAGCAAACAAACATTCCCTTGGCCCAAATTTGGTTTCAAGCATCAGGGTTTGGGGTAAAATTGACCCTCATTGATTTCATGAGACTTTTTTTATTAGCTATGCTGCACATTACTTACATAAGTGAGATAACTTAATAACTACAGATCTTTTTATATTGTCTTCATACTCAATGGATTGCTGTTTGCATTAGCAATTCTTATTTTCTAAATCACAGCATATTAGAATCCTGCAAAAAACAAGGATTCTTAACAGTAATAAGATCATCATGTTTGGGGGCCAAGAAGTCTTCTTTGGAAGTAATGGTTGATCAGTGCTAAAAATGTTGTTTCTTTGAATTATTATCATCTATAGCTGTTACACAATAATGGCACAATAATAAAAATCTTTAATAAGTTGCGGAGATAAAAAAGGACAGTAATTTTGTTTGATTCAAAGATAACGTTTACAACAAAAGCAAAAAGTTATATTTAAGTTGTAAAAAACTGACTTAAAATCAGGACGGGAATTAGCAGCAGAGAATCAAAGAAAAATTCTGTGCCTTAGTCTAAGCTTTCTCAGTATTTGTAATGAGGTCTTTTATGTTTGGTCCACTAGACCAGCGCTTCATCACTTCTTCTATCTGTCTGCCTTCATCACTGTCAGAAATCTGGAACATAAAGATTGATGTAAAGCTTCTGTTTCTCTAAGTTCTTTTGCCTCCAAACTTTTACGATTATTTTGAATTTTTTTTCCTTATTGTCATATATTACCCCTTTTTTAATCATTAACTTACTTTGGCCACACTTTCCTTTATTATTTTAGATTATTACATGATCTAGTTCTTGTTAACTGGTTCGCAGATCAATACTGTTACATCTGAGACATTCCATTAGGAACACATAAGTGTAATTTAAATGCAACGATCAACAATATATTTCTGAGAGAGAAAAAACTGTCTTGATAAGAATTTAGTGGGCAAAAGTGATGTCATTTCTTTTCTCCCTAGATCTAATCCTGCTGTTGCCCAATTTTATATGTTGTCCCAACTCTTTGTTTAGGCTTTACATGACAGAAATGTTTTGCTTTTGTTTACTTGTAAATTCCTTTTATCTCCCAACTATTCAAAGACCTCCTTTGCCTTGCAAAGTAATAACAGTAGCTTCCTTAGATTGAACCAGGACAATACTGTCTCGAACATATGCTGAAGTCTAAAGGCATGCATATAAATATGCACAGCTTTGTGAAAGCTCTCTCTGTGTATGTTCCCTTAGACTATTTATTTACAAGACTAAGAAACTACAAAATGTTGTGAAATTCTATGCATATGCAAACATTTTGTTTTGAATCTTGTTCAATGTCTCTGCATGTAATTTTATATCATCAAATTATTTCTATTCGTCAACTTTATTTGTTTATGCCGGATTAAGTTTTCTGATTTATGTAAATTCTTATGTTTATGCAAAAACAACAACTTCAGCATGTATCTACGTATAATCTATATTGGAACGATGCCTCACACTTGCTAAAACACACAACTCTAGGTATGCATATATCCTTATATCACCCTGTTTTAGATATTTCAGTTTCATTTAATCAAAGTTATTATTTGAGTCATGTACTGAGAGGGGCATAGAAGAAAAGGTTTTGCTTGGCTGTAACACTCCTGATATTAGATCTGCAGTATACCATCTAAGAGATATTTTGTCATTAGATACATGCGAAAGACCCTCTTATCCTACAGTCTTTAAAATCAAATGAAACACTACTGCTCCCTAAAGGTGAATAATATTGCTCCAAAGGTAGAAACACCCAGTCAATACTGACAAGTGCAATCCAGGAACATCAGTGGCTTTCACAGAGACAGTAATCTTAATCATCTTTGAATGGTCACACAGGTCTCTCAAGGAGAATGTTGCTGTTTATCAGGTGGTTGTTTTACATGTCAACACACTTGATGAAAAACAGAAAAATAGGCCAAAATTCATTGTGAAAATGAGGTAATTTGTTCTTGCAAACATGTTGAAAATTTTAAATTTTAAATTTACAGTTGACTGATTTATCATTTTGGCTGATTAATCAGTGCCTAAAGGATGCCTCCTAAACAGCAGTTATCAGCAGAACTTGACTCTGACAGTGGCCGTGGGCTGCATGGCCTTCACAAGCCAAATGGGAACATACATCACCCTTTTGCAGGCATCTGAGATCATTTATATTTGAATAAAGTTAACTTTTTACAGTATAGCTTTATTATTATGTTATGAGATGCAATGCATTATTGGTGTCTGCATTAGCATTATTAAAGCATTAGACATAAATAAACTGTTACTCTGCAGAAAACATAGTTGCTGATGCTTGATACTCTTAGTGTTAGCTACATACTTGAGTAGTAACCACCTTTTAAACAGGATATGAACTGTATCGTCAGTGATTTAAAACTAGTTTTAGGCCGTGGGTAAAGCTAGCACCAGGACCAATAGGCCTTCTCTATACTTTTATTTTTGCCAATGAACATCCATTTTCAGCCACTACCTCTAATTGTAAATATGTCATATTTCTTAAAACTTCTGTTAAATTCAAGCACTAAACAAATATTTTTTTAAGGTTTTGTCACTAATAGCTAACTGCTAAAGTATGATAAGGTTGTCTGACATTCAGTGGCTGCAGTTAATTATTGGTTTGATAAATGGTTTGCAGTTTAATATTATGTTTTTGTATTGCTTACTGACGGTGGCTGATCAGGCTAATTATCAGCTAATTGTGCCTGCTTTCTTAAGGCAGAATGCAGTAAATGGTTGCCCTTTTGGTGCACCATTAAAATTTAACAATGACAATATAATAAGCTGTTCACATTTTAAAAATCAATCAAGACAAAATTTTGTGCAAAAGTTAAACATTCAGGTTACAGTTTTAATAAACTCAGTACTGTTTTTCAGTACACTGACTCATTACTGTTAATTGAAAAGCTTTCAACAGACAACACAAGTGTCTTTCCACCATGACTTCCCAGCCCCTTGTTGTCACATTTATTTCTGCTGTGTGATCAGCTGTTACCTGCATCTATATTGCGGTAAAAAAAGAGTCTACAGTATATCATCTTTAGCGACATGCAAGAACAATCCTGTATTTGGCATTAACACAACATAATAAAGCATCTGGCAGATATTCCCTTAAGCGAGCTAGTGCATGCCACTGGAGTCAGTCAGCACAGCACCTGATTCCGCATGTAGCTCTGCCTGTGATGGCAGATTTGAGGCACAACAATGAGAACGAATCATACAGACACTGCACTGCAGATTTTTTTCTTTTGAATTCGATGAATGGCCCTGAGGTGGCTATGAAAACAAAGATGACAGGATTATCCTCGCCAGGCTTTGAAAAGACTACCCATTAGCAACTGCTCTGGCAAAAACGAGGTTGAATATTCTGAAATGAAAGTGACACTTGCGGAGAGCAGAGAGGAAGGCAGCAAGGGCATTGTGTTGAAATCAAAGACAGTACAAGGATTGAGGTTTGTGGAAGAAAGACGTGGCCCACACACTTCCAGTGAAGACAACTGGCTGTTTTAGAGATCCCAGAATGCACTGTAAAAACTGGAAACTGATTGCATGCCTCAGGGAAGTACTATTGTTGTACTTGACTGTGCTTCTCAAAATACAGTGAGATGAAACAGTTAAAGTGTTAAATCCAACTATTGGCATGCACATTTGAACCTGACAGAGGTATGGTAGCCACATAATATGTATGAAAAAAATTTATTTCATTTGTAGCTCATAGACTGGATGCTAACTAGCTCATAGCTGTAATCCCCTTTTTCATAATGTGAATTACATGTAATAAAGAGGAGAAAGAGACCGTGACTACACAGCAGAAAACCTAGAAAACCTAAAAACCAGGTTATATCCATGTTGTTCTTTAAAGCTCACATGTAATTTTAATGGAGTTCAAGAGGATCTTTATAATATCTCCAAGAGTAAAAACCTTACCCATTTTCCTGATCCAAAAGCTTCTGAGTTAGCAGTATAGCTATTAGTGCTGCAAAGCACATACTCTGGGATTGAGACAACAGGAGACAAGTAATATAGCTCATTCTGCTACTGAGAAACCAGGCTTCAGCCATGAATTGTGGGTTGAGTAACTGCAGTCATTTTTAGTAATGACTATTTTTGGCCAGCAGTTAGTGTTTTATATAAATTATATTAACCAAGTGTAAAAAATTTCACCTCAAGAGGAAAATTTCACAACAAAAGAGTGGAAGCAGGTAAATATATGTAGAGAAAAAACAATTATTGATATGTCAATAATTGGGTCACACCAGGTCAGAAATGAGCTTTTAGTTGCTTAAAAAACATTTTTTCTGTTTTAAGTTTGTGTTAATACAAACCTGGCCTCAAAACCCTGCAACTTATCTAAATCAAGCCTTAGTCAATAGCATGAACTACATTTTTTTTGGGTGAAAATATCTACACGAGAATTTTTCTTCCCACTTTCTGTCAAAGGGTCATGGCCTCTGATTGCTGTTAAATATTCTGCAGTTACCACCATATGTTGCTGTAATTCTAAATTGATGATATTAACAAGAGAAAAAAAGACAGTCTTCATATACATCTTTTGCATTTTGTCATGAGACTTTGATGCTGAACTGCAAATGATAATGTAAAAGGTCAACACAACCATTGGTCAACAATGCTATTTTTGAACTGCTAACCTTGGGCAGGTTGGCAGTTAGGAAAATTAATGTAAGTACTAAATTAGTGTAATGATTAGTTCACATGCTTTCACAACAATTCACTTTTCACACATCCATTCCCTTGCCCAGTGCCATATTATCAAGTTATTAAGAATCTGACTCGGATATAAAGAAAACAACTATATATTCCTGAAAAGACCTAGTAATAATTCATTACAATAAACAAAGTTCTTTGAGAAGTAAGTTTAAACAACCTGTCAAGACACAGACAAAAAAGAAAAACCCTTGCATTGTTTTGCTGACTTAAATGCCTTGTAAAAAAGCAAGCTATCTTGCAATAGATGTGGTGTTAAGGCTAACTTTATTAGCACTACATTTTTCCCCATAAGTTGTCAGGTTTGTGTAAACTAAATTCACAATTCAGTTGGTTTACATTTACCAAGGTTTTAAGGGAACTGTTCTCATTTGAGGAACCATCTGGCTAAAGTAAGGCAATGGAACCAAAGGGATAAAATCCTTGTGACAATCATTTAAAATGACATCACACATTTGTCAATCTAGATCATTCCTGCTTGAAATTTGGGTGAGGGCAGGGTTATGAGTTTGACACTATACTTAGTCAAGCTTTTCTTCTCCTTTTGCATTTTGGTCTGCTTGACGCCGCTGCTCTTTGCCATAAGACTTGAATGCTGAAGGTGCACAATTGAAAACACAGACATCATTAGCTTTTTGGGAAGCTTCATATGAGAGTTTAGTAAAGAGGTCAACATTTCAATGCTCATGCACCTTGTGCCAAGTGGCAAAGACAGTGGTTTTATTTGAGCATCTTTATTGTAATGGTGGTATGTAATGAGTTTTTCAAAAAGCCTCAAGCCTCTACGTCATAATAATTTGATGACTAACATGGGCCGAAGCTGCATTTTATCTTTTCCCTTTCTCTTGTTTCTTTTTTTATTCTTTCTCTTTTTGGAGTATTTACAGAGCATTCAAGACAACTCTTCCATTACTAGCTAGTAACTGATCAAGACTGTATTTCCTTGGCTGCCTACTTTTAGATGCAATTAAGGAACACAGTTGCAGAGAAAAAGAAAGAGATAGGTAGAGATAGGGTGAAACAGAGAGAGAGAATAAGAGGCAAAGAAGTGTGGAGAAATAAAAGCTCCATTATGAATAGCAATGCCTCCCCAGGTCTAAAATTAGAGCCCTAATAAGTGTCAGTCTCACAGATCAGTTAATGAATTTGCTGTTTAACATTAGCAAAGATTGAGTCGCCCTGCCTGCCATGGTGTGGTTATGACAAAGCTTGACAGCCTATTACTGACAAAGTTCATGTCTATGCTTAGATAAAATCTTCTATCATCTTTCAGGAGCTTCATGGTCTACAGTGAACAAAAGTTATGTATTATCAATAAATTGTTACATAACTAAACATACTATTAAAGAATGGAGGTCGGGGGCCTTTTCAGTAGAAACCTTTGTGACGAATGATAGTGTTCTGTGTTTCCATATTAAGTCAAGTGCTGAGGGGACTATAATAAATAATGCTTGAGCAACACCCCTTTTTCCTCTGTTTTAATTGGATCATTCCACAGTAACAAACCATTTGTGCCTCCTGTGCAAAATCGCAGAGTCATGAATCTCCAATTTCATTAACTACCAAATTAAATGGAAAGCTTTTCAGTACAAAAATGCGTTAGCCTTTCATTGGTTAAGCAAAACTATATAGAACATTAGGCCTACACTTACTATGCAAAAAGTACAGAATATGGTTGGGAAAAAATCAATTCTGCATTGATACAGTGATATGAGAGGAAATAGTGTCCTAACTTTTGGATATTGTTACAATGTTACATGGCATAACTATTATCTTTTCCTGGTTTTAAAGGCTACATCACAGTAAAGTGATGTAATTTTGTAAAACTTTACCTCCTGCCTTAAGTTAGCTGGGTCCATAAAAAATATCAAGACATACATTGTGTATTGCCATGTAGCCTGAAATTACCAAGATAGATTTTCTTGTCCATTTCTCTAGTCCTTTTCCGGATAATATGAATACATTTGTCTCACAAATTAGGCTTTTATTCACATCTGTGCAGCACGCCACTTCTCTTATCTTTGCTCCTGATCCTACTGGAAGTAAAAGGTAGCAGTCTTCTTAGTGATATTGATTTGCTTCACTGTTTCTTCTCCTTTTACTAATAAGTACCAATGCAGACCCTCCAATTACTCAGCTTCAACAAACATTTACAGCAGTCTGAAATCCACACACTCATTATGCAAATACGGAGTAGAGAAATAGAGAGAGAGAGAAAGAGAGAGAGAGATAGATAGAGAAAGAGAGAGAAACAGAGAGTAAAAAAACCTAAAACCTGCTCAGAGCAACCCCAATTAAAATTCTTTAGCCATGCCAAAATAGAGCCAAATGAATTATGACAAAACCTACCTCCTTTAGCTGTTGGGTTTCTAATCAATTGTAAAAGACCAGCCTTTTTTAACATTAAGAGTAAGGCTGATGTGCTAAAATAGAGATTACACTTGTCAATACTTATTTTTTCATTTGAATAATTTCCTTGATTGACAGTTGAAAATACTGACAATGTATTTAAAAAGATTTCTTAAAAGAACCTGTGTGGTGACAAATGTAAGACACATTGATATTTTAGACAGAGGAACTACATCATTTAGAGAAGTAGGTGAAATTCTTCTATTTAGGAACCCAACTTAATAGTGCATCTAATTATATTTTTTGATCCTAAACTTCAATGATAAACTTTTGTTTGGAAACAAGTCCGAGCATGCAAGCCAGCTTAACCGTTCCTTACTCTGTAATTATGGTTCTTTACAACAGAATGCTTGTTTCTAAGATAGAAGACTAATGTTGAATTAAATTTAAGGACAAGAAAATATGCACTACAAGAGCTGAAATCCCTCCGGATTGTTTTAATCACTGAAGGCTAAGATAACCATGTGTCAACACCTCTGTCTTTTTTTTCCTAGGGGATTGAACTGTTTACCTGCAGTCCCTTCAGTCTCAAACCTTGCTCACACATGAAGATCTTGCATTGCAGATAAGGACACCATCCATCCATCCTAAGGGAATATCTCCCTTGATGATGATTTATTCAAAATTCTGCAACTAACACTTATTGGAAATTGGCTTAAAACACTAAAAAACTGTTAGTGGCTTGGCAACATATATATGGATTTTGGTCAGTCAAATATCTTTGCATAAAGATTCACCTTCTGACCTGGACTGAACACAGCTGAATTTAGGGATATATGATACTGCCTACGGCCGAGATTTCTGAGCAGGAAATATTTCGTTTCCCAGAGGCTTACGAAAGGTTGAGGTGTTTTCCATGCTCAGCATACCAAGCAAGGTGTAGCACACCTACGCCTGCACACTTAGTTTCAAAGCTTCACAATCACTCAGGCTTCAAACTCTAATGTCAGCGAGTTTTGTCTATAACCTGCTGACATGAGAGGCATACCAAGCCTTACCACTATAACTAGGCTCAACTGAGGAGGCACAGATGAGATTATGCAATGCTGTCAGAGTAACACAACTAATTATCATGAAACACAAGGAGATGCTAACTAATTGATTGAGGATTTTAATTGAGGCGGCTCTGAGGAATCGTTTCAGCTCTGTGATGAAAGACTGGAAGGGTTGGCATATGATTTGGAACAGAAAAGGCTGCACATTTATCAACAAAAGAGCTGGTAAAAAGAAATTTACTCTGGAATCATTGTCAGAAAGAATAGCTTAATCTTCTACACAAGAATAATACATATATTCACTCTAACATGCACAGAATCAGGATTATTTCTGGTACAGGCAATTGAAAATCAATGTACATGTCAACTATCTGCTACAACAGTTTGTAAAAACTCACAGCACTCAATTAAATGTATTTACACCCACATAATGAATGCACTTGTAAAAAATTGAACAATTTAAGGTCAACAATGAATTTAGATTTTTAACTGTTTCCAAGACAAACTTTAAGTGATTAAAAAAGGATATGTCTCAAAATGCAATGGAAAAATAATTCAGTTTCACTTCACTTTAAAATTGCCAAGGAGATAACCTGTTATTGCCTCTCCAGTCACTCTCTGTCAAGTTTAATTTTGAGGCTCATAGCTTTCTCAAAACACAAAAACAGTCCTCCGAGATTTTCCTGTAGAATTATGGCAATTATGTGGATGCTCACAGCTTGGAACTGGTAAAAGCTCCATTTTCTAGCCCAAATCATTTTCCCTACCCCCTATAATTGTAGAGATTATAAGAATATTAGAAAGATTATTTAAAGTCTAGCATAGCATCTATTTCCCTCAGTGAATTTACCTTGAGAGAGCATTCCCATTAAGGCTTTAATTCACCAGGGCACTCAATCAATTTAGAGCTAATTGAAATATATTAGAAATAGAAACACTTAATTTTTTGAAAGTACAATGGATTGGCTTGCCTGACAAACAATAACTATAAATGCAATCCATTTGGAAATAGTTCATAGTGTGCAATTTTGTTTTTTTTAAATCATCGCATGTAACTAAGAAGCTCTGGCAGCATCCTTGAAGGTGTTGTGTAGGAAGCCACAAAAAAAATGTTGCCTCCAAAAGGCTTTTAAGATATACTCTAAGCCAGACCAGGGCATTTTACGGCCCGCAGGCCACATCCGGCCCGTCGAACCTTCCTGTCCGACCCGCGTGCAGTCACTCACAAACAAGAAATGTAAGTGCACGCTGTGCACGCTGTGCTGCTTTTATTTTGAAAGTCTTTCATTTATGTACAGGCGTACGCGCAGGTGGCCTGTGCACGCGTACCTGCAGACCTTCAAAATGTCAACTCATACGAAAAAAAAGAGATTGATACTGAATGCCGCATTTTTAAGAAGGCATGGACTGCAAAATATTTATTTGCAGAAGTTAAGG
>JAQNCA010000025.1:13864524-13882037 GCA_029783725.1 Acanthurus tractus
AAACACAGTAAAGTTCAGGTTATTGTTGGTTCGGCCCTCGAACACAGTTAAGGTTTTTCATGTGGCCCTTTGGAAAAGATAATTGCCCACCCCTGCTCTAAGCTATACTTTTGCAAAAGTGTGAATCTGTCACAAGCACAGATTGTTGGCCCAAAAATCAATATTTTCTGGCCATCAGGCAATGGTCAACTGAATTGATTCAAGTTTGTCTTAGTCAGTTTAACTAAACAAAAAAATACCCTTGTTATTTATAAGGCTAGTTTAGGTCTACTTCCTGTGTACCTTCTGACCTACATTAAACAAAAGATTACAGGAGATTACAGTCTTCGATCACAAGATATTTTTTTGACTGCTTGTACCAATGTTTTGGGAAATCTCGGTATTTAATTCTGTTTTGACTTTTGGTGTCAGAGTTCAGTTAAAAATTGATTTGTGGTCTCAAGTGATGGTTGACTCAGGGGCTATTTTCAACTAAATAATTAGAAAATGGGAAATTATTTTTAGTCTCTGACTGTGTGTATTGTGTGAAAAACCATTCATTGTACCCTTAGTCCACTGAAATGCAGTATGAAACATGACAGGCAATTATAATAAATTAATGATCTTTTATTTTGAAGTTACCAGCATTATTGAATTAATTAATTATTGTGACTGTATATCATAGTCTGCCTGTATGAAACTAACAAAACTGGGGGTAGGTGGCTCCCTTCACTGCAGTAAAGAGCAGCCTTTCTGCTGCACCATTTGCTCAAGAGAAAAGCCAACATAAGACGGTAAGTAGGCACATGGTTTTTGAGATAAAACAGACTGAGCATAGTTTTCATTTACCACAGAGTTGGTTAAAGTTCTTTAATTCTGCACTGTGTGAGGGTCATCGTCTTGTTGCAGTTGATCACTGCTCCGCTCCACTCGCAGCGTAGTGTGAGCGTGTAAAAGTTCAACTCAACTGGGTTAAACTTACAAAGGTAACAAAATTCCTAAATCATTTATGCAAAAAAAGCTTGCAACCACTGCCTTTTTGAAGATGAAAATGTTTTAGACTCTGCAGTTGTTGAATTGCCTTTCAAATTTTTAGTTCAGTTATCCTAACATTATTGATTATCATTTAGAAAATCAATTTTCAACTTTTAGATTTCAATTGTGAATCTTAGGAAATATAAGTTGAATGTCTTTTGTAAATACATTTTTTCAAACACCCCTGGTCCTAGTTCATTTTTAGATTCCTTTTGATACTGACTGTCACACACAGAAACATTTAGGAGTTATAAAGAAAGGTTTTCGAGTGTTCGACTGAATCAGAGTAACAGACATTAGGGTTGGACAGAGCCCAGAAATTAGATCATCAGGTTACTGCAAAACCGCCGCTTTGCAGTGATACTTGTTGGGAATTTGTACAAGAGGATGTTCTTTGGTTATAACTCTTGATTATAAAATGGTTCTGTCAGATAGAGCTTGCTCTAAAATATGGCTGGTTGGCAGAGTAATAATTTATTACTGTTTAAATATACTGTACTCTGCAAGAGGAGAGTGGGGAGCGGAGAGAGTGAGAGAAAACAACCGTTCACATATTAAGGAAGTGGATCAGATGATTGATCATGGAATATTTTGTTTTAATCTGTTATTTTGTTTTATTGCACTGGTGGTCCGCCATGGTTACACGTTATGAGCTAAAATATGCTGCTCCTGGTGGTTTACATTATGTACGATGATATATTAAAAAAATTACAAAATCCCAGGGGACATATTTGCAAGTTACACTGGTGTTCCTAGCAAGAAAACTGTCTTTTAAGCCTAGTTTTACAAATTAACAATGTATAACAAAGTCTTGAAATAGTTGACACTGAAGCAGCTAGCCAACATTTTAATTGTGATACCCAAAATAGCAAAATTATCTGAGATGATATGAGACAGACTCCAACCCTTGCAAGAAGCCTGCTTTTACTGGTGTGAAGGAAAGATGCTTTTTTTTTGTCAAAAGGCTGTATAAGTTTCTCCAGATGGTAATGTCTGCAGTCCACTGCTTTAAAATGACTGTTGCTGCTGCTTAAGAAATGCCATAAAGTTCTCCAGTGTGTGATTCTATCATTCTCTTTCACTCATTCTTATTTATTTCTCTCAGCTTTCCTTGACTATGCAATGTGGCCACAGAAAACAGAGCTTTCGTCTTTGGGTCCACATTTGACTCTACAAAATCAAAACATGGTCAGAAGAGTGGCTTCATGGTGCATTCAAGTACACCAGGTAAAACTTTAGAAAGTTACCGCAAAGCATGTAGCAGGGACACACATGCTTACAAGTGGACCTCACAAGCTAGGAAAAATATACTCCAGTGGCCACAAATATGCCCAACTATGGTCCCCCCTTTTTCTTTTTTGAAATATAGAGGCCTATACCTGACATAATAGTATGTCAGGTAATAATAAGCTGGAATAATATACAAATAAATAAATGATAATATGAGAGCAACATCACTTCATTTCTACATTAACTTAAATTCTTCTTAGATTGCTTTCTTTATTATACAACTGATCCCAAAGTACCCACTTCAGTCATACCCAATACAAAAACATCTTACTGGTGAAAAAAAGGCCTGGGTTTGTAATCAAAGACAAACAGATCATCAAAGACAAACAGATCATTTTGGACACTGCTCTGACATGCTCACCACACAGGTTCACCGCCCCCCCCAACCAGCTATTCAAAAAAAATCATAGATTACCACTGAGAACCCACTCTAACCCTAACAAAGGCCCATCCCCCTCAGTCATTGTTATGCATCATGATGCATCTGTTCACTCGTCAAAAAATAGGGCAAACGACTTGTCTAACACTTGATCCTTGAGATATGGAGACCATGGTGAGCATAAGGACTGTGAAACAGAGCAACATTGTGCTGACAGAACCACTGATCACATTTAACATGTGGTGCAGCAAACGGGTGAGAAGATATTGGGGTTTAATTAACAGTGACAGACTCAGGTGTGCCAGCAGATGTGTCATAACAGGTAAACCAGCCTTTCCTACAAATGTGTGTAGATACATGGCAGCTAACTGACGTGTTCAGACCTCAGTATCTGCTATATTACCAGCCAAGCTGCTGAGATGAAGCAGGTTTGCTTTTAGTTTTTCAACAGATCTTGTTGTGGCCTAATTAAAAAAGTGATGAAATGCAGAAAGTGAAGATGGTGCTTCTTAGCAATGGTTACGGTCTGTTTTAAGGAGACAGTCATCAATTTCTCCATTAAACTGTGTCCAGTGGAGTTTTAGCAGTCACTTAATATTCCTCTATTCCATCTTACCAGCATCTGCACTAGGGTGGGGACACCAAGCCATTTAAACTACATGTTGTCTCTGGCACAAGTGCTTATAGTAAATGTCAAGACCTTTCAGAGCCATAATAATGACACAGTTGAGGAAAATGATACATGGCATAGTTTTTTGTCCTGGATAAAGCTGGAAAACACAGCTCCAGCACAACACTGTACGGCCAGAAAGATTTTCATCAACTGGTCTGGTGACATGAGGCAATGATTTTAGATTTATACGAATAACAGACTTTCAAGCTAGTGACAGGTCAATTTTGCACTATTATAGAGACTAAGGCCTGTGGTGCATGCCTTATTTGTTAGCTGAGGGCCAACTGTCAAACTAAATAACAAAAATAGGCGAGGATCAGTGTCTTATTCTTGGTGTGTACAGCCTTTTTCCGTTATATTCCCCTGGTTCCTATTTAGACTGTAAAATGTTGCTTTTAAAGTATGATGAGCATACATTTTGTCTTGTTCTCACACTATCATACATATTTTATTGTGAAAATAGAAAAATAATTGACAGTAAAGAAAGAACACCATAATGCCTCACACTAACCTTTCTCCTAAGGAATAAATGTGCTCCTAAACAAAACTAAAAAAAATAGAAGCACACAAGGACATGTAGGAGTAGAGTTTAAGTAAAACAGTTATTTAATTTAACTTTATTACTTTGAATTTAATTTATTATATTGGTGTGTTGTGTGTGGGCATGTGTGCATGTACCAAAGAACATATATTTCCACTATACTACATTCCAACTGTTGCTACACGATCATGGCCAAATAGACAATCATATTTTTTTTATCTTAATAAAATCACAAATAATCTTTGACTTAAGGGACAGGATTTTGTTTTTTACATTTTCTTTTACATTTAAATAAACACAGCATTTTTAACTTAGGGTGATGTGCTGTACAGTGCAGCTTTTATGAATGTCTGAGTTGATGCTGGACATGTACATGGATTCAGTAAGATCACGTTAGGCCCAGGAGACGATATTGTTCTTGGTCGTAACACATTCATTGTGCCATAGTTTTAGTGTTAATGACAAGGCTTGCTCTGACACCAGATTTGAATATTTCCAAACAAAGGATGATGATCCTTTTCAAGGGACAGACTCTTCGCCTTCTTTTCCAAACATTTGTTTTGTTCTTTTTTCTTTTTTTGCTCTGTTCTATGCTGAAATGCTGCAGCGAGGTGCACACACTGCATTACCAGCAATACCAAAAACTGAAGTAAAAAAACCTTGATCTCCCCCTGGTGGCAAGCGATAAGTTTAGAAGGCTCTTAATTTGATATCCAACAAACGTTTCTATGAGCAGAACATGCATTTACAATTTGTTGGAAGCCAAAATAATGATTGTGATTAACATTTCATTCATCGCCCAGCCTTAATACCAAAAAAAATTGAGACACCAACGAATGCCTTCTAGGTGCAAAGGGCATTAGCTGTCCAAGTGCTTTTTTCATGTTGACTCTCCAACACTTTTTGAGTGATGCTTGTAGGTAAAAAGATTATTTACTGTCTACGATAGACTACAGTGGAGATCTAACTAGGAGTTGGAGTACCAGTTGGAGTGCAAAATTGACAAGATAATAGTTAAGATAAAAGATAAAAGCACCCAAATCTTTTCCTTAGCAATCGCCAACAACCAGGTATTACAAGAGGCACTAGCACAAACAAGAAACACAAAACCCACAAGTCAACTAACAATGTTCTCACCTCGACAAAAGGAGTCCTGTTCAGGTTTCCTGGAAATATCAGTTGGCCAACAAAATATAAACCAAATGACATCTCTAGCATTTAAAGGACAAGCTCTTTGATTCTTCTAACAACTCTGTAGCCCAGTCAGTGCCCTGCCGGCGACTCTTGGAATGGTCAGCCTGGGGGCAGTTTGATGGTAGCGCCACAAAGTAAATGCTATTTTTTATCAGCATTATTCGCCTTTCTCTTATTAGTCATAGGCTATGTCATCACAGAACACTCTAATGTGACCACAACATTCAGGCACTGAGAAGGAAGGCTGTGATTTTTATGTTTTTAGGGGCAAATATGAACAAAATATTTGCACTGTAGAGCCCTGACCATAGTTAAAAGTCAGACCTACCTTTAAGAGTATTACTGCAAACTGTAACTATGGCTTGACAGTTCATGCAAAAAGGGAGTCTATGTCAATTTTAGTAAGATCCGTATCATTACAATGTGGGTAGTATGTGGATAGTATGGGAAAATAAATAATGGTAACCTTCCTTCCTTGATGCCGCAGCCATAGCTCCTTAGGGCCTTTGTTGGCTCTTAGGCTGTTGTTCAAGTTACAGATTGTACCACAGCATTCTATGTATTCCCACCTCAACAAACCCAAGGAGTATAGCAATCAGATCAGGAGAAAACCACCCCTTCCTCTCTAACCAAGGAGGGAGGCTCAGCAAATCAAGCTCAAACTATAAAATGAGGCAGTGCTGGTCACTGGTATTAATGGAGATTCTGTTACTGCTTTATTTCTTGCCTCAAATGTTTTAAGAAGCATACTTTAGTGTATTGTTCAGTTCTAGTATGAAGGGATTTGTTGATAGCTGGCTGCCATATTGTTTCCTCTTTAAAAACTGAGGAGCCACGCACGCCGCCTACCAGTGAGAACAGGTATTGGCTGGGTATGGTGCATTGTGTTTTTGACATTAAAGTAACACCACTTTCAAATATATTTGTGTCTTTCTACTGCATTGACAGCCCAGTTCTATTTAAACACCAGCTTTCCAACGGTAAAGTACTTTTTTAAGATTTCAGTCTGTTTGGACTAAATTTACAGACACTTGCTCTTGCTGTTGATTACAGCTGCTTAACCGTGTGGAAGAGGCTGCCACTGATACCTTGTGTTTCCTGACAGCATCGGGAACTGTCTTTTCATCAGGCTGTCTTTCACAAATTCATCGCCAAATGAGTCATTTACTGCCAAGAGTCAAGGTTTATTCAGCCGAATCCAAATGACATGAAACCTGTAAAAGGACATGGAAGCAGGGAGAAGATGACTCCTCTAAACAAATCCTCCATAGACTGCCAGTATGTCAGGAATTGCAGCATACATGCATAACTTGATCCTCACATGTAAGACACTGTAGCAGCGGCACAACTCTTTCAAATACAAAGGGCTTTTGTTAGAGGCTGAAAATTACTGTGCTTTAAGGTAATTGAAAAAGATAAAAGGGGTGATGATACACATATGGACCATTCCTCATCTTCAAGAGGCTCAAAACATTCAACTGATGTAGACCAACTGTCCAGCAAAAATCAGGGCAGCAGTAATGCAGCGCTTAGATTTGAAGAGGGGAGAAATGAACATGTGACAGCGGACCCACCTCTCGGGAGCTACTCCATAATCCAGAGGCAGTGACTAATTGCATGCTTCTGGGTTTGTCAGTATTTGAGAATGCTCACATTTTTTAGCCAGCAATCAGCTTTGGGGCACAGCAGAATTACCCTCTAATAGTCAAGTGTCTTGACAATAGAGAAACTCAACAAACAGGCACTGTTTTTTTTTTGCACAGAGTTTTTTAAAAGAAATGGTTCATGCTTTGATGCCTGGCTCTTAAGACCATTGAAAACCAAGAAAAGAGGAAAAAAGACAGCCATGGTTCCTTGTGGTTTGAGAAAATGACAGTGCCAAGACGTAGCATGCCTTTATCATCCCTTCCATTTTTTCCCTTGTTAAAAGGGGTTTTTGAGGGAGTTTTTCCTCATTCAAATTGCAGCTCTAAGTACAGTTGTTGTTCTATGCTCTGCAGATTGTAAAGCCCCTTGAGGCAGATTACGATTTGTGATATTAGGACATATAAATAAAACTTAGTTGACTTGACTTTGGGTAACAACTATGTTTCACATTAAATTGCAACCCAGAGAAGCAAGTAAAGCAGGTCATAAGGTCTACGATTTCTATTAGGTCAACAGGTGTGAGCACGGCAAAGATATAACTTAAGACTGGTGGATTTATTTGAGTGGAAAAAGGCCATGAATGGTTAAAGCGAGTGCTGAATAATCCATTAATTAACTGTAAGAACCTGTCGATGAAAGCATCTTGAAAATGTTTTCCCTATCCATTTACTAGATTTCTAGATGGCATTTACTGAGGCAATGACCTGCTTGAGGAGAGTGTTGCCTTATTCAGAAGAGTGGCAGGAAACTTGTTTATTGAGCTGATTCATAGCACAGGGATAATCTCCGGTCCAATAAACCATCAGGACTCAGGCAAAGCTTCTGCCACTGATCACAGCCAGCCCAGACTGACTCTAGGGAATTAGATGCCCTCTCTAAAGAGACAGTCAGAGGTGTAAGTCTCTTTGACGGGATGGCCTTTGGGCATAGAGGGGGCCAGAGTTGCATTGATTGATCATTGCAGAGATGATAACCATCTCAGGAAATATCACAGTGTAATGGTATGTAGTACATAATATGTTTCATTATTTTTTTTATTATTATTATCAGTTACAATGACCCCTGAAAAATTAAACTGTCATGGTCCATATCAATGTACATTGTCTACAATGAAACTGATATACCATGCAATCACAAAGGGAACCTATACCCCAAGGCATTATGCCAAAGTAATTCTGTGATGAGCACCAACACATTTCATCTTATCACTATAATCATATTAAGACATTCATCTCCATATAGCCACTCATGACAACCTGATGATATACCAAACAAACAATTCAGCTTTTTAGCAATTTAGTATGAGACAACAATAACTAAAAGCCAACCTGGGTGAAACTTTAGACAGTTAGCTGCTCTATATGCAGGTCCACACCTAGCATCTCTCAGAGTCAACATCCAGAGAATTCATATTGAAATGGGGCAGGCCTGCCCCCTCAACCGTTCCTCAGAGCCATCAAAGCGGATATTTGATACTGGTAGAACAAGATATTATCACAGCCCTCCAAAGATTTTGCATCGTTTTTTCTGTCTTTTTGTGTAAACCAGAATTTAGATTTTTTTTTTTCCCTGAAGAAATTAACTACACCACAAAAAGATGTTATGTAATTAAAGTAAACAGCAAGATAATTATTCTAAAACTTGTGCATGACAAGATCTCTCAAGTTGAACGATTACTATTTAAATACATTCAATGAATGATATATGTGTAAGTTGAAAACATGCTGTTGTTACAAATTCCTTGGTGCAGTGGTCAAACCACGCCCATGGCACTTAACGTTAATTTAGTCCTTAATAGGCAGCTACCTGTGCAGCTGGCATCGTAGCGTACGTGATGGAGGGAGGATGGAGGAAGGATGGGGGAGAAAGCGCGTCACTACCATAACACGATTCTGATCAACAGCGACCGCAAACACACTCTCCCCTCGTTTTGAAACTGCGACATTACATCGTACATTCAGCAAAACTGACACAACGGCACCCAAAATAATACATTAGGGTCTGTTTAGTGTCTAACGCCCCTCTTCTGAAACTCACAGCATTTCGAACTGTGTGAGACGGCGAACATAATGTGGTTAAGTAACACAGGCGATAGGCAGTGGTAGGCTGCGAGTAATTTGATAATTCAGGCAATATCGTCCCACCTACGGCCAGCTTTTAAATCAAAAACACCGCAAAGCAACACATCATCCCCGTTAGCTAATATACACAAAGGGAAAGTATCTTAGAAAACTTTGCCGTTCGTAGCTAACCTGCCGAGCTACACTTGTCGCAAGAGCGGCGTCCTGCGTAGCGGCTCGAGCCGCCCCCCGTCAGGCGAAAACAAGGACGGGATGGAGGGAAAAGGGCCTATTGTGTAATTTTCGCAAGCGCTGTGCGATAACACCGTCTTTAAAAGTAGTTATTAGGTATTGTTAAATGATGAACTCTCGTTAAAAGAGTGTGTGCGGTCGAAGCCTTAGCTTTGGAGAACTCCGTCACAGCGAGAGGGAGCAAGTGAAAGCGGGAGAAAGTGAAGTTGTGTTAGCTTGTTTTACCTCAATAGAGCCGTGTCGCCTTGTCTGCTGATCACATTTTCAGCCGAGGAATAGTCCACAGTTTGTCCAGCGGGCAAACAGGACGGCAGAAAGCAGCACAGACTGAGAATTATCGCAGTAAGCCACTGACCAGAGACGCAAGCATCCTGCACCGCAATCATTATGTCCATCACAGCTGTATTTTGTTACCGCTTTTCCCAAGTCTTCTTGTTGCAAAAAAGCGTTGGGTTGGATTAAAAAAAAGAAAACCTTAGCGCTAACGACGCTTTATTTCCACACTTTTACTCCTCGAAGCCCCGTACAGAAATGGTCAGCCGCGTAGTCTCCCAGGTTTGTTTTGCTGGATGTAGAGCCCACAGTGCGGGGAAGTGTACTCTCCAGTGGCTTGCACACCATCTAGTGAGGAAATGCGATGTAAAATGGGAGCAGACCTAGAAGCAGACAACCCCCAGGCTCTGATCCTGTTGCCATGCGGCCGTTTCCCGGGCAACCCGTTCCCAGTGGCTCGTGATGGAGCAGTTAAACCGGTAGGTATCGATACAAGCCAGGAGCAATTAAAGATATCGACTGGAGAAGCAACCTCCCCCTATTTATTCCCCGTAAGGAAATGAACAATCTGAGCATTTGGAAATGGAACTTAATGTTGGTGACGCAGGTTTATCCCACAGGAAAATAATAGGGAAAAAATTAAACTATTACTATATAAATATCAACTCTAAAGGTGCATCAATCACAAGTTAATAAATGTGTAATTTAAAATAAAATTTAAGAAAAAATGTGATTAACAATATTTTTAAATTCCTTATGTAAATTTTTGGATGTATTAAAGAGATTTGAAAATCCCTAGACAGTTTTTTTTTTTTTTTTAACTACGTACAACAGGGAATATAAGTAAGTTTTAAGGGGATCTCTGCAAAAAAGGATCAGAATATTTAACTTTGATCACATTTTTACAAGTTGGAGCAACAAGAGAAGAAATGGTTGGCTGTTTGTACTGCTTGTGATTTATTGTGATCCTTGTTTGATCATAGATTAAGTATGAAGACTCTTTCATCTTGGAAAAAAAAAAACTAAAAAAATATTCAGACATGATTTATTAAGACTAAATCCTCTGAAATCAAGGATCTCTGGCCAAATGTTCAGCTATGGTGGGACTCCTTGACATGAGAGAGTATGGGAACCCCTGGACACAAGCATGTAGGAGCATATACACACAAACACACACACACACACACACACACACACACCACACACACTGAAAGAGAGAGACGCAGGGGATTTACAAAGTTTGTTTTAGAGCAGTAGCAGTTGTGGAGCTCTAAGCCTTTTGACTTAGCCTACATAATACTTGACAGACTGTGCAGCCGTAACCATGGAAATGACATACATTACTCTGAGGTGGCATGTTGGCATAGTGCCACTGAATTATTGCAGATGGCATGTGACAAATTATGGACATAATGACAAAAGACACCAAATGAAGTTTGTTTCAGTATTTAAGAGAGCATACATGCTTAGAATTAATTGACTCAGTTTTAGGTTTACTAGGGAGGGTATTGTAACTCGCTACTTTAACCCGTATCAAGCAAAACATCGCTAGAATTATTCCCCATGGCATGGTGTTGTTTCATTGTTTTTATTTGTTGTTATATTGGTGTTATTACTTTCCAATTTTAAGCTTACATTCTTTACAAAAAGTATCCCATTCTTCTTCTCTGAATTCTATATAGCACTCTTCTCTACGCATTTTTATTAATTTTCCCAGTAGGATCAATATAGTCTCATGGTATCTTATCTTAAAATCTTATCTCACCGACCACAGAGCCAAGATTGCAGTCTGTGATGTTATCATGATGGACTATCTGGAGCTCCTCCATTGAAATTAAATGGGGTGAGTAGAAGTGAACTCCTGAACAGTTTGCTCCAGTTTTTTACACTAAAAGGAGCTTCAAGCCCAGTGCCTTTCCTTTGGATTAAAATCATAAAAGGAGCCTTGATTCTCTATAAACATCATTTGGGGTGTGGTAAGAGTTGCCTTCTCATCTTTGGTTTTTTATTTATCTAAGGGGATAAATTGTTTGTTGTGCAAAGAGGGAGCAGGAGTTGGGAAACATGTCTATTTATAGGCCTAGCTGTGACAGAGAGCTGAGGAGCTGCTTTCCACTGGTTACAATGAGCATTCCACTGTGCCAGGAATGAGTTAACAACCAATGTACCATAACATGCAACATTAAAAGAGGGGGAGTGAAAAGTTCATCTTGTCACAAGCACAATTCTAATTTCTTTAACAGAAGCTCCCTCTACTGTTAATAATTGTGATAATAAAAATTAATACCAGTACTTATACTCTGCTTTTTTGACAGAGGTGTTCTGGGCTGAAACTGTGAGATATTTTCCACCCCTCTCTTGTCAGTAAGAATGTTGATTTTTTTTCTTTTCTTCAAGCCCTTCAAGATACCTCAGAAAATGAACCTTCCCATGCATGAAAGCTATAATTACAGTGACTCCATTTTAGTGTTAGTGCACTGTGCAGCGGGGGGAGAAGAGTGGCAGCCTCTAATAATCAGCTCATAATAAACCTCAGGAATTATGAACAAGATGAAAGAGATCAGGCACTGGACTATCACAATGTCTGAGTCGTGTTTTTTCTGAGTAATGGATACCTCAGACATTTCTTCAGAGTTTTCATAACCAGCCATCTTTTCAAAGCCAGAAAGAAATCAATGCAAGCAATTTGCTCAAATAGGGAGTGAATTAAGTTACACGTAAAAAAGTTTACCGTTTTTCCCATGGTGGCATGTTTCTCTGGAAGGTTTAAATATATAGTCCTTCACAGTGGTGTCAGCATGAAGCATAAACCCCAAAAGAATAGCCTTGTTTGTGTGTCTGTTTTAGCTGTAATGGAGACTGTCTGCGGCATTAAAACTGCAGTTATTGTCTTAATAGTATGCTAACGACGTGGCAAAAACCACTGAAGCATATGCTGCCTTATTTTGACTGTTGCAAGTGAATGATGAGCTTGAACCAAAGAGCCTCAACAAGGAACCTGATTTCTTTTCTTTGTTTTTTTGCATGTTATCACAGTGTTTTTGTTCGGATAAATTTGGCTTCATGCACAATACCTACCTCAGTTTATTGGATTTATTTAACATGAATAATGCAGCATATTGAAAGCTATTGTTTCCTGAAGTAGGTAAGTACATGGTCATTTTTCTATAATAGTGATTTGGTTGGCTATTATGATAATGGATGACATCCTGCTGGGAAATGTGCCAATCGATCACAACACACATGGAAATACGAATGCTAAGCAGTTGTATTAAATGCATCACCTGCAGTTAGGATTTTACAGAGCATAAGAAAGGTCCATAAGGAAAAAATTAAGGATAACTGCTCTCCCATTCAAAAATCCATCTTTTAATTAGACACATCCAAACACTTTAATTAAATAATAATTGTGAAACTTGATGTAGAACAGCCTCACCATCTCAATTTTTAAAGTCTTGTTAATTTTAACATGGCAAATTGGCATTACTCAGAATGTACTGCATTTGTGAATGTAATGCATTAATGTACAAAGTCTCAGTAAATTCGCTAACTGTATGAATTATTCATTTAGATTTTCTTTGACATCCTCTGGTTTTGCAAACCAGCATCAACATTTTTTCACAGAAGTAAAACGGAGAGCGTTGAAACTCCTCTGCAACTTCTTATCAGCAGCTTCCTTGGTCATGAGGTTACAGCGCAGTGATTCCCTTACTGCTCTGATGCCTCTGAAAAATAAGACTGATAAGACTCCAGTGGGGCCACATTCATTTAAAGGAAAAATTAAAACCTCTACACAATGTCATGCACATGAGAGAAATTAATTATAATATACTGACATTTCAATTAAAGAGAATAAAAGATGTTGAAGTGTAAAAATTTACCTGCAATAAGATGGTGGTTTATTAATCCTTTGTCAGCTAATAAATGGAATGTGAAGAATTTTAAACTATTGTGAGCTGTTATTCCTGTTGTAAACAGTGGTTTTATTGGTAAAAGAAAAAGAGAAGATGGAGGCTTAATGCTTCTACCAGCAAATTAAGAAACAGCACCACCAGCATTTAGTTTTCAATAAATGTTTATGTGACTTAAATTAAACTTGAATACCCGTGCTTTGACCCTGAGTTCCTCACAGAAAGAAATTCCACTGTGCCATAGTTCAACAACTGCGAACTTTCCTCAAACTAACTAACTTGTGGGAGTAGAGAATAATGCATTACATTTTTCAGAATGTACCTTACTGTCAAAGTCCTAATGCACAACAGATAGAGTGAACAAAACACAGTTTGAATGAACTCTAGAGTTTGATATATGTAGCCCTCAAGCAGTGATTTATTTTGAGTTTTTTTTTTTTCTTTTGCTTTTCTCTGCATTGCCCATGTGGGACAAAACCTACTCACACTCATGAGTCAGAGCTGATCTGTACTTTCAGACAGCACCTACCACATTTCATGCATGGCAGATGGTTCAAAAAGCTCTCCCATGTCATTAAATATAGCAAGAGACTGATCCTTTAGCCCTAAGACTGGCATATTCTCTGAACTTTTTCCATGGATGTGCAGTGAAGACAGACAAGTGAAATAAAAAGAAGGTGGGAGCGAAAAGTTCATCTTGTCACAAAATATGTTGAGAATAGGGAGCTCTGAGATATTACTGACATCTTTATAGGACATGGTGTAGTTTCTTGTTATTTCTCATCGCCTAAATGTGGAGCAGCTGTCTGAAACAGTTGAGTGCCCAGTTGGCTGGATGCAGAGTGGTCCGTGGTGTATCAAGTACGCTTTAGGCTACAGAATAATGAGACTCTGGGAACCAACGGTGGATGAAGTCACAGATGAAACCATCATAACATTAAACTGATAATTTACAGATCATAAGCGGCCAAATGTGTTATGTCTAAGAATACAGTGCCACACCTTGAACTTACATGTGTCTGTTCATTAGGTTCAAATAAACAAGAATCAGTTTATAATATACAACTATAAAGCAGACAACCAAGGAGCACTGGACCAGATAAAGAGGGAAGAAAGAATGTGTCAAAATGTGCCCCCATGTGTAAAACTTTGCCACAGGGCTCTTACATTTATTTACCTCACAATGACACTTGCATGTACTTGTCAAGCGTCCTTGAGTTGGCAAGGTCAGTCACGATGATTAATTATTTCACAGTTTGATACTAAAGACACTGAGTCAGATAGACTGATTGTAATTCATCACCTATAGTTGTAGACTCAGTCAGCAGTTTTGTTCAAAGCTATACAATAATTTTACTTTTGACCACCTGGGCAGGCAGCAAAACAAACTGCTAACACAACTTTGACCTATCGTCACAAAGTTGTTCATGCATTTTAGCAAACATGTTGGCAAACACTTAACTATTTACACATTCAACAAACATGGAGCAAAATTACTGAAGCATTGATGTGAAGTCTTGTTTTTGGACACCTGGTGAATGTCTGAAATGTGTGTTCTACTTTTTGCTCTGTGTTTAGTCTCCATCAGTACTTGAAAAAATATCAGACTCTCTTGCAGCTAAATGCTCTATTTAGTTTATTAGTTTGTCTTCAGCTTTGCATGTTAATGGACGAGTGTGCAGGGGTATTTTCAGAGCATTTTTTTTCTGCAAACAGCTGCCTGCTACAGGTGTGCAGAGTGGACTTGCATCAAAAACCTTTATGGAGCTGACAGATGCAGCAAGAGCTTTTGGTTATTCTGCAGCTCATTCGCCAGAATACATTTAGCTTTACGCATTTCTACAAAGCATGGATTTATTGAAAGTTTACTTTTTATTAGGTTTCGGTTTATTTTTTTCTGTTGTGACAATGCTGTGGTAAAGGATTCCTTAGATTTAGATGCAGATTGTTACTTCACAAGCAGGGTGTGAATAATGGCAGCTGCTCTCCTGTCAAATCCTGTCCTCCTCCTGTAGAAATGTAATAATAATGTTTGTAAAATATGAACGAAATTAGAACTTTCAACATTTCATGCATGGGAAGGTTCATGAATTCTGTGAGAATTAGTCACTACAAACAACTTGTTTGACATTACAGACACAGTCATAAGCAGAATTATTGTTAATATAAAAATGTTAATACTACAGCTTCAAATTTAGATATATTACTTAAATATAATGACTGAAAGTGGAGTTTGTCATAGATTAATATTCTTAATAAAACGTATTTTCAATATAATATAATCCCCTTCACTCTTCAATAAACTTTTTTTTTCTTTTTTATTCATCATGTCACACTGCATCTATTGTCAGGAATAACTTCTTTGCTGCATAGCGATGCACCATCTAAGAACCTCACTGCGTGGGGAAGAAAGTGCCTTCCTGCTCCCTAGGTTTTCTTTTTTGTGTTCCGCTCAAACACCAGCCACAGGCAAAGCAGCAGCTCTTGTTTGTTTTCTTTGATTGTGTGAGCTAGCATAGCAAAGCCCCCCTATGTTTGTACCAAAAAGTTTTTGTTACACCGGGTACAAGTGTCTTTGTCAAGATTAAACATTTTGAATCGCTGCTTCTTCAAAAACACCTTCTTGAGTACAGGTCATAATAAAATCTGTTGTGGTGTTTCGTGCATTGATACAAGATTTCAACTCATTGTTAACACAAGGTTGATTTGGAATCATAACTTAAAGTGACTCTAAAAAGGCTACAATGTAGAACATCTGTTCGGTTGTGTTTGATCCATTTCCTTATGAAAAATTAAATTGTTTAGTCATTTATCAAGTTGCAAGATGAGTCAATAGAAAAAGCACTTAAACAGAAGGAAGTTGTAGCTGAGCAGTCAACTAGAAAGTGCTCTCCAGTTGGTTGTGCTTTATTGGTTGCCTGTCTGCAGCATCGCTGAATGGATACTGACAAACAATGGAAAGCCTTTTTTAGACAAAACAACTTGAAAGATATAATGACTTTAAGGAAATTCTTCACTATTATTATGTTGCCAGTGTTGATAGGGTACTCAGCCCTCCCTTGTAGGCTATTAGGCCTTTGGAGCTCCCACCTCAGTCCTAATTATAGGGAAGAAGTCCCTTTCTGATACTATTACTTCAATAAAAATCTAGAATGGAAGTATGGTTCATCTTATGAGTAATGTTTTCTTTCTAATGTTTTAACTGTATCACTATGAAGCAGGGAAGAAGGCTCAATAAGTTTTGTTTGCTGGTGAATGATGGTGACACTGCAGAAGTTAGATACTGAGTGTAAACTAAATACTCAAAAGCACTCAACAATGATGAAGGTGAGCCTCATTTAACGCCAAACTTTATCCTTGTTACGCATCTTTTGTGCTTATTATTCCTTTTAGCTGCAGCTTAAAAGGGGTTGAATGCAAGAGTTGATCTGCGCACTGGAGCTGATTTGATTGTCAGGGGTTTAATCTTCACTCTTCATTATCATCTCTATTTTTTGATACCTGCCCTCTCTTGTCTGTGAGAATAAGCCGCAACATCACAATCACCTACATTGATGCTTTAGGCTCCAGCAGAGTTTTCTTTGACTGGAGCCTGTTGAGCCTCGAGGCAGTGTTAATATTGCATGTAGCAAAGCTAGCAGCAGCCGAAAAAAGTTTTTTTTTTTTTTTTTATCAAAGCTGTTTTCCTCTGTTCATCGCTGCCCTGATAGTTCGGCTTTAGCTGTTAAACTTCGTTCAAAGTTCTTGTGCAGAGATGAAAATAAGAGCCTTAAGTCAAATAACGTTATAAGATGTTTAATATACCACTGCAGAGAACAGAAACTGTCTTATCCTGTCAAGAAGGCCATATTTCAAGGTAAACTTATTGGACATTTCTTTAGTGGCAAGGATGTCAACAGGCAGAGTTTGTTTAAAATCTGTTGTGTTATTTACATCTATGTTTTTTTTCAAAATAAATCAAGTATTCAAAGAAATATAATATGAAAAAACTTGTATTGCAAATCATGAAAATAAAGTAAACTCTGATATAACATTTAGACATTTTCCAACGTGCTCTTTAACCTATAAATGCCATATATTAAAAACAATACACTTTTGTTATCTTATTTAAATGTTACAAAAACATGTTGCTTATACCTTAAATGTCATCAACAAATATAATTTCTTAAGAAATTATTGTATCATCTCAGTGACCTTTTAAGGCAGTGATTCTCAACTGGTGGGTCGCGACCCAAAAGTGGGTCGTGGACACATTCTGGGCAGGTCGTTGACAGCTTGT
>JAQNCA010000025.1:13886404-13898386 GCA_029783725.1 Acanthurus tractus
GACTGGCTCTTACTGCCTCATCTGACATTTCCTTTACTAATTTCCTCACACTCTGTCCACTTCCTCCTAACTCCCTCGACAAAGAGACAACAGATCTCGCTACAAATCCTCTACACCCTACCTCCACTGGACAAATCCTGACACCCTACCTCCACTGGACAAATCCTGACAAATGCCAGTCAACAAAGTCAACTAGTCACATACAAAAATATCTTTCATGATTTTGTCCTTTGTATATTTATGTGAATTTTCCAACTGAGAACCAACTTTTTCAAATGTTTGCAACACCACATGGATGTGCTTCAAGTAGCTTCAAGCAGGCTGCAAAGGTTTATAATGACAACCCCTTTCAAACACTCAAATTTAAGTGTAGATTGCACTAAAGCCCATTCACACAGCTTCAGCAAGTGGCGAAATATAAATCTGCTAACTAGTCACGATTGCCAAACTACAACGATAGTTTTTTGAGAGAGGGGGGGTTAAGTTAAGTTAATTTCCTCTAGGACTACCTTAGTTAATGTGCCTCCTCTTCTTTGGGAGAAAAGTATTAACCAAATGACCAAAATTTGAGTCATTCCCTAATTTGTAATCACATAAAGACCTTCCAAGTGGTGATGATTATGATATTTTGTGAATGCCAATTACATAATCATAGTCAGTTTAGAGGCCATCAGTATTCACATGCACAACTTTCACAGTGAAGGCTCATAGTTTTTTCCATTTCACACATACCTTTTAAAGAGACCATTTCTAAAGTCGTGCCTTTGCATTCTTTTGAATCATTACCTGAAATTAAGCTGTTAGTCAATCTGAACACTGGTACTAATTTTCTAACACAGTTTCTAATTACCTTTAATTAAGAATGCTTTGAATTGACGCTATGAATGGGTAAATGCTGCTTTTTTTTCAAATGTTTTCCCATTTGCGCACTGAAGTAACCTTTCCTTTGCTTTTGCTGCGTTGAAGGTTTCACATTGAAGTTACTCTGTATTCTGACAACAGTCAAGAGCCCCCGGTTTTCTTCCACAACTGGACAGTTATAGTTTTGCAGTCTGACCACACACGTTACTGCTGAAATGAGGAGCCTCCTTATCTGAATGCTCACGCTGCTTCTTTGTTCCGTTATTTCAAGTCTTTCTCTCCTTACTGTCAGCCTTTTTTGTTGCCTGAGGCAATTATATCTTTAATTGAACCTGTTCAGTGTTTAATTGAACACCTTTTCCTCATCACATAACATTATTTGCAATTTAAGAAATATTTTTGAACTCTTTCAGGCACATAAAGACACCCTCAAAATTATTTGACCATCTGCCTAAAAATGTGGCTGGAGCATAATCAAACTGTTCAGATGGGTTTCAAATAATAATGAAAAATGGTTTTACAGAAGTTCCTGTTGTTGCTAGTTTTAATGAGGACGAATCCTAAGGTTGTGAGATGTCATGTCTCTCAGTTTGAACAAGTTTTTTCTGCTAAAAAAAGGACTTGTGGTAAGTTTTAAAGAGTTTGGCAAAGGGAAGAATCAAGAAATTCATTCAGACATCGACTTTACACGAAAAGTCTGCTCCACTCAGAACAACCAATACCAAATAATAAGCAGCAATAAAATAGAACAACCTGGTCTACCCATTGACAGATACTGTGGAGATGATTTAGTCTCGACACTTTTTTTTCCGACCTTCCTTTTTTCTTGTTCAAGTTCAAAGGAAGGTCAGAGGTCAGCTCAGCTACAGATTTGCACCGATGGAGCTGTTTGGATTTCACTCTTTAACTTGGAGCTTTGTCGCCTCTCTCAGCAGAGCACCCTGCTGCCCGGATAGAAGTTCCTTTTATTACTGAAATCATAAGTTTAAATCCCAGTTTGACCTGTCAAGGAGGCCTTTCCTTTCTCTTCATCTCCTCTCTCTGCCTCTGTCTTCTGGACCTTGTCTATGAATGACATAAACAGCATCTTACATGTCCACAGCTCAGTGAGTCTAATGTCTGAACTTCAGCTGGATTCTTGTGTTGGCAGTTTTTTACAATAATACAGAAAACTGTAAGATCACAAGCCAGAAATGTGTAGAAGCATACAAGTAAATAATTTTCTCTCCATTAGCTACAGTGATGCTGTTGACCGCATTAATTTTTACTTAATTCATTTTAAGATCAAAGCAAAACAAAACAGCTGCAGCTTTCTCTTGAGCAAAAGTAAAGACCCAATGTTTATTGTTAGTTTGAATCAATGAGCATTAAATTACAGAGATTAAACAGAGTTTCAAAAAAAGAAATAATAGCTGAAAAATAGATTGCACCAATGATTTAACTCTGCAGCAGCAGAAGTTATGCACAGCATGAATGCATGTGACTTTCTCCTCCTGGTCAGCTTATTACATGTTGTACTTATGTCCCGCACTGAAAATTTATAAACTGCATAAAAAAATAGATATTTTATCCTCTGTATACAAGCCAAATATAGTTGCCCGTGATGAATTATTCAAAGATTTCTTCTTCAAGATTACGCCTCAGTGTAATTACTTCAAAAGGAAAAGCTTTCACTGAGCCATGCTTGGGCCTTGACAGTTTATGAATTTAAATTAGTCTGTCATCAAATTTCCACATCTCTATTGCTATTTGGCAGTTCACGAGGTTAAGTTTTTAATGAGTGTCACATCAATAAAATCCTCAAATCCATATAGTGCAAACTAACAGACAGATTGACAGACTCTTACGTTGAAATGCACCCCGTAAAACCCCAAAAGCAAACCCTCAAAATGGATTCACATCCAGAAACCTGCAAGTTTTTTTGACATCTTATCTTGGCATGGCAGTGGAATTTTTGAACTGCACACTGAGATTTCAGATTCTAATAAAGTCTTCAAGTATTTGGAGGAAAAGAATTGTTATATTGTGAGCTAAGCTGCTCAAATCAACTCTCATAAAGTTTGAGGGCTAAAATATCGAAAGCTACTCCTTTATATTTATATTATTCAGGAGATAGCCGTTAAGCATAATACAGTCACACAGGACGGCTTACCTTCGAGCATTTGATTTAAATGTATTCACTTGTAAATAAAGCCGGAGGTGCACAAAGGCTACAGCTCAGAGATCAAAGGGGATCAGAGATACTTATTGTTTAAAAAGCAAAAAGCAATTTGAACCAAGTGCACATCTAATAAATTATAGTGGAGCGGCCTGTGTTTGGGCTGTATCCCAATAATATGAAGGCAATTTGTAGCAGAGGGATTCAAGACAACGTGAGGCCAGAAGAAATCAATAAAAAAGCAGAGCATAATGATAGAGCTCCTAAAAACTCCCACATTACACTGCCGTCTCTCCTGACCCTGACACATGAAATGAAAAGCTCCATTTGTATTCGGTGCAGCCATCCTGTGATACAGTGAAGACGATGCTTTGTCCTCTCACCTTTTCCAAATCAGTGTGGATTCTACTCATGATTAATGTCATATCTGGACATGACATACTTATTTTAGTTCTACGTCCAAAAAAAAGACAAATTGCAGGTTGTTCTGTTTGGGTGTGTGTGTATGCATGGTTTCATCTGGGTTATGTATCCAGGGCAGGTTTGACCGATGTTCTCTTGTAAGCCAGAGAGTAGGTGCAATTTATCCCCTCTGTATGATCCTCACAACCGCTATTTAATTTTTTGCTTAGTGGTGGTCAGCCAGGAAGGGAATCTTATGGTATTCAGAAAGACATGCATACATAAAGTAATGTCATGCCTGTCCATATGCACATACTTACTGCGTTTGATAAAGGCTAAATGTGTATGATGAAAGTAGCTTATAGCAGATGTTTTTGGGAGAAGCATACAATTTGAGCAATCCCCCTCAAAATTTAGAAAAATACTGAGAAAAAAAAAAACTTTCAAATAGTGCTCGCTGACAATGAAACATCTTCGATATATTATACTGCTCCTTAAAATTAAGTAAAAGGATTGGTAGGATCAAATCAATAAATATCATGTTGCAAAGAAAATAAAAACCTGATTGGAGGTTTTAGATGCAAAGTTGGTATAATGCAGCCCAAATTTAGACATTAAGACGAATTCAGCAAACAGCAATTGACAGCTGCTGCTACAAAATACACAAACCTGCATCTTGCAAAGTAGGCAGAGGTAAAACTGCATTATTAGGTAGGTAGGTAATTGTATCAGAGGTCAGGCTCATTTTCCTGCAGTCATAAGGTGATCAGTGATTAAAAAAAAAAAAAGACCACCAAAATAACCAGAATCCTCCATTTCTACATCCACTCCTCATTTTTCTCAACCTCTTTTTGTGAATTTCTCCTGGTGAGCCACGTGTGCTGTGTGTCACCTGATGAAGTGTGCTCATATGGCATCACCCCCTCACCCCATCCCCTCCACCCCACCCTCACTCCCCTGGAACAATGTTATCCAGGCATGCAGCGGAGCAAGCGGAGAGGAGAGCAGGGCCAGGGGAGGGGAAGATGGAGTACAGCTCCTCCCTCTCTGTCTCAGGGTGACAAGGCTTCCCCTCCACACCTTCACATTCGTCTAATGAGGTGATAAAGTGAATGAATGAGGCATGAAAGGAGACATGCTGCCGAGGCCAGCGCATTCCCATGATGCCACTCCCCAGCCCGCAACCTTTTGCATCTCTGTATTTTTTGCGGTTGAAGACAGTAGGAGAAAAAGCTCACAGGAGGATGAGGCAATTTTTGCAATGTGTCTGCAACATATTTATCAGTCCTGGGTGGCATGCATGCAGTCTGCATATGTGCTTGTTAGCACTGGGCTGTTGAGCAGGAGGAAGGATCGTTGGGGAGTAAAGATTTGCAAAATCTTTACCTCCGTCCAATACTTTTCTCATTGTGGTAGTTAAGCCAGTTTGAGCTGAATGCTTACAAAAGGCAAATGCTTGTGCTTTACAGTCCTTCCAAAAAAGAAAAGTATTGTGCATCCGACTGAACTCCATACAAGTTCTTACAATGAACTTGGAGAATAATGCCAAGAAACAAAAGAGTCCCCTTTCAGTTTGACTGTTCAGCCATGTAAATGTTTCAGATTTGGCCAATTCTTTGTCATGCAAAGGAACACACTCAAAGTCTTTCTCTCGCTCAGCACGTGCATCACTCTGAGAGATACTGGAGGAGTATGCCAAGCAGATTTATTAGGAGAGAATTCTATTCAGACGTGCTATTTAAAAGAACACGCTGAGCCAAAATGACTTCCTGCAAAAGAAAAAAGGAAGAAACCCTGGGTGTTTTCAAACAAATATTACTTATTTGCTGCACCATTCTGTATGTTATCGTTAAGTTTTAGACAGTTTATCTAGAGGGGATTTAGGGAATTTAAAAGTGAGTGCGTTTATAATTCTTTCACATTCAAAACTAATGAAGGGCTCTGTTTTAATTAGTGTTAGATTCTGAAAAATTTAAAGTGTTTTGGAAAAGAGAAATTGTGACATGGTCTGATGCTCAGTTATTAAAGCATAAAAAATCAAATGTAGCCCCTGGCTCAACGAAAAGTCAGCAGGTATTAGTGACTAATAGAGTTACCTGCGTCATGCTCTGCTAGATGTGATTCAGATACTGGTGTCATTTCAATCACATTTGTTAGATCCACTCATAATGTGAATTCTGTAACGATATCTCATGGCTGGAGGGTAAATAAAGGTCTCGGTTTTGGACGGCTTCTGCAGATTAGTGTGCTTTCTGGAAATAATGACTTTCTGCTAACAATCTAATCTGTCAGCCCAAACATTGGGAAAAACTCTGTGTGTCACATCCCAGTGAACAGATTGGCGGATTGTCTGCAGCCAAGACAGACAGTAGATCATATCCCTGTGTTGCCACCGGGGAGCTACAGTGGAGATCAGGCGTATTAACCAAATCCCCATATTAACGCAAACTAACCGGGAATCGTCAGGCACAAGACAATCTCAAACACAAGAATCAGGTTTATAGTTTTCTCTCTTCTGAGTTGCAAGTATATGACAAAACAACGTACAATGTATGCACGGCGTCTGCTTAAATGGTGAATAAATAACGCCCGCTGAACCTCGACTTGAAGATAACACTCTAACGGGGGAGCAGAAGTGCAAGTGCTTAGCCTGGGAGGCAGTCAGGGAGCAGGACTGCAGGAAAGCTCAATTGGTATTCCTGCTTGAGTTGCATCCCAGAAGGCCAGCCCTCATAAATAATATGATAATACTATATTTCCAGTGCTGCTGAGGTTAGCTGTGTGGCAGTGGAGGAACAAAGCACCGTGCTATGAGAGTGACCCGAGGTGAGTGGCAGGGATCGGCAGCTGGCAGCGCATCCTAGGGTGATTGCGTTCAGCACCGGTTGCAAGCTGAGGAGAGGAGAAGTGTTGACAAGTTTAATCAAACTGTGTCAAGCTTGACAAGTGCAATATTAGAACTGTAAAAAATGGCTGACAGGGGCCCATGTTTATGCAGAGAGCACACTGCTGTACGTGCAGACCATTTACCCAGGGTTTGGGATCCGTCTGAAGGCCACTTGTTTAAGCAAGAGGGAATCTTAAGCTGCTCCTGTCTTGACCAAATCTTTCAAAACAAATGCTGTTCCTGCCAGATAGGGTATGAGAGTGGAAACATTGAATTTAACACTGCCATGGGGTGCATTGATGGGAAAACACAGGTTCAGTTTCCTCTTGCAGCCACAGCATAAAGAGGTGACTGCTCCCTGACATCAACAGACACAGAGGCATTTGAGTAAAGATCCGCCCAACCCACTGTTTCTGCCAAGAACAGCCACAGCAGCATATTTTGACATCTGTGTGTTTATGCAGAACACATTTCTACTGTACTGGCACTTTATCTCCAAGGGTTCCCTCTAAGGATGTTTGGACTTTTATAGGATATATGCAGTTTATTATCCTCCATTGTTCCGTGTCTGTCCTCTCTGTCTCTTCCTCTCATATCTCTCTCTCTTTCCTCCATATGTCACATTCAGTGTTTGGGACATTTTTAACTGAAGTGTTTGGATCTGTTGTCAGTGTATAGCACACAATCATGGAACCACTTAAACATAACCAGTATTCTCCATCTGAGATTGAATACATACTCTGTAATTTGGTGTAGTGAAGTGTGTTCCTTGGTGTAATGGTTTCGTACTTCCCTGATATGAATGTAAACCTACTATATAAGAAGTCGTCTTTTTTACTTAAATTGGTCCGCATAATAGTCACATTATTGTGCTTGCAGCATAGAGCTGTGATATGAAAGCCGTGGTGCACTGCAAACCGCACATTTTTCCCCAAACTACAAGCCTGGCGCATTTTTATGAAACTCAGACAGCATTACCTGTATCACCCTGTGATCGCTCAAACTGCTTTCAGGTCTTCAGGAGCTTATTTTGAAGAACATTTCCAAGAAGGGGAGATGGTACTTTTTACACCTGAAAATATCAATATCTGTTTTTTCTTTTTGAAAGATACTGATATATTTATTTTTACTGGCCCAGAAGAGTGTTTACAAAATCCGTCCACAAAAACAAGTTGCCATTTGAGACAGTTAACCTTCTTTAAACTGCTGTATAGCATTCAATGGCAAATCACATGCTGTCCTTTAGAGTTTACTTGATGTGACAGATTTGTTCATTTTAACTTAGCTCTAGCATTATAGTTGCGTTACAAGATTACAATTCTACATTGTTTTTTGCAACTTTGGTTGGTCTTAAAGAATTTAAAGGCTACTAACACAGAATATTCCCCATCTTGGCATTAATTAAACCTCTAAAAACTCATCTCTTTTCATCAAAATGACATCTTCTAAAACTAATCCTATGAAAAATAATCCTTCATACCTTACATTGGCTTATAACTCCTTGGTTTCATGTAGTATGTAATATCATAGTATTTCTATTCACTGGCTCATAAACACAGACAAGCCTCATCAGCAGCTTTGCTATCAGACCATAGAAAGTGACCTGTCAGCAATCAGGATGTAACCTGGCAGGCCAGTGTTAGTTATAATTGTGAAACACTAGATAGCTTGATTAGACACAGTCAACAGATAATACATAAAAAAAATAAAGATGAATAACATGGGAGATGGTCATTATTTGTATGCAGACTGAAGAAACTTGGTTTTATGCAATGTATTTGTAATAATAGAAACATATAATGCAAACATTGAATTTGGGTATCTAGGCTGTAGCATGAGTTTAAATTTTAAGCTGTTTGTTTCTCTCTTTTGTCTTCTTTTAGTTGTAACACAACTGTTTTGTAGCGCAACATTTTGTACATTCAAGTTTCGCTTGTTTCTTCAGACCAGGCTGCAATGTCTTTTTCTATAACATGATGGCCCAGTGATCCAAAAGCTTTGCTGTCGGCCACAGACATTGGTGGGGAGCAGAGCTGATGCTGGATCCACAGTGTGTCAGAGTTGATTTCTACCTGCAGTGTGGGAAACACTCAAACCGCTCGATTGACATAGTCTGCCTGAAGGCTCCGTTTTAAGACTTCCTCAAGAGTGGAGGACTTTTTCTTGCATTGAGGACTTGATGGAGCATTTTACATTTGCAGTGGGTAAAACACCATGAAATTCGCGCCTGAGTTAATATTGATCTGCCACAAAAGTCATTCTTTCCTCCCCCTTAGAGTCAGAAACAAAGAAATTTATTGCCTCCATTTTGCCACCCACACAGGTTTAGATATATGCATACTGGATATTACTGTGCTTATAGCTGTTAAAAGTACATTAAGTATCATTTTTTACCATCCCACGGTAGAAAATGACCATAATAAGCAGTATATCTGTAGGGGTTTAATCGTGGTGTGATTCATCACAGGGGAGAGCAAAGTCTGTTTTTCAACTCTTACTTTCTGACCTTTTGCTCTGTTCAGGAGTGAGAGTAGGCAGCCCTGCAAGGACCAACGAAGTGCAAGAACTTAGCAACAAACAATATCGCAAAATATTTTCAGATCGACTACCTTGCTTCACGGCCAAATGATCTCTACTTAGAATATCATGCTTATATATGTCATTTACAGGCCTTTTGTCACACATTTTTGTGTCTAATACAGATGCACAAGTAACTCTTAAGTGTCTGTGTCAAATGAGCAAAGCTTTGCAGCCACAAAGTCTAAATGTGCTTTTATGTTGCAAAAGAGCCACAGTGTGGTCGAGTTTAGCAAAAGATTGTTGGTTTTTACATTATAAGTTTCTCTCTGGTTTGGCACTTTGGTTTGATCCTTTGCCCCCCAGACAGCAGTTGTTCATGGGATCCGCCATTGTAACCTGATCTCCGGCCCTCTTGGGACTAAGTCTCTCTCTCTACTTCAAAGCGCGGATCAGTTATTATGAGTGTTTGTATTGGCGCAGATGTGTTTACACTGGAGTTTGTTGGAAGCTCATGCAAACACTAAAGGGAACCTTCTGCATCTGCATGAGACACCGAGGGGTGTGACAAAGCATCAGTATTTGACAAGCTGGGGAAAAGACTGGGCTGGGACCTCAGGGCCCTGTGGGTCCTGATTTATTTTATGATTTGTGAATCTGTCTGGAAGACTTCCTTGTGCTTAATTATGGCCTCTACACCATCATTATTTTAAGCTTATTTCTACAGTTACTTGTAATTAATCAAATCAACACAAATCTAGATCAGCAAATCTGGAGCTATCTTGTTTCCCCACACAGAAACTCTGTACACATATTGCACATTGCACATATTCATGTTCATGTTGTTTTGCCCTATTGCCTCCTAGTGTAAATCTAGTCAAGCACATACAGGACAGTTGACCAAAAGGTAACACTTTCTGGCCTGGAAAAATGTTGACAGTGAGCACACTTCTTGCATCAATTACTTTCCCATCGAAACTCATTAGGCAAAACCATGAGGTAGCATATATGGTAGATGGGGTTGCTCGAGTCACAGGTTATGGCCTTTCAACTGCTGTACTGTAAAATGTAATCACTGGCAAAGTAGTGATTGGGTTCCTTTGAGGATTTCATGTGGCTGTAGAGCATGACAAGGCCATGATGTGCTGCATTGTGACAGCATTGGCCACATTGCCAGGTGCTCTTCTCTCAATTCAGGTCAGTGCCGATGTGGGAGGCTGTGGAGGCACTGGTGCGAGAACTCTTGAATGTCCATCAATATGCTTCACTCACTTGAGAGACGTGTTGAAAACCCCTGTAGAACCAGAGAAAAGGAGAGAATGAAGTGTGTTATCACAGAGAAAAAAAACCCACCCCACTGTGTGAATGACAAGCCTCAGAGAGGAAGAGGACATTGCAGTGCCACACTGACATTCGCTCTCTAGTAGGGAGCTTACTGCCAAAGATATGGCGAACCCTGTGGTGTTTTCACAGGCAGCAGCCAACACACACACACACGTTGATGGAATTCAGAGCTCTTGTCAAGCCACTTTAACCTCAGCCTCTCCGCATATAACCCTTAACCCTCACCTTTGTTTTGCTTTCAGAGTATCCTGTGCCAAGCCAGGTATTTCTAATTTGCCCCTGTGCCCCGTGGGCTGAAGGAGCTGCAGTGCACTGGCTGTGAACTGTAGGTGTGACATGGCAGATGGAAGGAGCGGTGGGAGGCTAGGTGAATCTTTCAGTCCTGCAGCGAGTCCCCTGGGCTGCAAGTGGAAAGTGACCGCGGTAATTAATCCATTTTCACCACATTTTTTCATCCTCCAAATATTAAGCCTCACGGGAAGAATGTTCACTGAAGGACACAAGTACACCAAATTTCATTTCAGCCTTTTTTTTTGCTCTCTTGAAGTGGTTGGAGGAGGAGGGAGTGAATGCAATGGAGGGTAATGTGTGGTAACTGCATGGAGCTATGTTAAATGGAGGTCACGGTAGTAACGTTCCAGTGCAATAAACGGACAGGAATCCAGATATTTGAATGCATAGCTCAATTTTATGCAGATGTTCTTCACATATCAATCAAGTGACACTGTAATGCATAAAAGATTCTGAGAGACTGGAAAGGATGATCTCCTCAGAGAAAGTATTTGAATACTGGATGTACAGTATTTGATGGATGTAGCCTTATGTATCAGTCTTCAGCAAGGCTGCAGTCTTTTGTTGCATTAACTGTTACGTGGTTGAAATGTGCAAATTAAGTTTGCTGCCCACAGTTACAGCACACCATCCTCATTTTCTGTACCCACGAGCAGTTCTACACACCATCACAGAGAAAACCCAGAAATTGGTTGAAATAATCACATTTTTCTCCCCCCTCCTAGCAATTCCCCTTATGAAATCTATTCAGATCTCAGAGGTTGCACGGAAATTTCCATGTTGCATCATAATGAAAACATTAGATCAAAGGAAGAAACTCTTTAAAATCCGTCTCTATAGATTAGCATTGTAAGTGCAAGTATTAATTCACTGAGAACAAAGTGGTTGTGGTGAGCTCTACAAGCATGTATAAGACCAAATAAAGTGTGTGGAGGGCCAAGTGCACAGCAAAGTAACCTGGGAACATACACGGGCAAAATAAATTGCATTCATTTCAATTTCCAGCAAAAATTAGGAAAGAATAGAATAGGATTCAGCACTTCAGCACCTTAATCAGCATTATCATCCCTTAAAGAGAAGTGACCTGTGGTCAGCAGGGGCCAACAGTGCAGAGGTTAAGCCAGTAAACAAAAAATGCCCAGGAGCTTGACTGAATATTTTACAGACAACTAGGCTTGATGGAATTTCTCTTTCGACTTGAGGTTTATCTTTTTTATTGCTTTATGAAGAAGTCGACGTGAATATGAAAACATAGCAAAGTGTCTTTTTATCAAGGATGAGCCTTATGTTCCTCAGAGATTAGAGGTTAGCTTTCATGAAAAACACATTTTATTGCTCTATTTAAAGTAACTTTAGGCAGAAAAATATTGTATGAAGCACAGACTGAGCAACATTTAAAAAATAAATAACTTTAAAATTAAAAAATTAACATATAAAGGATTACTTCAGTCAATCTATCTATCTATCTATCTATCTATCTATCTATCTATCTATCTATCTATCTATCTATCTATCTATCTAT
>JAQNCA010000025.1:13898486-13927538 GCA_029783725.1 Acanthurus tractus
TATCTATCTATCTATCTATCTATCTATCTATCTATCTATCTATCTATCTATCTATCTATCTATCTATCTATCTAATTAGAGTTGTACTACCTAAAAATGTTTTTTATCCACTTTCATTTATCATTTTTATTTTGGACCCATCTGTGTATAGTGTATTTTTTTTCAGGTTATTTAATGTTTGCTCCAATTGATGGAATAACTTTAAGTTTTTCATACAGTATTTCACCATCTATTCCATAACTATTTCAAGCTTTATTTCAAGGTCGGTTTTTAAAGGCAAGAGACATCTTTGGAAGAATAACTTTAAAACAAATACATAGCTCTTTCAAGATGATGAAACATTACAAGGACCACATGTTAGAATGCAGTTACGAAGGAGAATGCCAAAATAATGCGTAAAATCATATTAATTCAAGAAATAATCTTAATAAACCCCACTTCAAAGTTTGAAACTGTATGAAAGCAACCAAAATATAAACAAGCCAACTTTTAATTTTTTTGTCTTTTTAAACTTCTCTTTAATTTATTAATGCTTTTTCAGTACTAAATTAAAGGATTTAAGTAGCCGTGATTAGCCGTTATTTCCACCCCATGATTACTCAGATCATGCTTGTTGGCAGGACAGGCTGTTTTTTATAAGCATATACAGCAATGAAAGTTTAAAACGGAGTAACGGTGCAGCAGGATGCACCACATCCAAGTGTAAACACATACTTTAATACACCACAAACACACAGAGTATAAAATCAAAGAGAGCTCACTAAGTAGCTTTAAAAAGAAAAAAATCCCTGGTTATAATTCTTGAATTTTTTTCTATGGTTTCTTTAAATCAAAGATTACGTTTCTTTGGCACTAAATACCAGTTTGAACTGAGCATATAGAGCAATAAAGAAGCTTAGTTCTGAAGGCATCAGCTTCATTAGCAAGACCAAATAACTGCATCATCATTTCATTGTCAAAGATTAACATTTGACACATTTTGACATAGATCAACAATATACATGGTTAAAAGAAGAGATCAAAGCTTGGAGCCTGAGAGCTCATTTGATGACAGATAGAAATCTATGGAGCCAAAACATCAAACTGAGTCTGTCATCATTTACAAACCACAGCTTGGGCTCAGGACTCGGTGCCAAGTAATCTCTGTCAGAGAATCGTGTGATCAGAAGCGTTAAAAGCCCTCAAAAGATTTATAAATATGCAGCAATAATTACCTCTGAATTCACCAAATGCCAGTCTACCTGCCGCCCGTCATGCAGACGTTGGCACACTCTGCATGCGCAGTGACATGTGCTAAGTTGTCACTAGATACAGAGACAACAAGTCAGGTGGACTTTCATCTGTGTAATCCAAATCTCAATTGCATTGCTCATTTTCACCTTTCTGTACATGTGGGACCAGATCTGTGCAGCTAATATTACTTAACAATATTGTGAACAATATAAAACATGTGAATACAACCAAGGCACATCACTTTACTGTGAATTTCATCCACTGAAGTTCAGAGAAGAAAACGGAAAGATTACAGTAGAGTTTGATTTTTTTTTTTTCAAAGAGTTGACTCTTTTCATACTATGAGTGCTGCTGCTACTTAATGAAACAAAATATGAATGCGAATCCTTATACTTTTACAGCTGGTAATTTATTTTGACTCTATCTGCAATAAAAATGCCTCAAGTAATCTACATTTTGCTGAAAATTCATAATTAAATCATTCTCATTCTTTTGCATCTCCAGTGATTCATGGGTCGATTGATTTCACCTATTGATTCAGTTCTACAAATAGATATGCAGTTCTGTGGAAAGAAGTACAGGAATACAGCAGTGCATTAATGCAAAAAAATAATATGCAAAGGATTGCTTCATGAGGTGATCATGGCAGATTGACTAATGTTTCTTCATCATCTCTTTATTTATTAATTGTGAGTTTTAGTTCACCTGCTGCCTCCAGCATCACTGGAGGAAAATACAGATGATCAGTTAAGTCATTATGATATGTCATCTGAAGTCAGCAAATGTTTATACAGAGTTTAATGGAAATCCATCCAGTAATGGGTGATATGGTTGATTGTAAAGTAGTGAACTGACTGACTGTCTGACCGGCATCCACAGACCCACAGCACCAGCACGGCTGAAAACCAAAAAACTAAGTGCTTCTTGAAACAAAACACTAAAGCAAAGTGACTGAAAGTGGGATGATTTGTTTCTTTCATTCCCATTACAGAGAATTTTTTTTTCTTCTCCAGTAAATGAAAAAATGTACTGAAAAATGTGCAATCACAACAGATCCATCAACATGGCCCCTCAAGAGCATTTGCCTGAAATTATGACGACAGTAGCACAAGTGCTAAAAGCTTAAAACCAAACACACGATAGATGTACTTCATAAAATGTTTGGATTAGAATAGTGGATTAGAAGGTAAACATTCAATTATTCAGTTAGGGCTTGCATACAAACATTACTTGTAAGATCTTAAAGGATTCAGTGTGTGCGTATTATGTTTGCCTTAAGGCATTATGACTGAACACAAGCAGAGAGGGCTTCTCCGCCAAGTCTATTAGCAACAAGCCCATTAATCCTGAACATGAATGCACAACATAATTATAGCCATTTAGAGACTTTTATGTCTCCTCTTTTACTTGCGCATTGTTTATGTGGTTTTCCACACTGTAGGTTACAACTGTTTGTGGCAACTGGTTGCTTAAGACCAATTTTAGAATAAAATAGAATAGAAAGCCTTTATTGTCACTATAGTGACTGTTCATTTGGGATGAATTCAGAATGACTGCATTAATGTGTCCGTATTAATGCCAGGGGCTCTGTGAGGCTGTACATAGAACAGCATTGTTCTAAATGCTAATGTCAGAATGCTAGCATGCTCATAAACACAACGGTAAAATACTGATGTTCGGAAATTAAAATTTTGCATGAATCAACCTTTTAGTTAACATGCTAACATTAGGTCATTAGCTCAAAACACTTTATAGCTAAGGCTGATTGGAATGTTGTTATTTTCGTAGGTATTCTGTCATGAACGAAAGCCAACATTCAAGTTGATGTCAGAGAATAGCTGAAATTCATACACTTCATCCTGTGGGGAACATGAATGTGTTAAAAACATTGAACAGTTGCTGAGACACTTCACTTAAAACGGCTAATTTCATCCTCATGGTGGATGCCAAATTCCCATGGATGCATCCTCTTGGAACCATGAATGTTTGAAATAAAGTTTTGCAAAACCCCAACAGATCATGAAAATCTGTGAATAAATGTATAGATGTACAAAATGTCATTGCCTTCCATAGAGCTACAACACATACAACAAATGCTACAACTGTTAAGGTTATTCAGGAATAAATGCAGGAATAAAGATTATTCTTCAAATTCTGTCATTTCAATAACAGGTGTTGCAGACAGATGATCGTTGCTCTCTGAATCCATGACAGTCGTTCAAAACATCAATGCGGTCTCCCTGACTTCTTCTCTCGGGGGATGGAGAGCCTCGCTGTAATATGTGTAAGGTGAGAAAAGCATCCTGTCAGCAGGATCCAGTAAACAAGACCTTGCTGTGCCGCGCTAAATTGTCTCTGGCACCTGCTATTGGCATATTTCTACTTGTGCCTTGTAAAGTTTGTCAAGGTAATCACGGTAGATTACGGTATTTATATTGGTGACAGAGGGCTCATGTATGTGCCTTGCATCTCAACAGATGTCCTGGTGCGTTCCTTCCAGATTATACCTATTTATTTCTGAGGCAGTGAAGCCACAGTCAGCCTGTCAAGTTGTTAAGTGTTACTTTGCTGCTACTTTAATCATTCTGCTTCACTGAGAGCGCACATGGCAGCAGACCTACAGTAGCACAGTGCAGATTAGGCACATCTTTCAAAGTGTCTGAAAATGTTTGGTAGTTGCAAAATTGAAATTCTCTCATTTATTTTACATAGTGACACAATAATTTATTATGCTACTTCTCATCAACAGTGTGTCAAATGAAGTTGACTGGTAGAGCACATTTGTAGCTTCATCATATCACAACATTGTGTCTGACTTGTCACTGTATGTATGAATGATAAAACACATTGTAATATGCCCGCTCCTGCAATTTGCATTTACAATATTTATCAAAACTATTAAGGTGATACAACCCAGTCGACAATATTGAGTAGCATAGTGCATGCATGCGAAAGGGGTGTTACCCATCAACAGCAGCTTTTAGCGCTGACAAGAATATAGAAGCTCATATGAGCAAAGTGACAGCAAAAACACTTTTTTTTTTTTTTTTGCATTTTTAGATCCACTAATGGTGCTAAAAAACACTGTAATTTTTGTCCATTATATCAAATTGAACATGCCATTCTATGGATACGGCTAGATCAAAAGCAAGAGTACAGTCCTTCAACGAAGACCACTGCAGCTCAGTTTCTTATTACAGGTAATTGATGCATGATGCATGACTGAGGAAGAAGAAAGAAAAATGCCATTTGGTCTGAAAACCTTTTAGGTAGAAAGGTAACTACTTCAAACAGGTTTCAAAATACATTTGCGAGTGTGTTTTCAGAACTAAAATCTCAGCACATTACGGAGCTGAACTGTGCAATTACTTTAAGATGAGCCGAGGAGTCACACTGAGAGTACCTGTTAAGGCTGTGGTGCTTATTCAGTTTTTATTTATTTTAGACATGCAGTTACACTGGTTCTGGTGCAGTGTGTTTTAAAGACACCCCCCCTCCCCCACACACACTCAATTTGTGTGAACAGAACAGCAAAGCACAGAATGGTAGTTTTAATGGACGTAGTAAAGACAGCCGTAGTTGCCCCAAAGGACTACATTGCAACCTCTGTTGTAATGGTGCAGTTCTCTGAATCAAAGTGAAACATTTATAATTTTCAGTCAGTCATTTCTGCACCTAACCAAACAGATAAAGACAATATTTACAGATTTGGCATCAACATTTTAAACAGACCAGCACAGAACATTAATAGTAAGACTGTTTGTTTAGTGTTGCTATGGCAGAAGTGACAAAACTCCTGCTGAAACAAGATTATATCCATTTCAAAGTCCCGTTTCTCTGACCAAAAATAAAGCCTGATTTTCTGTTTTGAACAGTAAAAGAAGTTTTGCTAAACATCTTCAAGCCGTACACCAGGAGAATTTTTTAAAGTCATGGAGACATCATGTTTTGTTCCATGATGTGATTGGTTATTGCCATCACCATGGAGGTTGTAGCTTGTACTCTTACTTGTATTAAGTATGTTAGCAGCAGCGGAAGCCATCACCAGGCTCACTGACTGCAGAAATGTACTGAACGGAAATAGTTTTGATGTTTGCTCTGTGAGAAGAAGTCAGCGGTGTTCGCACTGATTGATCCATTGACCAATTGTAACAGGTGAATCTTCCTGTAGTGAAACAGACGAGCTTTAAGACAGACCACATTTAAAAAGTTCAAACATATATAGCACAGGATATTTATGTGACTTAACCAGCTGTCTGTGCAGATTACGCTTCACCAAAAATGCGACAGAAATAGACCCAAAACGTAAAAGTAGCAAGGGATCTCTAGTTACCATGGAGACAACTGAAAACCTTTTTTGCGATGCATAAATTGAAAATGTCGCTTGACTTTATTTCTGTGGAGCGACACTTTTATCAAAAGTGTGGAGCGGCCTGCCATAATCAGGCTTAATGTGGAGTGTTGATTGAGGGGCAGATCAGTGTCGTTTGCTGTTGTGAGTGTGAGGCGTGTGAGGGCTCTGAGAGTTCAGCTGTGGGAGGGCAGCTGTTTTTAGAGGCAGTATGTGTGATGCTGTGAGTTTGTTTTTGTTGGTGATGGTTAACTTGGTACAGAAACAGGGAAACAGTGCAGCATGATGGGCTGAGTTATGCTTTGAAAAGCACCAACAGCAGAAGGGCAAGAACAGAAACAGATCTGACTATACAGAACATTGTTTGCTGGTGACTCCACATTTTTAGGACATTTCTGTTGGTACATGATTCAATAAATAATATGTAATACGTTCATAAGTGAACACTTTAAACTGAGTCAGGCCAGTGCTCGATGCTTACAGCGCTTATGCTAAACTGAGCTGATCACTTCATTGCTTCAACTACAAACTGAAATGATATACATTCAAATTTTATCATTTAAAAATGTTATATTTTGTGTTTACTTAAATTATCACAAATGTTTCCAACAACTTTTTTAACTGTATTTTTACTCAAGGTGACATTGTGATTTATTTTGTGAGCTGTCACTAAACTATATGGTTAAAACAAGTCATAAAGATTACATAAATACATAATACGTAAAATGAAATGACTTTAATACATCACCTCATCCGTGAATATTTCTGCCTGAGTCTGTCAGATTAATTTTCATCTGATTTGGTGGCTGTTTTCCAATGAAATAAATGAAACTCATGCCTCCAAAGTACGTCAAAGTATTTTCAAAATGCACCTTTTCTTTTTTTTGCTTTGATTGAGAGATCTCTAACGGCAGAAAGACAAATTGTGCCTTTAACAAATGAACACTGAAGTGATATCATCAGCATTTTTATGGTAAAAGCTCAACTGCACTGCAATCACATCCTTAATCTAATACTTTGTATGACCATTCATCCCCTTAAGTGTTCCAAACTGTTATTTATCAGCTCCATCTCTAATTTCTGTAAAAAAAAAAAAAATTTATCCATCCTTTTTGTAGCAATCTGCTCATTACACTTTGTTACAGTACATGTAACTAAGCCGCAGCATCCGTGTGCAACAGCACAAATTCTGATCTTTGAAGGGATCAAACCTGAAGCCAAGTCATGCAGCTAGTCTCTAATCACCCTGTCGCCCTGCCATATGCTCACTCCAGTCTGTGTGTTTGTTTACTAACTACAATACAAACTTCCTGCAGGAATTATTTAAAGCCCTTGAGTGTATTGACACGTTTTCACTTGACATCTGATACTGAGGCCAGCTTCATTTCTCACACCTGCTCGTACTGTGCTAATGTGTTTACTTACAACACGCCGGTGTGTGTGCGTGTGTGTGTGTGTGTCTGTATGTTATCGTCGCTGGCATGTACGCGTGTGTGCGTGAAACATCAGTCGATCCTCCATCTCTTCACTGCCCAGAACCTTGATAAACTGTGAGGTTGCCATGACGACGGCTCTTCACGGGCAGGAGGATCGGTGGCCTTCTTTTTTTATTTTTTTGCGATGGATACAGAGCCTATAAGACTGCACACGAGGAATCACTGTGGTCTTGGCTGCTGAATGTTTAAAGCTACTTCACCGCTGCTCTTTCACAGTGCAATTTCTGTTGCTCAATTATCAATGATCTCTTGGCAGCATCAGAGTGTCTGAGAGGAGAAAGAGGGAATTGAGTTTGCTGCTTTGTCAGTGGAGCAGATTTTCACATCGCTCTCTTTTTCCTTTTATAAAAAGTTTATAAAACAAATTGTTAAAAAATACATTAAAACGTGTGCAGGAGCCTTTCTGTTAAACTCTTTTGTCTATTAAAAACATATTTTATATTCCAAAGGTAGACGATGGCATGTGGAGGATGTTTCTAGATCTAAAATTGTATCAATTTGATGTGCACTGCAAAGGCTGATTTAAAATTTACATCATTCTGTGACATGACACCCGTTTTGTTGTGTGTATCTAAATTTCTGGGTCAAACGGGTGGAACAGGAGAATAGCACTGATCTGTACAGGAAGACATAAAATTTTCACAAGAAGTAAAAATAGAACAGAAGGCTCCCGGAGTATGGGCTTCTTACGTCACTGATAAGATCAACAGTGCCCCCTCCTGGCAGTTGGTTTGTTACCTCCTCACTAAAAACAGCTTCCACATACTGAGGACATCGAATCTCATCTGAAAGTCCTTTTGTGTTTGGTAGTAAAAATAGTGATTATGTCTCATGAGACAATGCTAATGCTTACCAGAGTCATGGATATTTAAAGCTTTGATGCATTTTTTTTCTGGCTAGGCATTCACACACAATTACAGTGATGAAAAGATTATGCATTGCCAACCAACTTAGTGTTTATCTTATCAGCTCCTAATGTGGAAAAAATGCCCTGATACTCCCAGTAAAGGCTGCTGCATGTCAAAGCATCATAAACAAAGATGGGACATTTTAAAAAAACAACTCTTGACACATGAAAACAACAAACTCAATGACTCCAGTAAAAGGACGAACATTTAAAGGAGCGAGGGCAGCCTTTTATTTCATTTTAATTAGAAAGGAAAATAAAAAAATGTTTAAAAGATCAAAAAACATGTTTCCTAATGAATGAAAAGTGTTTGCAAACATCATATTGACTTAATTTTATTCAACCCCTTTTTCTTTATGTTTTTTTCTGTCTTTCTTATCCATTTAAATAAATAAAATGCCTCAGCGATGCTACAATTAGTAATTTAAATGTTTCCTTCAGTATTTTTTTCTGTGCCTGTTTCTTCCTCAGTCTGCTGGATCTGTAGGATCTACGCTCTGATGGTTTTCTGAGGGAATGAAAAGACAAAAATATCAAAATTATTGACTGACCAGTCACACAGTCCACAATTAGCTGAATGGAGTTATGTTGGCTTGATTATTTTGGTCTTTTTGAAGTTGCTGTGCATCAATTAAACCTGCAGAGCTGCAAGTAACTGAATTTGGGAGCAGTGAGGAAAAACGGTGAACACAAATGTGACACATTCTCTAAAACTGATATGCTGAACTTGGTGGACAGCATCTGCTTTTTTCACTGATAGCAGAAACACAGCTGCAGATAATCATTTTGAGTTGCATTTTAGTCCATTCGTTGAATGTAAGTCTGACATTTATCCTCTTTCTATATCGGATCTGGTCTGTACAAACTACTGACAAACATTTTCTGGCTCTTTAGCTGCTCAATGTTCCACGCTGTTCCCCAGCTAGTCGATAACCTTGTTTGTCTGCAGTTTGGTGCAGGACAGGTAGCATACAGTAACTTTTTAAAGCTTTTTTATCGATGAGAGCAGTGAGAGTGCACCCACACAATAAAGCTACAGACTGGAAAATTAAAACAATGAGCTGAAAGATAAAAGTGTAGAGCTGAGGGGCCTGCACAGTCACCTTAAAACTCCCTTGTGTTCTCAATGGGACCCCTTTCACATACTGTTAATCATGAGATCTATTGTTAATCTAAACACTGTGTAACAGTTCATGTTAAGTTGGTAACTTCCTGCCTGATGTTAACATTTGAGCGGAGACAGTATGTGTGCTGTTGCGAGCATATGTGTGTGTGTGTGTGTGTGTGTGTAAGTAAATATGAGTATTCATTTGAATGCAGGGTTTTCAGCAATGTCACATGGAGCTGTCGTCCACCTCGCCGACTCTTCCTGAGGGAGCACACCGTCTGTAGATCATTATTGTAAGGGTTTTGGTTGCGAGGAGTCTTACAGCAACTTCGTGCCACTGGCGGGGTTTATGGATTAGTGATCTACTTTCTGAATAGCTGAGAATAATCCTAAATATATTACAGAAGCAAAAGCTGCCTTGATGAAACTGCCTGGGTATGTGGTGCTTCCAGATAGGATTCTGTAGATATTCACACAATAGTTCTCACAGACTATTCAATTTTACAAGTTTGAGGTTTTAAACAAAGACAGTTATTGAAAAACACTCACAAAGTGAATTGGAAACATTCCTGATGAAGTCCCTGGGGCTTTGGAAAATTGCTCATTGACTGGAAGGAGACATTTTACAGCTCACCTTTAACTGCGCTGATCCACTAATGAATGCTCACAGAGCTCCACGTTTGACAGAACCTGACAGGAATGTCCAGTTTCTGTGTCTGTGTTCGGCATTAGCACTCTTGACTTAACCAGCCGACTGTGTTTGCCGTTAATACAAGAAGTTATTGCAGCAGTTATGCTCTCAAACATCCAAACACTCTACAAATTACCTCCAACTTTATATATTTCCGTTGCAACCTTCCATCAGTATGTCTTTTGTTGCCTTTCATGCGCAGAGAGGAGACTATAAAAAAGACAGTTCTCATCAAAATCAACTGTGCTTTTCAAACTCTGCCTCCTCTAACTAATTAAATTCTCTCGAGTCTATAATAACAGAAAGATAGCAGTGAAAGAAAACATCCAAATAAGTTTCACACACCTGCAGAGAGACGGATCTTTTTTAGTTCTGGAGGCATCGAACATTTCTAATTACTTTTTAGATAAGAGAAAGTTACAGTATTATCTGACAGACTCACCAGAACATATTTTGAAAAACAACAGTAACATTCCAGTAGGTCCACCATTTATCAGCATATCAGTATATAAACCACAAGCTATACCACTAATCTTTCATCTTTCTGTACCACTTGTACTGCAAAAAGTCAAAAATTTATTTCAGTATGCATTTTTAAAAAAAAAGGTTCCTACTTCAAAAACACTTGACAGCTCGGGGCAAAATGCAAAAATCCCTAATTTTACACAGGAAATTAGAAATACTCAATAAAAAGACTCTGTGCATCTCTTTTCTAAATTTAGTACAACATACATGTGCCTGAGTGCTTGTACATGTTATCAGAATACAGATACTTATCATTTAGCCTTGGTATTATTTGTATTCGGCCTCAATGCTTTTAAATTAGCATGCTTTTAATTTGCATGACATGTTTTAATACAGATTTGTTGTATGTCTGTAAATCTGTGTAATATATGAAAAATCACATTACAAGGAAAGTTTCTCTTTGCATCTGGAAAGAAACACAGCTGCAGGGTGTGAAGCCAGTTTTGCAAGATAGTTATAAAATGTTTAAACCACAATGTATTCACTCTACATGTTACACAGTTAGATTTCTACCAATGTTAGCTAAACATGCTGTCATTTCTGCAAGAAAATTAGTTTGACGCTAACTTCCTGTGGCCCACAGTGCATCATTTCCATCTGAAACCTATTAAAAATTACATTTTTCAGTGAACTCAAGCAAATTCTAAAGCTGCAGATAAAATCAGAAGGAGTTTTGGGAACATATTAAGATAAGAGAGGTTTCCACAAGGACAAATGGATTTCTTGTTGACTGCCATGTATGCACATAGAGCTATGTGGAATGAGATGTAAGTAAACTTTTCAAAAAAGTGTATATATATATATATATGCACTTTTTGATCACTCGTCAAGACCAGTATATTCATATAAGATACATATAAGCCAAAAGATTCGAAAACAAGGTATTAAATTATCTTTACAGACTAATTTAAGATCTTAAACGAAGCATATGCGTTATGGCTGAATACTCTTTTGTGGACTGATATTTCTGTATCGTTCAGATTGGTGGTACAGCCTTTATTAGCATACAGCTCCTTAAATGATCCGTCTGTCTGCATCAACTCAACAGATACTCAACCTCTATGTTTCAGACAAGGAGCTCTTGCAGGCTGCAGCGTGAAAATCTCCACCATCTGACCTCAGCTGGCAGCTCTGCCAATACAAAAGCCCCAAAGAGTCTGTCACAACTTCTGCTATTCAAAGTAAAAGCAATAACACAGCATGGTAATGACACGTTATTAGAATATTGATACAACAGTCTTAAACGAGTCGTTATTATGGCCATAAACATATTCTTAACATAACAGCAATGTTTCAAACCAGCGGTCACGTTACATGTAATTTCGGTGTCAAAATAGAGCCTTTCCCTGAAAAACATGAAGCTACTGCTTGAAAGCAGAGCAACAAGATGTCTTAATAACATTTCGGTGAACATGGCAACAAGCTCATTTGGTGAGCGTGATGGTGAAATAATTGGGTGGAATAATGTGAGCTCAGTGGAGGTCGAACAGCAGGCGTGATGTTAGATTTTTAGCCCTCAGGAGGTGTCATGAAGTGTCCGTGACAAGGTGTGCTCACTTGATAATGTCAGTGATAATGTCAGTCGCTCCTACTCAGATTTCACCCTCATACAAGCCTTTTCCCTCTGCGCCTTAATTTAGAAGGGTGGGCAGTTTATGTCAAATCATGTGTGCTGGTGGAAAATCAATCGGGTTTATGGCTTTTTCAAATTACTTAATTGATCATTGACAAATCCTTTTCTTCAGCAAACCAGTTTAAATAGCTACGAGGAAATCTGTATCTGTTAAGATGTGACAGATATGCAATAAAAAGGCTAAGTGCTCAGCTTAATACAAATATCCCTGTAATGATCTGTTTATGACTAAAAAAAACATCCTTTAGATACTGTAATAAGCATGGTTTGCTCCTGCCTTAACACACATGCAAAGAGTATTGACAGTAAGTCTTTCAGTTTTTATTTTTACATCAGAATAAAATGTGTCCTCTCTTTGCAAGCCAGAGAGTTGTGGGAGCACTTTGACCGTGCCAAGACATATATTTATTCATCCTCAAAATGTCAACATCCATCTACTGCATAGCCCTCTCTGTGAACTGAACAAACACTGGAGCCAGGCTTTAAGCACTGTGCCAGGCATATTTTAATGTCTGGTAAACACTGTCCTCTAGTGCTCACACTCTAACACACGCGCCCACACAAACACACACTTATATGTGCCCCATGATTATGCTCCCTGGTGTCAATGTCAAAAATGTGGACTCTTCTGTAAGAAATTTGATTTTTGCAACACATTGTGTCATATTTTAAAGAGAACATAAAGTCTGCAAGGAGATTTCCAAGATTGGTTTTGGTTTTTTTTTTTTTTAATAAAATTCATTTACTTTAAGTGCTCCAATGATGCTCTATGGCAAATGTAGCTAGGATTGGAAGAAAAAAATGCTTTTATTATCATTACTTGCAGCAGAGCTGGTATACAGTCTGCCTAATGAGGCAAGTCACAGACACAGAGTGAGCAGCAATAAAAATGAGGGGATGGCCTATCCCTCCTCATCCCAATTACCTGATCAATCATTGACTAATGCTTTCCAACCAGCTGATTTCAGCTGTCAACACAAGGTCAGGGTGTCCTGATCCTCCTGATGACAGGAGGTGATGTGGATCTTGATGTAGACACAACAGATTCAACAATCAGCCTGTCAACTGGCACTTGAAAGCTTGCGGGATATTAAAGAAGTAAATGGAACATAATGGTGCCATTATAATTGTGCTCATCCTGTTCAGCCTTTGATGGCGATGTCTTTTTTCTGCAATTCAACACCATCTGGCCAAATCAGTGTAGGCAGGAGAAGCAGAGCCAGGAGTAGTTAGGAAAAAACAGTCTTTGGTTAAGTCGCGATCATTATCTTTGGCGAGTGACACATCCCGTTTGTTACGACTCAAAGCTGAGATCTGGGCTAGATCTGGTCCAGGATCGCCAATTAATGTTCATTACATCTTGCACAAATTCAAGAAGTTAACATCTCTACATTGCGATCTTTGAATATTAAATAATGTGAGTCATGTTTTACCAAAGGGCACAGAGTGCTGTGTGAACTTTAAGGGCATGCACAGTGACACTGTGTACTGACATCTGCAAACAGCTCTGTTGGGTCAGTTGACCAAACAAACACTGCAGGTCACACAGACCTTGTAAACATCTGTCTCTTTCAGAAAACCCTCCAAAAAGGGCATTTTTATGATCCAGTTCACTGAATCCAAAACTCACAACATTCAGCATTTTGACAATAAAATGGGATATTTATAGTTTAACAAGACCTGTTAACAAAGACTGTTCATTTGCCAAATTGGCTGTTAGAGGAGACAAACCTGCCAGCCAATTTGGTTTGTGTTCTCTGCAGTTTCGACTCCATTTCTTACATACTGTGAGGAAAATTAGATTTGGCAAACATAATGTCATGCAAATTGCCATCTTTTCTTAGCAAAAGGACGGAGCGCTGCAAACTTTGCATCAGACAAGATTTTATGACTTCATCTGCTTTAAGTTTTCCAGGATTTCCAGGGATTTCATCAGTAGTGCTGCTCATTAACTTACGAACACTGGTTTATGTTTACTAATAAACCCAGATTTGACTAAACTTAATGTAAAGCCACATATCCGTAATTTGGTTCTAAATTATCCATCATGAAGGGGTCTAGAGTCATTACAGTCCAGCTGCCTTTTAACCTTTATTTGTGCATTTACATGCAGAAACTGAATTTGGTAGAGATCCATCAAATGTTGTTAAAGTGAAGTAAGAGAAAAGATACATTGCTTTGTATCATTATCATATGATACAAAGATTCATCACACTGTTTATATGAAACAAACAATTTATACTGAAGTAAATCTGGACAAAAACATAGAACTCAATCACACTGAATCAGTTTCCAGTACATCTGATATTGTAAAGATGCAATTTTGGAGGTCCACAAGCATACATTTACACTATGTTTTATCAAAAAAGGGGTTTTTCAAATATTAACATGCCTTCAAATGAATAAATCAAGACCTTTACAGGTTATTTCCAAACTGGTGACATCTGAGGGATGACTGATGCATCTTTTATGATTCTCACTTTCATCACAGTGGCGAGATTTTGGTTGCAGTGAAATCACTTTGAAAAGAGGCATCTGGCTCCCATCTGGCCTTTGTTGTTTTCCTGCGGCACAAAAACATATTTCATGAAGCATGCAAAAATGGCACAGCTCTTTGCTTGTTTTGTTTTTCTCATCTGCTTCGCATAGAAATCTGTCAACACCATCCAGTGCCACACGCAAATACCCACTCGAAATTTCTCAGCGCTCCAAAAAAAACTGAGAAAATTAGTATAAACATTCAATTAAGCTTCATCAAACCAATTTACTTGGCTCACATGTTTTTATGTGCGTCCAAAGCTGCCTATTGTTGTGTTTCTGACGTTGTGTTGAAGCTCCAGAATACTGGCAGGTGGCAGTGGAACTGGAATAGCCTGACGGTAGACTGTATACTAATGACAAGAAAGAGGAAATGACACATCCAGCAGTCAAGATCAGTTACGTGAAATGCAAGGATTTAGAAAGTTCTGCATAAAAATACAGTGAATGTTTCCTTCAACACCTCTGGGAATTTAATTTTCACATCGATGCTGTCAGCTGAGGCAGCAACAACTGATGCGGAAACCTCCTGCTTGGCATTTCTCTCATGTTGCTGGGAGAAGCCGAGGAGGAAAGCCATGCCCGGGATGTAGCTTTCAATTCTGGGAAAGAAAAAAAAAAAAAAAGCTCCTTTAACAACATATGCCAGCAGGTGCCACAGCCATAAACATGAAAATGTTCTGAAAGGCAAAGTGAGTCAAAACATAATAAAGATACAAATGTATCTTCTTCTACTGAGGCTCACCTTCTGCCTATCTCTGCCATGGTTTCAGGGATCCTGGTCCAGTGTACTTTGGCTGCGAGTGTTGGCTTGGAACCAGGCAGATGTGCAGTTTCACCTCTCATTGAAATTTCATAGGACTGACATTCAGCTCCCCATCTGATATGAGCCTGGGCAAACACAAGAGACCAATCATGGAGGGAGTCTTTCAAACAAAAGGATTGACAATCAGCCTTGGTGCGCGATAACTACTATGATGAAATGCCTTAAATAGTCAATAAGCATAAATTTGAATGTGAGAATTTGACCATCATAGATTGCAGAAGATTCTTTGCTTTCTCAACTCCAGTTCTGAGCCTGTGCTGTGGTCGCAGGTAGTGACAGGATATTTAACCCTATACACCTGTTTTTTAATGGTGGGGGATAACCTGATAACCTTCTAGTAACAGTGTTGACCACTAAACCAAGATGCTGAAGAAGGTCTGTTTGAACAGCTTTATGTATCCTGCCTTTCCCACCTTTTCCCTCTTTTATTATGAATCTTATATCCCTCAAAAATAAAGGACATATCATCAGCTTTAAAGCCTTTTGATACTCATGCTAATCTCCTTGTACACTGTGCTTTTAGCTCTGCTTTTGGTTGCTACAGGAAAATATCAGTTCAAGTTTTTAGAGCCTTGACTAAAAAATGCTGCCAGCTGAGTCAAACATTTACTGATGCTTACAATCAAAGTGATGTTAAATTGTAACATGTGTGGTGAGACTTTATAATCATGTTTGTCAGCATAAATGAACCATCATGTCAGGCGGAGTACCTTTCATCTACCTTTCAGCTATCTAGCTATCTAGCTATTTTTATGACAGGCGCAACACCAACGGCTCATTAATTGAAGAATGATTTCAGGCAGTTTAAAAAATGTTAAGAAGACAAATAAGATTTTTTGCTGTGTTATTATAAGAAATCACATGTCATGATAATATATGGCATATAATAATAACATTCATTCCATTTTGAATTATTCTGATGTAATTGTTGGCTTATAGTTGTTTATAAAAGATATGGCCATGTTCATTTATCATTGCTGGTTTGTGTCCTTACAGGAAACTATTGATGATAGCAAAAGCTGACAGCTTTTAAGGATCCAGTCAAGAACAAAAAAATTGATATCCCAACCTTGCTTCTTGTGTATATTATAGCTACCTTTGCTGCGGCATGAGCAGTCACAATGGCGTCAACGCACATCTTCCAGTTGGTGTCTTCCCCGACCTGAGATACGATCAGTTGGGCGTTCTGAACGTTTGCCTCGGGTGTGTAGTAGACGGCTGCATCATAACCCTCGGGCTTTTGGTTGCTACTCAAGGCAAAGGCCTTAATGTTGAACACAGCTTCAGGTGTTGAGTTCCAGGCCTGTTGAATGAGAAAAGGGGTCATCCATAAGGCTGCACTGGGACTCATTCAGACTCACTCTGTGCATTATGTCCAATTTGTGCAGATTATTGATCATCTCATGTAACATGTGGACCCTTGTAAATGTGCATCAGCGTGATTATGGGTAAAATCTAATAGGCTTTATTGACCATGGGACTGGGGCCTGTAGAGTCAATGAGTCTTTGGGGACACGCAGTTTTAGAATAGAAACTATTTACTGTTTATGTCCTCCGATCAGGACTTATATGGATGTGTTTATATGTTTTAACACATAGCTGCAGTCTTATAATTGTGATTGTAAAAGTGATGTTGGGATCTTGATGCAAAGCTTAAACATTGTACTGATGATATTGCTTAGAACAAATGTTGCATTAAAGCATTTTGCATCGCTCTCTGCGGAGCACGTTTAGCATACTTCCATTAAGTTGTCATGATGGCCGATATGAGACTCTCTGTCGCTTGAGGCTGAATCCGAGGACAGACGTACTTGCTGGGTAGCCTCCTGTAAACACAATTAAGCAACAGGATCATTCGAATGGATAAAACACAAGAGCAGGTGCAGAGATAATAACATTGCAAGGGTAGCCAAATACCTTGGAAAGCCTCCTCAGAGTCTCAAGAAGTTGGCGTGTGCTCATTGGATGCCTGCTCGGGCCGGCATTAACCTCAAAGTGGATTTTGTCAACAGCTTTGATTGCCTGGACTAATAGAAGTACACAGGCAGCATTAGTAAAAACTTGAGAAAGAAATGTATAGAGGCAGACACTTAACATTTGTGCGACTTTTGCTTTGAGAGTCTACACAGACTTATTTTATTTATGTAGAACAAAGTAGTTATAAATAAAACAGCAATTAAAGAGTGACCTAACCCCTCTACATGTGTTGTTTATACTCCTTTACTGTGGTTCACCTTGCTACAGTTACCCCAGTAACCCCTGACTCCACTGTGACGTCACTGTGAAGTCAGGTGATAAGTTAGGTTACAAGTGCAAAAGAGCACACTTCAGAGCACATCTGGTCAGGACTGCAACAGATTTAAAATTGTTCTACCTGAGAGAGCAGGAACAATTAAACTAGTGTAAATCTACTCTAAGGAATAAAAGCAGCAGTTTAACCACAAATGTTTTTTCCTTTTCCAAATTGTTGCAGCTTGAACAGGCCAGAGTGTTTAAAACCAAAGCATACAGTCAGAAAATGTTCATAAAGAAATTTATCCAAGGCAACAATCCCTTCTCCAAGGCTAGGCTTTGAATTGACTGTAGCATATCCATGGAGCAAAGGCAGGTATTTTTTCTGATCCGATGCTTTAACACTTAGTAGCACGAGTAGCTATATCTGCAAACTGAGCAATAAGGTTTCAAGTTACATAACATATGTAATCTACATATGTCATATACATATGTATCAAGTATTTAACATTTGGGTTTGTGATGTGTGGGCCCTGATGTACATACCTGGGACTACTTTGAATGTCATGTGAGTGTATCCCAGGAAATAGTACAGCGGGTATTCCTCATGAAAATACTCTCTCCTTAACTCTGACTCCACACAGAAACCAACTCCATAGATGTTACTCTTTGCACACATTTTGGCTCTTGGATGCCAGATATTTGGTGTCAGCATCTCCTTGATTAGAAAAACAAAACAAAACATAAAGATGTTGGACCACTGTGAGCTCTGTGTCCATACAGTGTTTTTTTCCTGAACGCCAGCTTCTCTTTTCAGTTGTTCCTGATGAGGGAAGAGTGTGTACTGCAGCATGTGACCAGAAAAAGGAAAAAACAAACTGCAGAAGCATCTTTTTTTAGAGTGCTCCGCTTTTTTTGTGTGCCCACTCTGAAAGCCTCTACTTGATCATTTCTGGACTTCTTTTTTAGAAAGGTGTTGGTGGTGTCAATGTTGCTCCTTTATAGGCAACCAATCATGTGATAGGAATCACACACTTCACTTTGGTAACCAAGAGAAAGTAGGTAGGATTTTCAATGCCTTGTCTGTGTATCCTGAGCTTTATTGCTGCGTCAAACAGAAACTACAACAGAGACAAAAAAGCCTTTGTGGCAGCAGACTGAACATACATGAAATGTTACACGGTCATGTTATGCTATTATTGTATGTGTTCTTGCATTTTTGGCATTTTACTTGCTGTGCAGTCAGCATTCTTGTCAAAGTAGCGTTAAGTTAGTTTCCTACCTAATGTCAATTATAACCTGGTGCAGCATTTTTCTCTCAGTCCACATGCACTTTACCTTCTGCAGGTGTTGACTGTACCTGGTCTGAGTCAGGCGTCACCACTGAGGGGTCCATGTGGACGACTTCATTATTGGAGTCAATGGCACTGGGCATTATTGGAGTCATTTTAGCCAAAGCTGGCTCTTCAATGTTTCTGGACACTGCATACACATTGGAGCTGTTGGTTGGAAAAATAAGGAAGAATTTTTTGACTTGCCACATAAGCAACATTGTGGATCACATGGACATTACTTAAAACATAACTGTATAACAGAAACTCTGCACATGCTGGTTTAGGGCTCTAGATTTATACTCTTGGTATCAGGATTCATGTCAGAATTGATTTTTTATTAATTAGCAGTTCATCAAGTCACTTGTAGGTAAAGGGCTCTATTTAACGCTCTAACTCTATTGCAGTGCATTACAAACCTTGGATTTCATTACATTGTGCTGCAAAATTAAAAAAAAAATATTGCAATTGTAAAAGATGGTAATCAGTTTTATTCCAAACAAATAGAGCGTACCTGACTGAAATAATGTCAAACTCTTTTTTTAATGATGGGAAGTCGAGTTCAAACTTCTTTTCTCTGATGTTGATCTTGGCATCGAACTTCCACGGGAAACCAAGAGGCATTTTGCTCTTAAATTCACTGCCACACTGGAACAGTTCTGTGTTGATCCCATAGAAAATCCAAAAATCCTTCGTGTAACTGGAAAAGAGGAGGTTCATTCGGTTGTTGTCACTGACAGTATGAATATTGGCACTATACAAAGGCGATATGGCATAACAACATGGTTTCTTCCTGATATTTGAATAGCATGCTGGTAGTATATTCTCTTAAATTAAATGAACTTTAAACATTTTACCCAATAAATCCATCAGTCTCCAGTGAAATGTCAGAGGTGAACAGTTGTCCAAGATGTTGGGTCAGTGTTGGATTTACTGCTGCTTTGGCTACATGAGAAAATAAAAGATGCTTTTTCTTAAATAAAATAAATTGTTGTTGTCATTCATCAATACTAATTTGATATGCAAGCTAGTCACATGCTGCAGGATTTGAACTCTTACCATTAACTGTGATCGCGTTGACGGTCTCATAATATTTGCTAATCTCCAGTGGGAGACCCAGGGTGGTAGCCTGGTAGTAGCGAACCTCAAAGATTAAGAACGCCTTTGTCCAGTGCCATGATACTCCTCTCTGTAAACTCTCAATCGCAGCCCACAGAGGGCTTTCTTTCCCTGCAGAAGGACTGACAGCCTGCAAGTAGGATCAGAGGAGAGCATGTAACAGGCTTTGTACACTGTGTGAAAATATGGTCCTTTTTTGTTGACTGAACTGGCTTTGACATGAATGGATCATTCTCAGTGTGTATTTCTTTGTTCACTTATTCTCTCACCCTGATGATGTTCTGAATGAACTCTTTGTTAATATCAGTAAAGAACCACTCTTGTCCAGAGGCTCGTGAATAGGCAGACAGGACAGGTTTATCGCTGGGCAGAATCTCCCAGTTTTGAAGCTGAAAATGACACAACACAGCAGTCACTTAAACACATGAGCTAAAATTATCACAGTACAGTTACTGCAGGGGTTCACAGAGTGCAGATCACAGGCCAAAAGCTTAATCAGAAACACTTTATGGGGCCCTGGAATGTCACTTGAAATTCACAAGTTATATTTGAATCATTCCATTTCAGTATTGTCATTTTCAATAGCCTACATTTAATATACCTACTTTACAGCTTCTGCCTTGGACTGCGCCTCTGTAGACATGTAAAAAGCTATTTGGTGCTGAACAATAGTGCCATCTTGTGATTGTCACAGGAATTATTTTCTGCCATCAATGCCAGTGTTTTATTCCGATAGGCAACGTTTAATATGGATTTTTTATCACAATATTCAATATGGTAGGTTTGATAGAAAGGTCACCACAGGAAAAATTACGCATGACTGAGCAGAAAAGGAGGTTTAGAAGAAAATGATCACCTATTACATATTTGGTCCTCTGGAGACAAAATGATCAACTCTCTCTGAATATGTGAATTCGATGATTAAGGACAAAATCACAAATCCTATGGAAAGGTCATTGAGTTTTCTATGTGGCCCCTTTATTTTATTTTATTTCCTTTTGAACTTTCTTAATTGGCACTAATCAAAGCTTTCGAACTGCTGTCATGCCATCTTAAAATCTCAGCTGAACACTCACCACATTGAATAGAGCCTGAAAGTCACTTAAACTAAGATCGCCTCTAAAACCAGGAATGCCGCTGGCAAACAGCTCCTTAATACCTTCAGCACGGAAACCCAGCTTTAGCATGAAAAGAAAAGAACATGATTACCATTCAAGCCTGGGACCACGCATTTATCTTCAATGAAAGTTTTAGAGCCACTGTATCAAAAAGTACCTCCATTAGTTGCAAAATTCTACCAATGACAAAAAATTTTCCTTTCATCATGATTTCAGTGGGAAAGATGTTTGTTGCACTTCTAAGCATGAAGACTTCCGTGGCTGTGCCAATTAGGAAATCATCTGTGACGGGAGAAAAGATGTTTTTATATATATATATAAATGTTTCAGAGAAATTCAAGAAAATCTAAGAAGAAGTATTTTAGCTCACCATTGAACCAGTCCATGTGCACTGCTTTGCTGTAGTGATAGCTGAGACGACCAAATTTGGGGGCCAGGATTTTCACCGCTACATTGCAGGCAGTCGAGCTGTTACAGAGAAAACGGAAAAGAAAGATAAAAGCTAATGAATTATAAAAATTTAACGACATTAACTAAATTTTCAAAAACTAATTAAATCTGCATTGTGCAGCTCACAGGAAGTGGTTGTCTGGTGTACTGGATCTGGCAAGGCTTCTCAGATAGGAGTATGCAAAACTAACAACATGGAGGTCTTTTTCCTCCAGTAGATGGGCTGTGACTGTGGACACCAGAGCCAACGGTGGCTTAGTGTCAAACATGATCATGAAGGCCAGCATGCGTATCTCAGTGGGAAGGTTCTTCTGCAGGAACAGACTCATGGTGATGTCTTGGACCTGAAAACACAAGTATTATGATGAGCGGGAGTTTAGAGAGCTCACGCGTTCAACCACCCACTGCTGAGGGAATTTCCGCTCGATCCAATCTGTTATTTTCTGAACCAGATGAACTTTGAAAAGGCAGTTAACAGTAAATTTTGTAGATGTAAGCACAAAGATTATGTACCATAGAAATGTAATGGAAACAGGACAAAAAACGTAAATCAGGCCTGCTGTTATCACATAATTGATAAAAAAATAACTGCCACAATAAAGTTTGCCACACAGAATTAGAATATCCAGTGCTCTTTTCATTCTAAATTTTAACCTAATCAAAACACCAATTTTTTAACTTGACTACGGAGCTAAAACAAACAACCTCTTTCATGAAAATACAAGCATACAGCTGTGATTAACAAGTATCTTTGTCCTACACATTGGCGGTCTTACACTATGAGGGTCTCTGGCAGCTATGAGTCTCATAGACTGCACAGCAGCGCTCAGCACACGAGGCGGCAGATCCACAGGATTGGCAGCGACGCCGGGGAGGAAGCGCATGATGGTTTTAATGCTGCCTGGGTGACCTGCATTCCCCAGAGCTTTGAGAGTGACGACCATGTCCGCCTCATTGCCATTCCTCAGACTTTCCAAGGCCATGTCGAGCAGTGGCTGAACACAGAGGTTAAACAAATGTACTTAGTTTTTACTCCGCTATGAATGTTTCAAATATTTATCAAAGGAAAATGTTCCATTTGCATAATTGATTACCTGAACAGCATTTACTGGACAAGGTGTATAATAGGCACAGTGCTTGTACACCAGTGAGCCATAGCTAAGCACCACAGAATGCCACACATTGACATCAGATTTGCTAAATCGCATAGTCAGGAACATCTGCAAAAAAAAAAAAGACTCAGACATTTTGACACAATCTGAAGAATATAATCTTTCATTTTGCAGACAGCAGCCTAAAGCATTAACTCACTTTAGCCATCTCGACAAGCTCGGGGACTGCATCGAGATGTTCCAAACCCACCACAACTGTGTGAAAAGCTTCTGTCGGAGACAAATCTCCTGCCTGGAACCTAATTTCCAAAAACTTCAGGATCCTGGCATCATTGACCTCGACAATCATATCCAAAAACCAGCGTCTGTAAAGATGAAAGAAGAGAAAATTCATTCATAGGTCAACACTTAAGATAAGGATTATCCTTCAAATTAACCAGGAGAGCATATTAAAAGATAAAAGTATGATAGACAAGTTCAGGTGTCAAGTTTTATTGCACACACGGGATGAAATACAAGGTGTCAGCGATTGCCTTCATCTTGGTTAGCATGAAAAGTAGTTTTTCTATCATCGGGACTCACTTGATAATAAATCTTTTATCAGTGGTAATGTGCAAGACCAAATCCTTCCTCAACTAAGTGGGAGGATACCCTTCAATTAGCTATTAAGTGAATCAGTATCAGATTTAAAAGATGACCTTAGACCATTTTGTTCATCATCTCATAATGAAAAGCTTGGTTGAAGGATTTTTGAAAGGGGTTTCCCAGTTCCCAGCACTCACTGCTGTACAGTTCCGTTCAAGCGACTAAAAAAATACTCCACAGTTATTCACCACCAAGTCTCAACAACGTAAGTAAATGTTGCACAGTACAACCATCCAGTATGCTTAAAATGCTCAGTGCATGGAACTGACTTCAGATGGATGTTAACAGATGCGTGTATATGTGATTTGTCTAAAATTAAGCTGGACTTTTTTTTTCAGCATAAAGGCCCCCAGAAACACACTTTGGCTGTCAACATGCCTTTTTCAATGTAGTTCACAGTCATGCTGTTATTATCTAAAAATCTCAAACGTAACCTTTACTCTTTTAGTACATTTTTGATAATATTTATTTGATATACAGAAATTCTGCTACATTCTTATTGATTTAAAGAATTTCTTCCAGCTCAATTTTCTTTTCCACAATTCATAGTTGGCCAAAATTTTAAGCAGTAGTTGTGATGATTTCAGACCTTTTACTTCTTATTTTAAAATTTGCTTGAGTTGAAGTATAAAAGTATTAATAATAAAAAAAGTATCTAACATATCAAAAGCAAATGCATTAACTTGGCATTGTAATGCTTCTGTGTCATGCGTTGTATTATCTGATTTTATTACTGTAACACTGTAAAATTTTAACAACCATCGTTTGTATATGTAACTATTTTGTAATTATCCTTAACAATATGATTTTTAAAACACATAACAAAATTTCAAAGTTATATCTTGAAAAGTACCAGTCAGTTCATTTAATTTATTCAGATCTCCAGCTGCTGCCTAAGCAATAGTAATTTTTCTGGATGTTATAAAAAGTATAACATTTGCCCGCTGAATGTGATGAAGGAATAATTTCAAGTTTAAGAAAAGTAAAAGGGAAACACAGCAGTGCAGTTTTTTTTGTAAATGTAACTGGTTACATTCCAACACTATGAGAGAGGAGTTTTTCCATATTTGCCCAAACACTGTGTGTTAAAATCACCCGCCTCTGGTCTTTGTTTCCTGCAAACTGCTTCCACATAGTTTCCAGCCCTTCATAAGGCATCGCTCTTAGAAGCTGGTACAGCTTGATGGTGTCCTCAGTCGTTGCACTGTCAACCTGGTATTTATTAGCTTCAGCCAGACGTTTGATCAACTCAACAGCCTGTAAAAGCAAAGAGAAAATGCAGCTTTTGGCTCTTGATGTACGAGATTTCTTTGGAATAAGCATGAACTCTACAACAGAGAGCAAATGTTTTTAATTATAGTTGATTAAAGGAACATTATTTACATTTTTTCCCCCTAATATCAAGGTTTGTAATTAATGTGTATTTATTTTAATCTCGTATATATTCTTGACACTGCTTCCTGATCCTATCTGGAAAGCTATCTGCAGCAGCAGTAGCTTTTCATATGTTATTACCTTTGGTACTGGGTCGTCCAGGTTCTGCATCATAATGGGCACATTAACGTCTGCACTGACAAACTTGTAAACAAGGTTGCCCCTGCTCTCCATCGGCCCAAACGTGACGGCTCTGGCTGTGTCACTCACGCCGAGCAGCACCATTTCCTTCCTGCAGGAGAGGTTATTTAAAGCAGCAGATTTGTATTGCAGACAAGCAGTGCGGATGAGCAGGCATAATGTGCAGATATTTTTCTTGTCATACGTTGCCTGCATCTTGAAGCTGCCGCCTTTCACATTGAAGGGGCTGAAGTGCTGTCGCTCCAGGCCTTGAGCCCTGGTAATGAGACCTCCCTCTGCTGTTGGTTTGACGGTGTACACATATCTCACTGTTGAAATGACAGATTCCCCTCTCTAGATTGGAGGATATGCAGGCAAAAAACAGCACTGATGTTGGTCTGTTTAATTTATTTGTGTACAATCAGATGCATCAGCAGAGAGATGAACAGACCTGTTTGGAGATTTTATCGAGCACAGCTGTAGCCATTCCCCAGTAGATGGCTGCTCTCTCCCTGCAGCCAGTGACATCCACAACCTGAGTGATGGTCATGTCCTTTGTTTTAATGTTTTCCTCAGTAGCATAGTGGCTCTGACACTTGCCATGGATGCCAACCTACAAAACAAGATTAAACTCTGTTGCATCTATGTTACATTTTTACTGATGCTGCGTGGAATAAATGAAGACGCTGCAGAGAGCAGTTTTATTTGTCAGCAGTGACTCACCTCTTCAAGCTCATAGATCCTCTGTGTGGTCTTGACAGTGACTTGGAAGAAATCCAGGATCCCTCTCACAATGTTGACAACGGTGTCAGAGACCTCAGCAGAGGCGCGGATGTCACCGACGTGTCCACTGACGTAGTCAAACATGAAGGGTTTCACAAGCTGGGCAGCGATACGCTGGCTGAGCTTTGGGGACGCATTAAAGCCGTTTTTCCCCGGGAAGCCATTGAACTCCTCGAAGGCCAAATCCGAAACCTTTGAACCAGAGATGAAATAAGTAGTTTTATTGCCCTTGGACCCAGTTCTTGAGTAGTCAGCATGAAAACTGCCTTTTTTTCTGCTCAAACTTCAGTTTATCAAATGACAGACAGATGGGATGTGTAGTTTAACAAAAGTGGACAAGAACTGGTGTTTATCTGTGCTATGTTACTGGATTGTTTAATCTTATTTGAGTGTAATTACAATATTTGCAACAGAGTTTGAACACAACATCTGTTTATCATTAAAAGATGATATAAAGATACTTATGGATGACTACTGTTGCATTTGTGTAGCACAACTGTTGATAAACAGACATTTGTAACAAAATCTCTGAACTGATTATCAACACTTGTTTTGACAGTTTCAATGATTTTAACTTATTAGGTTGTTAGGAAAAAACTTAAACTTTATCCTTCACCATAGAAAGGTTATTTTGGGGCAGATTAGAGGCTCCAAGGCCTGTACAACCTTTTAAAGGCTGTTTATGAAATTGAACACCAAATAATTTATGATACATGAATAAATAATAAATGACAAACCATGCACCGTAAATGACTTCACTTGATTTATGAATCAGACATAAAAATGAGCTAATTAAGAGCCTGTCATTGTTAATGCTTCACTGCCAAGTCACAGTATTTTAAGCATGCTTAAAGAAGATATTTGGAGACAGTTTGCATTCCCCTTTCCCATCACTCTTACCTGAAGGACGAATGTTTGTGCAGACATACCGCTGATCTTGACCCTGCACGTCATTCTCACAGCAGACTCTGCAAGGTTCGGCATGCCAAGTCCAAAATTCACCGTGCCCTCATATTTGTACTCGTAAGTTTTTCTGGGGTTCAGGCCGAGCTCTGAAATATGTTTCCAGAGTTAAATGTCATTTTACTTATTTATTGAAGGTGTTTAGAAACAGATAGTTTTTCCCTCTATGATGATGATAAAAAGACTCACCATAATAAACACTTTGACATGCTGAAAGAATAGAAGTCAAACATGTTACCAGAGTTAGAACTTTTCTTAGTAAAGCAGCACATTTCCAATTTGATTTCACCAAGGCAGAACATTTTAAAGAGAGGAGACATATTCACAAAATATGTAACACAAAACAGTGAGCACCTGAATCTTAAATTATACCAGTGTAAACAAAATCAAAAAATTGGCATCCACTTCAGTGACAACAAAAACAAACTGATGGCTAAAGGAAAATTCTCTGCACCTCCTAAATGTTTATCCGACTCTCCTCTAAAAGTTATTTTTATTTTTCTTATTCATGCACAAATCACTTTCACTAATTATTCATGATTGCTCTGCTGCAAATAGATTAATATATCATCTCTGTAAACATCTTTCTCTTTGAATAGTGGAGAAAGATAAAAAGTTTAATTTCAATCATTTAAAACGCCAAAATATTCACCTGAAAAGAAGCAATCAAGTAATTCAATCAACCTCAGGATAACAAATTATTGCAGAAGTTCAATAACTAATGTTCCTTTTACAAGTAAAATAATATCAATGGATTGAAAAAAACGTACCTCCCAGGGCCACAAGGCAGCAGAAGAGGAAGCCCTGCATGGCGAAACTGAAAAGTGGGAGCTAAAATTTCACATTTGTCTCTTTTATACCAGTGTGAGTTTTGCTTGGGGAAGCACGTTGACAACTGTTTGATTTCAAATGCCCACTGCCTGAGCCATGTTGACCTGTGACATTGTCAGAGTGACACGATGAATGTCGTGTTAAGAGATAACTGTCACTACAGTCTTGTGCAGAGTAAATGAGCCATTGTGGCCAATTACTGTTTGATTATACTTACAAAATGTAATATTATACTACAGAAAAGGTCATAAACTTCATATCTGTCTAGTTTAGTTAAGCTGAGGAGGAATTTTTTGGTGTGCTTTAACTCACATTAAGCAAGCACTCAAACAGGGTCTGTTTAGAATAAAAAAATCAAAGCTTAAACCTCTTTTCTAATCATTCAGAATGATGTAAACAAGTCTTTCACAGCTGAATAAAGGCGTATACCCAGTGGAATCCACGTTTTTTCCCTCAGTGAACCCCAGCCACATGGAGTGAAGGAAGAAAGAGGAGATGCAGGCTGGCTCACTCTTTTACCTCTTCAATATCAGTGCAACTCCTGGTCCTCAAATTTATATGCTGTCCCCCTGGCATCACAAAGCTCTCCTTGTGAAAACAACAAAGTCAAACAGTGTGGTGAATCGCTGCTCTTCATGCCGATTTTAATGTCTTCGTGAGTCTAAAGCACTGCATAGACGACCCTCTTTAAACACTATGTGCTGTCTGAGGGTGATGACATCAAGTGGCAATAAGCTTGAGTGTCTGTTCTTGCCATCTTTTAGGGTTATTCTCAGATTGTACAATGCAAGAGTCTCCTATACGATCTCACTTATGGTCAGGGGAATAAGGTTAAGTAGTGATGTAGCATAATTGTTGAATTTATATACTAAATTATGTGTGTGTACACTTATGTGGACTTGGACTTGGTTTGTGAACTCAACTGGTGACTTTTTATGTGTTTTATGGTTGTAAGTTTTCTTGAACTTAATTGGTTGTGATACTGCAGCTTCTTCTATTTTTAGTTAAGATCCAGACAATTGATTTAATGAAAGTCCCTTTATAAGCAAATGTACTGTAGCCTGGAAGAGATTCATTGGTCTTTTATTCCATAAATTTGTTTCAAAGTCCAGCTTCAGACTTCTTTAACTCATCATAAAACAGGAAGGAGAAAGCTTATTTTAAAACACTGTAATAATAAAGCAATTGTAAAATATTCGGACAAACATAATGAACAGAACATGCTGTTTGCTGGGAGTTTGTGAGGCAAGTGTTGCGGCTTACAGTGGAAAGAGTGTTCCTATTATGTCCACTAGATGGTGCTAGAGGCCTACCTAATTGTCAGAGACTGTCAGAGTTTTTAGAAGAACTCATTTTATCTTTGATCTGGGCTACAGTACACATGGTTGTGTGTGCTCTGAAAAGAGGAGTCAAAAATGCAGAAAAATTATGAAATTTGTCACTTTTTTTAATAATTTACAAATCAGTCTCAAACACAAGAAAGAAACAAAGAAAAGAGATTATTTGGAGTTTGATGTAGATAGCTTTAAAGGCATTTAATTTAGAGCATTCAGAATATTTTCAAGCCCGTCTTATTGTGTTTTTTTGTGTTGAAAAAGTTGTATGT